>CM076580.1:1458419748-1459092248 GCA_034641835.2 Pinus albicaulis | reverse complement strand
CGAAACGCGTCGACACAAATTTCTCTTATGTGATTTTCACTGAATTTTTTTTTATACATATAATATACTAATTATTTAACTTTATTATTAGTTAATATTAATATATATTTTTACATATTTTTGAATTAATGTTTAATGTTATTAAACATTTTTAGATAAAAGTTTTAATTACATATTGTGAAATGTTTTAATTAATTTTCTTAATTAATGTTTTAATTAATAATGTTTAATGCTCTAATTTATTAATCTTTTGATGTTTTAATTAATTAATTAATGTATATGAATTAAGAATCGCATTATTTTCAAATACAATAAACATAGGATTGAGCAAGTGTTAATGTGATTATATTTGGCTAGGTTTAACTAATCTAGTTAATTATTATCTATTAAGTAATTATAATGTTTTAATTAATATATTAATGTTAATAAATAAATGAATTAATATTTAAATATTTTTAATCATATTTAAATAAATTCAATTAATTAATTATATTAATTAAAGTAAATAATATATTTAATTAAATAATTAATAAATTAATTTCATTAAGTATAATATAAAAAATAATTTAATATATTTAAAAAAATTACTAATGCTTTCTCTTAATTTTTTTTCCATTATTAATATTTCCACAAATCTTCTATTTTTTTCTTTTTTTAATGTATGTATTATGTATCTATGAATTTAAAAATATAATTTATGATATAGAATTATTACCCACATAAAAACTTTAATGTGCGTTTAGATAACTTTATCACATCAAGAGACAAAGTATAAAAAAAACTTTTACTCTCTTAGAGACAGTGGTTCTTCTCCATTGATAGTGTCTAAGGAAAAATGCATTAGTTAATATTAAGCAAACATGCAGAAACATATTCTAAACATTTTTTAAAATATATATTTTCCAAATTTGTTTTAATAGGAGTATTATGTCTTTTTTCATGATGAAAGATATATATTGACAAAAATTCTGTATTGTGGTTCAAAGAATATTACACTTTTTTCATTCTAACTAAACAGTGAGATCTAAGTTGATTTGATTCATGATTTACACTAAATTCGTAACTTCCCCTTAGGTGCTAGTATCATTTAATTTTCAATCAGTATGGTATTTATCTACGATCTCCGATTGTGTCAATGTAATTCCTTCATTTCCCTAGAAGAGTGACATACCTGGTTTTATAAATACGGACAACTCTAACAAATATGTTGAATACGACAACGAGTATAATTGCATTAGTTATGTGATATATAATGACATGATAGTCAATTTTGTTTTACAACTATTTTATGAAACTAAAACTATATTATAATTTAAACCCACAATTTATTAGTAATTCATTATATTGTTTAAATAATAGGAAACTGTAATTATTGTTGATCATCAAACATCATGTCAACCCTAATAATCCTCATAGATTTTTTTGTGCACCTGGATACATTACTGAAGGAAGTTTACATTAAGGAAGTCGAAATGGGTAGCATGGAGAGTTGAATACTCAACAACAACATTTTTTTGAAGTAATAAAAACTAAATCTATTGCACGAAGAATAATTTAATAAAATAATATTTGGTTATTTATAGTTAAGTGTGAGTGGGATACATTTGAATGATATGCATAGGCAACTACTACTCCATTACCCTTATAATATTTTAATAATATAATATTATAATATATTTGTATTAAAAATAGTTATTATAATTTAATTTACAATTTATTGTTGTATTAAAATAAATTTATTATAATTTAATCTTAAGGTTTATCCCTTATATGACAATTGTGTGATAATGAAACCTTATTATTAACCAAATATTTCAATACACCAGAAGTTAACACAAATACTTAATACAACAAGAAGTATAATTGCATTAGGTGAAAATGTGAAGTTGGGTTACACATTTTTCCCTTTTTCGAGAAACAAAATTCATTTCTTTTTGTTCTTCAACTTTCTACAAGCCAAAACAATTTTTCTATTTAGAACTTCATTTTGCGATAAAAATAAAATTTGTCATAAATTTTATTAGCTTTCTATTACTTATTTTTTGGAAATTTTTTATACACATTTGATATGTCAACTTAGCATTTCTTTGAGTGTGTGTTTTCTAAAAATCAAAGGATTCATAAAAATTCATGTTAATACACGCTGATGTATTCTTTGAAAACTTTGTGTTTTTGAGAAACAAAATGTGTTACAACAATCTAGTCAGAGTCTACTTTAGTTTCGTTATATTTACAAAACCAACTTATGCATATCATAATTACTAGAATTTTTTGAACTGATCCAATATGAAAAACTGCATATTTTGAATATTTTTCGCGACGCATGAAATTTCTCAACATATAAGTTATAAACTAAAAATATAAAAACTATCCATTACAGACGACAGACCAATGTAATGCACCATAATTTTTTCAATTTTTTTACAGTGTATTTTGGAAGATACAAAATATTGATTTCACTCAATCATAATGACATTCAGAAATTTTTTGCACCCATTTTATTACAAACTTAATTAAAATTAGTAAATATTTATGAAATTCCATAAAAGTTATATTTCCTGAATGTAGATTGAATTATGCAAATGCTTGTCTTTGTTTCAACAGTTAATTCAGAATGTTTCATGATGTTTAATCAGTCCAAAGTTGAAGAAATGTATTCAGAGCTTGGCTCTACATAATTGCAGATGTGCCAAATTGATTTTTGCGTCGACAGCCCGTCTAGTCTAATGACACAAAAGTTCGATTGAATTTCTTACTAAAGTTTGGCCAAAATTTTATTTGACTTTCTATCGGCCAGAAAATACAGTTAAGCCCCTCCAAAAAAATTATTTTACGACAATAGATATTGATGTAAAAAAATTCATTATTTTCGCATAATTTCACACATTTCTTCATTTGCTGTCATTTTGCAAATGATTTTTTTGTGTTCAAGGACTTTTTGGGATAACATTCAAAGGACATTTGTTGGAGGTATGTGATACATTTTTTGGATGTTTTTTGGGCTTCATTTTTTTTTAAGGTATTTGGTTTTTAGAGGTTTTGGGCTTAATTTTCATTTTTTTTAAGGTATTTTTTTTTTAGAAGTTTTGGGCTTAGTTTTCATTGGTTTTTTAAGGTATTTTGTTTTTAGAAGTTTTGGGCTTAATTTTCAAAGCACATTTTTTTGGATGTATTTTGTTATTATAAGTTTTGGGCTTAATTTTCATTGTTTTTAGAGGTTTTGGGCTTAATTTTCAACGGAAGTTTTTTTGTATATATTTTGTTTTTAGAGGTTTTTGGACTGAATTTCCAAAAGATAGTTTTTGGAAATAATTTTGAAAGGACATTTTTTGGAGGTATTCTTTAAAGTGATATTTTTTAGAGGCTTTTTGGAGGTATCTTTTAAGGGGGCATTTTTTAAGAAGATGGACTTAATTTTCAATGAACATTTTTTGGAGGTATTTTTTGAAGTGACATTTTTTTAGAGTACGTGCTTTGAGTTGAAGTAAATCTTTTATAATGATTTTTTGTCTAAAATTTTAAATGAAATTTTTTTGCAGAACTTGGATAGAAATATTTCGAGCTTCGTTTCATTTTTATAATAAATATTTTTCTTGCATTTATTTAAGCAAGTGTTTTGGTTTGAAGTATGTATTTTTCGCAAAATATTTAAAATGATTATTTTTAAAATTAAATCTTTTTTTTTTTTTAATTGAGTTTTTGTCTAAATTTTTGAAGGAATTTTTTTCAATTTCATACTCTATTATCATGAGAAATGGAAGGAATTGCATGACAAAATATGATCGAACAAGAGACCCTAAGGAATTTAGAGAAGAGGGGAGAGAATATCGCAAAAGAAAGAGAGAAGAAATCTCAAATATTGAAAGGGAAAATCAACATCAACTAGAAGTTGAAGCATGTATGTAAATGTAAATATTATGAATTTGTTATTTAAAATTTTCCTAGTTTAAAATGTGAAGCCTAATTTTTATTTGATGACGTATTTTGAAAAATATTTTTCAATATAAACAAAGAGAGATATTCCTCAAAACATTTATGATGAGATATAAAATTTTGAAACAGAAAGTGAAACAAATATTGAACCAATGATTGAAGATGGTGAAAATGTTGAAAGAAATTCAAGTGAAGAAATTGAATCACAACATGTATGTATATATATATATATATATATATATATATATATATATATATATATATATATATATATATATATATATATATATATATATATATATATGTTGAGCTTCTCTATGTTATTAATTTAATTATTTATTTAATATGTAAACTTATTATGTACTATTAATTCAAATATGTATAGATGAAATCAATGTCGATGATGAGATGTTAGAAAATGTTGACACTCACACATATGGAGACAAAAGAGCTGACCATGTTATACAACATCGTGTTAAACTCATTTTTGATACGTACTCCATAAAGGAAAATGTGGCAGTTCAAGCGCAATAGTTGAAAGGTCTCCCATCGTTAAGGAAATTAAAATAAGATATGACTTTATTGGGTATTCGAAAATCAGCAAAAGATAAAAAAAAAAATGAAGGAAAATGTGATACAAAATACAAATAGTGTTATAAATTCAATTAGAAGATCTAGACATAAAAAAATTTTAGTTGTACGTAGAGCAATACATATGGCAGTGGTTTCATCAAGTACTAAAGAGAATCTCTTGGTAAAATATATGGCACGAGCATTAGGAACCTCACAAGAAAATTTGCACAAACATCAGAAATTTCGGTTTCAAATAGATATAAATGATGAAATCTCTTGTTGGAGAGCTATTTCTAGGCAATCATACAAAGATAGACTTGGAGAAAATGTTAAAAAAACAATATATGAATATCAGAAGAAAAACTCGCGTGTTTCACCAAATGCAAGGGATGTGATCTGAAGGAGAATAACACGAAATCAGTACGAAGAACATTCAGAACATTTTTTGGACACCTCTCAGATAGATTTTTTCGACAAGTTCAAAGACGATAATCATAAAGTTGATGTCTCAATCAATTCTTTTGTTCAACAATACCATGGTATGTAAAACCTATCACCATATGCGACACTTTTTCTTGTCATTATGACGTGGAATTTCAGTTATATTATGACACATTCCCTAATTTTGGTATAATATTTTGGAGATATTCACCTCCTCCTTCCACTATCAGTGATTTCATATCTCAAATTCTATGTGGAAGAGAAATCGATGAATTATTTTACGAAAAGAAATGTGTTGGTTGTAAAAAAAAGCAATGATTGTGGAAATTTGACTAAATTTAAAAATAAATATCATACTGAAATAAATGATCGATCATTTTCCACCATCAAAGTGAAATGGAAGAGATATGAATATATCCATACATCGATTCAAGGTTTAAATAGTTTTAAATGAATTGAATTATAAGAAGAAGAAATTTTTGTGATAGATTTTTGGAGAAATTTTAAGGCATAAATTTATAAATACAACAATAATTCCCATAGATCTTGATGGCATGACTTTTAATTCAAAAAATACTGTGAATTTTTTCCACCAGGGACCATTTTGTCAGTAATTGATTTTGCAGAAAACTACACATCTGTTCCACAAAAAGAAATTCAGAGTGGATACTACCATTATGACCAAGTCTCCATGCCCATCCATATTCTATATAGACATTCTGAAAAAAAATTTGATCATATAGAAAACAGCAGTGAAAATAAACATGTTATTCAAAATATCACTTTTATATCAGTGACGATCGTACACATGATACATATTTTGTACAACATTGTTTTGGAAATATTTATGACTCATTAAAAAGTCGTGGAATTATATTCAATGAACATTCAATATGGTCAGATGGATACGTAGATCAATTCAAATCTTCACGATCATTCCTTTGGTTGTGTTGTCTTCATAAGAAAACCTGTATTAAACATTGTTGGAATTTCTTTGAGACTAGCGATGGAAAAGGAGAACATGATGGTGGAGGGGCATGCATAAAACGAGTGCTTCGAAGATATCAAATGAACCCCTCTAAAACCGACTTGTTGAAGCTAAATAAGTTGTTGAATGGTGAATCACTCCACTAAGCCATGAGACTATCAAATCAAGGGAAGTGTGAAGGTATATTCAATTTAATTTTTATTGGATATCCAATTTTAAATAGTGTACATTTATCACAATGATTATCTTTGATTTTATTTTAATATCATATTTACATTCTTCTTTGAATTTTCCATATATATGTTTTTTTGGCATATTGGTGTCAAATATGTAGAGAGATCGATTGTAAATGATGTTGAAACAAAAAATGGGACTCGAAATTGCATTTAATTAAAATAAAGTTATCCACAAATGTGTTTGCATTGGAGAAAAGAAAATATTCTTGTTTTTGTCTTGTTTTCATAGACAACATAGAATCCAATGATGTTTGTGAAAAAAAAATGTATGTAAAAGATTGGAAACATACAGAACTAAATACAAAGAGGAAAATGTTTGTTGCAATGTTTGAAGAAATGAAATCAGAGGAGACTAAAATATCATTTGATGGTGATCGAGTTTCTAATATTGTTAGAGAAGGTAAAATTTGAATTGATTTGAAATGATAGAGATCTAGAAATAGATACTAAAATTATTTTAAAGTTAATTTTTCATGTTAATTATGATCTAAAATTAAATACATAAGTTTGTTTTATTATGCAGAAGATGTTTTTGTTGTAACTACACCTACTGAAAATGATGAAAATGTGAAGTATTATTTGATGCCTTGCACTAAACGAAATATGAAATTATTAGAAAACTATAATGATCGCGGGTTTTCATATGACAGAGGATCTATTATACTGAAAGGTTATTTTTTCAGACAAATTAATATAAAATGGGGTTTCTTTTTTACTTTGAAGACTATGAACCTGATGTCATAAGTTGTCAATATATCTACTTGGTGTGTGCAGCACACATAAAGTTGATAAAGTTTCAATCAAGGAAAACAATGAAAATTAAGAAATGGAAAATCTCAAAATCTGATCATGAACGAATCATTTGAAGATGGAATTCCATTCGAATTTTTTTTATTGAACTGCCCAACAATTTCTTCTCTTTGGATTCATGTTTTAGAACTTCTAGAAATAAACTAAAAATTGAACTAACTTGTTATGTTACTGTGCAAGTGTTTTCACATGTACATTGTTTTGGTACATGCATACTAGTATCAACTGAAAGTAGCTTTTCTATGTGCATTGATGAAAAGTGTTTCACGTATTGGATATATATGTATGTTCTAGAATGAAATTAAGTGAAAGTAGCTTTTCTATGTGAATTGATGAAAAATTTTGCAAGTAATAAATATATGTGTTCTAGAATGATGTTGTGAAACCAACTCCAAAAATAGAAGAAAATAGAGATCAACACCTTAGAAATCGAAGGGAAACCTCCAATTCATTACATAAATGAACAATTATTGGATGCTAGAAATGACCAAAACCTCCTTTTATATATAGGAGTCCATGGGGCCACAAGATGATCCTAGCCAACCTAATAATAACAATTTAAGGGCACAATAATAACAATATTGGTGTTACAAGGGTACAAAAATAACAATAAGGGGGCTATACTAATAACAATAAGGGACTAAACTAGTAATATAGGGACCTAACATGCCCCTCCCCTTCAAAAAAAAATTGTCCTCAATGCTTGAGTAGCTATGGGTGCTTCTATATAAATTCTCATCCTCCCATGTAAAGTATTCAGTGGGTAAGTTATTCCACTTTATGAGATACTCTGAAATTGATCGATTTCCTGGTTTTTGAGTTCTTATTTCCATGACCACTTCAGGTTCCAATATGATTTTTCTTTCCTCATAAATTTCTGGAAAGATTATTTTAACTGGAATATTTTCATCTATAACCTTATTTAGGCATGAAACATGGAAAATTGGATGCACTCGCGAAGAAGAAAGGAACTCCAATTTGTATGGCATAGTCTCAATCTTTTGCAACACCTTGTAAGGACCATAGTACTTTGACGATAATTTATTATCTTTCTTAGCTTGCTTGAGGGACACTTTTTTGTATGGTTGTCGCCGTAAAAATACACAGTCTCCTACATCAAAACTTCTCTCACTACGATGTTGATCTGCCTATTGTTTCATTTTATTTTGTGCCAAATTTAGGTTATCATTTAAGAGTTGGAGAACTTCTTGTTGTTGTTTGATGTGATCTTCCACTACTTGAACCTTAGAATTTTCACTTAAATATGATATAATGGAGGCTGAACGATATCCATAAAGTGCCATAAATGGGGTAATTTTTGCTGCAGTATGGAAGGAAGTGTTATACCACCATTCAACGAGAGGTAACCACTTGACTCATTTTGTTTGTTTATCAGATACAAAACAACGAAGATATCCTTCCAAAAATTTATTCACTATCTCAGTTTTACCATCCGATTGAGGATGATAAGATGAGCTATGAGCTATTTGAGTACCCAAACAAGAAAATAACTCCGTCCAAAAATTTCCAGTAAAAATGGGATCTCTGCCACTCACAATAATCTTTGGGTTTACATGTAGATTTTGAATTGTGTCTATAAATGTAGTAGCAATTTCACTTGCTTTAAATGGATGAGATAATGCAAAACAGTGTTCATACTTGGTAATTGTATCAACTACCACCATGATGACACTCTTTCCTTTAGACGTGGGTAAACTTGTGATAAAATCCATTGAAATATCCTCCCAACATTGACTTGGAATGGATAAAGGTTGTAGAGGACCCAGGTCTTAATTGTCTCAACTTTATTTTTCTAGAAAACAAAACATTCCGCCACAAAATTTTGAATGTCAAAATTAAGGTCATCACAAAAAAATTCTTTCTTCACCCTCTGGTAAGTTTTTAAAAATCCTGAGTGACCTCGTAAAGGAGAAGTATGCAATTCCAAAAGAATATTTTGTTTTAGATGGGAAATAATACAAATATATAAGTGATATTTGTACCATAAGGAATCATTTTTCCAACTAAATGTATCATATATACTGGGATCTTGCTGCAAATTTTGAATGAGTTTCCACTCTTCTTCGTCCCTCTTCCATTCATCCCTTGCTTCGGTTATCCAATCTTGTTGGATAATAGAAATGGCACAAAGCAGTGCTTCCACCTCTTCATTCTTTCTTGAGAGTGCATCTGCAACAACATTTGGCTTCCCTTTTTGTTAGATTATTTCAAATTCATAACCCAACATCTTTGTGACCCATTTTTTCTTCTCTTCTGATGATAGTCTTTGTTCCAAAAAATTGTTAAGACTATCATGATTAGTTTTTACCTTGAAGTGTCTTCCCATTAGGTAAGGTCGTCATTTCTTTAGTGCATGTAGTATTTCTAACATTTCCTTCTCATAAATAGCTTTATGTAAATAATTTCCTTTGATTGGACGACTTTCAAAAGAAATGGGTATTCCTTCTTGCATTAAAACAACACCAATTCCATTTATTTAGGCATCACATTCCACAATAAAGTTTTTGTGAAATCTGGTGTAGCTAAGACTGGTGCTAGGCACATTTCCTCTTTAAGATGTTAAAAGGGCTTAGTTGCTTCAAGAGTCCATGAAAATGCATCTTTCCTCAATAATTTTGTTAGAGGTGCTACTATTCTCCCATAATCCTTAAAAAAATTGCAATAATACACTGTTAACCTGAGAAATCCTCGCAACTTCTTTATGGTTGTGGGGAATTTCCATTCCTTAATGGCTTTAATTTTTGTAGGGTCTACCTTAACACCCTTGTGAGCTACAATATGATCCAGATATTCCACCTCTTGTACTCCAAAGAAACATTTGGATGCTTTTGCATATAATTGTTTCTCCTGCAATAGTTTAAGCACCCTGTCAACATGTTGAACATCATCCTTCCAAGACCTACTATAGATTAATATATCATCACAAAATACTTGCAAAAATTTTCTAAGGAAGGGTTTGAAAATGGAATTCATCAACCCTCGAAATGTAGAAGGTGCATTAGTAAGGCCAAAAGGCATGACCAAAAATTCATAATGACCCTCATCAGTTGGAAATTCTGTTTTCGGAATATCTTCAGTCTTCATTCTAATTTGATGATATCCTCAACAAATATCCAACTTGGTAAAATAAATTGCTCCATGTAATTCATCCAATTATTCATCAATTAGAAGAATGCGAAATTTATCTTCAATTGTGAGCTTATTGAGCTCCTTATAATCCTAACACATGTGCCATGATCCATCCTTCTTGTGCACCAATACTACTGGAGCAGAGAAAGAACTTTGACTAGGTTGAATTATACCAGCCTCTAACATTTTTGCAATCGTACGTATAATTTCGCTCTTTTGGACATAAGGATATCTGTAAGGCCTGATGTTTGGAGGAACACTTCCTGGAATCAAATGAATAGCATGATCATGATCACAAATAGGTAGGAGTCCTTTGGGAGTTTTAAACACCTTGGAATGATTGTCCAATAATTTTTGGAGATCTGCAGAAATAGATTATTTTGATATTGGAACTTCTAGTGAGCATAATTATGAAATTATTCCTCATTGTTCTTTCTTCAGAAGATTTGTAATGGCACTAGAGTTTATTATCTTTCTCGGCTTCCCTGCGATACCCCGAAATTGGACTTCCTCTCCTTCTGAAAAAAAATTCAAGAAAAGTTCCTGAAAGTTAAAAGCTACCATCCCCAAAGATTGTAATCATTGTACTCCTTGTACGACATCAGTGCCTCCCATTGGAATGGAAAGCATTGGACTATTCAATACATATTCCCCAATGGTTATCTTGATATTATGGCATTTTCTAGAGCAATTTATAGTTCCTCCATTTTCAATCATCACTTGACATTTTGGTGTTGGGTATAGGGAACAATTCAATTCCTTTCCTACCTTATGATGAATAAAATTATGGGTACTTCCCAAATCAATCAACACTATTACCTTTTCCTTCTTGATGTGTCCTTCTATCTTGAGAGCTTGAGGAGTGGTAATTCCTGCCAAAGCATTACATGATATGGTCGAATTCATTTCTTCCACTTCTAGGGTTGGTTCTTAGCATATATCCTCTTCTATTAAAGAGTCTTGTTAATTTTCTTCTTCCTCTTCACAATCTATGTAAAATAATTTCTTCTCAGCACACTTATGACCTTTAGTGTATTTTCTATCACAACTGTAGAAAATCCTTTTTTATTTTTTTTCTTCCAATTGTTGTGTTGTCAACCTTGTCAATTGTGGAAGTATAGGAGTAACAACACTTCCATATTTATAGATGTGAGTGGTAGGCTTCCTTGTCGCCATAATTTTACATTCAATTTTTCTTGCCATCCTATATGCCTTCTCCAACGAATCAGGTTCCCAAACACGAACTTCATGTTGTGTAACACCCCTAGGTTATGTTTTCTTTCAAGATAGACATTTGAACTTTAATCCAAAGGGGAGTGGACCCCAATGGATAAGTATGATGTGGATGTAATTAATTTTTAATTATGAAAAATAAAAAAAAATAATTCTGTGCATATTGACCAAATGAGAATTTTGAGATCACTAGCCAAATCCATGAGGTATGGAAAGAGGCTAAAACTTTCCCCAAAAATCTTTCAAAAAATCCTTGAAACAATTTATTTCTAATTTAGATTTTTGAGGAAAAATCTAGATTTTCCCGAATGAGGTGGAGAGTATTTGGGAAGAGGTAAAAAGATGGAAAAGTAGAAATCAGCTTTAAAAGTCCCTAAATAAGGGAAGCCTAGGCAAAGAGGAAGAAAAGCATCCTGTAATTCTGGACGCAGAATTAGAAATGGGCTTTGGGCAGCATAAGCTTAAATCAGCTACTCTAGAATAGATTGAGGTTGGTCTGTTCTAGGAGATGATCTCAGCTCGAGGGTGAGTTCTGGAGGACAGAAGAACTCTAAGGTTGGGAGGTTGGTCAATTTGCAGAAGTGGTATGTTCACAATTTTAGGAATGATTAAAGTATCTGCTATGGTTCAATATAGTTAAGGGTTATATGTATTATGTTAGATTAAGATCATGAAGTTGTTATTTCCTTCATTTAACAAAAGTGTATAGAGGGAATTAACCCTCTCAGCTCTATAGAGTAGTAGGAATAAAATCTATGGGGAGAATCCAGTAGAGACTCTAAACCAATGCAGTTTAAATCTGAAGATACATTTCATCCCCAAAGATGATTTGGTTATTTAACTTTAACCTACTTCGGAGTTAATAAAATATTTGTTGCATATAGGAAAATAAAGCATGATAACCTCATAGGTAACAGATATAACTGAAACTAGACATACCTTGAAACTGTTCCCTTTGGGAAATGATATAATCAAATAAGTTCATGAGTTAAAAAAAAGAAAGAAAGTATATACCAGTGAAAGCATAAATTTGACTACAGTATTCAGAAATTAATTTAATAATAGTGACAATATAACTAAGGGCTACAATGATGTGAACATACCCTAAAGGCAGAATGCACAGTGATAAAACAATTAGAGTATTCCTCTAGAAATCTGGATGTAAATGGGTGTATTTAATAAAAGTCTGCAAGTTAATTGTGAACAGATGAATTTTTATCTGCATTATGGACAGCAAATTTGAAGAAAGATAATTTTCAAATGCTCCTATATGACTGATATACATATGCATGATAAGTACTGTGAAATTTGAAGATAAAACTCATTCAGAGGCTACCAGTTAATAGACTAAAATCCTGTGTCATGGAACAAAAATATAACATGCAACTTAACAACTGACATTCTATATATGTCCAGGGTGTAAAGAAAATTTAGAAGCTCTAAATTAGACACTCATGTTATTATAATAGATGCTAATGAAATATTTTATTTGGGAAAAACTCAGGAAAAATCTTAGGTACATATATGTAAAATCTTAGGTACTTAGGAAAAATCTTAGATACATACATATAATTACATATATATGTATGTATCTTAGGAATTTCAACAAAGTATGCATATGCCTGAACAAATGTGAAGACCCACATTGAGTGCACCTATAATTTTATCTCTATAAAAGTGTTTTAAATACATAGGTTCTACTTTAGACACTGGGTGAACAGGGTATAGATTAAATAGAAAGGAGTAAAGGCAATTATGTAAACTGAAAGTAGACTCTGAAAGAGATATAGGATTAGTTAACTGCTGCAAGTAATAATTGTTACAAGATGCCAAGCTTTTAACTAAATGTTCATAATTTAGTGGAAATAGGAGAAGAATTAATTTTGATTGCCATGAAATTAAGTATTTAGCTCTTGGGGAGCATTAGTAAAACTATTGGAGAAGAAGCAGTATTATCACACAAAATATACATATAGCACATAGATACAATATGCGTAAACAGTGAAACCATTTCTGTACTCACAAGGAGATACATCACCACAGTCCAAAGTATAACAATAAAAATCACTACTAGAATCAATACTCCTGGCATGGGAACCAGCGCGAACCCGTCCTCATTATAAAATACATCTGAACCGACTTTGTAAGTCAAAGAAAATAACAACATGAGTTAAATTATAGGGTTACTGCCGTAACAACATCCCCAAGTTCTCGTATAAATGAGTGTAACAGTCATAAAAACAATGTTGTGGCAAACTCATAAATTTCCAATAAAACATAGGCAAGGTCGGAATACAAATGGTAAACACCAAAACCCTCACAAGAATCCCAGGGAAGTCTGAGGCCCTGATATGCCAGAAGAAAAATTAACACAGATCACCTACCTGAAAAACTCGAATAGTCAGAAAAACAAGTTCGTGAGAAGATTCAAAATGTGATGATACCTGCACAAGTCAGAGACACGAAAAATAAATAAATTATGTATTATACAACTTCCAAGAGGAACGACTTAATATCTCTGCATGTAAGAGAAAATGGTTACCTGTTTAGATCGAATCCAAACATCAATGTAACCAAGAGGCCTGAAAAAATAAAACTGAATGATTCGAAATTAAACTCTGAGAAATTTTTTATTAGCAAGCGTACCTATAGTAAAAGGTGGATTAGAGAGGATTTTACCTCTAAATAAAAATCATTCGCCAAGGTGATGAGGGGAAGGTCGATTCAGGATGAATTGAAATGGTTCCCTTAGTCACGAGGAGGAGGTAGAGGCATAAGAAAATTGTTTCAGTTGACAAATTGAAATTTTATTACAAAATCAGAACATAATACAAGAAAAATGAATCATACAAATGAGTGCTATGGAAGGTAACCAAGAGAGTTGAAATGCATATGCATTCAAATGCAAGTTCTTCTAGCAGGATACGAGAAATAACCATGTAAAACTCACATACATTCAGCACAAAGAAAAATAGGTATAAAAGTGAACCAGAGCTCGGCCTTTCAAAAACCTCAACACATTATAACGATGGAAAGAAAATATATTAGAGGTAAAAATTACCAAGAGAACCAGACGTGGTGCAAGTTTGAGTTGTGGAAGAACTCGTTGAGAGTTGCATGGATGCCAGATGAACAAACTAGGAGTGTAAGACCAGAGCAACCACCGCTCATCAAAGAAGAAAATGAATATTATGCCAGAGAATGTAAACCATAAGTACCATAAGATGGAGTGAAAACCTCAGACATCTTGACCCTACAGGTGGCACGCATCGGAGCACCATACAACGGATCGATGACTCACGACTGGGGAAATCAAGAAATGTCAAGTGGAGGCCGACGAGAATTAACACCAGAGAGTTAATGCCATAAATGAGAAGGACACAAACGTATGGAAAAAAAACTAGAAAGAACAATCATCAACACGTAAGAGTAAGGATTGAGGTGGGAAACCTGAGAATGAATCCACATCAAACGATACGATGGTACTACCAATTTAATGTAATCCGTTCACAGGTGCCCATGCAATCTATACGAAATCGACTCACGCATCAAGTGAAATTACCATAGTGCAATTACCATAGCTCCCATGAGATATAAGTTCTCCATTTCTGCATTTCCTTCTAAATTGTAATTCTGCAAAACCGTCATCTTAGAACAATTAAAAATATCATGGTTTTATGTACAAAATGCACAAACCTAAACACTTTCTAAAGGACATTCCTTCAAAGCATTTTTTTTTCTTCTGCATTTTGGACAGAACATAGCGATCAATTGGTATTCTTCTTCTTTGTTTTTAGCATATCTATTTGATTTCCCAAGGTGCTTAATAGGTTTGTTTTAAAGTCTTCAAATAGGTTGCCTACTTCAGCTCTTGTAACACTTGATGTGGCAGATTTAGTGGCTTTAGATGTCATAGTTATTTTTCCATTCCTTGCTTTACTTCTAGAATACTTTTCACATAATTTTACAATGTCATCAAAGGGTAAATGAGAGCTATCACCTTTACCCATTAGGTTAAGGTCATCTAAATATTCTTCTCGGATGCCTTTTAGGAATATTGTTCGAATAATATCAATAGACATGGTTGTATGCTTTGATTTTTGCAAATTATATACAAATATTTCCAAGTATTATTCTAAGGTTTCATCTTCTTGTTGATTCATTTTAAAAATTTCATTTTTGGAATATTTTGATCGATAGTAAGGTTGATACTTTTTTCAAGAAGATTTTCCTCATACCATTCCAATCAGTCACTATGTGGTCACCTAATCCCATAAACCACTTAAGTGCTGATGCTTTTAATGTGGCAGAAAAGAGTCTAAGTCTGTGTGTATCATCTGTATACCCATAGGTTGAACATACTATATCAAATTCAAATAAAAATGAATCAGGGTCCTCAGATGCCATGCCATAAAAATTTGGTAATATAGATGGGGGTATATTTTTCATTTTAATTTCTTCATCATTGTTTTCTTCTTGAATGGGAAATTTAAATGTTGACTCGTCTTCCTCTCTTGGGTTTCGATTTTGATCATTTATTTTTGTTTCGTTAAAGTTCTCTTTGTCTTCTCCTTTCTTCCTGTTGTCTCTCATATTATCTCATTTGTTCTGCAGTAGGTCCTCTTGCTGATTCTCCTCCCTCCTCAACCATTTTGGTATATTGTTCTTCTAATTTCTCATCCCCTTGAGACTCTTCAGGGTTAATTTGTTCAAGAATAGGTTGTTGGGTTCTTTTACCACTCTCTCTCACTATAGAATATTTAGGTATATGTTTCCTCTTTGCTTCATAAGCTAAAATAATTTGTATTTCAATAAGAGTAAGTCTCTAGCCTGATTTTTGTTTTTCCTCAAATTCTTCTATAGTAACTTTTCCAGTTGGTGTTGTAAATTCAACCTTCTCTAAATTTTTTGCTCCTAATGGTGGGTTATTTTTTGGATGGGGGGTTTTTATAAATCTGCCTTTTTCATCCCTAAGTCTAGACATAAGGAATCATGCCTTAACAAAAATGAAAAATTGAAACTAAGTCTATGTTTTTGGTTATTTTTTTAGATTTGTTTTTTGTTATTTTTTTAAAGAAAAATCCTTCTAGCTGCACCTCCCCAGCAATGATGCCAAAACGTTTGTCTAATCTACTAGTGTAGATTAGGCTTCAATTTCTTATCAATCCAAGTAGGTACACTTAGAGGTACTTATCTAAAATATATAGATCTAGAATGATTTGGTCTCCTAAATGAGGGCTTAGTTTAATAGGATTAAATACTCTTTTACAAGAGGTTGTTCTTTGTCTCCTTCCACACATGAACACCTTCTTAAACAAAAAAAATCTAATCTCCTAAAAACAGAGTTCTTATTGTTTGTTTGAGGTTCTCTAGTTCTTTTACAAGGACTCAATTCATAGAAACTCTTCCAAGTTCTTAAATAAACACACTTATTAATCACATCTATAGTTCTTTTACAAGGATTCAATTCATAGAACCTCTTCCAAGTTCTTAAATCAACACACTTGTTAATCACACTCATTCAAAATAGAAAGCAAGGTAATAATCTTTAAGTCAACCAATATCTAAGTTCTCTTACAAGGTTCAGTCGTTAGACTACAAGTTGAGTTTTGCAATTATAACCATGATCATTAAGTAGAAAAGATAAATGAATAGTAAACACAACGTTCAATTCAAAGACTGATGTCAATTGAATCTTCTTACAAAGACCTTTCACAAAAGACACTGACTTCTATTAACGATTCTGATTCATAAACTTGCAGCATAAGAATTAAATAGAAATTTCTATCAGATCTGATTATGCAAATGTAAATGAAAAACATGAGAAAGTGTACCAGCACTGTAGTGGGGGCCCTCCACACGTTGCAAGCACACCTTAAGATAACTCAGATGAAGAAAATTATGGACTATAACACCATGAATAACTGAATCTTTGTATTAAAGTTTGAAAGCCAATTACATAAATCGAATTCTGAAGCTTGTCATGTAATGTCTCATGTCTAATCTTCAATATTTTTTTCCTTCTAGCTATTTAACATTAAATTAGATAAAAAAAAAGATGCTATTTGTGTTCGTCAAAATCCTAACTAACTTCCCAGAGGAGTCAAATTATTTCAAATCCCTTTTTACAAGAAAAATATCAAATCTGTTCATTAATTACTTAGGATTTTCTGCTAAAATAGCTGGAGTTGACCAACGTTGACCAACCACCTATGGACTTTGAATCTAGAGGTGGATAGATTTTTCACCATCCTTGTACATTCAGGAATATACCTTTAGTCCTATATTTGGCCAACCTATCATGCAACGTGTCAAAACATGAAGCCATTAGAGGAAGTTACGAAAACCTGTAATTTTATGAAAAATCCTAGTTTTAACACATAAATTCCTAAAATTAATTCCAATGTAAAAATCATAATAATGGCATTACATTGATCAGTTTCAAAGGAATATGAGAGATTTATGAAGGTTAAATGAAAAAAATGATGGATAAAATGATTTTTTTAGGTGAAAGGATGAGTCATGAAATGGTACCAACAGGCCACAATATAATCCTAGCCGACCTAACAATAATAATTTAATGGTGCAATAATAACCATATTGGGGTTACAGGGGTACAAAAATAACAATAATGGGGCTATACGAATAACAATAAGGGACTAAACTAGTAATATAGGGACCTAGCAAATGAAATTAACTAAAAGTAGCTTTTCTATGTGCATTGATGAAAAATGTTGCATGTACTAGATATATACATGTTCTAGGAAATTAACTGAAAGTAAATTTTCTATGTGCATTGATGAAAAATGTTGCACGTATTGGATACATATATGTTCTAGAATGAAATTAACTGAAAGTAGTTTTACTATGTCCATTGGTGAAAAATGTTTCACGTACTGGATATATATGTTCTAGAATGCAATTAATTGAAAGTAGCTTTTGTATTTGCATTGATGAAAAATGTTGCAAGTGCTGGTTATATATGTTCTAGAATTAAATTAACTGAAAGTATATTTCCTATGTGCATTGACGAAAAATGTTGCACGTATTCGATATATATGTTCTAAAATGTAATTAACTAAATGTAGTTTTTCTGTTTGCATTGATGAAAAATGTTGCAAGTACTGGATAATATATATGTTCTAGAATGAAATTAACTGAAAGTAGTTTTTCTATGTGCATTGATGAAAAATGTTTCACGTACTAGATATATATGTTCTAGAATGCAATTAACTGAAAGTTGTTTTTATATGTGCATTGATGAAAAATGTTGCACGTACTGGATATATATGTTCTAGAATGCAATTAAATGAAAGTAGATTTTCTATACATGCATTGATGAAAAATGTTGCACGTAATGGGTATATATACATTATAGAATGCATTTTTAAAATTTTATGATTGTTTGACACATCTAACAACACCTAAAATATTATGATTATATATGATTGTGTGTGTGTGTGTGTGTGAATATGTATTGTACTTCAATCGTTTTAACAGATATATTCAAACATGTACTTAAATCATTTCTACATGTACATATATTCATGTGAATTTTTTTTGGTTTGGAAAATGACAACTTGAATTTTAAAAACAAAACATTGTATTACAACATTACTTCACATGCCAAATGTAGTTCAACCATCCAAAACTTATGTTTTAAAAACAAAACAATTTATAACACAACATTGCTTCACATGCCAAATGTAGTTCAACCATGCAAAACTTGAGTTTTAAAACAAAACATTATATATCACAACATTACATCACATGCCAAATGTAATTCAACCATCCAATAAAAACAAAACACTATATCGTGCAATCACATGCCAAATGTAGTTCAACCATCCAAAACATGAGTTTTAAAAACAAAACATTATATCACAACATTACTAAACATGCCAAATACCAAATTTAGTTCTACTATCCAATAAAAACAAAACATTAAAAATCACAATCACATACCAAATTTAGCTCAACCATCCAAAAGTTGAGTTTTAGAAACAAAACAAATTATATCACAACATTAATTCACATGACAAATGTAGTTCAACTATCCAATAAATAAAAAAACTTTATATCATGTAATCACATTCCAAATGTAGTTAAACCATTCAAAACTTGAGTTTTAAAAACAAAACAAATTATATAACACAACATTACTTTACATGCCAAATGTAGTTCAACCATCCAAAGCTTAAGTTTTAAAAACAATACAAATTATTACACAACATTACTTCACATGCCAAATGTAATTCAACCATCCAAAACTTGAGTTTTGAAAACAAAACATTATAGATCATGACATTCCTTCACATGCCAAATGTAGTTCAACTATCCATTAAAAACAAACCATTATATCACATTCACGTGTACCAAATATAGTTCACATAAAATATTTGCAAAATTTGTAGATCTCACAAGTATCAAGTTATATATGACTGCATCTATATAATACTATCTATAAAAAAGTAAATTTAAGACTAAATCTATTGAAAATATAATGTTCCACGTGTGCATGTGCATCATCCAATAAATACAGATGGATGTAGTGTCTCTCCCAGCAAAGTCATGATCCCCGCGCTATCCTGCGAAGCATGGGGAACCTGTACACAACGTGTACAAACATTAAACTTTAATGTTTTAAAATTGAGTGAGAATATATAGAAATTCATGTAAAAAAAATAATGCAATGCCTCATGAGGTTCCCTCTCAATTTGTTTCTCATCTACTAAAACTCCCCCCATTGGAACATATTCAAATACTTCAACATTAGTATGCAAATGATACATGTATAGTGATATATATATATATATATATATATATATATATATATATATATATATATATATATATATATATATATATATTAAAAATTTTCAAATGAAAATGCATATACAAACTTATTTTCAGTAATATTAAAAAAAATTTAGAAAACTTGATCAAATGCTTGAAATGATGTGCATGTTCCTATCTCCATCGCTAGAGTCCGCGGAGAAAAGAAATCCTCTATAGGAACCTAAAATTAAAAAAATTTGAAAGTATAAGATAACTCAAGATCAAGATCTCAATTTATAATAAAACTTTTTAACTTCAATTTATAACTTGTTACTTAAAAACTTATTTAAGTGAAAATTTGAATACTTGTGCTGGTGGATTTGGCACATCTCCTAAGAGAGGCTCCAAAAGAAAATCTCCAAAATCATAAAATTAAAAAAATTTAAAATAACTCAAGGTCTATTGATCTCAATTTATATTAATACTTTTAAAATTCAATTTATAACTTATAACTTAAAAAAATATATATTTAACTGAAAAATTGAATACTTGTGCTGGTGGATTTGGCACATCTCCTAAGAGTGGCTCGAAAAGAAAATATCCAAAAACCTAAAATTCAAAAAATTTAAAATACCTCAAGATCTAGATATATCTCATTTTTTGATGGAACTTTTTAAGGTGGAATATATAACCTAAAAACCTATTTAAAAGTGAAAAATTCTTCATACTTGTGATGGTGGATTTGGCACATCTCACAAGGAAGAAGAAGGTATCGCCATCCCAAAAACATCGGCCAGAATCAGAATCAGTTAAAACATTTTATTATATATATATATATATATATATATATATATATATATATATATATATATATATATATATATATATATATATATGTACAGGTGTGCATAATTATCTATTTTAAAAATATCTCATCATGTTTCGATATATATAATAATAGATCAAAATTAATTTTACATCATCATGTGTTCACTTAAAAAACGCTAACATTTTCCAACATATCTTGATGGTGAGAACCATCTTGATTGTATGATTGATGGTGAGACCCATCTCGATTGTTTGAACCAAAGGCCCTGACCATGATATTAACATTTTCGGCATTCATCAAGTGTGACAACTGCAAATGGTTTTAACATATAATGATACATTTTTGTTAGATTAATGTATAAAAATATATTTATGTATATATGTATTTATTACAAATTGTACATGTGTTAAAATAATTGAACCCTAACCATTAACAGATATCATTCCCATGCCCTCTTGCTCATTAACAATTAGGTCCTGCCAACCATTGTGATAATTCTTTGCATATGTTTTGAGATCTTCAACACTCATGTTGTTAATCTCTTCATCTGTCTAATATACAAAATTAGCGTGTACATTCTCATGTGCTCTTTGTCGATTCAGAAAAACATCGACTCCACCCAATCCACTATTAAAATTTTCAATGATGGCGTCCCTTGTTTCTCGACTAATTTGAGAAGTGGCATCCATCTCTAATCGCAAAGCTTCGACATGAAGAGGTCGACTAACCAATGGTGGCTAAGGACAAGGTAACACAACATCATGCTTAGTGCCTCTACGGCCACACAATCGACCTTTCCCAGAACCAAAACATCAGGGATAATTTTAAGGATGGAAAATTATCTTGAAGTTTAAAAAATTGGTGAATCTCACTAGTCTCTAATATGAAAACTATAAAAATTTTATTGACGTATTTGTAAAATTACTAAAATTTATAATTATATTATATATACTGTCTATAATGTTGGTAATTTTTAACATAAAATAAATTTATATTGTAAAATTTGGGCGAATCATTTTTATAAAAAAATTGAAATTGGCGAATCTTTTTTTTGGAAAAACCATGGAAAATTAGCCCACCTGCAAATATTAGCCCCTAAAATTTTCCATGCAAAAAATTCAGAGGGAAAATCGTTGTAATTGGGTTTAATTTGCAAAAATTATTTTTCAAAATAAAGTGCAACCTCGTCGTTCCATGGGAATAGTCCATAGGATACAAGGTGTCTATCATACAAATAGCAAGCTATATGAGGGTGCTTGAAATATTGCACCTTCAACATATTTCTCTTTTGCCCTTCTTTGAAATTAAACATAGACTTAGCCATTTCTAATGTAACTCTTTGTTTTACAATCTCCCATGTATTGGGACCCATCACTTCTTCCTTTATTTTTCTCATCACTTCTACAAAAGTATTAGTGGTTGGCCCAAGCTTTAGGTACACATATACTAGTTCTATTAAAGAGTGTGTGACTATTTCCAAGCTTTGTCGACTCTTAGCAGGTAGAGTCAAAGCCATGAGATCTTTCTTCAATTTTGTATGAATATGTTGACACCTTTGGAAGGTGCATTGCTGCATGTTTGTTTCCCAAGGTATATCAGAAATGTCAAACGGATAAGTTGTGGTTGGTGTACAAACTTCTTCTTGAATGACGCGTTTTTCCCTACATATTTTTTGAGCAACATTTGGAGTAGAATTTTCAGCCTCTACATTAATATATAAAATTTTGTATATTAAAAAAAACATGTAAACAAATTTGTACAAATTAAATGAAAATAATATTCAAATTGATGGCCACGTCGATGTGGTTGGCTAGCATATTGCACACCCTGAGACTGTTGAGAACTAGAATGACCCTGCTGAGAACAAGAACAACCACTGATTTGTTGAGAACAAACACGACCATCAATTGATAGGCCTCTGCAGGAATATATCACCACCTTCATGCAATCTGCCAGCACTTATTGATGGCCCTCCAAGGGAATGTGAACCGCCACCAACCTCACAAGACAAGAGAGAAGATTCATAAAAAATATGAATTTATTATAAATTCAAAAATAAATTCATACATATGAATACATGTACATATTCATTTATTAAATTGCGTGAACCATACCACGATTGCACGAACCATGGGCATACTCTATTGATGGAGTAGACACCCTTGTCCTCCTAACTCCTAAAAAACAAAAAATGAAACTTATTAACAACTAATTTAACTCACAGAATTGCTAAAAAATCAATTCCATATATACACACATGTATGTATCTGTATGGATATTTAACGTTATATTTAAATACCATGAACATCCCTCAATATCTGATCCTCCTCTCTCGTAGAGATATGGGATTCTGTTGATCTTCGTCATTCATCCTCCATGATATATATATCTGCAATGGACATTTAGAATTATTTTTTTAAATTACTATTTAAAATAAATTCAAAATAAATTCCAAAAAATTAATGAAATTTAGTGTACACAAATTATGTAAAACATAACTTTCAAAGCACTAATTGATGTGTGAAACTAAAATTTAAGCAAAATTTTTATAAAAAAGTTAAGTTCACCAAATTGTGCTTTACATGGTGGGAGCACCCTTCGTATATAACTGAAAACATAGTGGGAGCACACTTGGTATAAAATTGAAAAAAAAACATGGTCATTAAAAAAGAAGCATGAAACCTTATTTAAAAATCAAATTGTTGAACTGTTCACATTTTAATTTTATAAAAATGTGAAGTTCACCAAGTTGCACTTTACATGGTGTGGTGGGAGCACACTTGGTATATAATTGAAAAAAACACATGGTCGTTAAAAAAGATATATTTATAAGTACAAAACACACCCATACCCAAGATATGTTACAATTTCCATCAATAAATTTTGAAGGAGAGCATCTCAACAGTAATTTGTCTTTGAGAGATGAATCTTGAATTGTTGAAGAAGAGCATATAAAAAATAATTCATCTTTGAGAGATGAATCTTCCATTGGAATTGCCCAATATAATTCTGATTCATCTATTAATTCATCTTTGATAGATGAATCCTAAATTGACATTTCCCCACACAATAGATCAACCAACATCTTATTAATATTTGTACAATATCTTATGCTAAAAAATTGAAATTGGCTAGCAATATTGTTTGATTTTCCATGCAACTTTTTTAGCCTCTCCTTCTTAACTTGGTACACTCCTTTCATTTGGTTGCACACAAGTTTAGAATTGGTGAAAACTATAATTCCATTTTATCCCTAGTTGTTCCCAAGCCTTCTACCAATGCAATATAATATGCCTCATTATTTTTTGTTCTTCCCGATTGGGATAGCAAGAAACATCTATGCATAATGTCTATTTTTCAACCATATTTAGTGCGTTTTTTTGTCCCTGAAAAAAAAAATCAATAAAATATATTAAATTAACATTTATTGCAAATGCATGGGAGAAATGATACATGTGCCTAAGATAAATGACATGTGGATCGTTTTTCTTAAATTTTGACTTAAATTTGATGGTAGAATCACATCTAAAAATGAGATGCATTAAATATTGCATTTCCTAGAGTTTGAGGGAGATTTATGACACATATGCATGGGTCATGCATGGTTTTCCTTAAAGTTTTCCTTGAAATTTATGGCAGGAATCACATCTATAAATGGCATGCCTTAAGAAAGGATGAACTCCAAAGGCTACCAAGCCCTTTACATGCCTTAAGAAAGGATGAGATGTAGAAGCTACCTGGCCCTTTACAAAATCCTTTAGAGCTTGTAGAAGTTAAGACTCAACAAGAAAACTAAAATCCTATGGAAGTTTAGCCACATTAGGTTCAGGTTTTAGGCATTAACGTTTACCTTGAATTAATGGGGGAAAGCCTTGAGTTTGGAGGATACTATCCCATGGAAGTTTAGCCACTTTAGGTTCAGTTTTTAGGCCTTAAATTTTTCCTTGAATTAATGGGAGAAAGCCTTTAGTTTGTCGGAGAAATGACATTTACATGGTTTCCAAAATTATTTTATGCACTTACTACAAAAACTAGTGGTGGTGGTTGATGAAGTTATGTCAAAAGTCACAACTTTATGATTTTTTTAGAGAAATGAAATAGAAATGGCACATGGCTTAAAGTTTGCTTAAAATTTTATTGGAGAAGGGAGAAATGACACATGTACAAGGTTTTCCTTAAAGTGGTAGTGGTTTATGGATATTAAAGTGAAGAACTTCTATTTATGTTCCAGAGATTGACTGTAGGGGCATTTACTGGATATGTCACATTTGAGAAAAGATGAGATCTAGAGCCTACATGGCCCTTTACATAATTTGCCTTTAGAACTTGCAGAAGTTAACACTCAACAAGGGGACCAAAATCCCATGGAAGTTCAAAATCCTATGAGAGTTTAGCCACTTTGGGTTCAATCTTTGGCCTTAAAGTTTTCCTTGAATTAATGAGAGAAGGCATTTAGTTTGTGGGAGAAATTACATTTACATGGTTTGAAAAATTATTTTATGCACTTACTAAAACAACTAGTGGTAGTGGTTGATGAATTTATGTCAAAAGTCACACTTTTATGATTTTTTGGGAGAAATGAAAATTTTCCTTATACTTTATGGGAGAAATGAAATAGAAATGATGCATGTCTTAAATTTTTCCTAAAATTTTATGGGATAAGGTAGAAATGACACATGTACAAGGTTTACCTTAAAGTGGTAGTGGTTTATGGATATTAAAATGAAGAACTTCTATTTGTGTTCTAGAGATTGACTGTAGCGGCATTTACTGGATATGTCACCATTGAGAAAAGATGAGATCCAGAGGATACCTAACCCTTTACAAACTCTGACTTTAGAACTTGTAGAAGTTAACACTCAACAGATAGACTAAAATCCTATGGAAGTTAAAAATCCTATGAGAGTCCAGCCAGTTTAGGTTTAGTTTTTAGGCCTTAAAGTTTGCCTTCAATTAATGAGAGAAATCCTTTAGTTTGTCGGAGAAATGACATTTACATGGTTTGCAAAATTATTTTATGCACTTACTAAAACAACTAGTGGTAGTGGTTTATGAAGTTATGTCAAAATTCACACCTTTATGAGTTTGTGGGAGAAATGAAACATAAATTACACATGCCTTAAATTTTTCCTAAAATTTTATGGGAGAAGGTAGAAATGACACATGTACAAGGTTTACCTTAAAGTGGTTGTGGTTTATGAATATTAAAATGAATAAATTCTATTTCTCTTCCAGAGATTGACTGTAGGGGCATTTACTAGATATGTCACCTTTGAGAAAAGATGAGATCCAGAGGCTACCTGGCCCTTTATAGACTCTGCCTTTAGAACTTGTAGAATTTAACACTCAACATATAGACTAAAATCCTATGAAAGTTCAAAATCCTATGAGAGTTCAGCCACTTTAGGTTCAGTTTTTAGGCCTTAAAGTTTTCCTTGAATTAATGAGATAAATCCTTTAGTTTGTGGGAGAAATGATATTTACATGGTTTGAAAAATTATTTTATGCACTTACTAAAACAACTAGTGGTAGTGGTTGTTGAAGTTATGTCAAAAGTCACACCTTTATGAGCTTGTGGGAGAAATGACAAATTGCCTTATAGTTCATGGGAGAAATGAAATAGAAATGACACATGCCTTAAATTTTTCTTAAAATTTTGTGGAAGAAGGGAGAAATGACAGATATACAAGGTTTGCCTTAAAGTGGTAGTGGTTTATGGATATTAAAATGAATAAATTCTATTTCTATTCCAGATATTCACTGTAGGGGAATTTACTGGATATGTCACCTTTCAGAAAAGATGAGATCCAGAGGCTACCTAGACCTTTATATACTCTTCCTTTAGAACTTGTAGAAGTTAGCACTCAATAGACAGGCTAAAATCCTATGGAAGTTCAAAATCCTATGAGTTCAGCCACGTTAGGTTTAGCTTTTAGGCCTTAAAGTTTTCCTTCAATTAATGGGAGAAATCCTTTAGTTTGTGGGAGATTTACATGGTTTGCAAAATTATTTTATGTACTGACTAAAACAACTAGTTGTAGTGGTTGATGAAGTTATGTCAAAAGTCACACCGTTATGGGTTTGTTGGAGAAATGAAATAGAAATGACACTAAAGTTTGCCTAAAATTTTATGGGAGAAGGGAGAAATGACACATGTACAAGTTTTTCCTTAAAGTGGTACTATTTTATGGATATTAAAATGAATAAATTCTATTTCTGTTCCAGAGATTGACTGTAGGGGCATTTAGTGGATATGTCACCTTTGAGAAAAGATGATATCTAGAGGCTACCTGGCCCTTTACAGACTCTACCTTTAGAAATTTTAGATGTTAACACTCAACAATTACAACTTGAACATCAACCTACACTATCATAATATCACTATACATAATCTAGATTATTAATATCCATTACATCTTAAAACACTCCAGTTCTAACATTTTACAAGATTACAAACATCATGGAAGGTGCAAATTTAGGTACATTAATGAAATACATTGGGTTGATTTAAATATTACAAGAATTGTGAGTTGTTGAATTCTTTGTGTGAACTTATTTGCGGTGATTAATTCTATTCATTCTGTGTGAATTTTTGTTCATTTTGTTGATGAATTTCATGTGAATTTCTATTCATTTTGTTGCTCAATTGTGTGTGAATTTCTGTTCATTTTGTTGCTGAATTCTGTGTGATTTTTTTCATTCTGTTGTTGAATTTTGTGTGAATTTATGTTCATTATCTTGTTGAATTCTGTTTGAGTTTCTTAATTTTGTTCATTCTATTACAATTAACTCAAATAAAAAAATTTCTGGAAATACATTGCACAAAATACCTGCATTAATTTAAGTATCATAATTGAGATGTACATAGAAATATTTCTAATGTAATTATAAAAAATTAAATATGTACAATACATGTGTGGAGGGAAAACACAGAGTATAAGAGACTAAGGATATTTGTACAAGAGGTTTTTTCCTAAATTATGAAAGAATAGATTTGTGTAAGAAAATATAAATCTAATTATACTTTTAACTAAGTTAAGAAAATCAAAGTAGTGATTCAAAAAAGCCTAGAATTTTAGGATGTAAATATATATAAATGAAATTATATACCTTTGTTATCAAAACTGGACTTGGATGTAAATTATCGATTTCTGCAACAGAAGCTTGAAAGTAAGGAAATTCTAGATCTTTGTTATAGTTTCCAAGAGTGACATGAAGGATCGAAACAAGGGAAATATAAAATCAACAAAAAAAAAAGAAATTAAAAATAACAAAATCAGAGATACATAAGACTGAAATTGAAATTAAATTTCATTAATAATGAGGTAAATTAAGTCTTCTCTAGTATTATTATTAGAATTCAAAATTTCATATAGAATATCGTAACTACCATTAACGATCAGTACGAGGGTATTGGATTGAGAAATAGCAGGTTTTTTCTAGAAATAAAAAACGTTGATTCTATTAGATCAGTACAAGAGCAATGCATTCATCCTGTCTATCAAATGACAGCAAGAAGGAAACAAAGAAAATCAAAAAAATCATCCTTTAATAGGATAGAGCTATGAGCAGATGATCAAATTTCATATGAATGTAAAGTATGAAAACCCATACACATCTAACATAAAGTTTCTAATCTGAAATCGTGCTAGATAAAAATCAACAGTAGATCCCCACAGACCAAAACGTAAATACAGGATGAGTACGAAAGCAGTTTAGCATGAGATACATATATTGGAGCATCGTGCCCTTCACGAAAATAAAAGAAAACGTATATGTACAAGCGTACTGGATTGAGAAATAGCAATTTTTTTCCAGAAAGAAAAAATGTTGATTCTATTAGATAAGTACAAGAGCAATACATTCATCATGTCTATCAAATGATAGCAAAAAGGAAAAAAATAAAATCAAAACCATCATCCTTTAATAGGATATAGCTATGATCGAATGATCAAATTTCATATGACTGTAAAGTATGAAAACCCATACACATCTAACATAGAATTGCTAATCCAGAACCGTGCCAGATCCAAATCAACAGTAGATCCCCAAAGACCAAAACTTAAAATACATGATGAGTATTAAATTAGTCTAGCATGAGACACATATATTGGAGCGTCGTACCCTCGACAAAAATCAGAGAAAAATATATTTATAGAGCCTAGGTCCTGAAACAAAACCTTCATAAAACTGTAAATTCAATGACTATAGCACCAAAATTAAAAAGGAGCAGTAAATACATACAGCCGGCTCACTTGCAGTAGATAAAATAGTAGAAACAATGAAGAATCTAGAAATTATCAAATGTCATATGGAATAGAAATAGCAAGTTATAAAAATTACAATGATTCTGGGGATTGATAATGCTAGTTTCCTGGGTTGAGAATGATATATCGTCTCTATAAATAAATGGTATTCTGGACAAAATATTTATTATAAACTTATTTTAAACATATTAAAGTAAATTTAAAATTTATCAAAAATAAAAAGTGATTCTCATAACAACTAAATAGTGATTCCCTTCTTCTATTAATATTGTTTTATCAAAAATTTAGTTTTATCTATTAATACTATTTTATAAAACATTTAGTTTCTTCTATTTATTCCTATTGTCAGCCTTGTCTGTTAGTATTGTCCCTAGTTTCTCTGATCGACATATAACTGATAACAGTTATTATCGACTTTCTCAGCCCTCAATCTTCAGTATTGTTGGCCTTCTTAGCCCAATGAAATAGACGATAACCATTGTCAACATTTTCATCCTCATGATGGCAATACATCAGCACAATGAAAAATTTCAATCACTGTGTGCTCGGACTGAAAAATAATTATAACTTGCCAAGTTGACATCCTTCTTAGCACAATGAAACATATGATAAATTGACAATTGTTTTCAATTTTCAACCTCCTGTTGGTAATACATACGCATATTGTAGAATTTTAGTCATTGTATGCTAAGGCTAACAAACAATTATGAATGTAAAATTTAAAGTGTAAATATACAGATTTTCCATTGCTTATGCAGTTTCAACTATCTAACCCCTTTTCCTCAATTTTAATCATCAACCTATCATTTCAAAGTTAAAATTTTCTTTGATTCTCGGGATTGACAATGTTGGTTTCCCTAGTTGAGAATGATATATCATCTCTATAGATAAATGGTATTCTCTGCTCGTACTAGGTTGGTTTTTTTATCTGTTTGGCTATGTTTCTAATTTATAGTACTCTTTTTACTATAAGTCTTATGGTTACCTTCCACCAAGCACACCTGACCTAACAGCTAGAGACAAGGATGAAATATTCCATTTGTATAAGAAATATTTCCATTAAGATTATCATATTTAAATTTTAACGACTAATGTTTTTTTTTTAACTTGCTAAAAATAGAAATTACAACGATGCATACCTTGTAATTCACAGATGATAAGAGGAAGAAGCCGCAACAAGAAGACGAGGCAGGAGATCATCGAAGACATCATGGAGGAGCACCAAAAAATTAAATTTAAAATGAAACAGAGAAACACCTCACCTCATCATTGAGCTGCAACAGAGAAACACCTCACCTCACCTCCTTGCCCCTACAAACACACAGATGGAAGGAAAACAGACGTGAGACAACAAACAGACAATGGTAATATGCCCAAAACCTGTTAATTTTTGCGAGCTGGTATATTTATAAGGCCAAGTTCAGCTGAACTATTTTAAAAGTTTGGCTGAACTTTTGTTTCTGGTTTCCCATCTCCAGCCAAAAAATTGTTTTCCCATGTTATCAGTACATCATCAATGTAAATGGAAAAATTATTTCAGCTAAAATAATTTCGAAACATCAGCCAAACTCTAAAAAATTTCGATTGAACTTTTAAAAATGTTCTGTTGAGCTGTTGGGAAAATGACTTTTCCACTCCCAATTCTCACAAAAATGTAACCCACCTTAACATTTTACCTGGTTATAAATAAAACACCACCATATAAATTAAAATTGAACCTTGGAATATTAATAATTCAGACCCCCATATGGTTTGTATTAAAAATGCACCCATATAGACTATAGTTCGGCCTTGGCATAAGTATATGTATTTGGCCCACCAATTAAAATTCAATTCTACCATTGTATAGCATCAACCAGAGTGGGCATGTGGCAGCCCCTGGTTGCACTACATGTTAGCCTTTGGTTGGGCTATCCCTCAACCATATATAAAAAAATTTCTCGTTCAACCTTAGGATAAAAAATTTAAAAAAAAATCGCTTTCAAAACAAGTTAACAAATCCTGTTGTGACACTTATCACAGTGTCATTGGGAAAAAATAAAGACTATTCCTAGAATATAACCTGTATGCTGACTGGGCTGCCATGTCAACAACCTGTCACTATTCTTCAAATTTTTTAATTGTTAAGGAAAATGAACAATAGGCCCTATATTCTTCATCCAGACTCTGTTTTCGACGAAATGAATTGCGTTAGATTCCTGGTGACAATCTCTTCGTTGTAATTAAATTCAAATAAATTCTAAGCACTTTCATCTTTGAGATTTTACAATGAGCACCTGATCAACACCTGGGGTCAGATCAATGGATTAATTGACCTGACAGTGCAGAGGCACCCCTACAGGTGAGGTGAATATGTCCACATACTTCTCCACAACCTTGGCAATCTATTATTGTCATGTGGAGGATCCCTATCTGGAGGTTGTGGCCATATTCGTCTTATTCTGTTTGAATTTCTTCTCCACCTTGGTAGCATACTGACATGTTGCACAAAGCGAGGAGATGTCGAGGAATTCCATTTCCTCCTGGATGTATATATGCATACAAATGCAGTACTTAAGCACCAAATTTCTCTTCGAACCTTCGATACCCAACTTTTTGTGAGGGTAGGAAACAAATTCATTAGGTCATGCACATCTTGATCCCTTTTTTCCCACAACATATTCAATTATATGTACTTTTCCTCATAGCTCCCCACAGAGTTGTATTGTTCCTTGATGGCATCTCAGAAATAATTCCAAGTGGATGTGAGCGAGAACATGGATTCCTCGTCATCCTTTTTCTCACAATAGGTTTCCCACCAATCCTTGACATGGGGGTGGATTTGAGGAGTGAAAAGGCAATATTTTCCCAATTGGAAAGGTCATGAACTAAAAAATGTCCTTCTAATAGATTCAACCATATATATACGTCATTTGCATCTAGTTGGAGCTCAAATATGAGAATTTCTAAGTTAACTTGTACCTTAAAGGGAGTGGCACCTCCAGAGTGGCTGCCAGATGAAGATTCATTGCCATTCAATAGTCGTCGAAGGATCTCATAAATGTAATCCATCATCGTGTTCTTTTGTTTCTCGAGGGCCTCCTCGAGAAATATTTTGATAGGATCTACTACTCTGTCATCTTTCTTTTCTTTCACCATGGGAGGCCTTCATGGTTTGCGAAGCTAAGCTTGCAAAGTTTTATCAAGATCAAGCCCTTACTCCTTATATCCCAATCTCATTGGGGACATGCAATGAAAGATCGAGAAAGAGAAGACCACTATGATACCACTGATATCGATTTATGAAGGAACACAATAAAATATAGAAAAAAATATAAACATAGAGATGCAATAGAAAATATACTTCATTTCATTAATATCAAATAACCGAAATAAGATTATAGATTGAATGGAAATAAACTAGCTGAGGCGATGGTATCTTATCTCTAAGAAGAAATGTGGTGACTACATGCCTATAAATTGTGTTACAATGAGTCTCAAGGGAATTTCAATTATTGAACAACATGGGTAAACACTAAACATCCAAAAACCTAACCCTATGAGATGAAGTGCCAAAAATATGGGCCTATTTTGGGTGAACTGATACATAATTTTCCTACGGACGTAACTTTGGCACACAATATTTGTTTGATGTGCACAATACCTTGTTAGAAATAAATATTCGAGGAATATAATGTTTCACAAAAAAAATCATTTAGCGCCTCAAAATAGCTCCAGAAGTTCAGGACTCGAAAAGTTGCCAAAAATAGTAAATTGTGCTACAATTAAGGAAAATGAAAAACTGAAAGAAACAAAGGTGGGGGTCCAAGTGGAATAAGCAGGTGGCCAAAAATATGCACCTAGATCAATTCAAATGTGCAGAGGCTAGAAGAATACATCCATTAGAAGTAGAAGCAGCTGGAGGAGATTCAGGAAATTGAAAATACCTTGCCAATCTCATAGAGGCTCACCAATATTAGTGAGGGTAATTCCCTCCAAAATAAGCTAGAAGAGCTTAGAAGGGAAGAGTAGGCATTGGCATAAAGGATTCAACCTTGGAAGGATTAGGCTCTCCAATTGTCTCGGGAAGTTGATGGGAACCTTCAAGAGCTACAACAGAAAGAAGAGGTAGTACTACAGATAACTACAGGACCAACCATAGAAGCATTATTGGAAGATGTGTGCAGTGAGGAAAATAAGATTGCAGGTATTCAAAATAAGTTCAAAAATTACTAGGACAGGATAGCAGAAAAAATCAGAGGCAAAGCAGTGGAGTGACTTAGGACAAGTCACATGTGAGGGTTGGAGGCATGTTGGGTGCAACCCAACTTGGCCTTGATTTTGGCTAAGAACTCTGCATTTTGAGGAGAAAAGCGTGAAGTGGACCGCGCAACGAAGCACTCTAAATATACCAAGTGGTTCCATAGGAGCTTGGGGGTGGGTGAAATCCCCTCCTTTTTTTAAAAGCACTATGTTGTAAATGGTTTTGGATCATATTTCTTATTTTGGGGAGCCAATGGTATTTGGACCATGGTATTGTAATGATGTAAACCGATGATGTAATAATATATTAAGGGATGCACTTATATGTTTAAGAGAAAATCATACCATGAATGCTTAGATCGATGTGAATATTGTAATCTATATTTTGGAGCAAGGAAAATTCTCTACATATGAGTGCGCAAAGACCTTGGAAGAGTTCGCAGCTTAGTGTGCATGTTGAGATTGGATGTATTCAAAGAGTTATCATAATAAAGGATAAGTTCAAGGGATGATATTATGATGTTCTTCTGTGCTTTTTGTATTTATTTGCTTAATATCTATTGGTTTGAAGTAGTTGTTACAGTTTCATGATATGTTAGCGCAACAATGGTCTATGGAATTATATGATATGTTTTTGTGATTAATTAAATGTTGCGAAGTGATTTATAATTTGTAAGTAGAAGATAATAAGAAAATACCACATCTCCTTTGCCCTTAAGGCTGCAGAAACCTGGTTCTACATCCCCCCATAGCCACTTCGACTGAGACTCCGATTTTATTGCAGGTTGATGCCAAAAGGGCCAATGATCAAGGGTGTTTTTGGTGTGTAGTAAGATCGAACCTGGGTCAACCCAAATCAAGGAAACACATTTTCATTGCAAACCCTTTGCAAATTTTATTCATACTACCTCCAAAAATGATATCATAGATATAAACTACAACAATCAATTAATTGTCTCTTTATGTCTTGATGTAGAGATTATCTTTAGTAATTCCTCTTCTAAATATTTGTTACTGTATATATTTGAAAAGTCATGAATACTATGTTTTGGAGTATTTTTTAGTCCATAATGTGTTTTTCTTAATTTGCACACATGATCCTTGGTTTTTTAAAATAAAAACCCTTTTAGACATTAAATGTATACATATTCCTATATATTTCAATTAATAAAGGTTTATTGACATCTATTTTATATACTTTGAAGTTACTAAAACTCATAAAATGCCAAAAACATTCCAATAGCTTCTAGTCTTGCAACTCCAGAAAAGGTTTCTCCAAATAAATACCTTCAACTTGAACACAAAATTTACAAAATAACTTTTCTCCGTTTCTTATTTTGTGACATATTCATTCAACTTGTTCATGAAGACCCACTTGGTGCCAATCACATTTAATATTTATTCTTGGAAAAAATTCCCATGTCTAATTCTTCATAATTTGATTTACCTCTTTTTCCATAACATATGTCCAATGCTTATGTTCTCTGTATTTGAGGAAATTATGAGGCTTTGTTACCCACCACCTATGGGTAGTGCATATAGGAGAAAATTTTTCTCCTAGATGGCCCTTAGCTGGTAGCCAGTAGCCCCTTACGACCACCAGCTATCTCAAAATTCCATTTTCTTCGCCATTTAAGCCAGCCATGTTGTCCCTCAACCACTTGTTATGAATGTATGTTTGAAGGTGGGCCTCCCAACCCCTAAGATATTGATTTTCATTGATATGGTTGACTAAATTTCATTACTATTCATGGGAACTTTTGTCCAGGGATTGGTGGGGGAATTCAGTTGAAAGAGTGGGTCACTAGGTTAGGCTTATATTTTTTTCTCTATTTCACAATTTCGTGGTTATCCTTGTATCCTAGTCCTATGAGATCTGCTTTACTACACTTTAGCTTTAATATGGAACTACATGAGAAATCTTGATTTAGGTTGTGTGGTCCCACTTCCCAATACCACCTACATCAATACCCTTCTGGTCATTTTAGCCACATTCATCTATTCTCCCATTCGGGTCCACATGGGGTTAGCCTTCCCCTCCCCTTGTCCACACCTTGGTTCAGGCCTGAACGATGCCCCAGAGGTTGATGCAGCTGAAACGAAAAGTAAAAGAATAATTTTTCCACTCTTCATAGGAAATTTACCACACAATACAAATTATGGTCAGGCCATACAAATTTACCACGTGGGAAAATAAAAAACATGATATCTACTCCTTTATCCACAACTATCACCCTAATTCCTATGGGCCCTACATAAGACTCCTCCATCATTAAGTAAACCATGATTTTCTAAAACCTATTAGGTGATGAGTTTCCCCACCTTAAGGGCATATTCACTTCTATATACTACACATAATGCTCTTATCCCCTGGAGCCCTTAGAAGTTACAGAGAAACATAAATCAAATGAAAAAGGAAAATGAAGAAGGGTGGAAAAATAAAGGCTAGGGTAACTCATTTACCATGATTTTCTCCCTTATAAAGTCATATATCTAGGTGTGGGCTTCTGTTATTATACCTATTGATGTACCATGCAATGTGGTCTAGATGATTTTCCCTGATCCCACTCCACTCCATTATTATATCATCTCCACCATTTGAGGGATGTACCATGGACATGTCACCCCTTTTAGAGGTTGAAACCACCTAATAGAGTCCTTTGTTAACCCCCTATTAATCTTGGAGACACATTTACATACCGAATCCCACTATGGAAGGACATACCACCATGATGTTCTTAATTTTTTGCATGACTTGTAAACTCTTTTACTTAATTATTCTAATGATTTGTTGTATTGGAGGGCAAGGGGACACATTGGATCTTATGTAGGATTATAGGTGGATCTCCATTTGGGGTTTTGTCCCCCTATACGGGGTCCTAGCCCTCTAGAGGGCCTCATTGGAACTTATAGGGTGAGTGTTGAGGAACATGGGCCTCCAACATAGTAGATATTACTACATGGATCCCCAAGAATACTCGTTTATTTCTCGTGTTCAACCTTCGGGATGAGGATGGTGCACCGCGTTCACCATACCCAGTGGCCCCACAATTGCACTATACACTTGGAAGATGTTATAGGATGTCTCCCACTACATATGGAGGGCTTATGTCATTACTCCACCCTTATTGATGGTATATAAGGATATTTGATCCATTTGGAGACCAATGAGGAACCCCCTGTGCTCCTACACCCACTTGGGAGAACCAAAAATTATTTCTTGGAAAACAAGGGGGAAACTCCTTGTCCACAATATTAGGATTCCATTCCTACATCATGGAACCTCTTGAAATTCATTAGTCCTCCTCAAAGTCCCAATGGCTCACTTTTTTTATCATTCAACCCTTTTCAGAGGCTTATCTCTACATTATTGAGCTATTTAGTGGGATTGTCACTAAAAGTATTGTTATTATCCAAATTATTTGATTTTAGGGGCACATTTATGCCAATTTACCTAAATAAAATTCACTAGAGAGCATATCAATAGAAGTGAGATGATTCATGTTGATCATCATCACCTGGATTGGGTTCTTACCTCTTGTGATATTTTCGCTATTCCTTTTGGAGGAGAATTTTGAATGTAATGTATGAATTTTGATGTTCTGATATCTCTCTCTTTCTAGGAGCTTCATTAATGGAAAAAATTGATGATTGGATATACAATTTTGTACATGTAAGTACTCTTTTAATGCTTATTCTTCTCATTTACTTTTTTCACATCAATGTTGCTAGGGTTTTTCGATATACAAGTCTGAGATTTATTACTACTCTATATGAAATTATGGGAATTTTTGTTCTTTATAGTGTTGCATCATGTCATGGGCCATTTATTAATGGGTGAATGTTCGTAGAGATAATTCATGTAAAATACATCTTGATAATTCATCATTTATTGAAATCTAAAGTATAAAATCCTTGCAACAGTTGTTCTCATCCTCTAAATTCCATAAAAAGTTGTTGAATGCCTTCTTGATTGGGTGAATTCTTCCCAACCCACAAATTCTCTTTCACTCCATCTCTCCCAGAGTAAAAGGCATTTATCCTCTATTGAAGATCATTTTTAATTCTTATTCTTTTCACCTCCCTCTTTGTCTAGGCCTAGCCTACATAGGTCACCTAGGGAATCAATTATCTCACAATATATCCATCCAAACACCTTGAAAATGGGTCCACAACTACGATGGGGTATTCTCAATGGGTCATAAAAATTTGGGCACAATTCAATTGTGGAATTCCAATACATCAAAAGCCCTAGATCAAGCATCATTTCTCTCCCTCTGATAATTTTGTGTTATTGTCCTAATTTGGATAATTGCATTCAAATTTCTAAATAAATTTAGTCATTTATCATATTCTCTTCCCTATCTGGGGTCATAGCCCTCCAAAGTGCCTCATTAGAAATTTTAGGTTGAGCGTTGAGGGACATAGGCCTCCAACATACCATATATTATTTCGTGGATTGTCGACAACACTCACTGATTGCTTGTGTTCCACCTTTGGGATGAGGATGATGCACTTGGTTCACCATGCCCAACCGACCCCACAATTGAACCATACACTTGGAAGATGTTCCAGGATATATCCCACCTCATAAGGAGGGCTTTTTTCATTAATAGACCCTTAAAAATGGTCTACAATAATATCCAATCCATTTGGATACACATGAGGAATTCGTTGTGCCCCGACACCCACTTGGGAGCACTAGAGGTTCTTTCTTGGAAAATAAGGGGTTAGCCCCTTTTCCACTATATTAGGAGTTCATTCCTACATCATGGTACCTCTTGGAATTCATTAGGCCTTCTAAAACGCCCAACGACTCACTTTTTTTTCTCATTTGACCCTTTTGAGAAGCTTATATTTACGTTATTGAGAAATTTGGTGGGGATGACACCAAAAGTTATGTTACTATGCACATTATCTTATTTTAGAGGATCATTTAGGCCAATTTAGATAAATCAAATTAAATAGAGAGTGTATAAATATATTTTGGATGATTCAATTTGATCATCATCACTTGAATTGGGTTCTTACCTCTTGTCATATTTTCGCTATTCCTTTTGGCAGAGAATTTTGGATGTAATGGTTGAATTTTGATGTTTGGATGTCTCTCTCTTTCTTGTAGCTTCATTATTGGAATAATTTGATAGTTTAATATACTCCTTTACACATGTAAGTACTATTTTAATGCTTATTCTTGTCATTTACTTTTTCACATGAATGTTGTTGGGATTTTCACTATACAATTATGAAATTTACGACTACTCTACAAGAAATTATGGGAATTTTTGTTTTTTATGGTGTTGCATAATTTCATGGGACATGCATGAATGGGTGAATTTTCCTAGAGAGAATTTATGTTAAATACACCTCTATAAATCATCATTTATTGCAAACCGAAGTATAAAGTCTTTGAAGGAGTTGTTCTCATGCTATAAATTCCATGCGAAGTTTTTGAATTCCTCTTTGATTCAATCAATTCTTCCCAATCCATAAATTATTCTTGACTCCATCTATCACAAAGGACACGGTGTCCAACCTCCATTGGTGATAATTTTGAAAGCTTATTCTTTCCACCTCACTACTTTTCTAGGCCTAGCATACATAGGTCACCTAGGGAATCAATTTTCTCACAATATATCAATCCAAGAACCTTGAAAATGGGTCCACAACAGTGATAGTGTCTTCTCAAGGGGTCCTCCAAATTTGAGCACAATTTTATTTTGGAATCCAAGACATCGCAAGCCCTAGCTTGATGATCATTTCTCTCCCTAGGATGATTTTGTGTTAGTGTCCTCATTTGTATCATTGCATTCAAATTTCAAAACAAAGTTACTCATTTGATCCTACTGTTTTCCCTAATTAACTGAAGCTCTTGTTTAGTTCATAAAATCTATACCCTTGACCTAGTTTGGGTCCACATGGGTTCTCTGTGGTCCGGCAACTTTATCAGTCAAATTCCATAAGGATTAAATATAATTCATTTCTCCATAAGGATCCTTAAGTCTAGGCATCCCCTTGCCAAGAAATATTCTCCAACCCTAGGCTAAGGTATCCTCTTAGCCCTTCCTAGAGAGCTCATCACCTTGCTTCTAAAGAAAGCAACCAACTTAGTTGAGTCTCTCTTATGAATAGGCCTAAGAAGCACTTTGTTAAGTCCCTATATCAATAATTTAGTCCCTTATTATGTTAGTGTAGCCCCCATTATTGTTATTGTTGTACCCCTATAACCCCCATATTGTTATTATTGTGCCCTTAAATTATTATTGTTAGGTCGGCTAGGATTACATTGTGGCCCCATGGACTCCTATATATAGAAAGGAGGTTTTGTCATTTGTATCATCCAAGAATTTTTCATTCATGTAATGTATTGAAGGTTTCCCCCTCTAAGTGGCTTATTTCTAAGGCACTGATATCTCTTTTCTTCTATTTTTGGGGCTGGTTTCATAACATTTGGTATCAGATCTTTGGATTCTAGGGTTTCGCTACTCCAAACAGGTCATCATGGCATTTTCTCTATAATTGTTTTTCTACAAAGGTTTAGAAGCTGAATTTTTTAGAGAGCGAAGCTGAAATCCTGAGGAACATCATCGCAACATTTCAGAGCTTTGTCTGCAATATTTTCAGCGATATGATATGTGGAAGTTAGTGTTTTTTTTAGGCTCTTGAGTTTCACTTAAAAAGGTCATCATAGAATTTTCGATATAACTTTTTTTTTCTGACGTTTTAGAAGCTAAAATTTTTAGAGAGTGAATTTGAAATCCTAAGGAACATTGTCGCAAAATTTCAAAGCTTGGTTCCCAATATTTTTGGAGATATGATCTATGGAAGTTAGGTCTTTTTCAGGCTCCTAAATTTCATCTCAAAGAGGTGACCGTGAAAAAATATTCATAACCCTCTCTCTGAGCATCAGATTGGAATTCTGTAGAAATTGACTAGAAGTACATCAATTGTAGCTTCTCGTCTATCAATTTCAAAACCGAAGGAGGAAACAGTGACACGTGGAAAGTTGTACAAGTTTTCTCTACTGAACTAGTCCATAATTAGGTCATCGTAGGAGATTGGGCACAGCTTTGCCTTCAAGAATCCAATTCAGGTAAGACTTGTGGAATTCAAAAGAGAATTCAGAGGGATAAATCAGTACCAAATTTTAGATATTGAAGATTCGAAATCACAGAGATAATTTAGTTTCAATATCGAGCTCCTTAAAAACAAGAAAAAGGTGTGTATTTGGTTTTTAAAATTGCATAATGTTTGTTTGAAGAATCATTTTGAAGTGATTCCAGGGATATATTTTAGAATTTTTATCAGTATTGGGTTCTATAATGCCTCCAAAAAATAATTACATACCCGTTAAGCCCTCAAAAATCTATACTATGACGCATGAAGAGGAAGAATTGCAGTATGAGATATCAAAATTACGGTATCAAGTGCTACAAATTTCGATCTTACGAAGAGCAACCAAATATGACATAGATGGTTTAAAAGAAGAAATGGAGGCTAAGTTGGATGGTTTGAAGGATCAAATAATAGCTAATATGGATGATAAACTAGTGGAATATCACATTGAGCATCAACAACAAGTTCTCCAACTCTCAAAGGATAACCTAACTTCGGTGCAGAATCTAATGAAACAACACGAAGATCAACATCACATCAAAAAAAGTTCTGAAGAAGTCACAGAAACAAGAACTTCACAAGTACAATCAATTTCAGAGTATCTCAGCAAGTGGAAGAACCTTCATGTAGAAGATTCCACATGGGAGGATGAGAATATTGTACAAAAGCATCAAGAAATAATCAACCGTTGAGGACAACACTTGTTTGAAGGAGAGGGGCATTTTAAGTCCCTATATTAATAGTGTAGTCCCTTATTATGTTAGTGTAGCCCCTTATTGCTATTGTTGTACCCCTGTAACCACCATATTCTTATTATTGTGCCCTTACATTATTATTGTTAGGTCGGTTAGGATTACATTGTTGCCCCACTAGGATTACATTGTGGCCCCATGGACTCCTATATATATAAAGGAGGTTTTTTCATTTGTATCATCCAAGAATTTTTCATTCATGTAATTTATGGGAGGTTTCCCCCTCAAAGTGGTTTATTTCTAAGGCATTTATATCTCTTTTCTTCTATTTTTGGAGCTAGTTTCACAACATTTGGTATCAAAACTTTGGATTCTAGGGTTTCGTTGCTCCAAACAGGTCATTGTGGCATTTTCGCTATAACTATTTTTCTACGAAGGTTCAAAAGATGAAACTTTTATAGTACGAATTTGAAATCCTGAGGAACATCTTCGCAAACTTTTAGAGCTTGGTTCACAACATTTTTGGAGATATGATTTGTGGAATTCAGGGCTTTTTGCAGGCTCCTGAATTTCACTTAAAAATGTCACCACGGAATTTTTTCTATAAATTTTTTTCTATGAAGGGTCAGAAGCTGAAATGTTTAGAGTGTGAGCTTGAAATCCTGAGGAACATCCTCACAAAATTTCAAAGCTTGGTACGCAATATTTTTGGAGATATGATCTGTGGAAGTTAGGTCTTTTCTAGGCTTCCGAGTTTGAAATTCATCTCAAAGAGGTGATTGTGGGAAAATATTCATAACTCTCTCTCTGAGCATCAGATTGGAATTATGTAAAAAGTGACTAGAGCTACACAGATTTTGGTTTCCCTTATATCAATTTTGGAGCCAAAGGAGGAAATAGTGACATGTGGAAAGTCTTACAATTTCTCTCTACTGAACCAGTCCATAATTAGGTCATCGTAGGAGATTGGGCACAAATTTTCCTTCAAGAATCCAATTCAGGTCACACCTGTGACATTCGAAAGAGAATTCAAAGGACTAATTTAGTACCAAATTTTATATATTTAAGATCCTAAATCTTAGAGATAATTTAGTTTCAATATCGAGCTCCTTAAAAACAAGAAAAAGGTGTGTATTTGGTCTTTACAATTGCATAACATTTGTTTGAAAAAGAAGTTTGAAGTGATTCAAAGGGAATATTTTAGAATTTTTATTAGTATTGGGTTCTATAATGCCTCAAAAAATTAATTACATACCCATTAAGCCCTCAGAAATCTATACTATGACGCATGAAGAGGAAGAATTGTAGTATGAGATATCAAAATTACAGTGCCAAATCGCAACAAATTTTGATCTTACAAAGAGCAACTGAAGATGACATAGACCGTTTAAAAGAAGAAATGGAGGATAATTTGGATGGTTTGAAGGATCAAATAATAGCTAATATGGATGATAAATTAGTGGAAGATCACATCAAGAATCAACAACAAGTTCTCCAACTCTCAAAGGATAACCTAACTTTGGTTCAGAATCTAATGAAACAACAAGAAGATCAACATCACATTGAAAGAAGTTCTAAAGAAGTCACAGAGACAAGAACTCGACAAGTATGATCAATTTTAGAGTATCTCAGCAAGTGGAATAACCTTCCTGTAGAATATTCCACATGGGAGGATGAGAATTTTATACAGAAGCATCAAGAAATAATCAAGTGTTAAGGACAACACTTGTTTGAAAGAGAGGGGCATGTTAAGTCCCTATATTAATAGTGTAGTCACTTATTATGTTAGTGTAGCCCCCCTTATTTTTATTGTTGTACCCGTGTAAACCCCATATTGTTATTATTATGCCCTTACATTATTATTTTTAGGTCGGCTAGGATTACATTGTGACCCCACTAGGATTACATTGTGGCCCCATGGACTCCTATATATTGAAAGGAGGTTTTTTCATTTGTATCATCCAAGAATTTTTCATTCATGTAATGTATTGGAGGTTGCCCCATCGAAGTGGCTTATTTCTAAGGCGTTGATATCTCTTTTCTTCTATTTTTGGAGACAGTTTCACAACACACTTTCTTATCTTATAAGTGATCATATATTATGATGATTCATCATTTATCGAGACCTCTCCCATAAAAAAAAAATGGTAAGGAGCAAGGAGCCTTAGTTAATGTGACGGTAGGCAATCACTCCATTGTTTCCCTTGATCTAGTAGTTTCTCTATAGGAACCACTCCTAGGACCCATGCTAGTTTGAGTGGAAACATTTTGCTTTTTTTTTCTAGGACACGAGACGTGCGTTTTGTTCCCCATATGACATATTTACATATCATTATTGGTGACCACATTGGAAGAAAAAATCCCTATTTATTCATTGAAATTTAAGGTTTATGTTTGTATGGGGAAGAAAAAAAAATTCTAGGAATCTTTAAATTCACCTCGACAACTCCTACATAATTTACATGTATATCTCAAATATGGTGTCTTTATTTGATGATTTTCGTGATTTGGACATCAATAGCATCCCTAGGAACCCTAATCATGTCACAAGAAGGATGACACATGGGGTGCCCCTGTCTGATGGTGATACACTCTCCACAATTGACAATGTAGAAGTATTTAAAGCACATGCTTCAAAAGAGAAAGTGACTCACCAGTATGTCCTTATGTTTTTGTTCATAGGATCTCTCTTTGATCATTACTCATGGTTGAATAATCATGAACCTAGGCATTAGTGTAATTTTGAGGTCTAAAATGGGCCTCCTAAGGAAATTGTAAAATAATAGTGGAAATTATAAAATAATAATAGAAATTATAAAATAATATTAGATTACATCATCAACATTTAGAGAGAAAAAAAGAAAAAAACTATTCTTTCAACTTGTATTTTCAACTTATCTCCCTATGGGTTTACTCAAATTTCGAGTGGAAACACTTGTTGGATGTAGAATTTTATTACTAATCCAAGGATAACACATGTTACATACTTTTGATAGAACCTTCTACATGAAAAGTGATAAATACATGAAAAATGTGATTGAAATCACAGTTTTAATGTATTTCTCATTTTTTGTGCACTAGGATCCATCAAAAGTATGCAACATGGGTATTCATTGGACGAGGAATTAAAATTTTCATCCAACGATTACTACTGTTCGAAATTTTAGTAAAACCCTAGCGAGATAATTTGAAAATATGAGTTGAAAAAGTAGTTTTATTATTTTATTATTTTTTAATCTTTTTACATTTTTACTCCAAAAGTGGTGAATCATCTCCCATGGTTGATATCATCATCTGGAATCTTATTGTTTCTTATAAAGTGTATTTAGGATGTAATTTTTTCTTAGTAGACCCATTTTAGACCCCGAAATTCCCCTAATGAGCATCTCATCTATTGAGGACTTCTTTGATGGCTTTCTTAGACATTTTAAAGTATACCCTGCATTAAGCATTTAAGAGGAAGCCTTCATCGAGCATCATTAAAACATTGAGAATCTAAGTAATAAGTAGAAAGATGAGTCCTCCTTGGGTCCCATGATGAAAAGGATGATTTTGAGAACACGTGTGTTGGGAAGGATGAGTCTATGAAAGGTAAATTTGAGACTAACCTTACCTTTCTATAGGATATTACTCCAAATCACTCTCCTTTAGAGAAACTTGAGAAAGGTGATCCCATTCAAAAGGAGAAATGGGAAATTTTAGGTCCTTAATTCGACTTTGCTCCCATTTACGACACTAACAAGAGGATGAGGCTAAGATTTGTCTTCCCTTTCTCTCAATAATTATTTATGATGACATATCCATTGATACCCTTGGGAAGGATAATTATTACTTTCCTTTGCATGAAGAGGGGAAGTTAGAAGTAACTGATTATCCTTTTAGTAACGACCTAATATTTGATACTAATAAGGAGGAAATCGATAAGGCTGTCACCCATCCTCCTTATAATTCTCTATTCAAATCACTTGAGCCTTTAGATTATGATTTTGGGGGAAGAAAAACCCATTGAATATAATACCTCCCCCTCCCACTTTTCTTTTCATCTTGTTCATCATCTTGAGTCTTCCTTAGGTAATTCCCCCACCCCTTTTGAAAAGTTCTCCATTGACCATTGGCCCCTTTAATTTCCTACGTATGACGTTGAGGAAGAACCATACATTAGTTATATCATTCCCTCCCCCTTATATCCTCAGGATTGTGAACACAATCATTCCATTTAGAAACCAATATGTTGCCACATTATGTGACCCAATTCTCCTTTATCTTCCCTTCATGACCTTGTGGCATCCACAAAGCATAATACTACAAGGAATGATTGTGATAGGGAGTTCTTGAGAGTGATCATTCATTCCACCATTGTGTACTTAGAGGGTAATCCCCACAATTATAGATCGACTTATTTTAATAGGGATCCCTGTTACCCAAAAAGGATATCATATTTTCCCACCACCCACCTGCTTCATCCTCTCTGTGATTGTGTCAACATTCACTTTAGGAATTTCGACATGAGTAATCATAATGGAAGACATATATACATTGATATTATGATATGTTTGTTGCATTTCCTTTATGATTACACTTATTATTATAATTTTACTATATGCATGTTAGGATAGGATTTATTGTAAGATGACTTTCTCATTTTAGATTAGTTGCATTTATATTAAATTTCTAGCTGACTTTCCTGTTGATTTTTATCGCCTAATACTAAGAATGGGTGATCATAACACACCACAAAAATATGTTGCCCCATTTGCTTGGTCTTTGATGTATGTAGGTAACAAGTCTACGGTGCCAATATATTTTTCATGTTCTCATGACCTCCCATTCAAGTAGCTTCGCACACTTTCTCAAAATCTCATGAACCAATTAGAGCCAGACGTTACCAACGACATGTAGGTAATGTATATAGGATAAATTCCCTTAGATGGTCCTCATTTGAAAACTACTTTCCCCTTGCAGCAACAAGATAGCTCAAAGTGCCATTGTCTCCGCCACCTAAGCTAGCCATGTCATCCCTTCACCACTTTTTATGAATGTATGTTTGAAGGTGGGCTTGCCAACACCAAAGGCATGGATTTGAATTGCTATGGATGAGTAAATTTCCTTACTTTCCATGGGAAAATTTTTGGCATGGATAGGTGGGGGGATTCAGCGGAAAGAGTGGATTAGGAAGCTTGTATTCTTGTCTCCATTTCTCGATTTTGTGGTTACTCTTTTATATTAGTCTCGTGGGATCTCCTTTACTGACCATTAGGTTTAGGATGGCACTACATGAGAAATATCAATTTTCATTTCATGGTCCCACTTCCCGATACCACCAATGTCACTATCCTTCTACTCATTTTATCCCCATTCATCTACTCTCCCATTCAGGTCGCCATGTGTCCATTAGGTCTACATGGGGTTAGCCTCCCCCTCCCCTTTTCCACACCATGGGTTGGTCTTGGAATGAGGCTCCTAAGGTTGATGCAACTAAAAACAAAATAAAAAGCATAATTTGGCCACTCTCAATAGGAAATGTACCACAAAATTCAAAACATGGTCAGGACATATAAATTTAGCAAGTGGGAAAAAACTGTAGAAATTTGAATAACTGATATGTTATCCACCGAGATTCTCCTGATCACACACTATTTTAGCTTCATGCATAATACAGAATCTCTTCTACCATTGATCATCATATGCGGAAATAAAATCAATTGCATGCACACATTAAAGCCATAAAAATTCACACATATGAACACAGTATTTCATGGGAAAGCTTAAAGCTGAAAACCCCCAACTATCTGTATATTATACATGCCATGGAGATCATGTAACAATCATAGTACAAAGCACTTTGCAAGCTCTCATGCACTACCTCCCATGCTACACACTATCAAGCTAGATCTAGCAAAACTCATGCTCCAACCTTTAGCCACTTGATAGCCAACCTGAATTGCGTTTTCAAGCTATGGGATGGCCTCTTTATATAGATAAACCACCCAGCCTGAACTGCGTAATCCTCATGGGTTACTCCACCCATCTGTGTGTTGCAAATAGCAACAGTATAGTCACAACTGATAGTTAACCTGCTCTTTCACCTATTTCTGCACTGGTCTCCACTGAAACTGTCCATGCACTGAAGTTAACTGATGTATTCTTTAGTTGATTTATGAGTATTTAATTAGTGAATTAATTAATAATTGATTCACACCACTCTCACTAATTGTATCTATTAGTTAACTTGGATACAAAAAGCTCAACTATGTTTAGATTAGTTAAACTGAATACAACTCCACTAACTTCCTCAATCAACTCCACCAAACTCTCTCACATGAGTTCTAACTGAAGTATCCATGCAATAGCTCCACATAACCCTCAGGAATAGCGTAATTCCTTTTGTCAAATCTTGTGCCACATCTGTGCCCTTAACTGAAGTGCTCCAAGAGAATAAGATAATGTTTATAGTCCAAATATTATTAAGGGTAAATAATATTTGACTGTTCTATTTTTAGCCCGGCAGTCTAAAAATAGAAACCACCTGAATGTCTAAAAATAGAGGTCCATCTATTTTTACCAACATGACCAATCATCCAAGAATAGCATACTACAGCTCCCGGTCCATGATCCATATGTCTAAAAATAGACATAGTCTAAAAATAGACTTTTCGACAAAAATCACATGTGTGGCCCCCACCTAGTTTAGGTGATCACTTTCCAACTAGGATCAGGAAAGATGTTTCAGGAGGCCTCCTTCACTGTTTCTTGTTTCCATTTTCAACATTCCCTCTCAACAAGAAAGGATTGTCATTGCATGCGACATGCAACTCCATGCATTCGTCCTGTAACCTTCACAAGCGCCATGCAACTCCATGCATGCGACATGCAACTCCATGCATTCACCATGCACCCTTTGCATGCACCATGCAAACTCATGCATGCACCATGCAACTCCATGCATATGCCATGCACCCTTTGCATGCACCATGCAAACTCATGCATCTGCTCTGCAACTCCTCTGAAACTGAATAGGCTCCAAACAACTCAATCAGTCTTGATGCATCTAGCATCTATCATCAAAGTCTTCGACTTCTGCTTGGCCAACTGCACATGTCATCAGGAACCACTACGCTTTTGAACTCTTTGCACCCATGCACTCTTGCACTTGCTGTCAACTCTGATCCGCGCTCCAGTATCCGACACTATCACTTTGATCTGCTTGCATCACTCCAACTGATTTTGCTATTGCTGCAGTGTGGGCACCTTGTAGCCAGGTTCAATCCATGAGATCCACACCATCTCATGAATCCTACCCAGAAATCTCTTCTTGAGATCAATCATGCATGTGGCCCCACCTCATACCCGGTGGTATAGCTGCATGCACTCCCTCTGCCCGTCTGGCACGAAATTTCTCTGCATGAGTGGTCCCTTCCACTCCATGATCCTCTTGTGGCTGCTCCACATCCCGAGGTTCACTATCACCTGCATGCAAAACTTGCTCCCTCTCAAGCATCAATTTCATGTCTTCCTTCCGCTTCCCAACAGTAGGAAGCTCCATAGAAATCCCATCTACATCAAATCTATAAAGATTCTTCTGTATCTCTAGTTGTGGCTGCTCCACAACCTTTTGAGACTGCTTCTCACGCTGCATGTTGAGAGGATCCCTCTCAACCACCAAGTCACTAACCTCTGCTTTGCACCTCAAAGCTTTGCATGCATCTTGTACCTCAGTGCATGTAGATTCTTGGCTTGCGCACATTGCAATTGTCCCGCCGTTGCAAAATTTTCTAACAAAAAGAGCTGATTTTAAATCGATGATATCTCCCCCATCCGAGCTCCGATTCGACCGATTGTTTTTTTCAATTTGGGTATTTTTTCGCAAGGAATCCAAATATGCTATTTGTTTCTGAAAATATTTCACCAAAATCTTTCAGATATTCCCTACAAACTCGCGCACCCAAAAAATTCTCGCTCTCATTCCATGTAGAAAATTATATACATATGTATGTATATTTCCGGCTTTCTCCATCTTTATGTTTCTTGAGTTTATCCTAAAAATCAACCACTTCAATGCTTTGAAATTTCTCCAATGATCAATATCGCTCTGATACCATGTAGAAATTTGAATAACTGATATGTTATCCACCGAGATTCTCCTGATCACACACTATTTTAGCTTCATGCATAATACAGAATCTCTTCTACCATTGATCATCACATGCGGAAATAAAATCAATTGCATGCACACATTAAAGGCATAAAAATTCACACATATGAACACAGTATTTCATGGGAAAGCTTAAAGCTGAAAACCCCCAACTATCTGTATATTATACATGCCATGGAGATCATGTAACAATCATAGTACAAAGCTCTTTGCAAGCTCTCATGCACTACCTCCCTTGCTACACACTATCAAGCTAGATCTAGCAAAACTCATGCTCCAACCTTTAGCCACTTGATAGCCAACCTGAATTGCGTTTTCAAGCTATGAGATGGCCTCTTTATATAGATAAACCACCCAGCCTGAACTGCGCAATCCTCATGGGTTACTCCACCCATCTGTGTGTTGCAAATAGAAATAGTATAGTCACAACCGATAGTTAACCTGCTCTTTCACCTATTTCTGCACTGGTCTCCACTGAAACTGTCCATGCACTGAAGTTAACTAATGTATTCTTTAGTTGATTAATGAGTTTATAATTAGTGAATTAATTAATAATTAATTCACACCACTCTCACTAATTGTATCAATTAGTTAAACTAGATACAAATAGCTCAACTATGTTTAGTTTAGTTAAACTGAATACAACTCCACTAACTTCCTCAATCAACTCCACCAAACTCTGTCACATGAGTTCTAACTGAAGTATCCATGCAATAGCTCCACTTAACCCTTAGGAATAGCGTAATTCCTTCTGTCAGCTCCTGTGCCACATCTTTGCACTTAACTGAAGTGCTCCAAGAGAATAAGATAATGTTTATAGTCCAAATATTATTAAGGGTAAATAATATTTGACTGTTCTATTTTTAGCCTGGCAGTCTAAAAATAGAAACCACCTGAATGTCTAAAAATAGAGGTCCATCTATTTTTACCAACATGACCAATCATCCAAGAATAGAAAACTATAGCTCCCAGTCCATGATCCATATGTCTAAAAGTAGACATAGTCTAAAAATAGACTTTTCGACAAAAATCACATGTGTGGTCCCCACCTAGTTTAGGTGATCACTTTCCAACTAGGATCAGGAAAGATGTTTCGAGAGGCCTCCTTCACTGTTTCTTGTTGCCATTTTCAACAAAAACCAAGCGTGAGCTCTACCCCTTTATCAGAAATTGTCACTCTAGTTCCTATGGGCTGAATATGAGCCCACTCCATCATTAAGGAACCCATGATTTTCCCAACCCTGGTGTGCAATGAGTTTCCCCACCTTGAGGGTATATCCACTTCTATATACTCAAAATCATGCCCTCATCTGCTAGAGCCTTGAGCAATTACTAAGAAAAATAAATCAAAGGATAAAGGAGTATGAAGAAGGGTGGAAAAAAAAAGGTCGTGGTAACTCATGTACAATTATTTTATCCCTCCTACACTCATATACCCAGGTATGAGATTCCCTTATTATATCTTCCCATCTACCATGAAATATGGTCTGGATGATTTCCTTTGAACCCCACTCCACTCAATTATTATATTATCTCCACCTACCATTTGAGGGATGTATCATTGACATATCACCCCTTTTATAGGTTGAAGCCACCTAATAGAGTCCTTTCTTAACCGCCCATTGAGTTTGGAGACACTTTTACGTACCAAAAGCCACTATGGAAGGACATGCCACCATGAAGTTCCTAATTGGTTTTATGCCTTGTAATATTTCTTACTTGATTATTCTAATCATATTTTGTATGGGAGGGAAACGGGACACATTGGATCTTATGTATGATTATAGATGGATCTCCATCTGTGGCTATGTCTCCCTATATGGGGTCTTATCCCTCCATAGGACCTCATTAGAACTTTTAGGATGAGCGTTGAGAAACATGGGCCTCCAATGTAGTAGATATTAATCCATGGATCACTAGCAACACTCTTCGATTTCTCATATTCAACCTTCGAGATGAGGATGATGCACCATGTTCATCATGCCCAGTGGCCCCATCATTGAATGATACACTTGGAATATGTTCCAATATTTCTTGCACTATAGAGGGAGGTATTATGTCATTAATCCACCCTTATAGATGATCTACAAGAATATTCGATCCATTTGGAGACCCATGAGGAAGTCCTTGTGCCCCCACAAACACATGGGAGAACCACATGTTATTTCTTGGAAAACAAGGGGCCATCCCCTTGTACACTATATTTGGAGTCCATTCCTACATCATGGCACCTCTTTAACTTCATTAAGAATCCTCAAAGGCCCAATGACATTTTTTGATCATTCAACCCTTTTGAGAGACTTATCTTTATATTATTTAGCTATTTGGTGGGCTTGTCACCAAAAGTGTTGTTATTATGCACATTATTTTATTTTATGAGCTCATTTATACCAATTTATCTAAATTGAATTCATTAGAGCGTGTATTAATATAAGTGATATGATTCATTTTTATCATCATCACTTGGATTGGGTTCTTACCTCTTCTGATACTTCCGTTATTCCCTTTTTAGGACAATTTTGAATGTAATGGATGAATTTTGATGTTCCAATATCTCTCTCTTTCTTGGAGCTTCCATTAGAGAAATTTTGATGTCTAAAATGGGCCTCCTAAGAAAAATGTACATCCAAAATAAACTTTATAGGAACCAATAGGATTCAAGATGATGATGTCAACCATGGCGGATGATTCAACAATTTTGGGGTAACAAAGTAAAAAGATTAAAAATAATGAAATAATAAACTACTTTTTCAACTTCTATTTTCAACTTATATCCCGAAGTTTTTACTCAAATTTAGAGCGATATTACTTGGTGGATGAAAAATTTAATTCGCCACCTAAGGAGTACCCTTGTTGCATACTTTCAATGGACCCTACTACAAAAAAAATGAGAAATACATGAAAAAATGTGATTGCAATCATGTCTTTCATGTATTTGATCTCATTTTTCATATAACAAGGTCCATCAAAAGTATGCAACATGGGTGATACATATATGAGGAATCAAGTTATGCATCCAACAAGTCTTTCATCTCGAAATTTGAGTAAACCCATAGGGAGATAAGTTGAAAAGACGAGTTGAAAAAGTAGTTTTTCTAATTTTTTCCCTCTAAAATTTGATGATGTTATATAATCTTATTTTTTTATTTCCACTATTATTTTATAATTTCTTTAGGAGGACCATTTTAGACCTCAAAATTCCCCTAATTATTATTTGTATAACTTGATGATTTGATATACTCTTTTATACATGTAAGTACTCATTTAATGCTTATTCTTGTCAGTTATTTTTCTCACATGAATGTCGCTGGGGTTTTCAATATACAAGTCTAAAATTTATTGTTGATCTATGTGAAATTGTATGAAATTTTGTTCTTTATAGCATTGCATAATTTCATGGGAAATTTATGAATGGTTAAATGTTCCTAGAGAGAATTTATGTTAAATACATCTCGATAATTCATCATTTATTGCAATCTCAAGTATAAATTCCTTGCGACAATTCTCCTCATGCTCCAAATTCCATGCAAATTTTTTGAATGCCTCCTTGATTGGGTGAATTCTTCCTAATCCATAAATTCTCTTTGACTCCATCTCTCCTAAAGTAAAAGGCACTGATCCTCCATTACTAATCATTTTCAACACTTATTATTTTCACCTCCCTCTTTTTCTATACCTAACCTACGTAGGTCACCTAGGGCATCAATTATCTCATAATATTTCCATAGAAACACCTTGAAGATTGGTTTACAATGAAATTGGGGTATTCTCAAGGGGTCCTCAAAATTTGATCACATTATGAGAGTCGAATCCTGAGATATCAAAAGCCCTAGATTGAGGATAATTTATTTACCTAGGTTGCTTTTGGTTGTGTCCTCATTTGGATCATTGAATTAAAATTCCAAAATAAAATTATTTTCTTGATCCTATTCTCTTCCCTAATGAGGTCAAGCCCCTCTTTGGTTAATAAAATACATACCCTTGACCTATTTTTCATCGACCTAGGTTCTTTGTGGTCCCCCAACTTTATAACTCAAATTCCACAAGGATTATATAAAATCCATTTCTCTATAAGGATACTTAAGTCTAGGGAGCCCCTTGCCAAGGAATATCCTCCAATCCTAATCCAATGTATCCTGTTTTCCCTTCTTACAAAAACAATCACCTTTATTCTAAAGAAAGGAACCCACTTAGTTTAGTCTCTCTTATGAATAGGCCTATGAATCACTTCCTTATATTATCATTGATCATATATTCTCATGATTCCACATATACCGAGACTACTCGCATCAGTGAAAGTATGTAAAGAGAAGGAAACATTAGTGAGGTGACAGTGGGTTATCCCTACATTTCTTCCCTCGACCTAGTAGTTTCTCTATAGGAACTCCCCCTAGGAACCCTACTAGTTTTAGCAGTAACATGCTCAATTTTGGATAACAAGTAGAATTGTGTGTGTTTTGCTCCACTTTATAATATTCTTATAGTTTGGAATCTTGTATATTTACCACATATAATTATATTTTCTTATTGATTCTTTTAAATAAAATATGGATGCTTCCTTTGTATATTGATTTTCTATTTATTATTATTTATTTTCTTCTTCTTCTCTCTTGTAGCTTGTCTCTTCTAGATGTTCAATTTTTTTTACCTTTTGAGGCCTTGATTCAACCACTTTTACATATTCACTTTAAAAAATTTTGTGCAATGTTTTATTATAACATCTACAAACATTTTTCTTAATAAATAACCAAGAAGGGTATCTTCGTCAGTTACATAGTCAAATTTTCCCAAATCCTCATCATCTCTCCTTATGTAGCCCTTGATTTCAAAAAAAATGAAGTACTTTTTTGCCATTAATCAACTCTTCCATATTTCATAGGGAGTTTTGTTGCTCTTTACTCTAATTTTCCCTCTATTTAGAATGTAGACTATATTGGTCACTTCTTTTTCCCAAAACTTGTTTTATAGTTTTGCTTCATTTAACATTGCTCTATCCATCCCTTGTATGGTTTGATTCTTACTTTATGCCACTCCATTATACTATAGAGTTCTTATAGATAAAAAAATGTATCATTATTCCTTTAATGTACAAAACACCTAAGATATGTTTGAGACAAATTTACCTTCTTGATATAATCTCAAGCTCTTTATTTTGAAATAATTTTAATTTTTATCGAAGTTTTTCAATGCTTTAAACTTATCAAATTCTTAATACTTGTATTTTAGGAACACATCTCATGCCATTCTAAAGTAATCGTCAATGAGCAACATGAAGTAATATTCACCTTTTATACTTTGTTTTCTTGTACGCCCACAAAGATCAATAAGATTGAGTACCAATGTCTTTATTATCAAGTACTCCTTTACTCATTTAAATTGAAGCTTGTTATATTTTTCTTCCCATGTTGACATTTCTAAATAGTTATTGAAGGTTTTGTGATCTTTAGAATATCACTTACTATTGTTTAGTAATATATTTCATTATATTTTCCAGATGCAGATGATTAAAAGACATGATGGTACATCCGTCCCTGGCCAACTCCCAGGGCATTTCGCATGGGGTGGCCATATGGCTCCCAGCGGTGCCATTAACTCTAACTTCAATTCGCAAGTGCGCAGCTCATTAACTCTCCAACGACGGCTCTTCTTCATCCTTGGTCTGCTCAGTCGATTCATTATGGATTCAATCTCGGGTTCTCCAGATCATTCCGACTCTGTTTTCTCTTTGAAACCTATTTGTAGTGCTTGTCCTGCAGCTTCTGCAGTGCCCAGTGCCCGCACACACACTGGCCGATGCTGCTCGATGCTCAGCTATATTGAAACTGTTCATGGGCATCATTTTTCTTATAGCGCCCTCTGTCATTCCAATTTCAATTTGCAGATCCCTCCTGGCTCGCTCCGTGGTCTTGCTCCTGTCCAAGCTTATTAACCTTGTCACTGGCCTGTTCTAGCTACTGCGACTGCCATTCCAAGGCTCATGCAATGCATGAGGTGCCGTTGAGGTGCAACTCGAGGCAGGCCTAGAAGCGAAAGTCATTCATCCAGTCTCAATGAAGCTCATTTCACCAAGCACACTGATAGGCGGCAATCTCAGGACTCCCTCCATCAATGGGACCATCACCCCTCCTCTCCTCATCTTGGCACGCCTCCGGACCATGTTCCCTCTTTCCCCCTTTCCTCTGGAAGCCATTTTCTGAGGCAAAGCTCGTAGAGAGCGGAGCTCCGCTTTGACTGTGCCTATAATCGCCCCACCATCACTGCATACATTACTATTACCCTGCGAGAAGAGTCAACTCTTCACTCTCCCCCGTGGCATGAACCTCCACCCTCTCGTCATGACCCCCGCCCCAACCCTGATGCAACGCCTCCTACTGGTTCGAGCAATACCCTTGTTACTGCCACTCCCACCCTAGGCCATCTCTCTATGCAGGTGGATGCAAATATCTTAGACAAAGATGGAGCTCAGAGCGCTGCTGCAGAAGATTTAGAGGAGAAATACGGGTGTCGCATTGAGGAGGAGCAGGCATCTCCAGCCCACACGTCTTGATTCTGCTATGAATTGGCTCAGTATGGTATCTACTCTTGTCTAATTAGATAGAAATACTGTTTTTTGTTGTTGTTGTTGCCTACAGTAGTAGAAGCTGCATGATGTGATGTATTTTTGTAGTTTTTGTATGATGAACATCATGGACTTTTCACCGGTTTCCCTTTTCAAGGGCGGTGCAACTGGTTTTAAAAGAACTGGTTTCCCACTCTGGGCAGTTCGTCATATTGATAGAGCATGGACATCAGGCCCAGTTTCAGGCTCCCACAGCTGAACCAAGGCAGTTTTGTAACATTATGATTACTTAATAGAATTAGCAAAATTTCGAATATATATATATATATATATATATATATATATATATATATTTCATCATATTATCAAAGTTTATATGGCCCTTTCTTTTATTCCATAACCAAAATTCATCTGTTTGTCCCATAAATCATTTTTCTCCCTTGATCTCATTGGGGATATATATGTCATTTGATTTTATATTTTCATTTCCAACTAATTTTCCTATGACCTTTCCTTTTTTACTCAGAAAATTTTGAGTGTATCCTTGGTCACACATTTGACTAACACTAAGAATATTATGTTCTAAAACTTTAACAAACAAGACATTTTATATTTTAGTCTTTCCATTAGTGAGACTAAGAGTGCCTTTTATTTCTATATTTTTTATATCATTATTTTCAAATGTCACAATACTTCCATTACCCCTTTTTAAAGTATGAAAAATTTTCTTCTCACATGTAATGTGGCCTGAGCATATGTTTCCAATCTAGCATTTATTTATTATATTTTGTTCATGAATTTCCATTTATACAGAATATATTTCTCCTTATGCTATTCTTTCTCCTGCTTTATTTTATATAATTTTGTGGATTCCTTATTGTATTTTGAAAGTGTACCTTCTTCCCTTATTAGTTTATAAGATCCTATAATATCCCTTCTGCAAAATATGTCTATGTCTACATAGTTTTTTCACTTATAACATAAAATATTGTCATCAGATAAAGAATTAAAGGAATCAAACTTTCTATTCGAAACCAAGAAGTACTTATATTTTTGCTTCATACATGATTCTTTCTATAATGTGCTCTGTAAGGCAATTATTTATGACCAAATTGATTACAAAAAAAGCAATAGACAAATATTTTTTGTATGAAGTCATTTGAGGCCACACTGATGGAAAAGATATTTTATGTTCATACTTGATGTCTTTGGGAGGAAGGTTTGGTTTTTATAGGAAGCCATTTTTTTCTTCTTCTCTCATTCAATTTTTATGGAAATTTTGAGAACATCAAAATATATTTTAGGTGAATTTACTTTCCTTCATATTTTTAGCTTGATAATTTAAATATTCTTTAGGATTCATCTTATTCATATCATAGCTAAGACAATTATTAATGAATGGAGACCTTTGAAATTTGATGATATCTTCAAATATTTGAGGAGTATTTATAAACTTCAAGACTGTACTAAACCAATTAGTTGTTTTCTCTATTTCGTTTCTTAAGTAAGTAATTTTAGCTTCCAGTTATTTGTAATTTCCTTCCATTTCCTTGCATTGGATTTTAAAAAACAATTCCATCATTTTTTCCTTCTTCTAGTTTAATATTTAGGATAATAATAGTAATCTCTGCTTATTCAAGTATTTTCTACATATTTTCCTTTATATCACACTAACCCCTTTTAAGTAGAGACTATTCTTGTTCTTATTCAAGTTATTCCTTTCACGCTCATCTTGTTTAAGGATAATTTTGTGTTGATGTCTTTTTATTTCTTTCTTTAAGACACGAACTTCTTCTTCATCACTAATTTCATCCTTTGTGTGTGAAAAAATAGTTGAAAATGGTCCTAGTTTCCTACAACTAAGGAATTTAAAGGGTAGCTTACATTTGTAATTTATAGGTCCCTTTTTTAGTTTCTTCACAAAATGTGACTCCTATGAATTTGATTCACTACTAAAGATATTGCTTGATTTGACTTCTTTGAATATTTCTACATTATTTAATGGTTTTCACTTCTTAGTTCTTATTTCATATGTCACGAGAATCTCATTCATCCATTCTCAATTTATTAAGTTCCTTAATTTCTTTCATAATAGAAACTTTGCATCAAATGTTAAAGGGAGTTACATTAAAAATTTGTGTACAATCATGGATTATTCAAGTTCAATTTTCATTTTGTCCTCTAATGGTGTTAATAATTTCATATGCATGAAGGAGATAAGATATTATTTTCTTTGTGTTTCATTTTAAAACCCATGAAAAACATTATAATTGTTTAGATATTTTAATTCTTAACATTTTCATGGCAGTCATAGATATATTGAAGTTTATCCCAAATTTATTTTTCCAATTCACAATAATTTTCCACAGCAAACTCTAGTTTTGATATACCACACAAGCCATCATACATGAATTTTTTATTATGTACACTAAACCTTTTTCTAGCCTAATCTATTAGTGGAGGTGTTGGAGTTTTATAACCAATCAAACCAAATTTCTAGACATCGAAGAAAAAAGTCATTAGATAAGTATAAATACTTATAATACATAATTCATATTAATTTGCTCCATAAAATAATGGAGCTTAGTTTGTAAACAAATTTTCTTGACTAGTCATTTTTGTTCCCAAGATCTACCTTCTGGTAGTTAGATTCTTTTTTAAAATATTGATTGTTGAGAACATGCTTATACTAATAAGATAAGGTGAGAGGGGGGGGTGTTGTTGAGACAATATATTTTTACATATTTAAAAATTAATCAACCATAAGAAAATCTCATATGAGATCTTAACTGCAGAACATGAAACTTAATATTTACATGGAAACTATTTTTAAGAAAACCACAAAAAAATTATTTATAAATTTTTCAAGGCACCAATATATTGAAGAAACCAATCCCCAATCGTAAAAACCCTAATGGGAACTAACCTAATCCTTTATATATTCAAAGACAATCAATCTACTAGAGATAGTCTCCATCACTAGGAACCAACTTATCAAGAGACACAAATAGATTTTCTTGTATGACAACGCCTTGCATATAAATTCTTAAAATATGTTATACTTACCATATCTACTCAATGATTCTTTATATATTCTCCCCACTTGACCAAATTTACTTATAGCTCCCTTAGATATATCTACCAAAGAAAAAGTCTACATTTGTCAAATAAAATTCAATAGTTGCTACATGAATGTTATGCAATTGTTACACCTTGAATGATATTCAATTTTCATTCCACAAAATCCTTCAAATTTTATTCTTTATTTATAATATTATTTCATTTTTCACTCATTAATATTTCCTTTTAATATTTTCTCTTTTTATCCATTATCATAACCATTTTTAAAGATATGTGATTATTTGAAAAATACATAGCAAAGTACTTAATTATATTTATTTTTTATTTCTCTAAATACCATGGGAAAATAACTCAAGATTTCAATACCATGGATTTCAAACCACCAATTCAACTTTTGACTTCTATACATAAATTCCCTTTTTCTCTTTGTGTAAATTCATTTTTTTTTTTAATTTTGAATTCTCCTTTTTCACATTCACTTTCTTCATATTATACATGGACACTAACGATCACTGAACACAATGCACAACACTCTTCATATTAAATTTATTGATATCTAGATTTGAACTTATTTATGTTTCCTTTCACCACAGGAATAGATATTATAAATATCCTATTGTAACAAGATTTTCCACATGTCTGACTCAAAACCCTTAGTCACAAAGGAATCATGCCAAAGCCAAACTAATTTGATACCAAATATTTTTTTTAAGCCTATATGATTAATTATTCATTTTAAATCTATATTATTAATTGTTACAAATTGATTATTAATAAAAATAGAAATGATTCAATGACATGCACACATAAATTTGACACCAATATTTTTATCCTAGAAACCCAACTACGTAATATGGAATTTTTTTTCAATATATTGTAAATTAACAATTTTAAAATACAATATTTATATCTCATGAAATCCATAAGCCCCCAACCCATTAATATTGAATTGAAATAAAACTACAATTCCCTAATTAAAATTTCAAAACCATGGGTTGAACTATCATCCACTAAAAAATTCTAAAAGTGAAGTACAAGTGCCAAAACCACCAAAAACTAATGCAAAAACCTCCCTTGAAAAAGCAAAAAATAGGGGCTAACACTACTACTTCCACCTTCTAGATAAGGTGGAGTGGTGCCCTTATAAACCTATGTTGAACTACCATGCACTAAAAAATTCTAAAAGTGAAGTAAAAGTGCCAAAACCACCAAAAACTAATCCCAAAAGTTCCCTTGCCAAAAAAAAAATAGGGGCTACCACTACTCCTGGCACCATTGAGACAAAGTGGAGTGTTTCCCTTATGACCCTTTAGTTCTGCCAGACACATATAGTGGAGGGTTTCTCTTATGAACGTTTATTTGTGCAAGACACATATCAATCATGCATGGTTATAATAATGCAATGAATATAAAACATACTAAATAAAAAAATATCCATCTCTATTGGCACTCTACTAATCTCTAGTGTTCTTCAATGATCTTCAACAGTCTAATTCTCCAACAATGAATTAAATCAAACACGTATCATAACAATTGAAAATAATTAACATTATATTGTATTAATCAAGAAATGGTTACATTGTTGTAACGTAACCCTTTAAGTTAGGATTGGTTCCTAGGTTGTAGAATTTTGTTCCCAACTCTCTATTCTCTTTAGATGTATTTATCAGTGTATCCTTTAATAATTGAATGTAGAGTGTAATTTCTAGTTTCTACAGTCTCTAGGTGCATTACTCACGTGTGAGATACTTTTTATTCAATTCATTTATTTTCTTTCCAGTTTTTATCATGGTATCCGAGCTCAGATCGGGTGAGCCTAATTTACCTACAGAGCCTTAATGACTATAGAGCGTTCACAGCTATAGAGCCTTTGCGTCTACAGAGCCTTTGTGGCTATAGAGCCTTCATGGCTATAGTTCACATCAAAGCCTCAGTGCTCACAATAGAGTAGGTGGTCTATAAAAACACCTCACTCATAGGAGGAAATTAGTTTCTCATAGGTCTTAGTTTTTTGAGCACAAAGAGGATCAGTGCATTTTTCAGAGCCACATATGCACTGATCAATGCAATTTTTAGGGTGACACAAGTGTTGATCAGTATGTATCAAGCATTTTTTGGGGTCATTCCAACGCTAGTAGAGGTAGCCTTAACGAAATTTTTCTCAGCGTGGATTTTTAGCCGATAGGATTGCTGACCTATTTTATGGTTATGCTCATGAGAGTTTTCTTGATTGGTGGTGGATCTAATTAGTGGACACAAAATATTTCCAGATCATTGACAGATCTGAGTTGCGGACATAGAGATCGTGCCAGATCGGTGGCAGATCTGTGATCAGGTTCTGGTATGTATTAATTTTTTTTTAGTATAGCTTGTAATTGTTCACCTGGTTAGAATCGACCAAATATCATAGGATTTGGAATCTGATCAATCAAAAATGAATTTTTTTATAAAAAATTATCTCAATGATACTAGAAAACTCAATGGGGCCAATTATACCAATTGTAAATTCAATCTATAGATGTTGCTTGAGGAAGCGAGTGCATGGTCAATCGTCATTTGTGATCAGTAGAAGCTAAACAGTGCAACAAGTATGATTGCACTCATAGAAGATTGGGATAAAAAAATAATAAGGTGAAAGTTTTATTGGAGATGTCTCTTAAAGTCAATATTATCCCACATATCAGAGACGGGTAAATCTTCCACTGACATCTGGATGATGCCCAAGAATCTATACTAGACATAGAACACCAATCACATCTTGTCACTCAAATGCAAGTTGTTTTCCATCAGGATGGAGGAGAATGAATCTCTAGCTAGGTTCATTGCAAGGGCTAAGGACCCGAAGGATTGATTGGGTGAAATCAGGGAGAATGTATCTAATTTCGATCTTGTCAAAATTAATTTGAATGAGATGATGGATTAATACCATATTTTCATCACAGGCTTGTCTACATGGGATAAAGCCCCTACATTCGAAGAGATGATAGGAACGGTAATACAGGAAGAAGAGCGGTAGCAAAATTTGATACCACAGAGTGTCGATCTTGTTGTGATGGTGAAGAAGAAGCCATACAAAGGGAGACAACCATAGGGATAGAAAGGTGGTGGCAGTTTTGAAAAGAGACCATTTAGAGGTATGTTTGCAGGTAACAGTAGTAATTTTTTTGGCGTTAAATGTTTCTATTGTGGGAAAATCAGTCATCAAGCTAAGTTATGTTGTAAGAGACAGACATATGAGGTGAGAAATAAACAGAGAACGCACACATGACACTTTCCTGATGAAATTCATAGTCATGATTATCGAATGTTTTTAATTTATTGTGCTCTTCTAGCTTTTGAGGAGGATGAGGCTGAAATATACTACATTGATTTAGGCGCCTCTTCACATATCACAATTAATAGAAGTTCATTTTATTTTTTTGAAGAAACTACTTGTGGAGATAAATTTTATGTAGGTGATGACATAGGTTATGAGATTAATGGGTACAATGATATCCTGGTAATGATGCCTGGCTGTGGTATCAGACATATTAAAAATTTAATGTATGTACCCGAGATAAAGAAGAACTTAATCTCCATGTCAATGATAACAGATCAGCACCTGCAAGTTGAATTCTTCAAAACATATTGTGTCATAAAGGATATGAAGAAAGAACCAGTTGCATTAGGATTGCGTGTGCGAAGCATGTATAGATTGAATTTCAAGAGCATGCCACACCTAGCTCTGGTTGAGGAAGGAAAGGAACATGGTCTTGAACAATGGCACATTCCATTGTTGATGTAAGAAAGCAGCGAGGATAATCAACAACATAAAAAATAAGAAGCATTTGACGTAGTCACTAAGTCAAGCCTGTAAAGGTCTGAAATAGACAAATTTGATGTGAGTCCTTTACCGAGAAGATCACGTAGGTAAAATCAACTACTAGCCAAATTAAAAGACTAAGCTTTAATGTCAAACATTTTAAATGTTATAGAGGCCAAAAATTATAAAGAAGCTAGTCAATCTCATAAGTGGAGGGCTGCAATGAATGAAGAATTTGAATCTATTATTAGAAAAAATACTTGGGAACTAGTTGAATTTACTAAAGGAAAAATACCCATAGGTTTCAATTGTATTTACAAACCTAATTTAATGCAAATGGGAGTATAAAAATTTTTAAAGCTAGACTGGTAGAAAAGGGTTATTCACAGAAAGGGGGAATTGTCTATGGAAAAAACTTTTATCCTGTAGCCAAGCTGAATAATAGTAGAATGTTAATTTCTTTAGCTACAAAATATCAGTGTAGGATACACTATTTAGATGTTAATTCTTCATTTCTAAATGGTGATTTAAAGGAAGAGGTTTATTCAGTGCAGCTTGAAGGGTTTGTTAAGCAAGGGCATGAACATTTAGTGTGTAAATTGAAAAAGGCACTTTATGGTTTAAAACAAGCACCCACTTGGTACAAGAAGGTTGACTCATTTTTCTTAAAACATGGTTTTCATAGGTGTATGAATGATCCAAATATATATACCATGTATGATGAACAAATGAAGATTATTGTAACACCCCTAGTTTCTATGCTTTTTAAGTTAAAACATTTGAACAAAAATCCAAAGGGGAGTGGACCCTAATGGATAACTATTGTGTGGATTTTATTTAAATAATTATTAATGAAAATAAATGGAATATATATGTGTGCACTATGACCAGATGAGATTTGAGATGATAAGCCTAATCCATGAGGATATGGATAAGGCTAAGACTTTCCAAAAACCTTTCAAAAATCCTTGAAAGGAATTATTCCTAATTTAGATTTAAGAGGAAAAATATAAATTCCCTAATGATGAGGAAAGTAGTTGGGAAGAGGTAAAAATCTAGAAAAGCAAAAAGTAGCTTTAAAGTCCCTCATTAAGGGAAGCCTAGGCAAACATGAATAAAATCATCCTAAGATTCTGGACACAGAATTAGAAACAGGCTTTGGGGAAAGCATAGCTTAAGTAAGCTGCTCCCGAACAGATTGGGGGTCAGTCTATTTTGGGAGGAGATCTTAGCTCGGGGGTGAATTCTGGAGGTAGAATAATTCTATGGTTGGGATGATTGGTCATAGAAAAAATTGGTATGCACTCTAAAATTTTTAAATCTAATTGTGCTGTGACAAATTATTATGAATCTTAATCTAAATCTCTGTATATCAATAAATGAGGAATAAGCAACAGTTAGCTCGATATAGTTATTATGTGCACATATTTCATTTCCATGCATTTAACAGATTTGAATATAAACTATTCCAAATCTGTCTAGTTGCATGGTTCTTAATCAAAAGTACCCATCTTCCAAAATGTCTACGATATACGCTTTGATCTAGGGATTACTGTACTTCTGAATAAAATTTATTGTGTGTACTTATGTTAAAATTGAAAATTTACATGTAGTAGATGAGAGTGTAGAATCAATACTATGTTATAATTTTCTAGTATAACAAATAATATAGAATGTAGGAAAGTAGATTGCATTAGAAATATATGGAGAATTTCCTAATCCTAGAAGGATAAAGGTGAAATGAGGAAATTAACAAACTTGATCTATTGAATTATTTCTACGTTAAACAATTATAAGAAAAATTTCTGATAATGAACTTCTACGAAAAACAGAAGAACTACTTCTAAAATTGTTACCCTATGGAAAAGTAATAATATTTCAAATCGGAAAATAAAAGAATTTCAATAAATTTCTAATTTGAACAGTACTGCAGTATTTTATTAAAATAAAAGTATTTATTAGTACATATATTATTAAAGGAAATACCAATCTAGTGTTGATATGAAATTCTGAACAGATAATTATCTTAGTTATTAATGAATTGTTGTGCGAAGATTTTAGTTAAGACTACTACATAATTAACAAACATTGGTAACAGGAAATTAACCAAAATTTCAGAAATAAACGAAATATGGAAAATAAATTTACTCAGCAATAATATCAGAGTATACACACTCTTTTTTAGTATGGCATAGTATGATACAAAACTAAAAAATTAATATAGGTATATTGACAATTTTGAGATCTATTCTACATATACATAAGTCAATGAAACTATTATATCAAAAAAACAAGAGGAATCAAATTCATTGTTTATTCAACAGAAGGTCTAAGAGAGATAAACCAAAATCCAAATTTATAAGTTAAACATCTATTCAGCTGAGATGTAATATGTGGTACTACGATCAAAGCTGACTTTGAAAATCAAAACTTGAAAGACTATAGAAAATGAGTCTAAATGAAAAAAATAAAATAAAATATATATATATATATATATATATATATATATATATATATATATATATATATATATATATATATATATATATATATATATATATATATAATATTTCAACATAGTAATATTAACCAGAGGAGCGATTATCCTAAATTTTATGCCGAAATATTTTGCGTAAAACCATACTGTTATTATATACTATAGCACAACTATGAATATAGAAATGGTGCTGACACGAGAAATGTTGATAAGTTACAACTCAAAAAAAAATCAAAGGTGAACCCAACGTGTGGGCATAAAACGACCAGTAACTGTGGACAACACAATCCATTTAGGTGCATGGTTATAAAGCCTCTCATTGGGAAATTATCCCATAACTTAGTATAAAAACAAAATTTAAAAAGATCTCGAAGATGAAATTCGAGTTCTGCTAAATTATAAATGAGGCCGAAATGTTCATATACTCCGCAGAGAGAACGAAGCCAAACCTAGAGAATGACATTCGTTACGGTTAGCATGAGAACGTGAAAGCCATAAAATGAACAGTTTTCCGTAATGATAGATGGCTTTATGCATACCTGAAATAAAACACAAATGAAGTTAGTAAGAACCCTATGTTAAACGGGTAAAATGATTATTATTAAAATCAAACAAAATAAAATCTATATACGTATATATAAAACCCCAATTGGAATCAATTTAAACAACCTAGGAAAGCGAGGGGGAATTTATAATACCATTATTCTACCTGAAACATATAACATTATGATGGGTAAGCAATAACCTTCGTAAACGAAGGGATGAAGGCACTTTCTACTGTAAAAACATAGAGTACACCAAACTGAACAAACATTACTTAAATGATAGACGTTAGCCATAGACGTCTATGAGTAGAAGCGCTGACAAGTGAGCGTAGTTGATACAGAGAGATAGCACTGTAAAACAAATCATATTCACAATAGAAATACTCATGAAATCGATTCGAAATGTAGCTCCATAAAATCTATAGACTAATCTAACAGAAATCGAATGCAAAGAAACAAAACTAGTAGCATAACTGATAAATTAAATCTTTACTACCTAGTGAAACACCATAACCATCGAATTAAAGTGATGAACGTAGGGCGTATAAGGCATCAAGTCTTCTAGCAAAAGAAAAGAAGAATGGAAAATGAAAGTGAAACTGTGTAAAATTTCCTTTAATACCGAACGTATGTGCCAAAACCCTAAAGGGTCCTCACCCTACAGGTGGCAAGATCTGAAGAAATATTATCGCAATTACAATAAAAATCAAATGGAGTTTACCGATATCTCTAGTTCACTGATGGTGGAATTAAAAGACCGTGTACTTTACATTAATGAAAACCCTACAGAGTATGATCAAAATCCAGATAAATCGTATCGTAGACAGAGCGGTAGGTTAACCGAGAAATATATATATACAACTATGTTGTTCTAGTACAATGTCTCATTAATACATTGGGCAAACATGAAAGGTCCTTCAAAAACAAAACAAATATAAATATTTAAATTGTATCAACGGTCGTAACAGATAAGAGAATTACAAGTTATATCCAAATAAATCGAATTGGAACGATATCACAGCTTTCATGCATAGTTTAAAATAGTAATACGATTTTCTCAATAGAACTATGGTTCCAGTAGAACATACGAAAATCCACAACGCGTGATTTATTTTATCATCGTGGACATAGTTAGAGCAATATCAATTCCATTTAATGAAAGGATCGAGACAACCCAGTGTCCATGGCTCCAAGAACTCATGAGTTAATCTCGTTTATGATTCCAAACCCCAATGGGACTATGAAATCGAAAACCAAATACCAAAGTCAGCACATGGCATGAACAACTAGTTAAACACATGGTTGTCTACATATATGCAATAAATTGATAATGTACTTCCAAATCCTACGGGGTCAATTCATGAATCTCTCAAGATAAAGTTATCACATCGTGTCAGGACTTCGATAGTTGATAGGAAACCAATTTCAAGGTGTGTGACATTGTTGACATGGATATAAAATGTTTAATTTTGATTATATTCGTTATAGCTATGACCAATACAAATAACGTGGAATGGTATTGGTGTATGTTATATGTTCATAAATAAAAATTAAATGTTATTCCATAGAAATGAGATGGGTCGGGAGATGTGAAAAGCCCAGTTAGAAAAATTGAAAGTTGAAACATATATATATATATATATATATATATATATTGATAAAAATAAACCAGATAATAATTTGTATTGGGCATTAAGGTAGGAATATGGTATTTAAATTAAATAGAAGTAAATTGAAATAAGGGAGAGCAATTTTAATGGGGTTAGTTAAATAAAATTCGATTTAGGTATAAAAATGTTTGAAAAGGAAATACTACTTCAGTGCACATTATATAAGATGTGAATAATCCTTTCCACAAATGAGTAAGGTAGGAATAATGTAAGAAATTACTTAGGACCTTAAAGCTCATGTTGAAATAAAATAATAATTTGATGGTAAATTGAGGGACATTACAAATGGTATCATAGCCCAAGTTGGAAAACTGGGTTGTTTTTCTATGCTCACTATTATGAAATTATTATTATTATAATTTTTTTTCTTTTGAAAAAAAAAATGTTCCTGATGTTAAATCGTTTTAGTGTAAAAAAGTACTAAAACTGAAGAGTCAATGGCTGAAGAAGATGAAATATATGTCGATATGGGTGGTAGAGATAATACACTAGATCCCAATGCTCCTTTGATGGCTATGTTGCACAATTTGCAACAGGATATGGCCCAGCTAAAAATCCAGAATGATAGGCTATCTTTAGCCAGTGAGGAGCAGGAAAAACTGATGAGAGATCTGACTTCGCGGAACAGCCAAGAAGGTGAAGGTTCTGGAAGGAGGAGGAAAGGTAGGCTCTCAGATGAGTCTGAAGAATATGACACCACTAGAAACTAGTCTAAACAGAGGAAGGAATTACAGGGTGAATTCCGAAAAATCAAACCTCCCTCCTATGATGGAGAGAAGGAGGAAGATGTTGAGGCATGGCTGTTGAATATGATTAAGTATTTTCAGGTCTACGAATATGAAAGAAATCATAGGGCCAGATTGGCTATCTACCAGCTACAAGGTAAAGCTACTTTGTGGTGGGAGGAAACAAAAATGGTTCATGCCATTGATGAAAAAACCGTGACTTGGGAAGATTTCCAAGTCAAGTTTAAAAACTGGTATTTGAACGAATGCTATTATGATAATAAAGTAAAATAGTTCCACAAAATTAGATTGGGATAGCTCACCATAGATGATTTTTTCACCAATTTCACAAATCTGTTAGGATATGTTCCTTATATTTGAGAAGAGAAAGAAAATGTGCAAAGGTTTTTGAACTGTTTTCCTATGGTGTATAAGGAGAAAATAGAGTTCGATAATCCAAAACATATGAAAGAAGTGTTGAGAAAACATATATTATGCTACCAGCAGTTTAAAATAAAGAGTGAACAAGGGAAGAGCTGGACAAACAAGGGTGAATTCAAAGGAAAGAAGCAGAAACCAACTTAATTGAAGAATTTTGGTAGGAATCATTAGTGAAAGAAATTTAACAAACCAAAGGAAAGTCAAACTACTCAATCCCAAGTTGGTTCGAAGCAAATAGATGGGGATAATAAGAGAGAGGGAACTGTTAAAATGTGGGAGCCTTTGAAGTGCTAGGGTTGCGGAGAACCTCATTTGTTGAGGGACTGTCCACACCGAAATATTTAGATGGTCCTGAGAGATAGTGAAGCTAACACAGTGAATGACATAGCCTTGGAGAACCGACAAGCAGAACATCAGTCTACTATGGTCGAGATGGAAGGTAAAATTTCTGATCAATCTGTTACTATCTTAATTGATCCAGGTGCTTCTTTGAGTTATATTAGTCCACATGTTGTAGAAAAATGTAAACTGAGAATAGAAAAGTTTCAACAACCTTGGTTGGTACAGTTAGATACCGAAACTAAACGCAAAGTAACTCATAAGCTACCTAAAACAACTATTAAATTGAATGAATATCAGACAGAGGTAGATTTAAACATTCTACCATTAGGTTTCTATGATTTATTGATAGGAATGGATTGGCTAGAAAAGAAAAAGACCATGCTGAATTGTTCAGACAAAACTCTGCACTGCATAAATGATGAAGGAAAACCATTCATGCTAAAAGGGAAACCAAAACCTATTTCTGTAAGGCAGATCTCAGCCCTTCAGCTAAAAAGAAATGCTAGGAAGGGATATCAAGTATATGTTGTACATGTTGAAGAGTTAGGAAAACAACCTGAAGAAAACTTGTTAGACACTTTACCAGTAATAAGAGAGTTTAAGGAAGCTTTTCCAGATGAGATTCCTCATCTTCCTCCCAAGAGAGAGATCGATTTTTCAATTGATTTGGTGCCAGGAGCAACACCAGTTTCTAGGGCCCCTTATCAGATGAGTCCCTCTGAACTCATGGAGTTAAAAATTCAATTACGAGAATTGTTGGATAAAGGGCACATCAGACCTAGTGTATCTCCTTACAGAGCCCTGGTGCTATTTATGAAAAAGAAGGATGGAACCTTCAGAATGTGCATTAACTATCGTCAACTAAATAAGTTGACAATGAAAAATAGGTATCCATTGCCCAGAATAGATGACCATTTTGATCAGGTGAGAGGAGCTTCAGTATTCTCTAAGATTGACTTAAGGACTGGTTATCACCAACTCAGAATTAAGGAGGAGGACATCAGTAAAACAACCTTTCGAACCAGGTATGGTCACTACAAATTTGTAGTCCTACCTTTTGGTTTCACCAATGCCCCTGCCACTTTTATGTGCTTAATGAACAACGTCCTGAATAAATACTTAGACAAATTCATTCTAGTATTTATAGACGACATTCTAATCTATTCAAAAAGTGAGAAAGAACATAAAGAACACCTTAGAATTGTGTTGCAGAATCTTAAGGAGAATCAGTTGTATTCCAAATTTAGAAAATGTGAATTTTATAAGGATAAAATTCAATATTTAGGGCCTATTATTTTTGAACAAGGATTGGCTATTGATCCTAAGAAAATAAAGGCAATTAGAGAGTGGTCGGTGTCGACTGATGTTTCAGCGGTGAGATCATTTATGGGGATTGCATGATACTATCAACGATTTGTAGAAATATTTTTTGCAATAGCATATCCCATAACTTCACTACATAGGAAAGGCACCAAATTTGAGTGGACAGAAAAATGCCAAAATAGCTTTGAACAACTGAAATTAAAACTTACTACAACCCCTATACTGAAAATTGCAGATCCTGATAAATAGTTTTTTGTATGTACAAATGCATGTAGAGAGGGGTTGGGAGGAGTTCTACTGCAACAGAATTCTTTCATTGCATATGAATCTAGAAAAATTATGAAACATGAGCAGAATTACAGTGTATATGATCTTGAATTGGTTGTTGTAATTCATGCCTTGAATATGTGGTGACACTATCTTCTTCGAAAAAAATTTACATTGATGACAGATCATATCAGTCTCAAGTATTTCTTCTCTCAAACAGATTTGAATGCTCAACAAGCTAGATGGTTGTATTTTCTGAGTGAATTTGATATGGATATAAAACATATCAAAGGTAAAGAAAACAAAATTGTTGATGCCCTAAGTAGAAAGGCCTGCCAAAACATAAGTCACATTGGGAGTAGTGCAGTTTTGACTTAGAAGAATTAGTAAAAAGGGTAGTAGATCAAGATCCCAACTATGAGAACCTAGAAGTGAAAATGATAAAAAAGGAAATGGCTGGATACTCAAAATCAAAAAGGGCTGATATGTTATAGCAATAGATTGTATATCCCCAATGTAGACTCTTTGAAAAAAGAAATCTTAGACGAATATCATAAACAGCCATATTCGGGACATCTTGGATATCAGAAAATGCTTACAGACTTGAAAAAGAAATTATTTTGGCCAGGAATGAAAAAATACGTGGCCAATTAATTAGCCAGATGCATGGAATTCCAACAAGTCAAAGCTGAACATTGGCATCCAGTTGGCCTTCTAAATCCATTGCCAATTTCTGAATCGAAATGGGACACTGTTTCTATGGATTTTATAACTAGATTACCCAAAACAAAGTACCAGCATGACTCAGTGATGGTAGTGGTAGATACTTTAACAAAGGCTATACATTTCATACCTGTAAAATCTACTTTTGGGACAACCAAAGTACCAAATGTGTTCCTAAAATAAATTGTAAGGTTACATGGGGTTCCAAAGATGATTATTTCAGATAGATACGCTAAGTTCAAAGCTGCCTTCTGGAAGGGTCTCTTTGGGGGCATGGGCACTAAGTTAAATTTTAGCACTACTTATCACCCTCAGAAGGATGGTCAAACCGAGAGAAAAAATCAAACTCTGAAGGATATGCTTAGAATGTATGTGATGGATAAACCATCTAAATGGGAAGACTACTTACATTTAGTCAAATTCTCTTATAACAACAACTACCAATCTTCCATCAAAATGATTCCATTTGAGGCACTCTATGGAAGAAAGTGTCGTACTCCTTTAAGCTGGAGCTAGCCTGAAAATAAGCTAGTACTTTGGCCACATGCGCTACAAGAAATAGAAAGGATTGTTAAACAAATACAGAGAAACATCAAGATAGCCCAAGATCGACAGAAAAGTTATGTCGACAAGAAGAGAGTGAACTGAGAGTAAAAAGTGGGGGACAATGTGTATCTATGGGTTAAACCCAAAAATAGTACTCTTTATGTTGGGAGTGGTGCAAAATTGGCTCCTAGATACTGTGGAACTTTTGAAATCTTGGAAACGGTGGGACCTGTGGCTTACAAACTGGCCTTACCCCCCCATATGTTCTTGATGTGTTTCATGTTTCATTGTTAAAAATATATGTACATGATGCTTCTCATATTGTTGATTGGAATGTGATACAGGTGGTACTATAAGGGGAGTTCCTTCCAGAGCCGCTTCAAATATTGGAGTGGGAAGAAATTGAATTAAGAAATAGAACAGTAGCCATAGTAAAAGTTCAGTGGAAACACTTTACTGCTGAAGAGGCTACATGGGAAAGAGAAGCTGAGATGATGGAAAAATTTCCATATTAATTTTCAAAATGAACTATAGTAGATAGTCCATAACACCGAGGACAGTGTTTGTTTTCAGAGGGGGAATTTGTAACACCGCTAGTTTCTATGCTTTTTAAGTTAAAACATTTGAAAAAAATTCCAAAGGGGAGTGGACCCTAACGGATAACTATTGTGTAGATTTTATTTAAATAATTGTTAATGAAAATAAATAGAATATTTATGTCTGTACTATGACCAGATGATATTGGAGATCATACGCCTAATCCATGAGGATATGGATAAGGCTAAGACTTTCCCAAAACCTTTCAAAAATCCTTGAAAGGAATTATTCCTAATTTATATTTAAGAGGAAAAATCTAAATTCGCCAATGATGAGGAAAGTAGTTGGGAAGAGGTAAAAAGCTGGAAAAGTAGAAAGCAACTTTAAAGTCCCCTATTAAGGGAAGCCTGGGAAAACATGAATAAAAGCATCCTGAGATTCTGTACACAGAATTAGAACAAGCTTTGGGGAAAGCATAGCTTAAGTAAGCTACTCCAGAACAGATTGGGGGTTAGTCTATTCTGGGAGGAGATCTCAGCTCAGGGGTGAATTCTAGGGGTAGTAGAATTCTATGGTTGGGAGGATTGGTCATAGAAAAAATTGGTATGCACTCTAAAAGTTTTAAATATAATTATGTTGTGACAAATTATTGTGAATCTTAGTCTGAATTTCTGTATATCAATAAATGAGGAATAAGCAACAATTAGCTTGATATAGTTATTCTGTGCACATATTACATTTCCATGGATTTAACAGATTTGAATATAAACTATTCCAAATTTTTATAGTTGAATGGTTCTTAATCAAAAGTACCCATCTGCCATAATCTCTAAGATATACACTTAGATCTGGGGATTAGTGTACTTTCGAATAAAATTTATTGTGTGTAATTATGTAAAAATTGAAAATTTACATGTAGTAGATGAGAGTATAGAATCAATACTGTGTTATAATTTTCTAGTATAACAAATAATACAGAATGTAGGAAATTGTATTACATTAGAAATATATGGAGAATTTATTAATCCTAGAAGGATAAAGGTGAAATGAGGAAATTAACAAAGTTGATCTATTGAATTATTTCTACATTAAAAAATTATAAGGCAAATTTCTGATAATGACCTTCTAGGAAAAACAAAAGAACTACTTCTGAAATTGTTACCCTGTGGCAAAGTAATAATATTTCAAATTGGAAAATAAAAGAATTTCAATAAATTTCTAATTTGAACATTACTGCAGTATTTTATTAAAATAAATTTTTTTATTAGTACATATATTATTAAAGAAAAAACCAACCCAGTCTTGATATGAAATTCTGAATAGATAATTATTTTAGTTATTCATGAATTTTTGTGTGAAGATTTCAGTTAAGACTACTGCATAATTAGCAAACATTGGTAACAGGAAATTAACCAAAATTTCAAAAATAAACAAAATATGGAAAATAACTTAACTCAGCAATAATATCAGAGTATATACACTCTTTTTGAGTATGGCATAGTATGATTCAAAACTAAACAATTCATATAGGTATATTGACAATTTTGATATCTATTCTACATATACATAAGTCAATGAAACTATTATATCAAAACAACAAGAGGAATCAGATTCATTTTTTATTCAACAAAAGGTCTACGAGAGATAAACCAAAGTCCAAATTTATAAGTTAAACATCTATTCAGCTGAGATGTAATATGTGATACTACGATCGAAGCAGACTTTGAAAATCAAAACTTGAACGACTCTGTGGAAAACGAGTTTAAATGAATATACATATATATATATATATATATATTAACACAGTAATATTAACCAGACGAGTGATTATCCTAAATTTTATGTCGAAATAGGTTGCGTAAAATCATACTATTATTATATACTATAGCACAATTATGAATATAGAAATGGTGCCGACACGAGAAATGCTGATAAGTTACAACTCAAAACAAAATCAAAGGTTAACCCAACTTGTGGGCATAAAACGACCAGTAACTATGGACAACAAAGTCCATTTAGGCACATGGTTACAAAGCCTCTGATTAGGAAATTATCCCGTAACTTAGTATAAAAAAAAAATTTAAAAAGCTCTCGAAGATGAAATTCGAGTTCTTCTAAATTATAAATGAGGCCGAAATGTTCATATACTCCGCAGAGAGAACGAAGCCAAACCTGGAGAATGACATTCATTACGGTTAGCAGGAGAACGTGAAAGCCATAAAGCGAATAGTTTTCCGTAATGATAGACTACTTTACGCATACCTGAAATAAAACACGAATGAAGTCAATAAGAACCCTATGTTAAACGAATAAAACGATTATTATTAAAATCAAACAAAAGAAAATCTATATACGTATATATAAAACCCCAATTGGAATCAATTTAAACTACCTATGAAAGCGAGGGGGAATTTATAATACCATTCTTCTACCTGAAACATAGAAAATTACGATGGGTAAGCAATAACCTTCATAAACGAAGGGATGAAGGCACTGTCTACTATAAAAACATAGAGTACACCAAACTGAGCAAACATTACTTAAATGATAGATGTTAGCCATAGACGCCTATGAGTAGAAGCGCTAATGAGTGAGCATGGTTGATATAGAGAGATAGCATTGTAAAACAAATCATATTCGCAACAGAAATACTCATGAAATCAATTCGAAATTTAGCTTGATAAAATATATAGATTAAGCTAACATAAATCGAATGTAATGAAACAAAACTAGTGGCATAACTGATAAATTAAATCTTTGCTACCTGGTGAAACACCATAACCATCAACAAAAGTGATGAACGCAGGGCATATAAGGCGAGAAGTCTTCTGGAGGAAGAAAAGAAGAATGGAAAATGAAATTGAAACTGTGTAAAATTTACTTTAACACTGAACGTATGTGCAAAAACCCTAAAGGATCCTCGCCCTATAGGTGGCAAGATCTGAAGCAATAGTATCGCAATTACAATAAAAAACAAATGGAGTTTATCGATGTCTCCAGTTCACTGATGGTGGAATTAAAAGACAATGTACTTTACATTAACGAAAACCCTACATAGTAAGATCAAAATCTAGATAAATATTATCGTAGACAAAGCGGGAGGTTAACCGAGAAATATATATATACAAGTATGTTGTTCTGGTACAACGTCTCATTAATACATTGGGCAAACGTGAAAGGTCCTTAAAAAAAAAAAAAAAAAAAAAAAAAACATTTAAAATGTATCAATGGTGGTAAAAGATAAGATAAGTATGAGTTATATCCAAAGAAATTGAATTGAAATTATATCATAGCTTTCATGAATAGTTTAATATAGTAATATGATTTTCTCAATACAACTATGGTTTCAGCGGAACTTACGAAAAATCCATAGCGCATGATTTATTTCATCATCGTGGACATAGTTAGAGTAATATCAATGTAATTTAACAAAAAGATCGAGACAACCCAATGTCGATGGGACCAAGTACTCATGAGTTAATCTCGTTTATGATTCCAAACCCCAACGAGACTATGAAATCGAAAACCAAATACCAAAGTCAGCACATGGCATGAACAACTAGTTAAACGCATGGTTGTCTACATATAAGCAATAAATTGATAACGTAATTCCAAATCTTACGAGGTCAATTTATGAATCTCTGAAGATAAAGTTATCACATCGTGTCAGGACTTCGATAGTTGATAGGAAACTAATTTCAAGGTGGGTAACATTGTTGAAATGGATATAAAATGTTTAATGTTGATGATATTCGTTATAGCTATGACCAATACAAATAAAGTGGAATAGTAATTGTGTATGTTATATGTTCATAAATAAAAATTCAATGTTATTCCATAGAAATGAGATGGGTCGGGTGATGTGAAAAGCCCAGCTGGAAAAATTGAAAGTTGAAATATATATATATATATATATATATAAATAAACTGGATAATAATTTGTATTGGGCATTAAAGAAAAAAATATGGTATTTAAAATTAAATAGAAGTAAATTGAAATAAGGGAGAGCAATTTTAATGGGGTTAGTTAAATAAAATTCGATTTAGGTATAAAAATGTTCGGAAAGGAAATACTACTTCAGTGCGCATTATATAAGATGTGAATAATCCTTTCCACAAATGAGTAATGTAGGAATAATCTAATGAAATTCCTTAGGACCTTAAAGCTCATGTTGAAAAAAAAAAAAAAAAATTGATGGTAAATTGAGGGACATAACAATTATTTTTATTTCGTTGTATGTGGATGACATGATTATAACACGTAATGTAGATGCATGAATCAAAGAAATCAAATTGTATATGTCACAATTTTTTGAAATGAAAGACCTTAGAAGTTTACATTGTTTTGTAGGTATGGAAGTATGGAGAGAATGTGGGAAGACTTTACTTACCAAAGGGAAGTACGTCTCAGGGTTGTGCAAAAATTTCAGAATGGAGCAGTGTAAGACAACATCAACACCTTTGCAGTAGAATCTGAAATTGTGCAGTGACGATGGCTATAAGGAGGTGGATGCCACTTTTTATAGGAAGCTAGTTGGTAGTATGATATATCTAACTACAACTAGACTAGACCTAGAATACTCTATCAATGTGTTGATCCATTTCATGTCTAAACCTCTTGAAAGTCATTGCGTGGCAGAAAAAAGTGGGTTGAGGTGTCTTCATGGTACTAGTAATTATGGTATTTCATGAAATGATACATATGATGTTATTTTAGTAGATTTTTCAGACTCTAATTGGGAAGGTAACCTAGATGATCAACGATCTATCATAGGTTATGCATTTAGTGTTGGATTTGGAGTCATAGCACAAAGCAGTAAAAAGAAGAGCAATGTGTCTTTATTTTCAGTTGATTCTGAGTACCAAGCATTATGCGTAACAACATGTGAACCTACTAGGTTGAGAAAGCTTCTCCATGATGCAGGAGAAGAGAAGAAAGAGGAAAATGTCATCAAATGTCACAACTAGAGTTCATAAGAACACGAAACACATCGATACTCAGTTTCACTTTGTTAGAGAAAAATTCTACTCAAAAGAAATCTTTATTCAATATTGCAAAACATGTGACAATGTGGCTGATATTTTTACTAAGCCTCTTGGGAAAGTTAATATTGAATTGTTTAGAGGGATGTTAGGACTACTGGATAATTCTTTCTCCATTTAGGGGGAGACTTGATAATAATTAATATAATATTGTATTAATGGAGAAATAGTAACATAGTTTTAACGTAACTCCTTAAGTTAGGATTACTTCCTAGGTTGTCGTAGTTTTTCCCAACTCCCTATTCTCTTGAGATATATTTATTGTTGTATACTTGATTAATTGAAAGTAAAGTGTATGCTCCATTTTGTGCATTCTCTAGGTGCATTGCTTACCTATGAACTGCCTTTTATTCAATTAATTTCTTTTCTTTCTAGTTTTTATCAATAATCATGATCCATTTTTAATGAAAAGATTTACTATCATATAAATTATATGTATAAAGTTTCTCCTTCACTTTTCTCTCCCCAATCTTTTTGAGAATAAACTTTCAAAACAATTGCATAATTATACAAATTTACATCACAAAAAAATTAAATTAAATGAATCAACTTTGAAAACAATTACATAATTATACAAATTTACATGACAAAAAAAAATTAAAATTAAATAAAATAATTACAAATACAACAAAATAACACACTACAACACATTAAATTATTTTTCTAATTGAATTAAAGCACAATTTATACACATTTTTTTTAATATATATACATGCACTATGTCCCCAAGCTTTAATCCAGCAACAACTTAATCAAGCACATTTTGTCATGTTTCTGGAATCATCCTTTTGGTATCTATCTCTTTTTTGTGCTCGAGACATTTTCTAATAGGCCTTAGGCATGTATTTTTTGATATCACTGTGAATTTCCGCTCTGTTTTCATTTGTAGTGACAGGGTGGTAATTTTACTTAGCTATGACGGCAGTCGGCTTGCTTAGGTGAATGATATCAGTTCAGGGTTGCTCGAGATTTATGATTATGTAAAACATTTTTTTCTGAATGAAAATGTTCAATGTTCAATTTCCTTCTCCTAAAAAAGGAGAGAAAAAACTTAATCAAGCACATTGAAGTGACTTTCTCGTCTCCAACTAAACTAAACTCAACATACTTCACAAGATATACTTATCTCATAAAACATACAGTACATATCTCATAAGGGATTCATTCAACACACCAAGATTTCTCTCATGCTAAACAAGATTGATAATTTGCTTTAGAGTGAATGAAGGATTTTGAGGATTTTCAGGCAGCTATAAAGAAAGATAAATCCTACCTTTTGATATCAATACAAGCTTATGTCTTGTACTTCATGATTTTTATAAAAAATTTCACTCTCTTGGAGTGATTTTTACAGAGATTTTTGAAGGAATTGCGATCAAAATGATGGCGCCTTTGCGAATAGATATGTGAAACAATGATCCAGTTGTCAACTGTTCAAGTGGTTCTCGTCCAAACAAGTGACCGAGAGTGGATTTTGGTGTGGAACTTGGTTACAGTGAGTGGCCAATCTAATGGACACAATATGTTAGTAAGACTGATAATCATGCGATCGTTGGAAATTTGCTTGCTGTCAGTTTAGGGTTCAAGAGAAATGGTAGATGGCATTCTGGCAAGGGTTCAAATATTTATATACAACATTTATGATAACAACGGGCATATTATTTTAAATACACAAATTAATCAAATATGGGAAGTAATCTTATTCATTTTTTCATTGAATAAGCCAAACAACATTCCCATCTTGCAAGAACTCTGTTTTTAGAATTGAAGTACACAAAACTAGGAGGATACCCAGTGGCTAAGATAAAGATTAAAATCAGACTTGGAAAGAGGGCGGGGTTGGAAATTTTGCAGAATACAGGATGAGTTCCATTACAGCCCAAAGGGTAATTATAGTCATTCAAGATTTTTGAATGTGACAAATTAATCTTACACAAGGGTTATTGTAGTCAGTCAAGATCTTGGAATGTACCAACAGATTCTTACATATTTGTAGACCAATTTTCGTTTGTTGGTGTTTTCTTGGTTTTTTTCCGAATTCAGTACTTTCATAAAACGTAAGGAAATGCCTTATGTCAACTCCGTGTAGGTTTGGAGGAACGCGAATCATCAGGCTTAGGAGCAGAGTTAAAAAAAAGAAATAACATATATGAAATCAAATAATTAATAATTGAGAATGGAAAATCACAATATGAACTTTCATGTCGGAGCTTGATTGTGTATGGTTCTTACACTATTTTCTTCTATGTTTTCATAACGAGGCTCAGGAAAGTCTTGATGTTATTTTTAATAAATAAGATGGTCTCAATTTTAATGTTTTTTAATATTCAGGGTGAGGGTGAGACTAAATTTGTTGAGTAGAAAATTTATTTTCTTAATAATGAAATGAGAGCGAGATTGTGTAAAATTTGGTTCAGTCTAGGTTAAAATTGTACAACATTTAACCTAGATTTATTTATTTTGTAACAGTGTAATCCCCCAATTAACTTTTACATTTAACCTTTCTATGTGAAATATGAGATTTAAACTAATAAACACCAATTCCTGGCTTGTTTTTCCTCCATGGTTCTTTCCCTTCCAAAAATTATTGGAGAATCGACCTTATATTAGTTCCACAAAGACTATGGGATATTTAATCAGCATATAAAGTATGTGATTTCAAAATATTTATGAAATTTACATTTTCTATATATACTTATAGTAATAATTTATGTGATTTTATATCTATATCAATTTTTTTTACAAGGAAGATTGAAGAAAGGCATTCCGAGTGGGATACTTCGATGGATCTTGTCACAGACAATGGGACTATGGGGCGGTTATCACATTGGCTCTAGGTAAGCACTTTCACTTTTGGTGGGAAGGGCAATTTGGGACCAACAATATAGTTGAACTTATTTCTCATTGGCCTATACTAACTGGTGCTATTTGGATGGGACTTGATGGCATAACCATTTATTGAGATGCGAAAGTGATTTATAGTTTAGGCAAAGGACTACACTCTCTTCCACCCCCATTCTAACAAACTCGATGCATAGTATTAGAAACTGGATGCATAGTATTAGTATTCTGGTGCGCTCCTTTCAACATATTGAATTTGGACACATCTACCCATAAAAAAATCAGATTGTAGACCTTATTTCTAAAACAGGTTTAAGACATGAACATGGTAAAATTTAATTTTCTTCTTATGATCATGGTTCTCTCGCAAATGTTGGCTTCTTCTATCACTCACAATCTACCATTTCATCACTCAATATCTTAGGTAAGGCTGAAAACAATGAATATGGAACATCTTGTATTTTTAAAAAATCCATTGTTTATGAATTTTGTAACTTCTTATAGTAAGTTGCCATAGTTGCTACATAACTATAAGGAGATTGTAATTTTTATAGGACTTGTCCAGAAAAGGGGGAAAGATGAATATAGTTTTCACTGATAAATTTGTAATAAGATGGGAGATTGGCTATCAAACTTGTTCTAAATGAACAATGTACTTTATTTTTGTTTCTTATAATCAAAGGATAGTTCTTTCTTCTTCTTTTTTCTCTGAAAAAAAGGAAGAAGATTGGAGGCCGCATATTTTATGTGGAAGTGCCTAGATTAATTTTAGGATAGTTTTTATATTTGAGAGGTGTAATTGAAGTAAAGTCTCAATCTTGTGCCAATTGAGAGGTGCAATTGAAGTAGAGTCTTAATATTGTGCCATATTGATAGCAGGGTGAGCCATTCTTTCACTAGCAAAATAGGCTTAATGTATGAATCTTGAAGTGTCCTTGTTTCTGTTGTTATTCGCGGTTCCTTTTCTAAAAAAAATGATCAGAAAATAAATCTTACACTACATCCAGGAACACTGACGCATCTAAATAGAGCATACGATAATGCCTTATTTTTCCAACCAAGTGCCTTAATTTACCAACCATTACTCTAGGTTTTACTCATGGGTGGTTAGAATTCAACACTTTGACGGTGGAGACCAAATTCAAATGTAACTATATTTGGGTGGTGATAAGTATACATTATGATGGTGGAGATCTGGTTGGAAGATCTAGATCCAAATATTAATACATAGCCTGTGATGCTTTCTACGAAAATATTACTCCTCAGTTAAGCTAATTTCCCGGTACATTTTTTATTTATTTATATAATTCAATTGTTAAAGACTTCAATAGAGATTTCAACACTCTTTATTGTGATGGGGAGATATTTGTTTTTCTTTCAATTTAGTGAGAATCTTTCATTTTATCAATGCTTATGGATATGCAATATAATATGTGCCCTTACATTATTATTGTTAGGTTGGCTAGGATGACATTGTGGCCCCACTAGGATTACATTGTTGCCCCATGAACTCATATATATCGAAAGGAGGTTTTTTCATTTGTATCATCCAAGAATTGTTCATTCATGTAATGCATTGGAGGTTGCCCCTGTTAGGTCTCTGTAATTTGCAAGTTTGGCAAATACAAACTGCAAAGCCTACATATGAACCACTTTGGCATTCTAGGATCTAGCCCTCCTAAATCCAGAGAGGGATCTTTCTATAAGTGTGTTTAAATATATGATCTTTAAGGCTTGAAATGTGATATTAGGCTAGTTATGAAGAGCATGGGTTTTGTTTGTTTTTTTATTTTGGTTGGGCACAGACATGATGAAAATGAAGGTAGTTTAAATGAAGGGTGAAGGTGTATGCAAGTGAAGGGATCATTCAGCTGACAAGATAGGCGAAAATCAGCTTCTATCCATTGGGCTATGGAGTCATAAGAGGATTTAATTGGACAGCAAGGTTCAAGAGTGGTCCATGGGGAAAGTCATCTATCTCAAAGGATTTCATTTTAGTTGATTTTATGGAATGAAACAAAATGGGAAATGAAGAACAAACAAATGAAAAACAAAGAGTAGCCTAAGATCAAGTAAGTACTTTGAAACTATCCTTCTTTGGCATGCACTTGAGGAAAAAAACATAAAAGTAATCTAAGATTAGGTAAGCACTTTGAAACTAGCCTGCGTTGATGTACTTTCAATAACAAACATTTAGAACACTTAGAATAGCTTAAGATCAAGTAAGGACTTTGAACCTATCTTGCTTTTAGCATATTCTATGGGAAAAGGAAACTTTCAAAAGAGGAAAACATAGAAATAAAGCTTATCAGTGAGAGTAGGGTACTATTAAGAGTAATTCCTAGCTCTGTATTTGCTATTCTTTATCAAAGAAAGTGGACAGAATGAAAACAAAAATAAAAATAACAATTAATAGTAAGAAAACACATCACCATTGACATAGACCAGGATCCCATAAATCAGCTTGTATTTGATGTTCAAACCAGTTACAATCATCAAGCCCGGTGGGTCTCTATAACTTCAAACATCTCATTTTCAGCTTCTGTATCTTCAATTACAAACAATGCTTCAGCAAATTTATAAAACTATTACATGCAACAGATATTCAGAGACCAACAATTACAATGTGCTCCTCAAGGAGAATTTATAGGAAAATCAGGAAGTGGGAGAGTTTCTAGGGGTCAAGTATCATTAATTCCATAGTCAATGAAATTCCTGGCCTTGAAAACCATGCAAGGCATAAGGCAGGAATGCATTCAACCGATAAATCTATTTCTGCATTTCGAGGCTTAATGGACGAAAAGATTGACTTCAAGGCTGTTTTTTATCTTTAAAATAAATTTTCTGACAATTAGTAATAAGTTCTTTTGATTTGTATTAATTGTTCAGCTATCTTTAGGCCAATATCTTTTGTTCCGACAATAACTAGGCCTTCTTTGATTCTTGTGAGGCTACAGGTGTCTTTTGGTTGTTGGAGAGGGTTGGTTTTTGGTGCTGGAGAGGGATCAATTGGCCTCCGATGTGGCGGTGGAGGCTTCTTGGATTGATGGATTTTTTGTCTTTACCTTAAAACATTGTTAATTTGTCTTGATTCTATGTTTTAGGGCTTAAGTAGGCCTTGATCTTCTTTTTCTGGTCTTCATGCTATCTCTTCATCATCTGATCACTGGATTGTGTCATTACTCTTCAATAACAAGCTTTTAATCCCTTTAAACTATCCCTGATGCTCTTTGTCGCTTCTTTTCCAACTGTTTCTGGTGCCTGTGCAGGTTTTAATGGCTCAGGGGGGTTTAGATAAGGGTTTGAAACTGATATTTAATGAAAACCATGTTCCAAACCTTCTCAGGCACTTTCCTCTGCGATTTCTAGCTTTGACAATACCTTCCATGCACTCTGATAAACCCTGTCTATGACTGCGTAACAGAGTGGATTCGCGCCACTTTAAAACTTGTAAAAACATGATAAATACATTAATAAATCCATGCGGGAGTGCGGTAGGCTGCTTTGGAGGCTTGTGGAGTATGTAAAGAAGCAATGAAAAATAATGGTAGTAGTGAAGAAACAGTGGAAAACCATGGCGAAATGGAGAAAAAAGGTCTGATGAAGGTTTGGGGCGAGGTGGTTTCTGGACCGTTAGATTAGATCTAACAGTGGTAATCTACGGTCCAGATTCATTGATGAAGTGTTTGGAGTGCTTAACGAACTGGGAGATGGGGTCATGTCGTGGTTGTTGGATCAAATAAATTTAACGGTGATCAATGGTAGAGGTTCGTCGGTAAGATCATTGGAAAAGTCAGGTGGATGAATGATGAATGGAGGTAAGATTAAACGTGAGCCATTGATTCAAGTTGATGGACAGTGGAGATTGGTGGAGGGAGTTGCTCAGGGGCATAAGTGAATGGAGAAAGGGTGGAGGCGAAAAAAAATCCGGGCCGTTAGATCAGTTTAATCAATGGCCACGATCAACCTTGAAAACTCAATGCGACAGGTGGTAAGCAGAAAACCATGGTGGTATTCAAGCGGCATTGGGAGAAGTAAATGGTTTTAAAAAAAGTTGCGCGATTCCACTCATCGTGCACCACGTGGTGATACAAAACCACTTATATCGCGCGATTTAAAATCATTATCATTCGGACACTTATTTTGTGCGAAACCCATTCTCAGCCATCAGATCTGATGGTTTTGATCAGACGGTGCAAAGAAAACCCGATGGGGAGAGATGCACGGATGGGGGATGTGGACCATTGGGCTCATTATGGACCATCAGATTATGTGAATGGACAACTCATATTAAAATATCGGGTCCAGTGTTTTTGAAAGGAGAAGAGGAGGTGGGAATGTATGGGCGCCCGATGAATTGATGGCTATCAATTGATACAGATTGACGGTCTAGATTTTTTCTAAACATTTCATATCGGGGATGTGAAATAAAAGGGAAAAGGCTTCGGAGAAGGGTTTATAAAGGTTTTTAATGCTCGATCATGGTTTTGGTTCCATGGACGGGGGCTGACAAGAATAAGCCCTCGGGCGCTTAACTTTCAATGGAGTGGAAAAAAATGTGTTATAGGCCTTTTTAAAGGATTTTCGGCCTTTTTAGCGCCCTTTTTCGAGCTGGGGGTTATATGACAAACATGGCTAAGCCACCTAAGCACCCGAAGGCTAAGTTCTGTCATAATGTAGATTGGGTGATTTTTAGGCCAAATTCAGTGTTTTCGAGGCCAAATGGAGGGTTCTGGTAGGCAGCAAAGGGGTTTTTTTAACCAGATGAAGGGATCCATAAGGTTTCAAAGGGAATTTTGATACTTTAGAGGGTTAATGAGGGGGTTTTGGAGGAATTTTGTGAGGAGGACAAATGATGAAAATGTAGGCTTTGTGGGGATGAAATGGAGCAAATGGAGGCCTTTTTGAAGCTTTTTCTTTCACAAACAGTGAGGATTTTTAAGGGACACATCATTGAGGATTGCTTCAAAGGACAAAACACATGAAGGCTTCAAGAGTGATAGGTTTTCAAGGAAAATGTTCCTCTTAAAGACTTGGAAACCATTTAGCCACCTGTTTGCTATGCCAAAATTTTATAGGTGGCTAACAGTGGCTCCAAATGGGGATGACATATTCCTGAAGATGTCAAGAACTGCAGATTTAACTCTTTGGAAGTAGGCTAGATTCCTGATCTTTGACCATATTTTTATTCTTTGATCAGCTACTACAAATCATAAAAATATCACATTAGCAGCAATATTCTCCCAAACAATCTACCTACCCATCCTACTGTCCTAACATTTTTTCTTCAAGGTGCATTTAGACTTGCAGACCTTCTTCATCATTTTTTTTATTGAAAGCAGAAAACAATAATCTAATTCTACCCTTATTCCTCCATGATACTAGATTAGACAGTTGGCCTCATAGCTTCTCCACCTATATTAATATTTGTTAGGATTAAACTGTCTAGCAGATTTCTTTCTCTACATTCTAAAACAGAAATTTAAGAATAGTCAAACTAGGATTAGACTGTCTGGTTTGATGTGGGTTCATGGCGTAAAGACAGCTACACATGAACTAAACTTTGTAGGAAATTGAAACCAAAATTGTGAAGGCTTGAAATTTTGAAACTTTAGAGCATCCTTCTTTCTCTTGTGACTCAGATTTTGAGCTTGTTAGAGTCACTTTTTATTCTTCATTTTTATCTCTGGTTTTGGGCTTATTAGAGTTGATCCATCTTCTTTATTTTGTGACTCAGATTTTGATTTTGTTAGAGTCACTTCTCTTCTTCATTTCAGCTCTGGTTTTGAGTTGATTTTATCCATTCTTTGGAGCTTTAGAGGTTCAAGTTTTGAGCTTGTCTGAGCCTTTTCTTTTCTCTTTTTTGTATTTTTTTTTTTTTGTGAAACTGAACAAAGAAATGGTATTTACAATGGAAGTGAAAACTTTAAACTCTGAATTTTAGTAGTAATAATGTTTGAGCATCCTGCCATTGACAGGACCCCCAAACAGATCTGTACCATCTAACTCTTGTAGGAAGAATGAATTTGGACCAATGGTGGACTGAATAATGTAAGGACCTTGCCACAAACTGTCAAATTTTCCATGCTTACCATTATCCTCTCTTCTAGAGTCCCACTTGAGTACCTTGTCTCCAATTTTGAAGTCACAAGATTTTTTTCTTTTGTCAAACAACTTTTTAATGTTCTCTTTCACTTTTTGAGCTCTGTTGTAGACCTCTTCCCGTGTTTCCTGGAGATGTATTGTTTGATTGATCCTCCTTACCATGCTGTCCTATTCTGACTGTATTTCTTAGACTAATTTTATCACTGGTACCCCTAGGCTGGTAGGGAACACTGCATCTGTTCCATAGAATAACTGATATGGGGACATTCTAATGGATTTCTTTGTTGTTAATCTGTCAGCCCATAGAGCATGCACCAACTTGTTATGCCATGACTTTTTATTCTCTTCAAGCAGCTTCTTGATGATGGTCACCAAACTTTTATTTGATGATTCTGCTAGCCCATTACCCTAAGGGTAATAAGCAGTAGAATGACCAAGAGAAATCTGATACCTGTGACAAAAATCAATCATATTTTTGGAGCCAAAAGAAACAGCATTATCAGTAATAATCTTCCTAGGGCAGCCAAAACTAGATAGGATATGGTATTCAAGGAATTTTATGATAACAGAATCTATGGCATTCCTAGAAGGGATGGCCTCTATCCATTTTGTGAAATAGTCAGTGGCTGTGAGAATCCATTTTTTTCGGCAGATGAAGCAGGATGGATTTCCCCTATGAAATCAAGGCCCCACTATTGAAAAGGAGCTTCAACAATGATTGTTTGTAATGGTAAGGGAAGGAGATTTCTTTTTCCCTCAAAAATTTGGCACTTGTGACAGGAAACTATCATTTTATGGACATCTTGCAAGAGGTTGGGCCAGTAATAGTCAGCTCTAAGGATCTTATTGGTTGTGGTTTTCTAGTAGAGGTGACCTCCACACTCTCCTTCATGGAATTCATGCTTGATCCTCTCTCCATCAACTTCAGGCAAAACTTTAAGCAATAAACCATTGGGATTTTTCCAATATAAAATTTCATTTGAAACGTAATAATTCTTAGCTTTCAACTTTAAAAACCTTGCCTTAGTCTTTGATAAATCAGGAGGAGCATTAAGATTTGTAAGCACATACAAGATGTCAGCATACCAAGGTGAGTTTTGGAATTTCTCTTCAACAGTGGGAGCAAGAAACCCTTCAAGTTCATCCAAGGCATCTACCATGTTAATGTCAAGGGCTTGTAGGCTAGATTCAACCCTTAATTGAGCTAAGCCCTGACCCTTAATGAGTTTTGTGGGTTCAATTTCCAAATCATACTCTAGTATTATTGCAATCCATTTACCTCTTTTTCCATCTAGATCTTGTGACAAGATATCCTTTACCATTATGCTAGGCACATAAGCAATGATGTGAGAATGTAGAATATACACCATGAAGTATTTTAAGGCCTTTACCGAGGCATAGTCCTATTTTTCCATGATGTTGTATTTAAAGGGTGCATCTCTTAGTGCCTTGCTAAAAAATGCTATTGGTTGTTCTTAATTCTCTGTATTTTTCTGCAATAGGATAGCAGCCACAGTATGCTCTGATGCAAAGGAGAAAATGAGGAAATATTTTTTGAAATCTGGGCTGATTAGAACTGGTGCTCGGGTGAGTGCATGTTTTACCAATTTGAAGGAACTTTTGGCTTCTGCAGTCCACTTAACTCCCACTTCTTTCTTGAGCATATTAGTCATGTTTCTAAGGAGATATACTAAGTTGGGAATAAACCTCCTTAAGAATTTATTCTTCCCAATGAAGGACTGCAATTATTTTATGTTCCTTGTGTGGCTAATCTGTATTATTCCCTCAACTCTTTTTGGATATATTTTAATCCCTTTTTCTAATATAAAATGGCCAAGAAGTTTACCTTCTTATAGGCCAAACAATGTCCTTTTGGGATTTAAAGATAGCCCATACCTTCTGCATTTCTCAAAGACGTTTATCAAATGTTTGAGTTACTCTTGATCAGTTTTGGAATAAGCTGTTATGTCATCAAGGTAAATTACAATGAAGTGCCCTGTTTCCTCAGAAAATGCAATGACCATGGCCCTCTGAAAGGTGGCCCCAACATTCATTAGTCCAAAAGGCATTTTCACATACATGAAAGTGCCCCAAGGAGTTGTGAACGTTGTCTTAAGCTGATCTTCTAGGAGTACTAAGACTTGGTTATACCCTGAAAATCCATCTAATAGATAAATCCTTTTTGAGCCCACTACCCTTTGTAGGATGTGTTCCATTTTGGGTAAAGGGTAATTGTATTTTAAGGAAGCTTTGTTTAAATTTCTAAAATGAATGCACAATCTGATTTCTCATGTCTTTTTCCTCACAACTACAAGGTTGGATACCCAATCAGAAAACCTCATAGGCACTATAATTCCACCTCATACATTCTCTTGATTTCCTTTTCCACTAGAGGCAGTTGTACTGGGTTAATTCTGTGCAGTTTTTGCCTAAAGGGTTTTTTGTTTTCTTTCAAGGGGATTTTATGCTGGATAATCTTAGTGTCATAGGCTCTTAAGTCCTCACATCTCCAAGAAAACACATCAAAAAACTCTTTGAATAGATAAATGTATTTTTGTTTGATATGGGCAGACAAAGACTTAGATAATTTAATCATTTTAGGTTTATCCTTGCTGCCTATCTTGCATTCCTCAACATCTGATTCAGTGTGTTATATAGTGGGTTTCTTTGCGACATCATTAAAATCAAAAGGGTCCTCTAGGGGTGCTAATTCTCATGGTATGTTCTTATCTTTGGACTGCAGCACGTCAATGTCTTCTTTACCTGTTTTCATGCATTCTTCAGTTTGTTTTTCAAATTCTTTGGTCAACATGTTTATTTCTTCATCGGGGAATGGTTTTTCTTTATCAGGGGGATCTTCATCTAGATAGTTTTCATCAGCTTTAGAGTCTGAATCAGGTAATCCAAATTCATTCCTGCAGAGAAAGAAATCTTCTATCTATTTGTCACCCTCAAAGACCTTCCAATATTTTTCATTATCTTGCACTGCAGGTCTATATTTTGTTTGAATACTGATCTATTTGTTAGTAGGTGATTTATGATATGAACTAGCAGTGCATGCCAATCCATTTTCAATTATGTTTTGACTCCTAGGAACAAACACAAGCTCATACTCTACAATTTTTTTCAGGAAATCCATGGCATTATTTCTATATGCCCTTAATCAAGGATGCTTTGCAGTGTACTCTCCATTTAGTAGTTTGATGACTAATTTTTTGTCCCACTGGACAACTATCCTATTGGCCCCTATTTTTTTTAATAGATGCAATCCTAAGATGAGAGCCTCATACTCTGCAGCGTTGTATGTGCACTTAAAGTCTAGCTTGGAGGCATGGCTCTCAGTATGATTGTTTTTAGCATTATGCAATGATATCCCAGCTTCTCCATTCTTTTTAGTGCAAGACCCATCAAAGTTCATGCACCATAAGGGATTTTTTGTAGGATTGACATCATTTTCATCCCTAATGCCATGTTCATCATTATGTTGCATTCTGAGGTCTGCACCATGTTGTGTTGTATCTTGTTCTTTAGGATTTTCATGGAGTTCAGAGTGATGGGTAATATGTTTTTTACATTCTTGGCTTTGTTCACTCTGGTTTTTTGTTTCAGCACACTGTTCAAATATTTCTCTCTTATTTTCCTCTATATCTAGAGTTGCCATTACATTAAGGTTTGTGGGCTCTACTCTGTTGTTTGAATTTCTGTCTTCCAGCTCTGGCTCATTTGTGAATTCATCATTGTAAAGGATAAAAGAATCCAGGTCTGTATGGACAGAGTATAGAGGGGAATTTTTAGGTTTTTCTAGGTTGCTAACCATAAACTTCATGTGTGCCTCCTTATATAGTCTTTTAAGCTGGCTAAAAACAGGGGTTGTGGCATAAGTCATATCCATTTGCATTTTGCCTTGGAGTTTAGCACCCCATGATCTTCACAACAACATGCCATACTTAGGAGGTACATCAACCACCACAACATCCATGACCATGCACTTGGCTGGGATTTGAATCAAATTTACACAAATATCTTTGATTAGACCAAGGCATTTCACTCTGCTAGAGTCAAAAGAATATAAATCCTTGTAAGGTATGTTTATCTCTAGGCCTAGCTTTTCCATTATGAATTTTGGCATAAGGTTGTGTGAATCTCTAGAGTCATGCATAGAATTATGCAGGATTTTGTCATGGATATTGGGGCTGACATAGAAAGGAGGTACTACCCCTTCTTGAAATTTCCCTTCAATTTTTGGGCCAAACAAGAGAGTTGGTTAATCATCATTTAAATTGACAGTGTCACTATTTTCTCCTAAGTTTAAATCTTTCAACATTTGACTCTTATATACATCTTAGGTGGCCAACTCAGTGACAGGGACACAAATTTTAAAGGAGACTGACTCTTTGAGAGGTTTAATTCTGTCTTGTTGGGCATTGTTTTATTAGCAAGATCAGCTTGCTAATTTTCAATATGTACAATGTTTGAAGATATTTTATCAGGAGCATTAGCTGCAATGCTAGTGCTGCTAGATTCTTGACTTGATTTGTCACTGGTTTGGGTGTCCTTATCTTTTTTCTTACAATAATTCTCAGCTGCTAATTTACTGCTTTCAGCAGTCACTTTAGGAGTCTTTTTAGGTCTTTTCTTAATAGTGATTTCATAGGATTTTGGTTTGGGATTATCTATGTTCTTTTTGCTTCTCGGGTCATATTATTCTCAGACCTGCATGATGGCATTATCGAATCCTAACCTATAATCCTTTGTTTCAAACCCTTCCTCGTTCCAATGTGAGTATGAGGTCTGGTTATCTTCTATGGAAAAGGTGTGATCTTGTTCATCCACTTCCACCATGTTTATGATAGTTCACTCTGATTTTTCTATTATCCCTTCATCCTCATCAAGGAAATTCTCTTGGAATGGAGGTATGACTTGTTGATCATATTCTCTTTGTCTATTTGGGGGATTGTTTCTCCTAAAGTGTTGGTTCTAGTTTTGATTTTGGTTTTTGTTCTGATTATTGACTTGGATGACCATTTTCTCCATCATTCTTTCCATCCTCTCCATGTTTTTGGCTACAATATCATATTTGGAATCAGATGAAGAAGCGGTGTTGTCATCCCTATGGGTTACCTTTTTCTTAGCCCTCATCCTAGCTCTTTTTTCAATCAATTTTTCCTCAACACTCACTGCTCCTTTCTGCATGTCTTCCAATGTGTTATAATCTCTTTCCCTAAGCTAGTAGGCCATATCAGCATCAAAGCCTTCAGGGTATTTCACTAAGGCCATCCCTTGGGGAGGTTTCATGTGTGGTGGAAGAGCATTGTAGACACTGTTAAATCTAGTAGAGTAGTCATGGACACGCTCTCCTGGATTTATTTTAAGATTCTTATATTCTGCTAAGATTTGGAGAGGGTTGCTTCTGACTTCCAATTTGTTTATAAATTTTTTTAGCAAGGAGGGGAGATCATTGATGCTATTAGGAGGTAAGCCTTTAAACCACTTCTTCACTTCTCCTCTTAAACTCTGAGCGAAGATCCTCATCTTAATTGTCTCATCCTCTATTTCCATGTAGTCAAAGGCATCTTCCATCCTATCTATGTGGTGCTGAGCTGTAGTAGATTCTTTCCCAGTGAAATTAGGAATTTTAGACTAATATTCATTGGGTAAAGGAGCTAAAGGCTATGGTAACACCAAGGGAGCATACCATGCTGCCATGATGATGTTTTGTAGAGGTAAAGGATGGGCTTGAGCAGCAGGTATATGAATGCCAGAAATGCTAGGACCAACAACAAAATATTGAGTAGATCTAGGGTGAGAGAGACCCAAGTTATGAATGAAATTGATATTAGGAGGTGTGGATGGAGGGGCTTCTATGCTAGCAATATGCTGATCACTATGAGGAGGTGAGTTTGGAAGCTCAAAATTTGTCTGATCTAAACTATTGAATGACTTAGTTCTTGGTGAGTTGCTTGGTAAGTCTAAATCAAACTAAGTTTCTCATAGATATGTAAGGTTTTTAGGTGCTAAATTAGCTCTATGAATGTGTCTGACAATAGTTGGGTCCCTATATGAAGAAGTCTTCCTAAGAATACTCTCAGGGTTTTCCACTATTACAAGGGGGTTTGGATTAGGATAAGCTCTGGTATGGATTGTTCTTGAAGCCAGTATGTATAACAATCTCAACGAAGAAGGTTGGCCAGATATGACAGTCTTTAAGAGGAAAACAATATTCAAACAAATAAGCTTAATCCTATGTGCTTCCTTTGAAATGGATGATGTTATAATGAAACTGGTCTCCCAGTGGAGTCTTTTGAAAACTAAAATAGTCAGCATGCCTACTAATCACCAGTGGAGTCTTTTGGTCATTCAAGAACTGTGGAGTCACCAGGTGGAAGGTTTAAAGTGTCCTGAAGGAGATTTACTATCCACCACAGTGATTTAATACCAAACTTAGGCTAATATGATCTTGCTTCCCCAGTGGAGTTGCCAGAATGTTAGGTCTCTGTAATTTGCAAGTTTGGCAAATACAAACTGCAGAGCCTACATATGAACCACTTTTGGATTCTAGGATCTAGCCCTCCTGAATCTGGAGAGGGATCTCTTTATAATTGTGTTTAAATATATGATATTTAAGGCTTGAAATGTGATATTAGGCTAGTTATGAAGAGCATGGGTTTTGTTTGGTTTTTTGTTTTGGTTGGGCACAGACATGATGAAAGTGAAGGCAGTTTAAATGAAGGGTGAAGGTGTATGCAAGTGAAGGGATGATTCAGCTGACAAGATAGGCAAAAATCAGCTTCAATCCATTGGGCTATGGAGTCATAAGAGGATTTAATTGGACAACAAGGTTCAAGAGTGGTCCATGGGGCAGGTCATCTATGTCAAAGGATTTCTTTTTAGTTGATTTTATTGAATGAAACAAAATTGGAAATGGAGAAAAAACAAATGAAGAACAAAGAGCAGCCTAAGATCAAGTAAGTACTTTGAAACTATCCTACTTTGGCATGCGCTTAAGGAAAAAAAACATAAAAGTAATATAAGATCAGGTAAGCACTTTGAAACTAGCCTGCATTGATGTACTTTCAATAGAAAAAATTTAAAACACTTAAAATAGCTTAAGATCAAGTAATGAATTTGAACCTATCCTAATTTCAGCATATTCTATGGGAAAGGGAAACTTTCAAAAGAGGAAAACATAGAAATAAAGCTTATCAGTGAGAGTAGGGTACTGTTAAGAGTAATTCCTAGCTCTATATTTGTTGTTTTTTATCAGAGAAAGTGGACATAATGAAAACACAAAGAAAAATAACAATTAACAGTAAGAAAACACATCACCGTTGATATAGACCAGGATCCCATAAATCAACTTGTATTTGATGTTCAAACTAGTTACAATCATCAAGCTCGGTGGGTATCTACAACTTCAAACTTCTCATTTTCAACTTATGTATCTTCAATTACAAACAGTGCTTCAACAACTTCAAGAAACTATTACATGCAACAGATATCCAGAGACCAACCATTACAATGTGCTCCTCAAGGATAATTTATAGGAAAATCAGGAAGTGGGAGAGTTTCTAGGGGTCAAGTATCATTAACTCCATAATCAATGCAATTCCTAGCCTTGAAAACCATGCAAGGCATAAGGAAGGAATGCATTCAACCTATAACTCTATTTCATAACTCTATTTCTACTTTTCAAGGCTTAATGGATGAAAATATTGACTTCAGGGCTATTTTTGATCTTTAAAGTAACTTTGTTGACAATTAGTAATAAGTTCTTTTGATTTGTATTAACTGTTCATCTGTTTTTAGGCTAATATCTTCTGTTTCGACAATAACTAGGCCTTATTTGATTTTTGTGAGGCTGCAGGTGTCTTTTGGTTGCTGGAGAGGGTTCAATTGGCTTTTGATGTGGCAGTGGAGGCTTCTTCGACCGATGGATTTTTTGTTTTTACCTTAAAACATTGTTAATTTTTCTTGATTCTATGTTTTAGGGTTTAATTAGGCCTTGATCTTATTTTTTTGGTTTTCATGTTGTCTCTCATCACCTAATCACATGATTGTGTCATTACTCATCAATAACAAGTTTTTAATCCCTTTAAACTGTCACTGATACTCTTTGTCGTTTCTTTTTATACTGTTTATGGTGCATGTGCAGGGTTTAATGGTGTAGGGGGGTTTAGATCAGGGTTTGACACTAATATTTAATGAAAACCACGCTCTAAACCTTCTCAAACACCTTCCTATGCGATTTCTAGATTTGAAAATACCTTCCATGTGCTTTGATAAACCTTGTCTGTGACTGCATAACAGAGTGGATTCACGCCGCTTTAAAACCTGTAAAAACATGATAAATACATTAATAAATCCATGCGGGAGTGGGTTAGGCTACTTTGGAGGCTTGTGGATTATGGAAAGAAGCGATGAAAAACAATGATAGCAGTGAAGAAACGGTGGAAAACCATGGCGAAATTGAGAAAAAAGGTCTAATGAAGGTCTGGGGCGAGGCGGTTTCTGGACCGTTAGATTAGATCTAACAGTGGAAATCTATGGTCTAGATTCATTGATGAATTTTTTGGAGGGTTGAACGAACTGGGAGATGGGGTCATGTCGTGGTTGTTGGATTAAATAAAGTTAATGGTGATCAATGGTGGAGGTTCATCAGTAAGATCATTGGGAAGGTCAGGGGGACAAGCGATGAATGGAGGTAATATTAAATGTGAGCCATTGATTCAGATTCATGGATGGCAGAGATTGGTGGAGGGAATTTCTCGGGGGCATAAGTGAATGGAGAAAGGGCGGAGGCGAAAATAAATCCGGGCCGTTGGGCCATTAGATAATTTTGATCAACGACCACGATCAACCTTGAAAACTCAATGCGACAAGTGGTAAGTGGAAAATCATGGTGGTATTCATGCATCGTTGGGAGCAATAAGTGATTTTAACAAAATTTGCGTGATTCCACTCATCGCGGACCACGTGGCAATACAAAACCACTTATATCGCGCGATTTCAAATCATTATCGTTCGGACACTTATTTTGCACGAAACCCATTCTCAGTCGTCGAATCTAATCATTTTGATCAGACAGTGAGGAGAAAACCCAATGGGGAGAGATGCACGGATGAGGGATGTGGGCCATCAGGCTCATTATGGACCGTCATATTATGTGAATGGATGGCTCAGATTAAAACATGGGGCATAGTGTTTTTGAAAGGAGAAGAGGAGGCGAGAATGTATGGGCGCCTAATGAATTGATGGTCATCGATTGATATAGATTAATGGTCATGATCTGTTCCAAACATTTCATATCGGGGACGTGAAATAAAACTAAAAAGACTTCGGAGAAGGGTTTATAAAGGTTTTTAGCGCTCGATCACGGTTTTTTTTTCCATGGAGGGGGGCTGAGAAGAATAAGCCCTCGGGGGCTTAACTTTCAATGGAGTGGAAAAAATGTGTTATAGGCCTTTTTGAAGGATTTTTGAAGTTTTTAAAGGATTTTCGGCCTTTTCAGCACCCGGTTACGGGCTAGGGGTTATATGAGGAACAAGGCTAAGCCACCTAAGCACCTGGGGGCTAAGTTCTATCATAGTGTATATTGGGTGATTTTTAGGCCAAATTCAATGTTTTTGAGGCCAAATGGAGGGTTCTGGTAGGTAGCAAAGGGGTTTTTTAAACTAGATGAAGGGAGCCATAAGGTTTCAAAAGGAATTTTGATGCTTTAGAGGGTTAATGAGGGGGTTTTGGCGGACTTTTGTGAGGAGGACAAATGATGAAAATGTAGGCTTTGTGGGGATGAAATTGAGCAAATGGAGGCCTTTTTGAAACTTTTTCTTTCACAAACAATGATGCTTTTTAAGGGACACAACATTGAGGATTTCTTCAAAGGAAAAAACACATGAAGGCTTCAAGAGTGATAGGTTTTCAAGGAAAATGTTCCTCTTGAAGACTTGGAAACCATTTAGCCACGTGTTTGCTATGCCAAAATTTTATAGGTGGCTAACATCCCCCTCAAACTGGCTTATTTCTAAGGCGTTGATATCTCTTTTCTTCTCTTTTTGAAGCTCGTTTCACAACAATATGCAATAAAAGTGATTAATGGAAAAAAATTATTTTAATGATTTATATAAATCTACTATCTTATTTACATTATTCATCCAATATTATATTATTTTGAAGTATTTGAAATATGAAATTAAGCTTTACATAAGACAATTATTTTTAAAATGACACTAAACAAACATCCCACAACACTTACGAATTATCTCCTTCAACATAAGAGCTAACTTGAGACCTATATTAGAGAGGTATTTAAAGTCTCATAGTGTGCCTATCTCCTAGACAAAAAAATATAATATAAAGAACAAAATGTTACATATTGGGATTCTCTATAATGGATTTTTTCTTTTACTACCACATAGCAAGTGATAGTAATATCGAGAAGCTTTGTTTACAAGTTTTTTTTGTGTGTAACTTTAACATAGTATTTGGATTTCAGAAACCCTTCAAAATTAGGTTTTTAGAAGCTTCAAGGATGATGGTATTAAAGGAAATTTCAAACTAAAAGTGCCCATGAAATTTTCATGTACATAATATGCAAATCAATCGAAATCCTTTAAATTTAAAAAGAGATACATGTGAATATTTTGAAAGGAAAAGAAGAAAATAAAATTTTTAATGGTCTTAATTTGTCTTATCTCTTTATATTTTTACTCAAATTTCAAGAATACACACTCTTGGATGTGGAATTCAATTCCACATTCAACTAATACCCATTATACATAGTTCTGAGAAGATCCACATTGATAAAAATTGAAGATATATTAAAAAACCATATTGAACATGCTTGTTTAATTTATCTTCAATTTTGATCAATGTGGATATTATTAGAAGTATACATAATGGGTACTCATTGGATGTGGAATTTAATTCTACACCTAATGAGTATCTACACTTAAAATTTGAGAAAACCTATAAGGACATAAGCCAAAGATACAATAATAATAATAAAAAATCTTCTTTTCCCTCCAAAATTCATAACCCCTGTTTTATTATTTTAACTATTATTTTATTATTTTCCTTTAGGAGGTCACTTTTAGGATGAAGCTTCCTCTAATGTGCTTGTGAATTCAATTTATTTGTTTCTATTGTATATCATCTCTCTTTTTTATTTTCTTCTTTCAAAGTTTACTTTTGCATAACCCATGTAATGTTCAAAATAGATTATGAAATAAAGTAACAAAATTAAAAACATGAGTCACTCCACTCCTATGAGGTGTTTAGTAAAAATTAAATGTGCTTATTTGTCCCATATATTAAATAGGCTTGGAACTTGAAAAATTGATGAGCTAGAAATAGAAAACAAAAAAACATGCAAAATAGTATCTCAAAGTTGCATTACTAGAAATTCAAAATGGATGTTGATGTCTAGTACCTCTATTGATTCAATTGAAAGGGAATGACTTGATTAAATTCTCTCCATTATAGGGACCCTTTTAAAGTTGGAAAATAGAATGACTAAGTTTCATATGGAAATGCCTAATTGCTTCAATTCCATCTTTTTCTCAATGAGAGGTGATAGGGTAGCTTCATTATCCTTCCCCCTTTGTCTATATTCTTCCCTTTGTGTGTATGCTTTAAGTGTCCTTGTTTCTCATAAATCCCAAGTGATTCTCGAGTTGATTATTTCAACAAAAAAATTATAGAGTGGATTATTATATGTCATGGTGGGTTTTCTTGAGAATTTATTGGATCTATTTAGAGCTCCCTTAAGGGTGTGAGATTCTCTATAGAGGACAATGAACAACAAGTGCAATAACATCCTTCCATGGTCGTAGAGTGTTGAGGGATGAAAATTTGGAGAACAAAGTGAATATAGATGGAAGGGAGAGTTGTAGAAAGAAAAAGATAAAGCAACAAGAGGACAAGAGATAATGTGGGAATAAGAGGGGAAGGTGATGTAAGATATCAGGGTAACACAAGGGAGAAAAAAAAATGTCGTACCTTAGAGGTGAGAAAGAGGGAGGGGCAACATGGAGTTGGGGGATTAAGGATCCCTTGCATTCCCTTAAAATTATTAATTTCACCTTCCGTCACACTTTATGGCTAGGGCATGTAATTTTGCTTCATCGTGGGATGTGGATTATGGGAAATGTATACCCCTCTGCTTGCTTTGAATGATCATGTTTGCTCCTAGGAGGTTCAATGGGTCCTATTTTAGAGTGGATACAGGATGATGTAGGAGTCTCCTATGATGAGGGCTAAGAGAGTGGTTAGGAAAATATATATGCCTTCAAAGGTTGCAAGGGATTCTTCATTAAAGTTTATTTTTCTTCTCATATTAACCAAGTTAAATATAACATTGGTTCCATTGAAACCACAATTGCATATAGAAAGTGAATTGTATTTTACATAAATACCATCCATACATATAAATAAAAATTGAACAACTCCCTAATGGAGGTGGATATCGATGACAAGAGAAGTGTTGGGGATGAGCCCACCACCCCATCAATGATTATATCATTAATGTAGGGAGCAACATGGCCAACCCCTTATATGCCACACACATGCAAACCATGTCATGAATTTAAACATGTTTTATGACCCTTTTCTTCTTTGTTTGTGTATTTTTATAATAGAGTGACTCTAGTGAAAGTTACATTTAGCTTCTTGGTATCGTCAGTCTTCTAGGGTGCGAGATTTTCTTTGGGGTTATAGAGAATAAGGAGCTTGGGGCAAGAATGAAGAGATGGCTACACTACAGAAGTTGGCTATTGGAAAAGGAGTTATCCTCGAGCTACTAGGTTGTTAATGTTTCCTCTGAACCTTCAGTATTTGAGACCTGATTTTCCAAAGGATGCCCTGTAAAGGGTTAATTTTACTTCCTTCTTCTGTAATATTAATTTTTATTTTAGTGAGTTGGTTGGTCTCTATTTTGTGTGTGTTTTTGGTCGGATGTGTTTATGGTCACTTGGTGAGCAGCTAAAAGGAAATAGTTTGATGTTTCCCCTGATTTGTGGTGAACCCTTTTCCCATTTGTCCAATAATCATCCTACCCCATGCTGCTACTTTGATGGCTCCCTGTTTCACTCCCTCTTATGGCCAAAATTGGTTAATTGAAACCTTCATTCCTCTGTCACTAGTAAATTCTATGTGGAACCCTATTTTGTGACCCTTTTTTACAACAAGCGATGGAAGCGAATGCATAGACGATGTAGAGAGGGTGGTCATGACCCTCAGTGTTGGAATCACACCCAACAACACGTGCAAGAATTTTTTAACAATTACTATTCGACTTTTCCTCCCGAAACATGTAACGAAATATGTTATCTTGAATCCCTTACAACTAGATACTACCAATATTTTTTTTGATTTAGAGATACTTAAGAAATTTTCTCACTCGGTTCTTGTCCCTTATGAGACCAAGAGAAGGAAAAAGTACTTTATCTCCATATCTCTTCACTAGTAGATGAAGGCCCGATTGGTAAAGGTCTTAAAATTAAAACATGAAGAAAGGAACAACATATCTTATGCTTTGAAAGACATCAAATCTGCTTAGAGAAACCAGTAGGTTTTCTTAGAAATAGTAGGTGACAAGCTAGCACATTTAGGGAGCCACCTCGAGTGTGAATTTGATACTGAGGCTCCTCTGGGTTCTAGCACCCAATACCCATCACTTGTTTCTTCTTCAGATTCTTAAGTTTCTAGAATGTCTAAAGGCAATATTTTGTATTACAATACTATAGCAAATAGGCTAGTTTTGTTAAAAATGTTAGTGTTTTGAGAAAGTTACCTAATCAATAAGTTGTCAAAAACATTTGGTTTCCCATTGAAACCACCTACAATGAACTCTACTTCTGCATTTACATGATATGATATTCTGAAACAATACAAAATTAATAAAAATAAAAAACAAAATGTGTTTCTATATAGAGAGAGAAAGTCTCTTTACATTTATGAATAAATTTCAATTATTGCAATGAGATTAAGACTAGGCATCCATGAGCATGTGTTAGATACCCAATTTGTTAGGTTTGGTGTGGAGAAACATGAAGAGTCTTTGGAAGTACGAAGTTCACAAAGTTCACATACAATTATATCTATATGCGGTTCATACTATGCTATCGGATGCTTATCAAATCTTGTCTTTTCAATCTCATGAGCTCAATAATAATATCAAAGCTGATGTAACTCAACTGTTTCTTTGCTATATTTCCTACATATGACAGAGAGGTTTCCATTTTTTACTTTAGTTGTTTCTCTACTTTTCCCTACCAAACACTCCTGATTTTCACGCATCCTCCATAGCCTCTCAGCGTTGGCCCCAATCAGACTGCTCACGTGCTACTTGAGCATTTATTTACCTACCCATTTTTCTGCTCTATTTATGTTCTGCTCTATTTCCATCTTCAAATCGGTGCTGTTCCCAGCAGCTTATCCGTTGTGCATTCAAGATGGCCATAATAATGTGAAAATGGCACTGTAGGCTTTTACTCTTCGATCTTCTCTCAAGGCCGACTGTTATTTAGAATTTCATATACTGGATGCTTAGTCCGAAGTCGACTTGTACATTTTAGCTTGTGTACAGCTATTGAGGTCGTTTCAGGTGGTACAACCACCAAAGTTCATTGTATTTTCAATGTTCCAGAACTTCTACAGCTATTGCACCTACATGGATAGCCTCATAGGGTTCTTCATCTGGAAAAATTCTTCCCATCACTCACATGAATGGAAAGAGCTCCTTTGTCTAACAAACGAGTAGCAGGTCTCCTTTTTGTTCTTGTAGGTCTTGCCATGATTCCAGCTCATATCGAAGATCTACTTTCAAAATATTCGAAGCACTTCAACGCAGATTTCTCGAGTTGGTCTCAAAATTCACTGTCGTTATTCAAAATCAAGGGTTTTTAGGGTTTTACACTTATTGGAAGAACTGTAACGGCACAGGATGAGTGAATTTATGCCAGGTAGCTATTTTCGTTTACTTCAAAAAGTTTTACCACCTTAGCAACAGTAAACATCTCGAGGAATGTATGAATTAAATATTCATTTATCCATATTATCGTTTAGTGTGAGATAGGGGCCACATATGGGTGGAGAGCTTATGGATTTCGTTATTGTGCTTCGCTATCATAAAGTAGTGAAAGATTTTAGTGGTCACATGCATTTGTATGTTGGTACATGGAATTTTGGGAAGAGTTGCTGAAGAAAATATTCAACCTGGTAAAGCTAGATTTACTGCGGGTTACATATGCAATTTTATAAAAGGTGCATTTTGGTTTTTGGGCTGTGCTCTCGACTTCTCGAAAATTTATTGCTGGTATCATGAGGGAAACATTTTATCTTTTCCTTCTTATTGTGTATTATTAGCTAGGGTGAAAAGAAGTGTTGACCATCTTTGATTTACTATAATTTTAATTGCAAGTTTAGTGAAGTTTTGGTTCACTATCATTTTAATTGCAAGTTTAGTGAAGTTTTGGTTCAGTGGATGACATTGATTCACTATGTGAATTTGGTAGCTTTTTCATTCAAGATATTAATCTAATGATTCAAAGCATTCGATGCCACAAGAAGATGAGAATCAATTCGAATAGTTTTTTTTTTTTTAAGTTGTACTTTTTGAAAGTGAGTTGAATTCACATTGTAAATTTGTGCATTTTATTTTGAAAATGACACATTTTATTCACTACCTTTGATTTGTTAACAAAAGGACTAGAATTGATGACTTATTAGAGTAATTTAACATTCTAATAGTGTATGTTATTGATGGTATAGTCCAAATTGACAAAGCCACTCACTCCAAAATTCTAACATATAAAAAAGATGCATTGAACAAGATGTATTTTATCTAGATCAAAATCATAGCTTTAGTGGGATGAACTACAACAAAAGAATCTAACATTTTAAATTAGTTTTTGTTTAGAACAATTCTCTATCTGAAATTAATTACCATTAACAACCAACACTTGGTTAGATCAATGATGTCATTTAAGGAGCAGAGTAGTGACGATGCAAAGGTTGGACCTAGAATTCAAAAGCCCATCATCAGAACTTGGGAAGGAGTCATCAATAACAAGCATATAATTGAACATGGGTATGACAAGGATGTGACATTTCACTTTTCATACTACAATATACCAATCCAATATTAGAATGTTGGATTTTTTCATGATAATTGATCTTCTCTTGCTCCTCTTCCACATCCAATTCATATTGTCAAATGCCAACATCGTGATTTACTTGTTCACCTAAAATATCCATGTTTTGACCTTCACCCTTCTGAGAACTGTGGAAAATATTCTGATCTCTCAAAAAAAAATTCCCCACACAACTACAAGAGTAAAGATTCACCTTGGATCAATCACTTCTTCAAAATGGTCTTCAATATCCAAGAAGATATATTGGTCCTGCTATTGAGTTCATTTTCAAGTATTGACACATAATTTAGTGGATATATCTTCATCTTCTCAACTTGTATCCAATCGAGGTGGGGGAGGGGCAAGGATTGTTTGTAAACTACTAGCTTCGAAGTCATATCAGACAAGCTTGAGCCAAAACTTGAACTAAATTTAACCAAAGCCATAGTCAGAGCTATAGCTAGAGACAAATTCATGTTCCATAAGTACTCATTGGTTTGGGGTCCTCCTTAAACCACCACTTGATATAATAATTATTGCTTCTACTAGAGAACTATTTGTGGTCATCTTCAAACAACCATTACAATAGTTTGTAGTCATACTCAAGAAATCATTAAGGAACACTTTGATTTTGTAAAGGACGTAACATTTTAGCTAGATTCAAAATTGTTCCAAGAACTATTTCAAGCCAAGTTCTATATTTTGTGGTCAACCTTAAGCCACCACTAATAGAAGTCTTTAGCTTCTGCTATCCATTTGGTTTGTGGTCTTCTTTAAACCAGCATATTTAGAAAGCACATGCAACCATTGGCTACTATTCAAATTTGTGTTTAGTTTCATTCTTGAACTCAGGTACAACCTTTTCGATTATGTTGGACACTTAATCCATTAGGATTGGTGTGGAGGAACTTGAACCATCACTAGTAGTCCAAGAGGCCTTGGAAGGTTAATCCAAAAGTCACATGTAATTGTATTTATATATATATTTGGTTAATTTTTCTGAAAGGCACATTCTACAGCCTAGTATGACCCAATGTGTAAGTCTTTCACGTCCTAAGAAAAATAATAGAAATAATTTTCACCAATGTCGGCCAAAACATTAACTTGAAGCTTAAATCATATATAACTTGATTCTTTGTATTGTATATAAATTTTTAACCTTATTGATAGGTTAATATTAATTATTAAAATATAACTATGTATTATCTCTGCAATCGAGTATAGATCTCATGTAAAAACAACATAAACATGTAAAAGTAAATGTAATGTTTAAAATTTAACTTTTTTTATCTAATGCTGGTCCTATTTAAAAATAAAACTAATTATGATTATGTAGAAATATAATATAAATTTAAAATATAAAGAGGTTTAGGTTTGATAAATAAATAAAAATATAAATAAATCATAGGTATGGTAAATAAATAAAACCTCCTTTTATATTTACTCCATAAACCTCTTATATTTGTAAAAACTCAAAAAAGGTTTTATTTAGACCAAGCCTATAGGCAAAATACCATGGGACAAATTATTATTAATACCATGGGCTAAATACCATATTTATAAAAGAGGTATCGTAAATAAGTAAATCAATATAAAATAGGTATAAAGAGGCATGATAAATATATAAAAACATATTCAATATCATTATGAATCAACATCTAATTATATACCAAGCCTATGCGCCAAATACCATGGTAAGTAAATAAAAGACGTATGGTAAATAAATAAAACCTCTTTTTATATTTACTCCATAAACCTATTTATATTTACTAACACTCAAAAAATAGGCTTTATTTAGATGAAGCCTAAGGGCCAAATACTATGGGCCAAATTATTATTAATACCAAGCCCAAAAAAACATTATTAGCCCTAATATTAATATTGAATTACTATTATTATTATTATTATTAAATCTAATATTCATATTAATATTATTATATTTAATAGCTTTGCATTAATCGAATATTAAATTTGTTATATTATACTATACATTAACATATCATGATATACATTAACTCTAGATATATATGGGAGGGAAGAACAAAGATATAGAGTGATAGAGGTGGAGGGATAGTGGGAGTGAGAATGGAGGGATAAGGATAAGATCAAGGAGATGGGAGAGGAGTGAGAGAGGTATAAATGGGTAACAGAAGAATAGGGAGACATAACTATTGAGGGGGAAAGAGGAGGAGAGAGGGAGGGAGATAGTGAGAGGATAGGTGGGTAGAGAGAGAGAGAGAGAGAGAGAGAGAGAGAGAGAGAGAGGAAGGATGAGAGAGAGGAGGAGAGATGGATTTGTAGGGGGGTAGAGGGAGGGAAGGAGAAATACATAGATAGTTAGAAGTGGAGAGAAAGAGGGAGTGATAAGGGAGATATGGAGAGAGAGGTTCTATATTTAGGTGTGAGATAAAGAGTTAAAGAAGAAGAGATGGAAAGAAGGGGGGGGAGAAGGAGAGAGAAGGAGAAAGTAGGGGATATAGTAACATATTTTGAGAGAGAGAGAGAGTGATGGGGGAAGAGAGAAAATTAAAGGGGATAGAGAGATAGAGAGAGTGAAACATGATTGGATCGAAAAGAAATAGAGAGAGAGAGAGAGAGCGAGAGAAATAGAGAGGGATGATTGGATCGAAAAGAAATAGAGAGAGAGAGAAAGGGAGATGATTGGATAAAAAATAAATAGAGAGAGAGAGAGGAAGGATGAGATAGAGGACTTGAGAGAGAGGAAGAGAGTGATGGGGAAAGAGAGAGAATTGGAGGAAAAAGATAGAGAGGGAGATAGAGAGAGATGGGGGAAAATAGAGGGAGGTAGGACAGAAAGGGAGAGAGAGAGGAAGGAAGAGAGAGCAGAGGAGAGAGGGAGGGAGATAGGAGGAGAGAGGGAGTGAAGAAGAATTACATAGAGAGTGTGTGTGTATTATTTGGGGGTCAGATAAAGAGAGAACAAAGGAGAGATGGAAGGAATGGGGGGAGAAGCAGAGAGGGAGGGATATTGTAACAAATTTGGAGGGTTAAGAGAGGGAGGGAGAGAGAGATAGACATGGGAGAGAAAGGGAGAGAAGGGAATGAAAAGAGAGTGTATGTGAGAGAGAGGAGAGAGGGAGGGAAAGAGATATGTAGTTGGAGGGGGGAGAGGGTAGATGATTTCTTGCACTAGATGCATTTATTTGAGTGTGGATGGTGATTTATAATCCTATTGGATTTCTTACAATATGCATTGATTTTAGTTTATATGTTGATATTTTGAGAGAGAGAGAGAGAGAGAGAGAGAGAGAGAGAGAGAGAGGAAGGAAAAGAGAGAGGAGGAGAGAGGGAGGGAGATAGAAGGAGAGATGGAGGGATAGAGATATCAAGTTGGAGGGGGAGAGAGGGAGGGAAGAAGATATACATAGAGATTGAGAAGTGGAGAGAGAGATGAAGTGGCAAGGGATAGATGGAGAGAGAGTGTGTGTTTTTGGGTGAGATAAAGAGACAAAATAAGGGGAGATGGAGAGGAGGGAGGAGAGAAGGAGAAAGGGAGGGATATAGTAACAGCATTGGAGGGTGAAGAGAGAGAGAGAGATATAGATGTGGGAGAGAAATGGAAAGAGAGGAAGGAAGGGGGAGGATGTGAGAGAGTGGAGAGAGGGAGGTAAAAGGAGATGTAGTTCGAGGGGGGAGAGAGGGAAGAAGATTTATTGCACTAGATGAATTTATTTTGGTGTATATGGTGATTTCTAATCCATTTTTATTGCTTGCACTAGATGCATTGATTTTAGGGTAGATTTTTATTTATAATTATATTTAATTTCTTGCACTATATGCATTTATTTCAATGTAGATGATTTCTAATCCTATATGATTTCCTGAACTAAATGCATTGATTTCAGTGTAGACACTGATTCCTAATCCTATTTTATTACTTGCACTAGATGCATTAATTTTAGTGTAGATGTTGATTTCTAATTATATTTAATTGCTTGCACTAGATGCATTGATTTCAATGTAGATGATTTGTAATCCTATTTGATTTCTTGCACTAAATACATTGATTTAAGTGTAGATGGTGATTTCTAATCCTATTTGATTTCTTGCACTAGATGCATTGATTTCAATGTAGATGTTGCTTTATAATCTTATTTTCTTACTTGCACTAGATGCATTGATTTTAGTGTAGATGTTGATTTCTAATCCTATTTGATTACCTACATTAGATGCATTGATTTGAATGTTGTTTTCTAGTCTTATTTGATTGTTTGCATTGATTTGAGTGTAGACGTTGATTTTTGATTTCGTGTAATTGGATGTACATTGATGGTACATTAATTTTAAAGTGATTGGATTAACATTTTTCATTGATTTTAGTGTAAGCACACAAAATTATTGAGAATGTGCATTGATTTTTGTGTTATAGTAATTCAACCTATTAATATTGATGAGAAAGAGAGATAATGTATGATGTTTAGTACAATAGTTCAAGCTAAATATTTAAATGGTTTATGATTTTAACTGTCCTTTTCATATATTCGATTTGGAAAGATGACAAAAATAATAAGGGTGACAATAAGAATACTAGAAGAAAATAATTTGAGATTGATCACAATGAAGAATATTTGTCATTGACTGCATTCTTATTATTCATATTTTCTATCATTCAACACTATTATGTTGTCACTTTGCAATTTTATTTCATAATTTTTCACCAATAAAGTTATTAACAATATTTATCATCTCAAAAAACTGAGGTGACTAAGAAAATTTAAAATTAAAATGACCAAATAAATATAAAACATATTTAGCATATATCAAATTATTATATTTATATTAGATGTATTTACATATTATTGATAAAATTAATCATATGTACGATAGATTTTTCTTGGCTGCACACGAATGATGCTCCCAACCTCAAACTAAAACCTGCAAGCTAACTTGTGGCCTGCAATGAGTCTATTTTGCAACTGAACCACACTTAAAATTTACACTAAAACTAACAACAGAATTTTTAAAAATCCTGGAAGAGATGATCAAACTATAAGCGTATTTGAAAATCTCCTACTCTAAGTGCTAATACACGTTTTGAACCATGTAAGTAAATGGTTACTTAACTCATTTCTTCTCATATTTTATTTAAACATAAAGAAAAAATTATCAAATGAAAACTCAAACTCGAATGTGAATCCAATTCCTCTATTGATTAATAAAACCAACCTAGATCCATCTTAACTCCAGATCCATCAAGCACCGAGATGGATCAAATATCTCGAGGTGCAAACCTTTCCTTGGGTTTTGCACTCGAAAAAGAGGTTTTAACCTCGAGATATTTGATCCCTATCAGGGCTTGATAAGTCTGAAATTAAGATCGATCTAGGCTGGCAATATGAAATCTCATGCTTATGAAATATTACATTTTCAATTTAGTGAGTTCAGCAACATGAAACACAATTGATTGACTAAACCCCTTAACTTTTGGCACAAGTAAAGACATAAAGATATTAGAAAAAAATTAAGTGATTAACCTCTAAAAGATACTCATTTACCATGAATCTACACTTATGTATGTTTGTATTTTCCAATAAAAATATTATATTTTATCTAAGCTATGACAGAAAGTTATATTTCTCATAAGTTATGAAACTAATAAAACCATATCAAGAAAATGAAATTTAAAAAAATAAACTTAAACTTTATAGTGTGGACATATGTATCTAAAGTTTCTTTTTTCTTTTAGATATTACATATTTATATGTAAAATACATATATAAAATTTAAATTAAGTTGCATTGTATCTATATAATCACACAAGTTGTAAATTAAAACTATCTTCCTCTTCTTATTATATTATTACTATAATAAAAATGGAAAAAACTAAAACAAATATAAAAATGTTTATTTTCATTGTAAAACATGGTATACATTTAAAATATCTCGATAAAAAATAATAAAATAAAATAAAATAATGAAGAATAAAACACTTTTTCTAAATTGTATATTTATAATAGTAATAATAATTTTTGTTTCTAAATTATATATATATATATATATATATATATATATATATATATATATATATATATAATATGTTATATATTTATTTACAAACAAAAGAATCTTTTAAAATGTCTAATGATAATGATGTCAATGTGATTCCTTTTCCTCACTGAGATATGGCCAAATTAACAATAATAAGGAGAAAGGATAACTGGAGATTGCTTCTGACCGGAGGGAAAATCGAGAATTTTACTAATGATTTTTTTCCATCTTTGTTTTTTCTTTATATAAATGAACGTCTACATGTGTATTTTGGAAACAAAGTGAACTCAATAACTTAGAAGGCAACAGAAGAAAAAAAAAATCGCAATTTTGTTCCCTATTTATTATAAAATGTATAAAAATATACAATTACAATAATTTTGTAAATGGATATAAAAATTTGCAACAATTTTGTATATGTACATAAAAATTATTTGAATGTTGGTACTTATTATTCCCTGTCACTGCCAGTGGCATAGGGACTATAGAAATCAATTTTGTAGACCTAGCATTAATCTATTTCACAGTATACCAATCTATTTCACAGTAAACCGAAGTTTTTTTATTGCAATTTAATGAAATACAATTAATCAACCCATCAGATAAAACAATGATTTGTACAACCAATAATAATTTTTTCATCTTATTGGCCTCTTCCCAAGGTGAAGAGGCTATTATGACAGGGAGGAGGCTATTAAAATTACATGGTTTACTTAATATATAAATTAATGCTAGCATTAGTTCCTATCATTAAATGTTAAATGTTTTTGGTTTGCAAGGGGCTCATTTCATAAGTATGAAACCAAAGTGTGAGTGAGTTTGTGAGACATGATAATAAACAAAACAACGAAAAATAGTGCCAGTTGGCGTTGTGCATGGGTTGATGTCTATTGCCCACGGGTCACTAAAACTGGAAACCTGCATGAGATGTTGTCTTCTGCTTCCAGGTATCCTCTTCTGATACTGTCTTTTGCTATCTTATGTTTCTAATGTTGTCTTCTACTTCTATATATCATTTTCTGTTGTTGTCTTCTGGATATCCTCTTCTGCTACTCTCTTATGGATATCCTCTTTTATTGATTTCTTCTGTTTTAGGATATCATGTTCTGCTACTACATATGATGGTGGATATGCTACCATCTATGTATGTTACTGGGTCTAGATCTTCAAGTCCCTCCTCTGCTCCAATTTTTTTCATTTCAGAATATCTTCTTTCATTTCATCATATCTTCTTTTTATAATATCTTCAGATGAAGGAATGTTGGTGCCCAAAAATACTTATGTTTTAGTGCGTCAAGTTCCAGGATGGCCTCACATGCCAATCATGACAAAGAAGAAAGAAAAGTACACCCTTTCACCTCTGAGCCTTTAGGTCATTTACAGTTTTTATAATGTTAATGTTAATTTTGTAATGGATTTATTTGGATATGTTACAAGTTCCTACAATTGTTTTTTGGTATATGAATGACTTTTTTAGACTGATCTCATCTTTCTCAGCATTATAAAATGTAGATTTTATGGTTCAGCTTTGGCTACACAAGTAAACATGATAGACAAATAATCTTGATATTAGAACTATAATTGTTGTTATTTGCATGCCAAAAGACACAAAAAAACCCAAAGATCAATCTTTTCCACCTAAAAATGGTTTTCAAATTTCTAATTCTTCTCAATTCAATTTTTTAAGGACACCCACCTTTACACTTCTAAAAAATAGTGACTATCAATTATTCATAGTGACTATAAATTATCCACGGTGACTATCAGTTATTCAAGATTACATAATAGATTATTAATTTGGTAATGATCACTATGCACTACCTAAAATGTCTTAAGCATCACAAAAAACACATTCACAACCAATTTTCATAGATGATGCACTACCTAAAGTGCATCAATCATCACAGACAACACATTCACAACCAATGTTCACAAATAAATCTGATGAAGAAAACAAGACTAAGGCTCTTTTTGATTCAACTACATTAGAGTGGAAGCAGTGAGACATCTATGGGTTATTTATATTGGCCTTTCTAGTGTGTTAGGGAATAGTTTGAGGGACCTATGGTTCTCTTTGATAAGTCTTACACGATATTCAGAAAGTAAGATTAATTCAATAAAATAGGATGAACTATATACATAGATACATTAAGGTGTCTTCCTTACTCTTTCGGCTGCCTTTGTAGGTAGACACAAGAAGTTTATACTGGAATAGGATTTGGCAGAGGTCTGGGAGGAAGGGTCCTAGTAGGAAAAATGATTTGATATGATTATTGTTTTTCTTATTTCATGAAAGGTCGACTTCCCGATGTGAGTTCAGCTTATTTTTTCTATTTTTTTCACATATTTGTAAATGTATAGGACCTAACTCCCTTAATTCAAGATTTCCAAAAACCTACCATTAAAATCAGACAAAAAATTTCATTTTTGCATTCAAGAAATAAATATTCTAATAAATTAACCAGGAGAAAGAGAAACAAACCATTTTGTTGCCTACTAGTTGTTTTTGGAAGTCGAGTAACAAAAAATTTTGAGCCTCATATATGCCCATGTTTTCACCATGAAATATCACTATTTATACCCTAAAATCCTAGGCTTTTAGCCCATTCCATACCCTAATTCCATCACTCGCTGCAAAATACTCTCTCTGGTTTATTATCATCAATTTTATTCACTTCTCTATGATTAAAGATGATTACGTCATGTTTCACTGATGACGGTTTCATTGAAGTACATTTATCATAGGGTTCCATCGCTGAAATCCCTCACAAGCTAGTTAAGTATGGGAATGCCTAATTTAGGGCTTTAGAATTTTCGACGCACTTCTGAGGATAAAAAAGGGAGGTTATGGTCAAAAATAATGTTTAATACCTTCCCATGCATTTTGTTTCACCCAGGTCACACATGCGGGTCCCTAGGAGTTGATTAACAAATCGGCTCAAAATGTGCAAAGTTTCCAAACTGCCATATTTGACCTAGATGTGTGTGCAACTTGAGGTGAATATATAAATTCTAATAAAATGTGTTTGTTAAAAATATATCCAATTATGTATATCCAAAACGGTTTCACCAGATTTGAATTTTTCTAAATGATATACGCAGGTCTTGGAGGCAGTTTCATAAAAAATCATTGATTTTTCAGAGTTCTAGAACATCGCAAAAAAAGCCAAACAACTGACTTTGGGCATGATTTCCAAGGAGTTGGATTCGAATGAGACAAATAGAAGAGAGGTTTTGGTTGGAAACATAATAGATTATTCTCCCTCTGAATAGGTTTCCAAAATTACTCATGGTTAGGAAGATATACTAATTTCTTTTAGGTTATTTTGCTAAAATTGTTCAATTTTCCAGAATTGAGGAAAATGAATAATTCGCCTAGTGAATCTTATAAATGTCTCAGTCATGTCTTGTGTTGTAAGCTGGGGGGTGTTTTTGAAGGAGGAGGATGAAAATGTGTGAACATGAGACAAAAGATTAAAAGAATGTATGTAAGTGAATTTATGATTTGAATCTTAATACAATTTGACTTTGCCATGAATCCTTTGTAAATGTTATGGCTTTTTTTGATATTTAGACATTGATTTAGTTTAGACTTGCTCCAGGGGTGGCAAGGATCCAACATCGCCTGGAAGGAAGTTTTGTAAACATCATAGGATAGAGGTAGCATGTTTGATTTATATCTAGGTGCATCGATTTTATTTTGAAAGAAATTGCTAATTAGATCTCATAATTTTGATTATGTACTCGTTGAGCCCTGAAATTGTCTTCTCTTTTGCCAAACTTAACTTCATTTCATCATTCCTTTATCATTTCGTAAACCTAAAACTCAATGAGAATGACTAAGATTACTTAAAGGTTGCATCCAATGATTAACTTATTGTACTTTTGTGATTTTTGTTGTCTTAATGATTTTTTAACAGTTTAGCTACAGAATGCAGTTATTCTGTAGCCAGTCAAGCATTCCGTAGTTGTTTTGGTGTTTAAATATGTTACAGGTGTCATCTAGAGAAAAGGCACACATAGGTGGATTCCAAATCTTTCCTACATCATTCGTTCCCTTCCACGAAGACGAGATCGATATCTGGAGGTACCTATGCACGTGGTCAAAGAAAAATTCAAGAAAATTGTATTCTACAGGAATCAGGACTCCTGATTTTCTTGACAGCAAATCAGGAATCCTAAAAGAGTTTCAATTTGATTTTGAATTTAAAACTACACCTGTACCTACTTTTGTTCAATGTTAGTTATGTAATTACATATAAATTCAGCTCGGTAATTCCGAGAGAGAGAGAGAGTTTATAAATATTTTATCATTACTGTGATACTCTTTTTTTCAAGAATTTTGATAATAAAAGGAGTATAACTTCGATGTTGTTCTGAATATAGCCTTGACAAGTTAAAGATTTAATGTCGAATTCATAGCAGAGGGCCCCTGCTATTCGAGGAGGTCTTACATGCTTTCTAGATAAGTAGTTTTCAAAAAAAAAATTGTCATATTTCCTTACTTACAGTACTTTCTGAAATTATGTCTTTTAGCATTATGTTTCATGTCATTTTCTTAGATAAAATATCCTCATGATATTACAGTTAGTCTTTTTCTCAAGCTCTTCCAATATATCTCTATTAAATGAATGGGATTTAATTGTAATATTCTAAGTTACTAGCATTTCAGTTTCTGTTATTTAGATTAAGAAGATCCTCATTATCTTACAGCTATTCTCTTTCTCAAGCTCTTCCAATATATCACTACTATATGAATGAGATTTAGTTGTACTATTTTGAGTTATTAGGATTTTATGTTCTTCGATTAGATAGAAGATCTTCATCTTATTGCAAACAGTCTTTTTCGAAATCTCTTCCAATAAACCTCTAACTCACGAATAAGACTTAGATGTAATACTATGGGTTACTGATTGTTTGCCTTATAGAATATCCTTATCAAATTATGCTTAATCTCTTTCAAAATCTCTTCCAATAAATCTCTAACTCATGAATGAGATCTAGTTGTAATGTCATAAGTTGTTTCAGCATTTCATAGGAGATCCTTACTACATTATAGTAATCTTCTTCTTAAGCTATTCCAATAAACCTCTAATAAATTAATGAGATTCCACTGTAATGTTCTGAGTTATTGTTTGTTTCAATTTTAGGAGATCCTCATTGCGTTAGAATTAATATTTTTCACAAGCTCTTCGAACAAATATCTAACTAAATGAATCAGATTAAGTTATATTATTTTGAGTTACTTTTTATTTCATGAATGTTCATTTAGCAGGTGTAATGTCCATGGATTAGGATTCTCTATTTTTATCACTTCCTAGTTAGGAATAGATCTTGCAATCAAATTCTATTTTAATGCATTCCTCTTTGACATAGATTTAATTTAATTTTCTTAGCATAGAGTAACATATTAGAAATCAAACATAAAAAAACCCCAAAACATCAATAAAACACTGAAAACAACGAAGTAAGAAAAATGATACTTAGGCACATATAGTGCATTACCCTTCGTCAGTTTACTAGCCCTCGTCAATAATTTATGCTATCAATTTAGGATAGTAAATTGACTAAACAGTACTTAAGACTTTATTTCATTTATTTCCTTAAAATTAAATAGACATATCGTTTTCAACTCATTGCAAGCTAATGAATGGCCTTGAAAAATGATTTTATTGGATGAATAGCCCCTCTATTACAGGTTTACGATTGAAATATTTAAAGGTGCTTCTTAATTTGATAAACAACAGATCGATAACTCCATTTGTTTTAAATATGAATTTAAATATATTATGTACCTTATTGATTTTCTTGTAACATTTTGTTTTGGAAACCAAGTATTTGAAAGCAATGCAATGAGAACATTAAATCATTGTTTGAAGTTGTAGTTTAGTTTGAAATTCATTATGATAGTAGTTAGTTATTGGTAGAACCATTCGCCAATGTGATCATGTTTGAATGATTTCTTGAGTTTGATTAAAGAAGTTTAAGGATAGGATAGTTCTTATTCTGCAGTCTCTTACATCTGAAGCATGTCAATTAAAATCTTATTTTACTTAGTTTCTTTTGAAGCAATTGCATAGTGGTGACAAAAGTTAGTTTGAATGTTTATTTGATTTTTTTTATGCATCCCAGGAGTTAGATTAGCTGAAGTCTTTTTTTTTCATTGCCTTAGTTTAAGATCATTTGAAAGAGAGTGAATTTTATTGGGATTAATACTTAGCATACGTTTGGTATCATTTTAAATTAATCTTGATTCGTTTAATATTCTTGTATTTAGATTAAATAGATTTTAGTAGTTAGATTGATATTTTAATTTAGATTAAAATCCTTTGAATGGTAATTTGTGTTTCTTGGTTTATTTTTAATTAGAGTTAGTTTTGTTTGCATAGTTATTATAATTTATTATTTGTTTAAGAATTTTTTCCCCAATTGATTAGCTTCAATTAGAAATAACATTTTTTTACTTAAACAACAAGTTGATTCTTACTTTAGTCTAGGTTAGATGCTCTGATCGTGTGTTCCCTGTGCTTGTACCTCAAAGCTTACGAGCCATGAATTGATAATTTAGTGTTTCAAATTATAGAAATATATTTCCCCAACACATGTCTTTATTATCTTTATTATCATTTATTGAAACAAGAATTTTGATGCAGCTATCTGCTCTAGCTAGGACTTGGTGTATATTTTATGGAAATCATCCTACATATGTATGCAATGTGTCAAAAAACTCAATCTTAGGCAAAGGCACATGCTGCATTTGTTGCTACAGCAGCTGTGGGCTTAGTAGGTCACACTGAACTGCAGTTATGTATGCCGCCTACCATTGGATTTGCAACAAAAGGTCGTTTTCAAGTCTTTTGTCTTTAGCTTTCTCTGCTTGAATGTGAATTTGATGACATAGACTATAAGGCATTAAGAGTAATAGACTCAGATAATCCCCTTGGTGTCCGTTCAATGAGTGATGCAGAGATAAACACATTTCCAGCTCACAAATCCAAAGCCCAGTCTCATCAGTCTCCTCTTGATAATCAGCATGGTGAGGGTACATCTGTGTAGTGACAGATTTCATCTAGTACAGCATCGAAGGAGTCAAAAACAAAGAAATTTATTAAGAGAGCATTAGGCAATGGAAAAAGCCGGGAAGACGAACTGACTTGCAGTGTTTGTCTTGAACAAGTGAATGAAGGATATTTGGTTGGTACTTCCTTGCGACAACATGCAAATTTCCCAGTCTCTAAATTCAAGCAATGGTGCATATATCGTTTAATGTCCACTTGATATTTTGAATAATCCTCCATCTCGATTAACTGTCTTTTCTTCGAAGACGACTTGTCTTAAAATGGGCAGTTGTTTGGATACGTGTAATTGGTCGTGAACCTACAGTTGTATCTGTATTGGGTACAACCAGAACACACCGTGTGGATCACTAAGTATTTATTTAATATATAAATTTTGGATCTCTCACTTTAATATTTATTATTAAAAATAATCCTGTGGAACAGTAAGTATTTATTTAATACATAAATTTTGGATTTCCGATTATAATATTTATTATTAAAAATTAGAAAGTATTTCTTGGCTTGTATTTTTAAAATTGAAAATTCTCAGAATTGTAAAACAAATAAATAGTGGAATGAATCCCAACTCTATTGTTAATAGGCCAATCAAGTGATTGATCACTGAATCAATTTCAGGGCCAAGGTTGACATGAATTAACTAATGCTAATAGGTTGATAAATTGAGATATGAATTTACTAATACTAATAAGTTGAAAAAGTTAGATTCAACGGTGCAGCTTTACTTAAAATTGTATTTACCATTTACACCTATACTGGAATTCTTTTCCCATCCTCGACGACATCTTGCTTGGCTTCTATTTTTCAAATTGAAAAATTCTCAAAATTGTAAAAGCAACCGCTTTGATGCCAAATTTTTTTTTTTTTTACACTAATCGAGTGATTGATCACTGAGCTCAATATTAGGGAACTCAATATCAGGGAGCTCAATAAGTCGAGAAATTTTCTAGTCTTGGAGATAATAACTTCTATTATATCTTGGACTAATACAAAATAGCATTATACATGAATTCTGTGACAATTATGGGCTAATACATAATAGACTTATACACGAATTTTGGGCTACCATTATACACAAATTCTAGGCTAATACAACCTAGCAGTATACACGATATAATTTGCAAGACAGTATACAGGCTCGCATGTTCTTTCATTACCAATTCCACTTGTTTCTTCATTCCTAATTCCACTTAGGAGGGACTTGCTACCTCTCAATCTATTATTTTTGTTATTGTCATTTACATAGAGAGATACATCTTAATAAATTTTCATCTAATTTGATTATAAAAATGTAAAATTACACTAGCTTGGTAACTTCGTATAAAAGTTGTTTAAGTGATGGTATCCATCCTTTTTATATTTTAAAAGAGATTTGGTTTTTATTAATATAAAAAAAGAAAAAGTGTAATTAAAAAAAATGAAATGTTATTAAAATATTATTAATTTTAATTTATTAAATTGAGAGAAAAATATAAATTTAAAATTAATAGTTATGCGAAGTGATTTGCTACATTTTTTTTTGGCCCTTTAAATCTTTATCTCTAAAAATTGACAAGAAGAAAAGTACTCGAAAGCCCTTAAACACAACAATGAAAAAACTTACATCAACGCAACTACTCACTCATAATTATGACTTACCTTGGAGAGAGGGTGTGAGCCCCTCCTAGCGAAACATTGTCTCAAGAGATGACAACCCTAAATCAGATTGAAACAATGAGCTTCAAGCATAAACCATGGCTAGGGAGAAGAAGGATAATACACCATTAGGATCATAGTGAAGATTTCGATACAAGATAAGATGCCTTAAAAAAGATAGGAAAAACCTTAAATACGAGGCAAGATCCACCAAACTTGATAACATCATAAAACATATGAAATAACATTCTCTTATCTACAAATTCATCAAATTATAGTACATTGAAAGGGACCTAGTAATTTGATACAACAAAAATGGAAACCAACAGATCATGTGGACCTAGAGTTAAGAACAAAGGGCTTACTTTATTTCATTTTCAATAATTTGGAGGACGAAGCCAATTTTCTTGAAAATTATCCATACTTTTCAACAATGTTGGGATATTCATGAAATTATGGGAAGATAGTTACTGCATATAAAATAACTATTATTGGTGGCCTCAGAATAGGTTTGATTGTTCTCACTTCCCAAAGAATTTTTGGATCTTGAATTCCTTATGGGTATTGGAAATACCATATGATTCTTTCTGAAAATTCAGAAGTCACAAGGAGAGAGTGCTACACTTCATGTGTCGGAATTTGGGCATATATGAAGATCTCTCAACCATTGTTGGAATCCATTGAGATTTCATACGAAGATGAAACTTGGAAAAAAAAAAATACAGTACAAACATGTTCCCCTCTATTATCATTCTTGTCATGAATATGAACACTTATTTTAGGATTACCCGCTTCTCCAAGAAGGGCCCAAAAAATATCGCCATCTGATAGATCCAGAGAGAGTTAGATGAACGATGACCAAACTAAGAAATCAATTTTAAAAAACCCCACCTATTAAACAAATAGGAAAGTCTCTTCAATCCAAAAAAAAAATTATGTTTCTCTCAAATCAAGAGGGAGATCCCTCTATCTCAAAAATTATTATGATCCTTGACCCAAGAAAAGAGGTCCTAAAAAACCAACTAGCATGAGAAAAAATAAAAACACCTAAAGGTAATCAAGATGTTATAACCCAGGATGAGAAGCTTCCATTGGATGCTTCAACAATTAAAAAAATAGATTAGCTAAATACATTAGACCATAACGAATAAATTTTCATGAATTATATTGAAGAATGGAGAAATATTGATCGAATGACAATCCCAATACTATAAATTCTAACTCGGAGTAAAAGGTCACTGTTAGGATTCAGAAAAAGATGTGGGATCTACTGGGGAAGGACTAGGGGTTTAAAATTTCTCAACAAATAAAAAAATGTAAAGCAAAAAAAAAGTAAAAGACATGGATGGAGGACTAATAAATCCTCCATTAAATTAGATGTTGATCATCTAGTTAATAGAGGCCACAACATGATTTTTCAAATATGTTTTCCTCTTTAAAACACTCTTCCCAATGAAATTCATATCCTAGAATATCAAATTTTATACGAGGATATTGGTGACCACCCACCTATTCCACTTGGACCCCCAACACCATTCCTTTCCATTTCCTATTTTCTAGCATACTTTCTATTTTTGGTAGTTTTTTGGGTCTTAAAATTCTAGAGCCATTTTCAGGCCCTAAATGGTGTTTTTTTTTTGTAAAATGGGTGGCTAGCACATAGCATGAAAATTGGGTTTGTAGTCGAAAGGTATTTTCCTCATATAGGTATTTAAAATGAGGTATTTTTCACACTAAACGAAAATCATATGCCAAAGTTACGACTTTAGGAAGTTAACATTCAAACTAACCACAATGGGGCCCACAAACGTTCGACGCTTCATCTCCTAGAGTTGTTTTTTTTAATGTTTAGGGTTTTTCATTATTTCTTGATGATAAAAAGGCCTGAAATCCTCATTGTAAGATAGTTCAAAAGGCATGTAGCCATCATATCTCTTCTCAGAGATAAGCTAGCATCAATTTAGCTAGTTTTTTCCTTTTCTAAATATAAACAATTTTTAGTTATTACTATTTATTAATTGAATTTTTTTCACTCTATCTCTATAATTATGTTTAAATATGTATTTAATTTCATTTTTTCATAAATCTGAATCATCAAAGCTCTCAATAATAAAGGGACGAAGATAATTCTTAAGGAACACATTTAGAATAAGTTTTTGGAAACCACCATAATAAAATAAAGGTGTCATGTGATAAAATATGTGAAAATTACTCCCTAATGTTGGAGAGGCTATGAGTCAATCACTTTAGATGAATTTGAAAGTGTAGGTAGAATGGATATCCTATAATACCCCCATGAAGTATCTCGTAGAAATTTAAAACAAAATACATGTATGTCCCGGTTTCTCCTGATATAACAATAATATGCTACTGTTAAATATAGAATCGCTTCTATAAATATTTGTGGAATTTGAAACACAATCACCAGCCACAATATCATGAAGAAATATAAATCACACATGAAACAAATAATTTACCCGGGGAAATCTTATAGCTAAAAATCACACTATATTCTATTATGTATTATATCATGGATCATGAAACAATTACATACAAAGCTCTAGTCCAAGAGCTCTCAGTACATGAGCTAACTCACTCACGCTGTCATACAAAAATTGGCAAGTTACTTAAGCAATTTACTGTCTCCAGATAGCACACCTCCACTGCATAATCCCAACTGATAGCAATACCTAAATGAGTGCAATACTACTTGCCTTGACTTCACAATCCTCATGGGCACATCCAATCTATGTGTGGTTGCATGTGTGCAACCAAATAATGTGACCACTGATAGTTGTCTTCCCTTTCACCTATAACTCATTTGGGTCTCCACTAGATCTGACATGCATGCAGTTAATAGTAGTAAATATTTAGTTGCATGTGATACCATTGATTTTGAATTAGTTAATAATTAATTCACCTGATCTCTCATTAGTGTATATTCAATTACAACTAACACAAATGATTTTAGCTAACTTAACTGAGTTAAACTACTTTACAACTTTCATAACTGCGATTTCAACTCTATTACAACTTCAAATCACTTAGTTATAGCTAAGTCCACTTGCATATCCCACCAACTAACCTCTTAACTCGAAATCATTTAGATGAGTGATTTTCCACTTTAGTTAACTATTTCCAAGTGCTCATTGAGAATAGATTGTTTTTTATTGTCCGAATAATATTAAGGGATAATAATAGTATACATGCATCTACAAATATACATGCAATATATAAATAGAACTTTCACATACATCTATAAATATACATGCATCTATAAATATAATTTTCTCATGCATTTATAAATATACATCCACCTAAAAATAGTCGAGGCTCCATCCTAGTGTAGCTGTTTAATTTTCACTAGGATCTTCTTGCTTAATCTCAGATCTACACTCCAACTCTGATCTGTGCTCTAGTATCTGGCACTGACACTTTTATTTCATGTCATCATGACATATGACTGCATCAATCCAATTGATACTACTACTGCTTCTTTGTGGTCTCCTCGTAGCCAATTTCAATTCATGAGATCCAAACTATCTCAATGAATCTTGCCCAAATTTTCTTATTGGGATTATTCATGCGTGTCCGTCCATCTCTCACCTGGTGGTATAGCTGCATGCACTCCCTCCTCCCATATGACTTGAAAATTATCTACTTCAATGTTTTCTCCCACTCTATGATCCTCTGCATGCTGCTACTCCACATCTTGAGGTTCACTCATCCCTGAATGAAAATTGAGCTCCCTCTCAAGGGTCAATTACATGACTCTCTCACACTTACCTATGGTAGGAATCTCTATAGAAATCACATCTACATCAAATCTATAAAGATTCTTCTGCATGTCCAGTTGTGGTTGCTCCACAACCTTCTGAGGCTGCTTCTGAGGCTGCATATTGAGAGGCTACCTCTCAACCACCAATTAATTAACCTCTTCTTTGCTCCTCAATGCTTTGCATGCATCTCGTACCTCAGTGCATGTAGTTTATTGGCTCGTGCACATTGTAATTGTCCTGTTGTCGCAAAATTTTCTAAGAAGAGAGTTGATTTTAAATCGATCATGTCTCCCTCATCCGAGCTCTGATTCAACCGATTTTTTTTTAAATTTGGGTATTGTTTCACAAGGAATACAAATTTACTATTTCTGTTCAAAAATTTTGCATTAAAATTTTCAGATATTCTCTAAAAACTCCCGCACCCAAATAATTCTTACTCTTATACCATGTAGAAAAATTATAACACGACTCTGATACCTTGTAGAAATTAGACAATATGCATGTAAATCTTGGATTCACCAGATCTAACAAGACACTAAAGCTAAATACTGAATGACTTCTACAAATATTTTGTGAAATTAAAAACAATACAATTGCCAATCACATGAAGCAAAGAAGAATAGATCAAAAACACAACACCATATATTCTCGAGGAAAGCTTACTGCTCAAAACCCCTCTATCATATATTGTATATTCCACAAGGAATCATGAAATAATTACATACAAAAATCTAATCACAAGAGCTCTCAGTACATCAGCTAATTGTCTCACACTGTCATACAAAAATTGGCAAGTTCCTTAACCAATTTATTGTCTCTAGATAACCTGCCTTGCTTACATAGTTCCTGATGAATGGAATTATTAATCACAAATAATTTCAGCCTTCGTAAACTGTGATGATTATCATGGGCATCATGTCGTGTTATAACTACACCTGGGTAGCTTGATAATATCAAAAGAAGATTTAACAAGAATATCCTATTGAAAATTAAGCATTATACCGATTCAGTTGTTTGGAGGTTATTCAATTTTGGAAGTGCTGCATGCAAAGGTTGCATGTGTGATAAACACTAGCGAAGTGTTTCATGCAAGAGTTTCATGTGCGAGAAACACTAGATAAGTGTTGCATGCATGAGTTTCATGTCTCATGCAAGGACATTCCTTTCTTGATGAGAGGGAGTGTTGAAGTTTCCAACAAGAAACAATGAAATTGGCATCCGAAAACAACATCCTTGATCCTACTGAAAATTAAGCACCTACATGAGGTGGGGCCCACACAAGAAATTTTTAGGTGAATGTCTATTTATAGATGTATTCACATAATCTATTTATAGAATGTATTTCCATTTACAGATGCATGTCTATATTTATTATCCCTTAATATAGATGGACAATAAACTGTAATCTATTCTCAATGTGGTCTTGGAAATAGTTAACTGAAGTGGAAAATCAGTGAGTTAAGTGAATTTCGAGTTAAGAGGTTGCTTGGTGGGACATGCAAGTTGAATTGAGTTGTAACATAGTGATTCTAGTTGTAACAGAGTTGGAAGTGCAATGGTGCATGAGTTGTGCAAGTTGTAAATCAGTTTAACTCAGTTAAGTGAGTGATAGACATATCTCACATCATTTCAAGAATATTTCAATATGTAGGATCTAAGGATATTGGATACCTTAAAATAGTTTATGGGCCTCATCTTCCTATCAATTTGTTTTTCCTCGAAAATCTAGTAGTTTTAAGAGCTATACATTAAGAGGGTCTGTAAATCTTGGGTGGAAACTTCAATATAATAAAATCTCTACAAGAGAAAAAATAAGATATTTGAAGATTGGACTCGGGATCTTAGAAGTTTCAAGCCCTATTTAATTAAATTTCAATGAAATATTTTGATCCATAACATGTCATCGATATTCCACTTGACAATTAGTCACAACATATCTAATAATAATATGTTAAAATACTAAATTTTTACTCTATTACAGTTTTATTAAAACTCTAGATTTTTATCGTTAACTGTAGGTAGTGCATGCATGCAAATGAAAATTATGCAGAAAATTATAGAACAAAAAAAAAGCTCACACACACACATAAGACATAATATATGCTCTCTGGGAAACCCATTTGAGAGAAAAATCAGCTAGAAGGTGAGGTCGCTTCACTCTCTTTCTTTTTCTAGAAATATGACTAAAGGTACAAAGAAGTAATGTGTGTAGCTAGTGGGCTACTATAGAGTGCACATATCATCTGTGTGCGCTCTAAATCCTATCTCTCTTGGCTATATTTTCTCGCTATGGAACAAAATTCTCTCAAAATAATGGAATTCCTCTTCCTCCTAGTGGCCCCAGTTATAACACAACATGGTAGATTACTAGTGGTTAAGTTTGACAAAATCAAATGTTAACTATAGTTACAATATAGACCCTTCTAAAGTATTTTACATCATAATCATGTGGCTAGCCTATTTTCCATGAAAAATGGGGGCTAATGTGGAATCCTCTCGAAATATAAGTGTGAAAACATGAAGGTCATCTTCTGAGTGGCATAACTTTTGCATACAGAGTCTGATTGATGCAATTATTTCACAATTGGAAAGATATTTATGTGTAGAATATCATGAAATGGTGTGGCACTAAATATGGAAAAAAATTTTGAATAACTTAACTAGGTTCGTTCCTCATAATTTTACTTCAATCATAATGAAATGTATTTATCAAAAGAAGGAAAATAAATTTTATTATTATGTAAATTGACTTATTAAAGCATGGGTTTCATGCTTGGGTGAATTATTTCTAGGTAAACATCTCCATTTTAGACCTCTAGGGTTTATTTCAATTGTCCTTGTCCATTTCATACTATAAATAACCCTAATTATGAATTATTTGTCAAGAAAGAAGTTTTATTTTGTTATAAATAGGTCATTTAGCTCTCCTCCACCAAGTCAGCGTCAAAGAAGATCAAGTGAGCCCCAAACGCGGTAATTAGATGACACAATAACCCTATATATTGGAGCAACTCAACCTTATTTTGCACACTCTCTCATCACATTTTATTTGTAGTAAAATTACAGTAAACTGGTTGCAGAAAAGAGTGTGAAGTTGCAGGAGAAGAAGGACAGAAGTTGGAAGAAGAAAAATGAGTATTTGGGATATCTTTATCTCACATGTAAAAAGATATTGAGCTAAACCTAGGGTAAAAATTTTGTCTCCATTGCAAGATCAAAGTTTTGATGTTAGGGATCGAAATTTCTATGGTATTTTCAATAACTAGGATCGAAGTTTCTGAGATTTTGTTGGGATGAATTTCCTCAACAAGAAGGGAATATTGAATATTGTTGCATCATAAAAAGGTTGACTTGGTGGAGGAGGAAGTTTTGTTGGTCTAGGGTCTTGGTTGTCTCATTTTCACATGGATCTACTGAAGGAAGCGTTATTTATTGGGTTTTCCCCTATAAAGTAGTTTTTTCCTAATTGTATGCCTACATCTGGTGTTCTTGATATTCATGCTTTGTTTTGATAATTTCTTGATGAAAAAAGACAAAAGAATAAAAAAATAAATTTAATAAGAACATAATAATATCACAAGTAATTATCTACATAAGGAAATATTTCTTCCTTTCTAAGTTTCCAACATGGTATCAAAGCTAAGGTGGAGAAGGTGGAAAAAGGAATCCTGAAGATATGATGAAGGAGCATATGGAGAATAAGGAGTCTTAATAAGTTTAATAAGTTTCATAAAGAAAATGGATCATATAAGGGGATAACCCTACTATCTTCAAGAACCGTGTCTAACTCATTGAAGGGAGAAAAAAAACTAGAAGGAGCCTCCAACTACAGGGCATGGAAAATGAGGATATATATCATCCTTGAGAGGAATAAAATTTTGGATCTAGTTAAAGGAAAATTCAAGAAGGCTACAAATGAATAAAGTGAAGCAGAGAAATACAAGTTTAGAGACACAAAAATATTGGCCATGAGCCTGATAGTTGATGGAATAAACGACAACCTCATTCCATATATATCAAACATACATTTTACTCAACAAACGCATGAGGATCTATCCAAATTATTCACAATAAATAACAATGGTCAAATTTAAAGTATCAAGAATGAAATAAGAACTATGAAAATGAAAAAATGCGATATTATGGCATCCTTATTTGTAAATATAGTTAGAATCATAAATGAACTCCAGGAAATAGATGAAATAGTATCTGAAAAGGAGCTTATGATTACTACGCTTCTCGGACTACCAATTTTTTGGAGTGCCTTTGCATAAGGGATGAATAGTTGGAAGGATACTCCTACATTTTAACAGTTATGGAATGCATGTAGTCAAGAAGAAGCCAAAATAGAATTAGTAAGTAATAAGGATAATGAAGAGGAGAACATCTCAAATGTCTATTCCACTCATCGCATACATAGTGGAACCTTCAATAAGTTCAAAGGGTCAAGGAATAAAACAGACCTATCCAAGATTGAATGTTACAATTGTCACAAAATGGGTCATTATGGAAATAATTTTCCTAATAATCCAAGGAATAAAAGGAGATATAGTGATCAAAAAAATACAATCGATCAAGAACCACCCAAGAATAAGAAGACTGAAGAATTAGAAATTAAGGATTTACACTACTAATTCCACTCTCTGTTATCTCTCTTAGCCATATATTCTAAGTTTTGAATTGTTTTCAAGTTTATACTTTTATTTCTCGTACTTATTGGTCTAACATGCCTTGGTAGAACATTTTTTAATTAATATTGATAAAGTTATAGGTATCCCTCAAGATTCGATTAAGAGGGAGCCCTCACCATTTTACCAAAGATAAGTATCTTACTCCTTGTATTATCCTTTTATGTTTGGTTTCCTCTCTTATCTAGATGTGTTTATATTATATGCTAATAACCTTTCTTTTTTTAGTTTCCTTGTTTAGGGAAGCTTCTAAATACTCAAGGATTATGGAGAGGACCTCACAAGATAATCCATGGTATAAGTTTTGTTGCAAATAATTTATGTCCTAGAAGGTTTGTTAAGAAGCAACTCAAATGTATGTATTATACCATAAGATTTTTTCTCTTCATAATAAAGGTATATTCAGTTATTTGAAAATATTATTTACATTAATAAAACCATTATGTATAGGATTTTCAATCAAAAATATTCTTTTTAGGGTGATTAATCATTAGATTAAATATTGCCTCATTAAATCATGATTGTGTAACCATAAAAGGTTCACTATAAAACCCTAACCTAAGGGTATATTGAGTATCAAACCAAGTCTACTTAGGTTATTTATGAAGTCTAGAAAATATTTTTCTTTTGACGTTTAGGGTTTTGGTACTATTATAGAAAATGTAGCCCTTTAGGGTTTGTCATGTTATGTATTTAAATCCTAGACATTTAGGGTTTTGGTAAATTAGGGTTTAAAGAAAAACCCTTATAATATATATATTAAACTCGTAGGAATGAAACCCTAGATGTATATTTTTCTGTCTAATCAAAACCCTAGCCTGATCGAAATTAGTGTATATATAGCTTTAATATATTGGTTTTTTGTGTCTTGGATTTACCTAATAGATATTGATATGCTAACCTAATTGTTGATGCTCATAGTTCTATGGTTTTTAACTAAGCTCTAGTAAAAGTTTGATATTATAGAGTATCATGATATTATTTAGCTTTGATGATGAAATATAGGGTTTACATCAAACCCTAATAAGATTCGATCATATTGTTGAATTCTTAGATTGTGCTATGATTGGTTTTGATTTTTGATATCTATGGCTTATTGTCTCAAACATGAATTCTAGGGTCTGCAAAATAGTGTTTTTGATATCTATGAAAGTAAAATTTAGGCCCTAGATATAATAAGAATGATATTTTGATTGAGTATATTTAATTTCTAATGATGTGATCTAGGGTTTATAAAAAATCCCTAGCAAGAAGATGAAGTATAGAAGTATGTGTCTCTTGCTAATTTTGAACCTAACTAAGTTTAGGTATTTTATGTCTAAATTATAACAATTCCATAATTATATTAACGTGATTATGATATAGTTAAATTCAAGTTTATATATATGTATTTGGTTGTACTTTATATTAAATTTTTACAGGTACACAATCTTCAAGATAATGAAGACGTTCATATAAGGATAATGAAGAAATTTATAAGATCAAGATGACTTTTATAAGAAGGAATGAAGCCACAAAATACTCTTTGACTTTATAGAAAGTATTTGATCTCCCTAAGTTATGAGGGAGCCTGGAAAGAAGAAAGGATGTATCTCCCCAGTTAAGAGGGAAGGCATATCATTATGAACACATTAAATTAGAAATCACAGATAGAATGCACTACAAAGTATTGAGAATGTCTTGGTGTTAAAGAAGAAATGCTTCCAACTAGTTGCATATGAATAACTTGATATAAGTGGCATCAAGGTTACTGAAGACCCTGAAGGGTTTTTTTTACTTATTTTATTTGAAAGTTTGTTACTCATTGGCATTTGTCTGTATAGGTAAATATCTCCTAAAAAGGTATAATTTTTGGAAGCATGTTTGGACTTGTAATTTAATCTATAAGCATGCTTTATTTATTTTATGTTATCGATCTAATTGATCGATAGAGACTTCATGTTACTAATTTAAATAATCGGAAGTGTTAAGGCATTGTGTGTAACAAAAAATGCCTCGGAGGACATCTACATGTGTTTGATGTGTAGATCCTTAAGTATGGAGTGTGGCATTGGTTATATAGCTCTAGCCTTGAAATTATGCATCTAGATCCCTAGGTTGATGGTTAGTAGGTAATACTAATAGTACCTATAGTGGTTGAAATATTTATTCCATATTAGTCCCACCCAGATAGATTCCCCTAGTTAGGAATCTAGTATGTGGCACTGAGTGTGCCTAAAGTTTTCCTAGTTCATATGTTTTTAGATCTTCCATGTACTTTCATATATATGTAAATTATTAATACCTCCCTAGTTAAAATGGAGTGTTAAAGAATGTAACTATGTTCAATCCTCATAATTGTACTTGAGTCATAATGAAACGTATTTATCAAATGAAAGAATGAGAGATTTATTATTATATAAATTGAGTTATTAAAGCACGCGTTTCATGCTTGGGTCAATTATTTCTAGGTCAAGGTCTCCATTGTACACCTCTATGACTTAAGCAAAGTTTCCTTGTCCATGTAATATTGTAAATAACCCTTCTTAGGAATTATTTTTCAAGAAAGAAAATTATTTTATTATAAAATAGGTCATTTAGGCCTTCTCCACTAAGTCAAATTCAAAGAAGATAAAGTCAGCCTCAAACAGGGTAATTATACCTCACAAGAATCCTATATATTGGATCAAATCGACCTCATTTGTCACTCTCTCTCATAAAGTTAGTATTGTAGTAAAATTATAGTAAAATGGTTGTAGAAAAGAGTGTAAAGTTGGAGGAGAAAAAGAAGAGAAGTTGGAAGAAGAAAAATGTGTTTTTGGGCTATCTTTATCTCACACATGTGAAGATATTGATCTGAATATAGGGCCAAAATTATTTCTCCATTTTAGGATAGAAACTTTTAAGTTGACCACCGAAATTTTTGCAGTCGTTGCAGTAACTAGTATTAAAGTTTCTAAGATGTTGTTGAGTTGAAGTTGCTAAATAGGAAGGGAATATTGAAGATTGTTGCATCTTAAAAAGGATGACTTGGTGGAGGAGGAAGGTTTTTTGGTCTAGCATCTTGGTTTTCTCATGGTCATATGGATCTACTAAAGGAATAATTCTTGATTAGGTTTTCCCCTATATAGATGTTTTTCCCTTGTTTTTTACCTACATCTTGTGTCCCTGATCTTCATGTTTTTTGTTGATAATTTCTTGATGAAACGAAGATAAAAGAAGAAAAAAAGAAAGTTAATAATAACATGATAATATTATAAGTAATTATCTAAATAAGAAAATAATCCTTCCTTTCTGATTTCCAATAATTTTTTCCCCAAAAAAACATCGTTTGATTCCTCAAAACGCTCCGAGAAATTATCAGACCTCGTTTTTCCAAAATGCGTCCTGCTAGTAAAAATGGTCTTGTGAGATAATTCCTCCACTTTTTCCATTCCAAATGCATCAACATGGATGAAAAACTATATAAGGATTGAATCTGGATCACACCCCCCCATTTTGGGAGGCTTTTGTTCCCCAAAAGCTTCTACTAAATGAGGTGAGGAAATTTTTCCTGCACCTTCTCTCTGGTGTACCATTTAGATTTTCCTGTAAGCTGTTGCTTCAACCCAATATGCCAAAGGTAATGTTGCCCCTATCTTGTAATTATGGTCCTCTTCTGCAAAACTATATCTTTTGTGAACTATGTCTAGCCATCTAGTGCCAAATCCTCCACAAAAGGTACAACTTGTTCCTCTTCCTCATCTGGAATGGAAGGCTCATAGAGCTTCAAATTATCTACATTTACAATTGAGTAAATTTTCATATATGGTAGTAAGTTAAGTCGATAGGAATTCTCACCCACATTTTATAATATCTCAAAGGGACCATACCTCAAAGCCTTTATTTTCTTACCAGGCCATTACAACCTCTCCTTTTTCAAGTGTAACAATACTATGTATCCCAACTTGAATGAATTCTTTGTTCTGTGTTGATAATGTATGGAATTACACCTCTCCTACGACTTTGCCATTGTTTCCAGTACCTTTAGATGGATCTGCCTGATATTCTCTATAATATTTTCATCCATCAAAGCATCTCCTGTAAGAAATTCCCTCACTCCTCATTGTTTCCCATATGCAATATCCAAAGGTGAAGGTGGAAAATATCTGAAACATGTTTCAAATGGGGACTTTCCTATAGAATTTTGGACTTCTCTATCAAAATATTGTTGTATATATAGCAAAGTTTCACCATAGGTATTCAAATGCTTCTTGTTGTATCCCCTCAGAAGCTACACCAAATTATTGTTGACTACTTATGTCTTCCCATATATGTCTGGATGGAATGTTATAGATCTCTTCAACTTTGTGTCCATATTCTCCCACAATGTAGTCAAGAGTGCATTGAGAAATCTTGTATTATTTTCTAAAATGATGCTCCTTGGTATCCCAAAGTGCACAGAGAGTTTTCCAAAGAAAAAAAATTTGCTTCTTACTTGCTGATGGTATTTTTACAGGGCTTTAGAACACGCATCTTTTTGAACCTACCAACTACCACAAACATGTAGTCATGTACCTTCATGTTTGCCAATAAACCACCCACAAAATCCATGGAAATGCTCCCCCAAGGACGATTAGGTACATGTAAGGGATGATATACAACTTGTTTCCTATTACAGGCTTGCTGGTACAACAAAGCATGCATTCTCTTTTGAACCTAGCTACCTTCTCTTGCATCTTGGGCCACTACACATACCTTTGCAAGTTAGCCACAATCTTCCCTACGCCAAATTTCCCTCCAACCCTAGAGTTGTGAGCCTCTATAATCAAATGAAATCACTCACCTTTAGGAACACATAGTTTATCCATCTTGTAGAGTAACATGTCCTAGGGATGGTAGCCAATGGTTCTATAGCCATTGTAGACATGACTTTGAATATGCAACTGTTGATACACCTCCTTGAAGTCCTCATTCTCTGAATATTCCTCTCTGTATGCATCATGGGTGAATGGCACCATGTGCATAAGAGTCCCTAAAGTTTTAATATTCGATGTGGGTAGTTGTGAATGCATGTCGACCAACTTGTCTATGCTTCCCTTTTTATATTTGATCACAAAATGAGTTTTTTGTAGAAGCCCCATCCACTTGTAATGCTGAGTCTGTTATAGCTTACCTTGGGCTAGAAAGTACTCTAGTGGCTGGTGATATATGTTCATTAATGTCTCTTTTCCCATAAGATAATGCTTCCATTTCTTCACATCTTGCACCATGGCATAGAGCTCCTTGTTGTAGGGAGGGTAGTTAAGAACTACCCTATGAAAATATTCAGAATGGCACCATGAGGGCATTCCTCCCTGCATCAAGGAAGCTACCAAAGCATACCCACTCACATTTGTCTCCACATCAAAGGTTCACTGCATTTTTGTTAATTCCATAACTGGTTCTTGAGTAATCTTATTATTTAGCTCCTCAAAACAGTTTTGCTGACATTTTCCCCACTAGAAACTCTTTCCACTTGTTGTTATGGTATGCAGCAGTCCTGCTACAGCTAAAAATGAGGCTATGAATTTACTCAGGTATTATGCTTCTCTAATCAAACTCCTAGCCTTAGAAAAATTGGTAGGAATCTACCATTTCATGATGGCCTCCATTTCGGAAGAATATATCTTCAACTCTCATCCACCGATCACACACCCCAGATAAACCAAATATTGTTGCACAAACTCGTACTTCTTCATATTTGCTAGTAGTTGGTGCTTCTTCAACGTTTCCAGCACCTATGTCAAATGTGAAATATACTCCCCCTATGTAGCACTATATTCCACTAAATAATCCAAATAGGCTATAAAAAATAAATTTATAAAATAACACATTACATCATTCACTAATATCATAAACGTAGTTGGTGCATTACATAGGTGAAATGGCATAACTGACCACTCATACAAACCTTTCCTGGTTTTGAAGGTGTTATTCCATGTATCTTCTTCTTTGACTCGAACCTAGTGATATACAGACTTCAATTCCAACTTGGTGAATTATTTTTCTTGCGCGCAACTGATCCAGCAAATCATCTATATTGGGTAGGGGGTATATGTTTTTGAGCGTGATTTTTTTCAATGCCCTATAATTTATACACATCTTCCAAGTCCCATCCTTCTTCGGCATAGTGATGATGGGTGACCCACATGGTGATGTACTCAGTCGAATCAAACCATATTTAAGTAGCTACTACAACTCTTTATTCACCTCTCTTCTATCACAGATTTCCTATACAACCTAATATTCGGTAAGGGGGAGTCCAAAAATAATTGGATCTCATGTTGCACTTCCCTCTTGGGTGGTAGTCTTGTAGGCTCTCAGACCATATCCCTGTATGCCTATAGTTACTCCTCCTGTTATTGTTTATGTTTCTTAGTACACCCCCACTAGGGAGTCCTTACCTCTTATTGACTCTTCTATAGATTGAATTTCTCTTAAAAACAATAAAAAATACTTCATGATATAACTGATCAATTTCTTAGCTTGGTTGGAACTTTCTAGGGAAATTTACGACTTTCCTTTCTGTGCATTGATGATTAATGATTTTCCATCATTGACGAGCTAAAACTAGTTATCTCTCCCGATGAATATTGCATCACACATTTACATGTATGGACTCCCAAACAAGACTCCACATGAATCAAAGGAACCACATTTAGATCTACTTCATCAATATAATCAATGCTAATTAAAAAAAAAAAAAATCGTTGTTTTATTACCTTAAGATATACGTCCTTATTTACCCAACCCAATGGATATGGATTTGGATGACCATGAACTTCCATCCCCAACTTCTTGACCAGCTCTGCTACAATGATATTCTCTTGCGATCCTAAGTGAAATAGAGCATCAATATTTGTCTTATTGAACTGTATTTTTATATCGAAGAGATTGGTAATTTCTTTCGCTTCCTTTTTTTGAAGGATACTTAGATTCACCTCCTTCTGCACTGATGTACATATGATATTCTCATCCAAATCCAAGCTTATTTCAAATTGGTTTATTGAATCAGTGACCATGATATTCTTCTTCTTATTATATTTCTTCTTGTTCTTCGGGTTTAGCTATGGATGGAACTTCCAACATTCTCTATCTATATGGCCATCAATGTTATAGTGGTTTCTAGGATCATAGCACTGGTGTATTGTGGATATATTCTTCTTATATTTCCTCCCTCTTTGCTTCTTCTTCCCCTCCTTAGAATCATCTAGTTTCTCCTTCTACTTTGATCCACTTGATTGCACACTGTTTAGGCCTATGTTCTCCAGGTATTGTGCTTTCGAAGAATCCTCATCCACCAATTTGGGCCTGAAAAACATGACTTTCTCACAAAAATTGTATTAAATACTCCCAAAATACTTGAGAAGTACATTTGGGTTCTTTGGAGAGATATCCAACATTATAACCATCTTCCTAAATTTTGTGGTGTACTCCTACATGCTTTGACTCGACGTTTTCCTGAAGTAACGCCATCAGATACATTGGTCCTCCGCATACCCAATGGTGTAAAAATATGAATTAATGAGGATTTTTAAACCTTCCCATTTAGTCACTAGAGGTTCTCCCTCCAACATGTTGGTTTCTGTGTGGCTCTCCTACTAAGTCAGTGGATGGTCCTGTAATTTCAGTTGTGAAAATGAGATTTGTATTCCTTCTTGAATCTTATGGATGTTGAAATAGACTTTTACTTGTTGTAACCAATGGTTCAGCTTCAAAGCTTCGATATCAATGTAGTATGACCTGATATTGACTTTTGGTTCCATTTTAAATAGGGAATGTGGTTGGTTCATGATACTCAAACTAGGTTGATCTTTTTCTAGTTCTTTCTTCGACTGGTTCTTCTTTTCTCCTTGATCTTCTGATCCCCATTCCAATTTGTCCTCTGCATTCAAACCCCCATATTCTCCAAGTACCTCCATTTTTTATTCGAGGTTTCCATGAGGAGGTTTAAATTGTAGTTTATATCTATGACTTTTTGTTTGAGCCATGCAAACCTTACCTCTTTAGGATCATGAGGTCCATTGACAGATTTTTCACCCATGATTAGGGTTTTATGATTTTTGAACTCGACGATCTAGATCCCTGTAATATCCAAAAAATACTTAAGGAAACTTTCTCTAATACTGAATGATCCGCAAACTGTCATGGCTATTCCACTAGACATTTCATCACAATGGATCTGATAATAATATATTAAAATACTGAGATTTTACACTGTTATGGTTTTATTAAAATTCTAGATCTGTAGATTTAAGTGTAATTGTTGAATGCATGCGAATTGAAATTATGTAGAAAAGTAGATAATGAAAAAATAATCTCTCACGCACATAATACACAAGATATGCTCTTTGGGAAACCCTTTCGGGAGAAACCGAAGTTGGAATGTGAGGCTTCTTCGATCTCTTTCCCTGTTTGGAAATATGGATGCAGGTACAAATAAGTAATTCATGTGGCTTGTGGGCTGCTACAGTTCAAAAATCCTCTCTGTGTGCTCTATCTATTATCTCTCTTGGCTATATTTTCTCATCTATGGAAAAAAATTCTCTTGAAAGAATGGAATGCCTGTTCCTCCTGGTGGCCCCAGTTATAACACAACCTGATAGCCTACTAGTGGTTAAGTTTGACTACGTCAACTCATAAAAAGAGTTAAAATATAGACTCTTATAGAGTATGTTATAGCATATTAGTGTGGCTATCCCCCTTTACATGAATAATGGGTGTTGATGTGGTATCCTGCCGAACTGTAGGTGTGAATATAGGAAGGTCAACTTCTCAGTGCCATAACTTTTTCATAGATACGTTGATTAACACAATTATTGCATTGTTTGAAATATATTTGTGTGTAGAATAAACTAAAATGGTGTGGCACTAAATTAGTAAGTTTTTAACCAAAAAAAAAACATCATTTGATGCCTCAAAACACTCCTAGAAGTTTTCAAACCCCCTTTTTCCAAACCGGGTCCCATCGGTAAAAATAGTCCTATGAATTGATTCTTCCACTTTTTCCATTAGAAATTCATTTATATGGATGAAAAATAATATAATGATCTAATTTGGATCATATATGGACACCATAAATTCTTTTTTCACTTGGAATAATCATTGATGAGGTAAGAAACAAATTACATGTAGACTAGATAGACTCACGTTATTTGAAGCACTTCTTGAAAAGCATATTTTGTGGAAGCTTGAATATTATAATGTACAAGGTTAGATAATTGGCCCATATGCCTAGAATTGGATCTTAAAGACGCCCCTCTTAATCAACCATTCAAATTTTTATTTTTTTTATGGAAGACATGTCTTTCTTAGTTAATACTCAAGCGTGTTGGTTGGAAATAAATAGTTTTGGGTGAAATATCATCCCTTCATCCCAACTGAAATTAAATTCCATTAAAGGCAAGATAAAATAGTGGAATAATATTTAGTTTGAAAATATATTCTTAAAAAAACAAGACTTGGAAACCCCAATGTAAGAATTTTATGGAAGGTATTTATGAAGGGCTAAGTAGAAGATCTCATTGAGGAAATATATATACTCAATAAGATATAAGAACATCACAATAAAGAAGCATTGTTATGGAAGAAAAAATCCAGAATAAGGTGTTTAATAGAGGGGGTAAATAACACCAAGCTATTTCATAATGTGATGATCAAGCATCGATACAATAAGAAAAAATTATCATGGAAAACTATGAATGGGAGACAACTAGTGGCCCATACTGATTTAGAGCATAAAATAGTATATTATTACCACTCTCTCATCTCGAAACCATATCCTAATCATCAAGCTATTATCCCAAAGATATATTTAAATATTTCAATCCAAATTCATTTTTCTGTAAGTGATTCCTCAATGAGGGAAATCACTTTTACATAAGTTGAGGAAACTATAATTTCCATGCCTAAGAGTAAGGCCACTAGGCTAGATGGATTTACTAATTTCTTTAAAGAATGCTAGCCATTTTGATGCTTTGTAATCCACTATTTGGTAGAAGAATCTTCATGATACCGATTTTTTTTCCATGTATTAATTCTACCCTCCTCACCCTAGACCCCAAAGTAGATAAAGTCAACCTAGCTAGCATATTATTTCTAATATCCCTTCGTAACACCATCTACAAAATCATTTCTACAATCATAGTTAACTACATAAATCCATTATTGAGTCCTATTATCTCTTCCAAATAATCAAGATTTTTGTAAAAGCGATAGATCTTGGATGGAATCATAGTATCTTGTGAAATAATGCACTCTATGAAAAATACTAAAAAGGCAGGGATGATGATCAAGTTGGATCGATCAAAGGTTTATGATATATTAAGTTGTAACTATTTACTCCAAGTACTTCAGCCATTTGGATTCTAGAATATTTCATTTCTTGGATTAGATCCTGCATCTCAACCCTTTTATTAATTTTGTAGATTGGATCACCTACGTACACCTTCAACCCCTCGAGGGGATTTTTTATAGATACCCTTTGTCCTTTTTTATTTATTCTAGCAATAAAATTTATTGGAAGGAATATTAAATAAATCATGCACAGAGGTAAACTCAAAGGATTATTCTTGTAGGATATTATCTTCTAAACAGACATCAACAATTTGTATATGTACTCATTCTATTTGGTATGCCAAAAAATATAGAATCCAATATTATGAAACAAATTCTCAACGACTTCATGAAAGCATCAGGTACCTCTATCAATACTAAAAAACCCATATCTATTTCTTTAATATTAACTTCGCTATGCAACGACATCTGACATAATTACTTGAGGGATTCATTGGGGAAGAAATACCATACCACATGTATTCATATTGGGTGATATATATCAAGGAAAAAATTACGTAATGCATTGAGCATATATTTTGGGGTAAAGAGTTTTTATATTGGGAAATATAAAAAATGGAGCTTAAAGTTAATGAAAAGTATAAAGGGGTATAAAAAATACAAATGAAAAAGTGGATACCTACAATATCTAGTGAAAGTAGGGGTTTTTTAAATTGGGATGTTGTATTAGGTTCATATTGGTAAGGGGCTTAAATAATGTAATTTTTAGAGGTATTTTCCAATATGTACTCAAGATAGGTGTATTTTTTAGTATGCCACAAATGCACGTGATATGTCAAAGGTTCATTGGCTGAAGCTACCATCCATAATCAATGGGGTTTCATATCCTACGAAATACCTTGAATCAGCATAGTTGAAATTTAATTACAAACAAATCATTGACATAACATCGTGCAATCCATCTCACATAACTTAGATAGTTGGGCTATTCAGTTATTGAACATGGAAATTTGGCTGATGCTTTCGAAATTAGTTTTACAAGATCTCAATCTATACATTCTCTCTATGATGAGCACCCCGAAGGACATTCTTAGACTGATCAGAAATTTATATAAAACCATTATACGGGGTGAGGTCATCATAGAAATAAAGTGGTTACTAGGTGCATGGGAAAAACTATGCTTCTCAAATTTGGCAGGTGGTTTGGGTCTGTTAGCACTCAAACCAATAGGGGACCTAAAAGGGACTACTAAGAGGGAAAATACTAGGTTAAAGGGTAACAATGGAAACTTATCCCACTGTCACCATAGCTAAGGCTCCCTACTATTTACATACTTTCATTGATGGGAGCAGACCCAATAGTTAGGAAGTCAATTATAAAGGATGGATCAAATAATAGGTGTGAATTGACCCTATAAACCCTTTCCCTAAGATAGAATGAAGAATGGTACTTGGATGCCTTTTAAGAAATAGAGTTAATCTTCTAGGGAGAGGGGACGAGGATGGTGTTCGCCACCTATGAATTTTGACATAGCAAATAGGTGGCTAAATATGTTTATGAGTCTTCAAGAGTTACATTTCCTTTGAAAACCTATCATTCTTGAAGCCACCATATGTCATTTTTCCTTTAAAAGACCTTCATTGTTGTTTCCATTGAAAAAGCCTCAATGTTTGTGAAAGAAATTTTGCTCAGAAAAGCCTTCATTTGCTCCATTTTATCCTTGCAAGTTCCCCATTTTCACCTCTTTTCCCTTCACAAAATTTCTCCAAAAAACCCTCAAAATCCCCTCCTTAGCCCTCTATATCATCAAATTCCCCATTTAAAACCTTATGGCTCCCTTCATTTGGTTTAAAAACCCCTTATTCCCTTCATCGAAACCTACCATTTAGCCTTAAAAACTTTGTTTTTGGCCTACAAACCCACTTTTTACCTTATAATAGGTTTGAGCCCCTTTCGGCCTAGCCCCTAGCCCCTTTACTGCATATAACCTACGCCCAAGACCAGGTGTTAAGCCCCGTGGTGCTAATCGCAATCGGAGCTTCCTTTTCACTTTTTCTCTTTGTTAATTGAAATTTTCCGATGCGATGACAATTTGTTCTATTGGCCATCCGCTGCAATATTAACCATTGATCTTTACAGATCTAATGGTCAGCGCTAATATCTCACCGCACCCATCACACCTTTCCAAATCCCCTCCAATTGTATATCCACCATTGATCCCTTTCCAGATCCAAGGGCTGGCGCAAAATAGCATCCCTCTAACCCAATATTCCCACTCTTCTTTCTCCCCGATGGCCGACTCTCCGATTAGATCCTGGTCGTTGAATCCACAAGAACCAATGACCCAGATTTAATTACACTTCTCCTCTTGTGCCCCCCATAATTCCCCCTCCGATCAGATCTCCACTGTTGATCTCTTTCATGATCAAATGGTCCGCACTAAATCGCAAATCGCAAGATCAGTGAACCGCGGAGTTTTTTCCCCATGCCTTTCTCTGGTGCGATTAAATTTCCACCATCCATTCCACTAGATCTGATGATCCGGATTGCATTACACCCCGCCTTCCCTTTCCACCTGTCCACTATTTCTTCAATCCCCGATCAAATCTCCGCCATCCATTTCATAGATCCAGCGGTTAGGATTTAATCCATCGTTGGCTCTTCCCACTGTATCGCTCGTGCATGTTTCCATACAATGCACTATCCTGCACAGTCAGATCTCCCCATCCTACATCCTATGGTTGAGGTGTGTATCATGCGATTTTAGTGTTTGACAGTTAACATTTAAAATTTACGCGATAAAAGCAGTTTTAGTAGGGACACGTGTTAGGCAGCAAGGTATATTGCGTTGTTTGGGAAAAATTTCAAAACCACTCCAAAGAAATGCAAAAATAGTCTTTTCCCTCTAAAAACCACTCCTCCCCTATATATTTTTTCATTAAATCCTGGCCGTTGATCTGATCTAGATCGACAGCTCTATTACATTACGTTCCCATCCACATTTTTTCCCATCCACATTTCTTCCATCGAAGCTTCCAAATGATTTCATCGGAAGATCTCCACCATTTATCTTCTGCAGTGATCCAATGGTCCATGTTCAGATTCCCTCTGCCCTTCTGGTCCCACCACCAAAAGCCTCTGATTTCATTCATTTTACTCATTTTCCTTTGTATTCATCCAACATTAAACTTTTGTGTTTTAACACTAAAAGTTTTTCTTCCGCCTAATTCAGTCTAACCTTCCTGTATGGTAAATCCTAACCATCGATCACCATCTATTAGTCTAATCCAATGGTGCAGAACCGTCTTCGCACCAGATTTTCATCAGGCTAGTTTTCTTCCATTCTTTCATGAGTTCCACCTGTTTCTTCACTACTACCACCATTTTCATTGTTTCTATCCATCTTCCACGAGCCTCCACAGCATCCATCCTCCACCCCCATTGATTTCTTAACATGTTTATCATCTTTTTGTAGGGTTATAGACAATGAAAACCGTTCTTTCTCACAGTCAATGTCATGGTGACACAGAGTGCAGGGGAAGCTTTTTTTAGAGCCAGGGATTGCAGGGAAGACTCCTGAGGGGGTTTTAAAAACATGGTTTGTTAAATATCAAGTTATTAACTCTATTCGAACCCTCCAGCACCATGAAAACCTTCAGTATTCACAAACAAGACCGAATTGAAGAGGAAAAGAGTATTAGTGACAATTTAAAGAGAATTAAAGCCCATTATTGAAGATTAAATGCTTAAATCTAGTGTTTAGAGGGCGAATATATAGATTGAAGACCTTATGAATGATCTAGAAGGCCTAATAAGGCATAAATCACATGAAACAGGCCATATCAATGTTTCACATCAGCAAAATTTTCTTTCCCAAGAAAGGACGATTTCCCATAATGTTTTTTATTCTCCATCAATGTTGCAAAGAAGATCACCACCCTGACAGTAGTCCTAAGATTGTCAGAGCATTAGTTACACAGTATGGCAGGCCTGAAGTCATTTATCTGCCTTACTTTTCCAAGAGTACTATAGAGTACAAATAGCTGAAAAGTACTTTAAGAGACATACCTGGAGTTATAACACCCTGTCGAAGACTTCTATTTCATCCAAAGGGTAATAAAATAAATATAGAGATATTAAGACAGAATGGGCTGCAAAAATTCTTCTCCCTTTGTTTTAATGAGCTATTTAAAGTTATATCTACCTCTACTACCACACTTTCATCTATAAGAACTCATGAAAAATACATTGTAAAGGTTGTTGTTTGGATAAGCGTGGATTGTAAGTTGTTTCTTTGAGATAGAGTTCTATGTGTATCAGTTGTAAAATAGGATAAGGAGATAATTTTAGACTGAATACCAAGTTGTTGGACAATTATGTATATGACTGGTGTTGCTCTTTAATATGACAAGCATTTTCATTGGATCCTGATTTAAAGCAGTGGTGATGTGTTCTATCTTTGTCAATGTTTCTCTCTGTTATTCATCATATTTCATTTCTCTGATAAGAATCAGTAATCTAGCTTAGGATATACTTCTGTAAAGTACCCTAAAGCTTCATGCTCTTCTTATCTTTGATGTTTTCTACTAATTATGTAATCTAAGAACATATTCAAGATCATTTAGCCAGTATAGAAGTTGGTTCTCCCTGCTTACTGATGTGTGAATTGAAGAGTCTGTTCTTAGATGTTCTTTTCTAGTTTTAACTGAAAGAATTGGGATACTAGGAGATTTAGAGTGGATTCTATCTCACTAGGTTCCTTTTCCAACAGTTAAGCTTTTCTAAGATCCCTTAAGTTGAATGTAAAAAGCATTCAAAGTTAAAAGTCTTTCTTTGATCTTAGGCTTCACTTTATGTCAAAATCTTAAGTGTTTTCTATTGTCTGAAGAGTTAGCCTCATTAGGAGTTTGGTCATAGACGGTTAAGGCATGCCCTGTCCCTATATTTTCTCCTAAGTGGTCATCTTGGAAGGTTTCCTTGTCATTCACCTTCACTTCCTATTGTTTCATCCCATACTATCATCTTAGAGATCCTCTGTTTTAGATGACTAGCCCATTTGAAAGCCTTGGATATTGAATTGCAAGTAAACACTTTTATGACCCCATTGCCCAATGGACTTGATTTTTCTTTGAATTATCTCCCCATTGCCAAAAATCGTTCTTTTCGCACCCTTTGTCTTACATTAAACCCCTCTTTCATGTTTCCCAACAACCAAACAAACAAACAAAACAAGAACCCTTGTGCCCTATAACTAGCCTAACACCTTAAATTTGAACCTTCAAAGATATATTATCCTTTTCCTTTATAGAGGGATCCCTCTTTGGACCCGGGAGGGCTAGATCTTGTGATCCCAAAGTGGTTTGATGTTGTCTTGTCTTTTGGTATTGCCAAACCTGCCAAAATGCAGGAACCACAATATAATGGTGACTCCATTGGGGAATTTTTGAGTGAAACACTCCTTGAAACATTTCTAAGAACTCAAAGAAGACCAAAATAGCCTTGGTTTGGTAGCTAATCACTACGGTGGACAGTAAATCTCCTTGAAACATTCTAAACCTTCCACCTGGCGACTCCACATTTCCTTAATGACCAAAGACTTCAGTGATGATCATTAGGCCTGCTAATTATTTTTGTTTTCACAAGACTCTACTGGGAGACCAATTGCATTACAACATCATCCATAATTAGAAGAAACACATAGGATTAAGCTTCTTGTTAAAATACTAACATACTGGCTTCAAGAACAATCCATACTAGATTTTATCCTAATCCAAACCCACTTGAAATAGTTGAAAACCCTGAGAGCATTCTTAGGAGGTCTCCTACCCCTGAAAACCAACTATTATCAGACCCATCCATAGAGCTAATTTAACACATGAAAACTTTGAAGCTCTATCCGATACTCCTTTTGACTTAGACTTACCAAGTGATTTACCAAGAACTAAGTCATTCAGTGCCATATATCAGACAGACCTCAAGACTTCAATTCCATCATCTCATAGTCGTCAACATATTAGGGATACAGAGACCCCTCCACCTACACCTCCTGATATTCATTTCATTCAAAACTGGAGCATCTATCATCCTAAATCAGCTCAATAGTGTGTTGCTGGTCCTAGAATTTATGTCATCCATATACCTGCTGCACAAACCAATCCTTTACCCCCACAGAACATCATCATGGCAGCATGGTATGCTCCCTTGGTGTTACCACAGCCTTTGGCTCCACTACCCAATGATTATCAGTCAAAAATCCCTCATTTCACCGGAAATGAGTCTACCACCACTCAACATCATGTAGATAGGATTGAAGATGATTTTTACTATACGGAAATTGAAGATGAAACCATTAAGATTAGAATAGTTGCTCAGATTTTAGGAGAAGAAGTGAAGAAGTGGTTTAAAGGCTTACCTCCCAATAGTATCCAAGACCTTCCCTCTTTACATCAAACTTTTATAAACAAATGGGAAGTCAAAAGAAACCCTCTCCAAATACTAGCAGAATACAAAAATCTCAAGAGAAATCAAGGAGAGAGTGTCCATGAGTACTCTACTAGAGTAACAGTGTCTACAATGCTCTTCCACCACACATGAAACCTCCCCAAGGAATGGCCCTAGTGAAATACCCTGAAGGCTTTGATGCTGATATGGCCTACCAGCTTAGGGAGAGAGATTATGACACATTAGAAGACATGCAAAAAGGAGTAGTGAGTGTCGAAGCAAACCTGATTGAAAAAAGAGTTAGGATGAGGGCTGAGAAGAAGGTTGCCTATAGGGATGAAAATATATCTTCTTCATCTGATCCCAAATATGATAGTATAGCCAAAAACCTGGAGAGGATGGAAAGAATGATGGAGAAAATGGTAATCCAAGTCAAAAATCAAAACAGAAACCAAAATCAAAACCAGAACCAGAATTTTAGGAGAAACAACCCCCCAAATAGACAAAGGGACTCTGATCAACAATTCATACCTCCATTCCAAGAGAATTTCCTTGATGAGGATGAGGGAACAATAGAAGAATCAAAGGGAACCACAATAAACATGGTGGAAGTAGACAACCAGATACACAAATTTTCCACGGAACATAATCAGACCTCATACTCACATTGGGATGAGGAAGGGTTAGAATCTGAGGACTATAGGTTGGGATTTGAAAATGCCATCATGCAGGTTAGAGAACAATATGAACTCAGAAGCAGGAAGAACATAGACACTCCCAAAATGAAATCCTTTTAAATCACCATTAAAAAGAGACCTGAAAAGGCTCCTAAAGTGACTGCTGAATGTAAAAAATTAGTAGTTGAAATTTTTGGCAAAGACAACGAAAAAGATATCCAAAATACTGATAAACCCAGTTAAGAAACTAGCAGCACTAGCATTGTAGCTAATGCTCTTGATAAAATAGCTTCAAACATTGTACATAGTGAGAATCAGCAATCTGATTCTACCAGTAAAATAGCGGCCCATAAAACAAAATTGAACCTTTCAAAGGGTCAGTCTCCTTTCAATTTGGAGAGTGAGATAGCCAAAATAAAAAAAATTATTCCACTCACTGAGTTGGCTACTCAGGATGTATATAAAGGTCAAATTTTGAAAGCTTTAAACTTAGGAGAACACAGTGACACTGTCAATTTGAATGATGATCAACCAGCTCTTTTGTTATGCCCAAAAATTGAAGGGAAATTTTAGGAAGGGGTGATACCTCCTTTCTATGTCAGCCTTAATATCCATGAAAAAATCCTGCATAATGCTATGCATTATTCTGGGGCTTCACACAACCTTATGCCAAAGGTGATTATTGAGAAGTTAGGCCTGGAGATAGCCAGACCTTAAGGATTTATATTCCTTTGACTCTAGCAGAGTGAAGTGCCTTGGCCTAATCAAAAATATTTGTGTGAATTTGACCCAAATCCCAGCCAAGTGTATGGTTATGGATGTTGTAGTGGTAGATTTTCCCCCTATGTATGGCATGTTGCTATCAAGATCATGGGGTGCCAAGCTACAAGGTAAAATGCAGATGGACAGGTCATATGCCACAATCCCTATCTTTAGCTAGCTTAGAATATTATATAGAGAGTCACACATGAAATTAATGGTTAGTAGCCTAGAGAAACCTAAAAATTCACCTCTCTACTCTATCCACAAAGATCTAGACTCTTTTATCCTTTACAATGATGAATTCACAGATGAGCCAGAGCTAGAAGACAGAAATTTAAACAATAGAGTAGATCCCACAGTTCTTAACACAATGGCAGCTCTAGAAATAGAAGAAAACACGAGAGAAGCCCTTGAACAGTGTGCTGAATCAAAAAATCAGAGCGAACAAAACCAAGATTGCAAACAAAAAATTACTCATCACTCAGAACTCCATGAAAGTCCTAAAGAACAAAACATAACACTACATAATGGTGAACTTTGATGGGTCTTGCACTAGGAATAATGCAGGAGCTAGGGTGTGGTTACAAAATATTGAAAGTAACTATGCAGAGAGTCAAGCCTTCAAGCTAGATTTTAAATGTACAAACAACATTGTAGAGTATGAGGCTCTCATCCTAAGATTGAATCTATTGAAAAGACTAGGAGCCCAAATGATAGCTGTACATGGAGACTCTAAATTATTCATCAAACAAATGAATGGAGAGTACACTGTAAAGCATCCTATATTGAGGGCATACAGAAATGATGCCATGGATTTATTGAAAACCTTTCTAGAATATGAGCTTGTGTTTGTTCCTAGGAGTCAGAACATTATTGAAAATGGATTAGCCTGCGTTGCTATTTCATATCAGAAATCACCTAGCAAAAAACAGATCATTAGTCAAACAAAATATAGACCTGCAGTGCCAGATAACGAGAAATATTGGCAGGTCTTCGAGGGTGACAAGCAGATAGAGTATTTCCTGCTTGGCAGGAATGACTTTGAAATTCCTGATTCAAACTCTAACTCTGATGAAAACTGCCTAAATGAAGAGCCCCCTGATGAAGAAAAATCACCCCATAATGTAGAAATAAACATGTTAACTGAAGAACTTGGAACTCAAACTGAAGAATGCGAGAACGCAGAAAAAGAATACATAGAGGTGCTGCAGTCCAAAGAAAAGAACACACCTAGAGGATTAGCACCCTTAGAATACCTTTTCGATTTTAATGATGTAGCAAAGAAACCCACTATATAAAACATGGAATCTAATGTTAAAGAATGCAATATAGGCACTGAGGATAAGCCTAAGATGATTAAGTTAGCTAAATCCTTGCCATCACACATCAGGAAGAAATACATTGATTTATTTAAATATTTTGTTGATGTGTTCACCTAGAGCTATGAGGAATTAAAATCCTATGATACAGAAATCATCTAGCACAAGATCCCATTGAAAGAAAACCAAAAACCCTTTAGGCAAAAACTGCGCAGAATTAACCCAGTACAACTGCCTCTAGTTAAAAAGGAAATCAAGAAAATGTATGAGGCAAGAATCATAGTGCCTGTGAGGTTTTCCGATTGGGTCTCCAACCTTGCAGCTATGAGGAAAAATACAGGAGAGATCAGACTATGCATTGATTTTAGAAACCTTAACAGAGCTTCACTTAAAGATAATTACCCCTTACCCAAGATGGAACACATCTTACAAAGGGTAGTTAGCTCAAAAAGGATCTCCCTGTTAGATGGATTTTCAAGGTATAACCAGGTCTTAGTACTCCTAGAAGATCAACTAAAAACATCTTTCACCACTCCATGGGGCACGTTCATGTACGTGAAAATGATTTTTGGACTAATAAATGCTGGTGCAATCTTCTAAAGAGCTATGGACATACAATTTTCAGAGGAAATAGATCACTTCATTGTAATGTACCTTGATGACATAACAATCTATTCCAAAACTGATGAAGAGCACCTTAAACATCTGAGAAAGGTATTTGAGAAATGTAGAAGGTTCGATCTATCTTTAAACCCCAAGAAGACAGTATTTGGCCTTCAAGAAGGTAAGCTTATTGGCCATATTATATTAGAAAAGGGGATTAAAATAGACCCAAAAAGAGTTGAGAGAATACTGCAAATTAGCCACCCAAGAAACATAAAAGAATTGCAGTCTTTTATTGGGAAAATTAACTTCCTAAGGAGGTTTATTCCCAACTTAGCAGAACTCCTGAGAAATATGACTAACATGCTCAAGAAATAAGTAGGAGTTAAATGGACTCTAGAGGCCAAAAAATCTTTTGAATTAGTTAAACATGCACTCACCCGGGCACCAGTCCTAATCAGCCTATATTTCACAAAAGATTTCCTTATCTTCTCCTTTACTTCAGAGCATACCGTGGTTGCAGTCTTGTTGTAGAAAAACCCAAAAGGACAGCAACAACCCATTTCCTTTTTTAGCAAAGCATTGAGATATGCCCCCTTGAAATATAATATAATGGAAAAACAGGCTTATGCTTTGGTAAAGGCCTTAAAATATTCCAGGGTGTATATTTTGCATTCTCACATCATTGCTTATGTGCCTAACATAGTAGTGAAAGATATTTTGTCACAAGATCCAGATGGAAAATGAGGTAAATGGATTGCAGTAATACTAGAGTATGACTTGGAGATCAAACCCACAAAACTCATCAAGGGTCAAGGCTTGGCACAATTAATGGCTGAATCTAACTTACAAGCCCTTGAAATAAACATGGTAGATGCCTTGGATGAACATGAAGGACTTCTTGCTCCTATTGTTGAAGAAAAATTCCAAAACTCTCCCTGGTATGCTGACATCTTGTATGTCCTTACAAATATTAATGCTCCTCTTCATTTATCAAAAACAAAGGCAAGGTTTCTAAAGTTAAAGGCTAGAAATTATTGCATTTTAAAAGAATGTTTATACTGGAAAAATGAAAATGGTCTTTTGCTTAAATTTCTACCTGAAGCCGAAGTAGAGAGGATCAAACATGAATTCCATGTAGGAGAGCGCAGAGGCCATCTCAACTGGAAAAACACAGCTAACAAAATCCTTAAAGATGGCTATTATTGGCCTACTCTTTTCAATGATATCCACAAAATGATAGTTTCCTGCCATAAGTGCTATATTTTTTAGGGCAAAATAAGACTCCTCCCTTTACCATTACAACCTATCACTGTTGAGGTTCCCTTTCAATAGTGGGGCCTAGATTTCATAGGGGAATCCTATCCTACTTCATCAACCCAACACAAATGGATTCTCACAGCCACAGACTATTTCACAAAATGGATAGAGGCCATCCCTTCTAGGAATGCCACAGATTCTGTCATCATAAAATTCCTTGAAGACCACATCCTATCTAGATTTGGTTGCCCTAGGAAGATTATTACTGATAATGCTGTTACTTTTGGTTCCAAAAATATGATTGATTTTTGTCACAGATATCAGATTGCACTTGGTCATTCTACTGCTTATTACCCACAGGGTAACGAGCTAGCAGAATCATCCAATAAAATTTTGGTGACCATCATCAAGAAGATGCTTGAAGAGAACAAAAAATTATGGCATAAAAATTTAGTGCATTCTCTATGGGCAGATAGATTGACTACAAAGAAATCCATTTGAATGTCACCATACCAGCTTGTTTATGGGGCAGATGCAGTGTTCCCTACCAGCCTAGGAGTACCAGTGATTAAATTGGTCCAAGAAATACAGACAGAAGAGGAAAGCATCGTAAGGAGGATCAATCAAACTATATATCTCCAGCAAACAAGAGAATAATTCTACAACAGAGCTTAGAAATTGCAAGAGAACATAAAAAAGTTTTTTGATAAGAGAACAAAGGCTTGTGACTTCAAAATTGGAGACAAGGTACTTAAGTGGGACTCTAGGAAATAGGACAAAGGAAGTCATGGAAAATTTGATAGTTTGTGGCAAGGTCCTTACATCATCCAATCCACCATTGGTCCAAATGCCTTTTTTTTGCAAGAGTTGGATGGTACAAATTTATTTGGGGGTCCTTTCAATGGCAGGATTCTCAAGCATTACTACTGCTGAGTTCCAGTTTAAAGTTTTCACCTCCATTGTAAATATCATTGTTGTGTTTTTCTTTAAAAAAAAAAACAAAAAAAGAGAGAGAAAAATGTTTCAAAAAAAAGAGAAAGAAAAGGTTCAGACATGCTCAAAACTTGAGCCTCTAAAGTTCCAAAGAATGGCTCAAATCAGCTCAAAACCTGAGCAAAAGAAAGGGAAAGCTAGTTCTAATATGCTCAAAACCTGAACCAGCAAAGGAAGAAGAAGAATCAGCTCTAACAAGCTCAAAACCGAAGTCACGAGGAAAAGAAGGATGCTTAAAAGTTTCACAAACCCAAGCCTTCACATTTTGGTTTCAAATCTCCTGCAAAGTTCAGTTCATGTGAAACTCTCTTTATTGCATGGATTATAGCAAACTAGGTAGTCTAATCCTGGTTTGGTTGTTTTTAAATTTCTGTTGTAGAATGTAGAGAATGAAATCTATTAGACAGTTTAATCCTACAAGATATTAGTTTAGGTAGAGAAGCTATGAAGCCAACTATTTAATCTGGTCTCATGGAGGAATAAGGGTAGAATTAGATTAGTTTGTTTTTTTCTTTCAATAAAAAAAAAATGATGAAGGTCTGCACGTCTAAATGCACCTTGAAGAAAAAATGTTAGGACTGTAGGATGGGTAGGTATATTGTTGGGGAGAATGTTTTCTGCTGATATAATATTCATCATGTTGGTGGCATCAGATAAAAGAGGAAAAGGATGGTCATAGAACCAGGCATCTGGCCTACTCCAAAGGTTATTTTATGAGATTCTTGACACCTTCAAGAAGATGCCATCCCCATGTGGAGCCACTGTTAGCCACCTATAAATTTTGACATAGCAAACAGGTGGCTAAATATGTTTCTGAGTCTTAAAGAGATACATTTCCTTTGAAAACCTATCATTCTTGAAGCCTCCATATGTCTTCTATCCTTTAAAATACCTTCATTTTTATTTCCATTGAAAAATCCTCATTGTTTGTGAAAGAAATTTTGCTCAGAAAAGCCTCCATTTGCTCCATTTTATCCATGCAAATTCCCCATTTTCACCTCTTTTCCCTTCACAAAATTTCCCCAAAAAACCCTCAAAATCCCCTCCTTAGCCCTCTAAATCATCAAATTCCCCATTTAAAACCTTATGGCTTCCTTCATTTATTTTAAAAACCCCTTTTTTCCCTTTACTGGAACCTACCATTTAGCCTTAAAAACTTTTTTTTGGCCTAAAAACCCACTTTTTACCTTATAATAGGTTTAAGCCCCTTTCGGCCTAGCCCCTAGCCCCTTTCCTACATATAAACGGCACCCAGGACCGGGCGCTAAGCCCCATGGTGCTAATCGCAATCAGAGCTTCCTTTAAGCTTTTTCCCTTTGTTAATTGAAATTTTCTGATGCGATGAAAATTTGTCCTATCCGCCATCCACTGCAATATTAATCGTTGATCTTTACAGATCTAATAGTCAGCAGTAATATCTCACCGTGCACATCACACCTTTCCAAAGCCCCTCCAATTGTATATCCACCATTGATCCCTTTCTAGATCTAATGGCTAGCGCAAAATCGCATCGCGCTAACCCAGCATTCCCACTCTTCCTTCTCCCCGATGGCCAACTCTCCAATTAGAACCTGGCTGTTGAATCCACAAGAACCAATGGCCCAGATTTAATCGCGCTCTGCCTCTTGTGCCCCCCATCATTCCCCCTCCAATCATATCTCCACCGTTGATCTATTTCATGATCCAATGGTCCACGCTAAATTGCAAATCGCAAAATCAGTTAACCATGGAGTTTTGGCCCCCTTCCTTTCTCCGATGAGATTAAATCTCCATTGTCCATTCCGCTAGATCTGACGGTCCAGATTGCATCACACCCCGCCTTCCCTTTCCACCTTTCCACTGTTCCACCGATCCCTGATCAAATCTCCGCCATCCATTTCATAGATCCAACGGTCAGGATTTAATCCACCATTGGTTCTCCCCACCATATCACCCATGCATCTTTCCATATTGCGCACTATCCTGCACCGTCAGATCTCCCCATCATACATCCTACAGCTGAGGTGCATATTGTGAAATTTTAGTGTCCGACAGTTAACATTTCAAATTTACGCGATAAAAGTGGTCTTATAAGGGACACGTGTCAGGTAGCGAGGTATATCGCGTTGTTTAGGAAAATTTTCAAAACCACTTCAAAGTAGCACGAAAACAGTAGTTTCCCTCTAAAAAGCACTCCTCCTTGATATAGTTTTTCATTAAATCCCGACAGTTGATCTGATATACAATGACGGCTCATATTACATCGCGTTCCCATCCACATTTCTTCCATCGAAGCTTCCAAATGATTTCATCGGAAGATCTCCACCATTGATCTCCTCTAGTGATCCAATGGTCCACATTCAGTTTCCCTCCGCCCTTTCGGTCCCACCACCAAAAGCCTTCGATTTCATTCATTTTACTTCTTTTCGTTTGTATTCATACAACATTAAACTTTTGTGTTTTAACACTAAAAGTTTTTCTTCCACCTAATTTAGTCTAACCTTCCTGCATGATAAATTCTGACTGTCAATCACCATCTATCAGTCTAATCCAACGGTGTCGAACCATCTTCACACCAGATTTTCATCACGCTATTTTTCTTCCATTTTGCCATTAGTTTCACCCATTTCTTCGCTACTACCACCATTTTCATTGTTTCTCTCGATATTCCACGGCCCTCCACAGCATCCATCCTCCACCCCCACTGATTTCTTAACATGCTTATCATCTTTTTGTAGGGTTACAAATGGTGAAAACTGTTCTTTCTCACAGTCACTGTCATGGTGACATAGAGCGCATGGAAAGATTTTTTCAAAGCCAGGATTGCAGGGAAGACTCCTGAGGGGGTTTTAAACATATGGTTTGTTAAATATCAAGTTATTAACTCTGTTCGAACCCTCCAGCACCATGAAAACTAGCAATATTCATAGACAAGACAGAAGTGAAGCGGAAAAGAGTATCAGTGACAATTTAAAGAGATTTAAAGCCCATTATTGAAGATTAAATGCTTAAATCTAGTGTTTAGATGGCGAATATACAGATTGAAGACCTTATGAATGATCCAAAAGGCCTTATCAGGCCTAACTCACACGAAACAAGCCATATCAGTGTTTCACATTAGCAGAATGTTGTTTCCCAAGAAAGGACGAGTTCCCATAACTTTTTTTATTATCCATCAATGTTCCTAAGAAGATCACCACCCTGACAGTAGTCCTAAGATTTCCAGAGAATTAGTTACACAGTATGGAAGATCTGAAGTCATTTGTCTACCTTACTTGTCCCAGAGTACTACAGAGTACAAACAGCCAAAAATTACTTCAAGAGACATACCTGGAATTATAACAGCCTGTCGAAGACTTCTATTTCATCCAAAGGGTACTGAAAATCAATACAGAGATATCAAGACAGAATGGGCTACAGAAACACTTATCCCTCTATTTTAATGATCTATTTAAAGTTATATCTACCTCTACTACCACACTTTCGGTTATAAGAACTCATGAAAAATACATTGTAAAGGTTGTTGTTTGGATAACCGTGGATTGTAAGTTGTTTCTTTGAGATAGTGTTCTTTGTGTATCAGTTGTAAAATAGGCTAAGGAGATGATTTTAGACTGAATACCAAGCTATTGGACAATGATATATATGACTGGTGTTGCTCTTTAATATGACAATCATGTTCATTGGATCCTGATTTAAAGCAACGGTGATGTGTTCTATATTTGTCAATGTTTCTCTCTGTTATTCATCATATTTCATTTCTCTGATAAGAATTAGTAATCTAGCTTAGGATATACTGCTGTAAAGTACCCTAAAGCTTCCTGCTCTTCTTATCTTTGATGTTTTCTACTAATTTTGTAATCTGAGAACATATTCAAGATAATTTAGCCAGTATAGCAGTTGGTTCTCCCTGCTTACTGATGTGTGAATTGAAGAGTACTCTATTCTTAGATGTTCTTTTCTAGTTTTAACTGAAAGAATTGGGATACTAGGAGATTTAGAGTGGATTATGTCTCACTAGGGTCCTTTTCCAATAGTTAAGCTTTTTTAATATCCCTTAAGTTGAATGTGAAAAGCATTGAAAGTTAAAAGTCTTTCTCTGATCTTAGGCTTCACTTTTGTCAAAATATTAAGTCATGTTTTCTATTGTCTAAAGATTTGGCCTCATTAGGAGTTTGGTCATAGATGGCTAAGGCATGTCCGATCATCTTGGAAGGTTTCCTTGTCATTCATCTTCACTTCCTATTGTCTCGTCCCATACTATCATCTTAGAGATCCTCTGTTTTAGATGACTAGCCCATTTGAAAGCCTTGGATATTGAATTGCAGGTAAACCCTTTTATGACCCCATTGCCCAATGGACTTGTGTTTTCTTTGAATTATCTCCCCATTTCCAAAAATCCTTCTTTTCTCACCCTTTGTCTTACATTAAACCCTTCTTTCATTTTTCCCAACAACCAAACAAGCAAACAAACAAACAAAACAACAACCCTTGTGCCCTATAACTTGCCTAACAACTTCAATTTGAACCTTCAAATATATATTATCCTTTGCCTTTATAGAGAGATCCCTCTCAGGACCCAGGAGGGCTAGATCCTGAGATCCCAAAGTGGTTTGATGTTGTCTTGTCTTTTGGTATTGCCAAACCTACCAAAACACAGGAACTAAAATAGATGGGAGGGTTGAGGTAGGAGAATAAGATTTACAAAGGAGGTTCTCAATCCCTAAAACCTTTTGGGAACTTGGATTCCCAAGTAGTCCTTGATAAATCAGCTTTGATGAAAGATGGGACCATAGAAGGCAAAAGGGACCCAGCAAAGATTAGGGGATGGATTTTGGCACCCAAAGATGTTCTTAACATATCCAATTTGAGGGGAAAGGATCAACAATATTTTTCTTCGAATGATGCCAAATTGATCCTACTAGGTTTTAGCCTTGGGAACACCTAGAAAGAAATTATCCTAGAGATAGGTCTTAGGGTATCCAGAGATTCCATCATTGAAATTTCTTCAATTTAATAGGATAGTGAGGGGACCTATCAATGTAGTTGTATATAGGAGATAAAATTTTTCCTATGGCTAGATTCCTAGGAAATTAATGCCTTAGGTGACCTAATGGAGCTAGACCTAGAAATAAAGGTAAAAAGTGAAAAGGGGGGGGGGGGGGGGCATGATCTCCCTTTTTTGATGGAACACTTCCTTATTCACTTGGGGATATGGAGTCAAGTATAATAATGAAGAAGGATTTTGTTTCTTGTTTAAGGAGTCCCAGAAAGTCAACTTCGTCCAATGTTAGAGGAAAGAGAAGAAAACTGACTTCCAAGCATTTATACTTCATAAAAATGGTGCAATATTATTATTATAATGTGATCTCTAGGAAATTTAAGTCATCCAAAAATTTTCCATACATAGAATAAGCTAAATAGACACATAATTTCACATTTCATATACACAACAATTAGCCCTAATTATAGCGAAGTCCAATTCTATGCAGCAACAAGAAAAACAACATTAAATTTTCACCTACAATGTTACAGAGTATATCCAACTACCATCACATTTTCAAATAAGACGCTCCAAGATAGAAATATCCCAAATCCATACATAAAAATTCATCCATCATCCAAAAATAGTCCTCCAAGGAAAAATACGAAGTTCTCTAAAGACAGAGAGATCCCAAGTGAAAAGATGATACAAATGAATAAAAATAACTCCTATTTATACACCAACTAGGATTTTGATTTAGCTAATGAGCCTACGTTAGCCCCTAAATATCAAATAATGTGAAAATAAACAAACTTTTTGTGACAATCTCACCAAACTAGCTCATAAATGTAATAATAGGCCTCTATGTATTTAAAATAATAATATATGCATGTCGTGGGGCCCTCCAAGTGGCCTGATAATGTCTAGAAGTTCCATAATGATGAATAAAATCCTCAAAATGTGATGGACAAAGGGGTGTCCCCTTGTTCTCCAAGTAGTACACATGTGGTGCTCCCAATGGGTGTGGGGGCACACCAATGGCCCCATGGATCTCCATATGAGTCGAAGATTCCCATAGATAATTTGTAAGGGCCAAAATGATGGAATGAACACTTCCATGTCATCATACAAGCCCTGGGACACCGTCCAAGTGTGTGGTGCTCTTGTGGAGTCAGTTTCGCATAGTGTAACAAATGCATTCTCCTTGTCCCAAATTCAAATATCTATTAATATATGGACATCGGTGGGGATCCATAGAGTGTTGTCTACTGGTGTGGAGGCCCATGGCTCTATACACACACCCTATATGTGCCAATTTTTCTGTCCGGGAGGTTAACACCCCATATAGGAATACCAAACCTAAATGGACACCATCTACAATCATGTATAAGATCTAATGCATCCCCTATCCTTCCAATACAACAAGTCATTACAGTAATTGTGTAAAAAAGATTACAAACCATAGATAACAAAGTGGGCACTTCATAATGGCATGCCCTTCCGTAGAGGGCTTTGGCATTTGCTAATGTCTCCAAGCTCCAAAGGGGGTTACCTAGGTACCTTATTAGGTGGTTTTTACCCTTAGAGGGGATTGTATTTCCAAGGTACATCCCTAAAATGGGGGTCGCAAGTGATAAAGAGGTTAAATGGAATATGGAATGAGAGGGGAAATCTGGGGCCACATATCGGGTCACAATGGTAGCTAGAGAAAGGGAAGACTACATCTAGGTATATAATGTGTAGGAGGGAGAAATTGGGGTACATAAGGCACTCCAACCTTGATTTTTCCACCCTTCTTTATATTCATTTTTCCCTTTATGAATTTACTTTAATTAACTGCTCATGGCTCGAAGGATAAGAGCGTGATGTGTAAGATATAGTAGTGATTACCCCCTTTAAGTAGGGTGGTTCATTTCCCCTCTAGGGGTTGGGACAATCATGTGTTCCTAAATGATATAGGAGGATCATATAGGGCCTATGGAACTAGGGTGATGACCATGTTAGGATATTCGGACACATAGGAAATATTTAAGTATAACTTGGTCTAGTGTAGAGTTAGGTAAAGTGTGTTTCTTTACTATGTACATTTGTAACTTATAATCCGACGGTCAGAATTTGTAGTGATCCGATGGTTCACTCTCTCCTTGGTATTAACAGCACTTGATCCGAGGCTTAACACACGATTGGTCCATGATCTCTATTTAATCTTCATGGATGGTCATTTTTCCGGTAACCGTTTATGAGAGAAACATATGTAAAATTTATTTCTATATTAATAAATTTCCTGAAGTGGTCGCGTTGGCTCAGGCAGTGGACTATTTCCCTATTCGAGGGCTTTAACCACGTGATATACTAGTGTAATGATTTGTGAGCTATTTGTGAGTAGTGACCTTTTCTTTTTTATCTAAGGAACTTACCCTGTAAATTCCTACATGGTATCAGAGCTATCTTGAGGGACACATTCGTTGTTGATCCAAATCAGAAGCTGGTTTGACTGCATGTGACTATCCTTTTCTAGATCTGCTATTTTTGAACCTTTTTAGGCTTGTAGAATGGCTATATTGTGTCCAGAGCATCTGTTATAGTGAGGAACCACTTTGGTTTCATGCGAAAAGGTTTCTGGTTTCCCACGTTATGTCATTTTATATATGGAGGTATAAAGTATCTGTTTTGCAGTTATATTTATTAATCATTTTGTTTATTTCAGTTCCCTCTATTTATTTCGGTTTATATTTTTTCTATTTCATGATCTATACCCCATTCTTTGTGTATGCTCTTTTCTCTATGTTGTGTGCGATCTTGGAAAATCAAAATCAGGAACATGAGATTTTTTTTGCTACATATGCTCTTTCCCTGTGTCTTTGTGCGATCTTGGGAAATCATAAATATCAAAAAGGGATAGTTTCCAATAAGGCTAATAAAAAATCTAACATTCTGCCGTAAGGGTAGTATTTTCATTTTTTTGTGCTTGGATTTTGTGCCTTTTTTGCAGGAAAAAGCACGCACATCAAAGAGTAAAAAAACAAAAAAGGTTCAACTATCTTTCTCAAGCTTCCTTTTCTAAAAAGGTTTTTGTTAAAGGAGCGGGATTTTTTTTTTAAAGTATAACTTAATCATCAAATTTCAACCATTCCCATAACTAGTTGGCATCTACAACTCAAGTATTTCAAAAAGGCATAACTTCTTCATCCCGAAGCCGTTTTTTGAGCCGTTTTTTTTTTAATCGATCTAATTTTTTGAGTTCTTTCCATTGAAGCCGTTATTTTCAAACCTTTTTAGCTTTTGTGCTTGAAAAAAAATGGAAAGTTCTTGCCCATTTATTCTTAGCAACACCAATTATTTCCAATGGATACCTCACATGGTAGATTTACTTAGAAGTAAAGGGCTTTATATAATAGCCACATGACAAGAAACTAAACTACCAATGGAGATAAAGCCGCTAAATGGGAAAATAAACAAGATCAAGTAGGAGGTTTGATAGGGATTTCCATTGCTCAAGATATTCGATTTCACATCCTTGAAATTGACACCCCTGATGAAGCCCTAAAAAAGATAAATACATTTTTTTGGCATTCAAAATCAAATCAAGGCCCACCAGCCTGAAAATGAGTTACTTACTTTAGACCCCAATAATTTATCCTCTATTGAAGATTTTTTGTCCAAATTCAAGACCCTTAGACATCTTTTAGAAGGTTTTAACGTCAAAAAGGAATAGGGTAGCCTCATCTATTCCATTCTTGCTAAGCTTGGCCCTACATACTCTGTATTTGTTTCCACCTTTAATTCCACTAGATAAGCCCTCATTTCTCAAGGAACAGGCTACAAGAACCCTCTTTTGATTCCTTGTGCGATTATTTGATAAGACAATAGGAAACACACCTACAAATTGGTCTTATCACTTTTGGAAACGCTTCTAAGAAAGCCTTTGCAGTAAAACAACAACCATATCAAAGGAATCCCAAGAAGCAGTATTCCAAAAACTATGGTCCTAAACCAAACAAGGGTCCTAAGCAATTTCAGCCGCAAACTGAAAAAGAAACTCAGCAAATTGATAAGGCGACTCAAAAAAAAGGGAATAAAACAGATAGACATTGCAACTTTTGTAATCCTGATGGCCATGTAGAGTCCAAATGTTTTAAAAATGTGGAAGCCTTGGAAGCAGGAATGCAGCAGCACCACATCAATTTCGAGACCTACTCAACTTAATCGTCGGGAATGACACTTTTTGCTTGTGGTTGTCAATCATCTGGCGATGCAATAAATGCATCTTCTTCTTCTCATTCTCATGAGTGGCTCATTGATTCTTGAGCTTCTTACCACATGGCCAAAAATAAAGCCACTTTTTCTTCTTTAATTGATTGTAACACCAAACATATTTATGTTGGTTATGATAGATCTCTTAGTGTTGTAGGATCTGGACCCATTCATATAGATAATGGTTAGTTTAATGATATACTATGTGTTCCTACCTTGTCATGCAATCTTATATCTATTTATAAGATAACTCATTCAGGTGAATGGAAAATAGTAGAATTATCAACTCATGATGTTGTAATCAAGGAACTCAAAGACCCTAGACATATTTTAACTACTGCCATTGCTGATGATTTCACAAGGTTGTATAAGTTTGACAACTTTGGGTCATCATGTCTTCCCTCCATTTATTTTTTTTCATAATGATGAAGTGAGCCAACTTTGGCCTGAGCGATTTGGTCACTTAAACTATTGCTCTCTTCAAACTCTATGTAAAGAAAATATGGTGACAAGTATCCCTATGGTATCTTGCCAAGATGGTGTTTGATCCAGATGTGTACATGGAAAACATCATCGGGATAGTTTTGAAAAACATGCCTCTTAGCATGCTTCAACCCCTTTGCAGCTTGTGCACAGTGACTTATGTGGTCCACTTCTTGTTGTTTCTTTGTCTGGTTGCAAGTACTTCTTAACTTTCATTGATTATTTTTCCAAACTCACTTGGGTATACTTCTTAAAACTAAAGAGTGAAGTTTTTAACATGTTCTTTGCCTTTAAGGCCTTTGTTGAGAAACAATATAGACATCAAACAATGGAGGATAATATGTTAACAAAAAATATTTCAATTTTTTGACTGAGCATGGCACTCAATTGCAACATGATGTTCCATATACTCCAAAACAAAATGGTGTAGCTGAAAGGAAGAATCACGCCTTAAAAGAAATGGCTAACTGTATGCTTCAATCTAAAGGACTTAGTATCAATTTTTGGGCCGAAGCAATTAACTGTGAAAATTACATAGTAAATCATACATCTACTAAGGTATTAAGGAATGTACCTCATGAAGAATCTTGGAGCTCAATCAGACCAGATGTAATTCAATTTTGTCTTTTTGAAAGTGATGCTTGGGCCCATATTCTAGATGCGAAACATAAAGCCTTAGAACATAAGAGTGAAAAATGCATTTTTGTTGGATATTCTGAAGATGTCAAAGGATATAGACTTCTTCAACCAAAATCCAAAAATATAATCATTATAAGAGATGTAAAATTTCATGAAAATATATCAGCCTACGAGCCTAGTTCAACGGGTGTTCCACCTTTGACCTGAATTCCTGATTCGGCATATGTGCCACCTCTCTCTATCTCTTCTATTTTTTATAGCATTCCCTCTAGTTCAGATGATGACAATGAGGATGACAATCCTCCTCCACCCCTTGAAGATATTCCTTCAACTCCACAACTTCAAAAATGTGTCCACTCTACTCGGGATGCAATAGGTTCTCTTATAGGTGACCCTGCAGATCGACGACGTACACATTCTCAGTTCAAAAGAGCATCTTACTTATTGGCTCAAGTTCCAGAAAAACCTGATCTAGACACCTTTCAAGAATCTTCCAGTCATCTAAATTGGAATGAAGCTATGAATGAAGAATATTGTTCCTTATTGGAAAACAATACTTGGGATCTTGTTCCTCTTCTAAAAGAAAGAAAACTTTGTAGATCTAGATGGGCTTACAAAAAAAAGTTTTGACCAGATGGAAAACTGGATAGACATAAAGCTCATCTTGTTGCTAAAGGATTCTCACAATTTTAAGGCATTGATTATACCAAAACCTTCTCCCCTATCTACAGAATGAATTCTATCAGCCTTATTCTCTCCCTTGCTGCCTCCTTTAGATAGGAAGTCCATTAGATGGATGTTAAATCTGCCTTCTTACATGGAGAATTTCATGAAGAAATCTACATGGAACAACCCCTTGGCTTTATCCAAAACGACTCTAGCCTTGTTTTTCACCTTATGAAGTCTCTCTATGGTCTCAAACAAGCTCCTTGGGCTTGGTATGCCAAAATGTATAGATTTCTATTAGATAATGGATTTTCTAGGTGTCATTCTCACAACACTGTCTACACCAAGAAAGTGGGTAAATCCTTCACCATCCTTGTTCTTTATGTTGATGATTTTATTGTTACTAGTAGTGATCCAAACCATATAAAACATGTGAAGTCTAGCCTCAAAAAGAAGTTTGAAATGACAAACTTAGGACACTTGCATTATTTCCTTGGTCTTCAAGTCTTGCAATCCAAAGAAGGTATTACCCTTTCTTAGTCCAAGTATGCCTCTGATCCTTTACACTACTTTCACATGGAAGACTGTAAGGTAGCCCCTTCTCCCTTTTAGTTTGGATTCAATATTTCACTCACTTGTACTACCCCTGATGTTGATTCTACCTTATACCATGAACTTTTTGGTAAAATTCTGTTTCTAACCCATACTCGTCCTAATATTTCCTTTGCCATTGGTCTTGTTGCTCAGTTTATGCACCAACCTAATGAAAGTCACTGGAAAGCATGTAAAAGAATACTTCGATATATTCGAGGTATAGTTCAATTTGGGATTCATTAGAGTGCAGGAGCATCTCCATTGTTGATTGGTTTCACTGATTCTGATTAGGCTGGTGACCCTGATGATCGAAACTCTACTACAAGATATGTATTCACTCTTGGGTTAAAAACCTATTACTTGGTCTTGTAAGAAACAAAATGGCATCCCTCTTTCTTTGGCAGAAGTAGAGGATTGTGGTCTCATTGAAGCTAGCAAGGAATCCATGTGGATTCGTCAGATCCTGTCTAAATTTGGTCTTCGTCAACAACATCCAACTACACCTTGGTGTCATAATTAGAGTACCAAATGATGAAATGAACACTTCCATGTCATCGTACAAGCCTTAGGATACCATCCAAGTGGGTGGTGCTCTTTTGGAGTCAATTTGACATAGTGTAAAAAATTCATTGTCCTCATCCCAAAACTGGATCTATATTAATCTCTAGACATAAGTGGGGATCCATGGAGTGTTTTATACTGGTGTGGAGGCCCATGGATCTCTACACACAACCTATATGTGCCAATTTTTCCCTCTATTAGGTTAACACACCATATAGGAAGACCAAACCCAAATAGAAACCATCTACAATCATGTATAAGATCCAATTCATCCCCTATCCTTCCAATAAAAAAACCTATTAGAGTAATCGTGTAAAATAGCTTACAAGCCATAGACAACAAAGCGGGCACTTCATAATGGCATGCCCTTCCATAGAGGGCTTTGGCATGTGCTAATATCTCCAAGATCCAAAGGGGGTTAGCTAGGTACCTTATTAGTTGGTTTTTACCCTTACAAGGGATAGTATGTCCCAGGTACATCCCTCAAATGGGGGTGGCAAGTGATAAAGAGGTTAAATGGAATATGGAATCAGAGAAAAAATCTCAGGCCACATATCAGGGCATAAGGGTGGCTAGAGAAAGGGAAGTCTACACCTACGGATATAATATGTAGGAGGGAGAAATTGTGGTACATAAGGTGTCCTGACCTTGATTTTTCCACCGTTCTTTATATTCATTTTTCCTTTTATGAATTTTCTTTAATTAACTACTTGGGGCTAAAAGGATAAGAGTGTGATGTGTAAGATATAGTAGTGATTACCCCCTTAAGGTAGGGTTGTTCATTTCCCCTCTAGGGGTTGGGACAATCATGTGTTCCTGAATGATATAGGAGGCTCATCTAGGGCTTATGGAACCAGGGTGATGACCGTGTTAGGATATTCCGACACATAGGAAATAGTTAAGTATAAATTTGTCTAGTGTATAGTTAGTTAAAGTGTGTTTCTTTACTATGTACATTTGTAACTTATAATCCGATGGTCACGATTTGTAGTGATCCAACGGTTCACTCTCTCCTCGGTATTAATGACACTTGATCCATGGCTTAACACCTGATTGGTCCATGATCTCTATTTAAAGAGAATGGAGGGTCAGTTTCACGGTACCCGTTTATGAGAGAAACATATGTAAAATTTATTTTTATGTTAATAAATTTCTTGAAGTGGTCGTGTTGGCTCAGGCCATGGACTGTTTCCCTCTTCGAGGGTTTTAACCACGTGATATAATGGTGTACTATTTTTTGATATATTTGTGAGCGGTGACCTATTTTTTTTTATCTAATGAACTTACCCTGTAAATTCCTACATACCATGGGTATGGTGTAGAGCTCATGTATTGGATTTTTCTTACATGCTAATTATTTTTTTCCGGGCCATCTTTTGCATTTTGAGGTACAATTTCATGTTGAATGTCACCATTTATGATTTTACTTTTACTTTTAATTACTTCAGCCTCTAGGGCATCATTCCATGCCTAACCTGAGGGTGAGGCAAGGGGATAGGGAGGTTGACCCTATGTGGACCTCGAGAGGCAATGTGGAACCATAGAGGAAATGTGGACCCAGGTGGGAGAAATAATGAATGAGGGTATATTCAGTGGAAAGGGAGTAATATATGCAGATAAAGGAGTAGGAACACACACCCAAAGTCAGGGTTTCCAAAGTAGTACGAACCTATAACCAAATGGTCAATAAATGAGACCCCACGAGACTAATATCGAAGGGTAACATCCAAAATAAAACAAGGGGACATGAGCACAAAATAAGGCCACTCTTTCTCCCCAAATCCCCTCATTATTCCATGCCTAGATAAGTAAACCCAATACTGAATTACCAAATGAAAATACATACCTTTAGATTCGGGAGGCCCACCTTCAAATATACAATCAATACAGATGGGTGAGGGACTACATGGTTGGCTTAGGTAGTGAAGAAATGGCACAAAAAGTTGGTTGAAGGCTAAAATGGGTTGTCCGTTGAGGTCCATCATAGAGAAACAAATTGTCCTAGAAGTTTTCGGTAACATATGGCTCAAACTAGGACGTGATTGCTCAGAGAAGGGGGTGTGTAATATTCCCATTTAGCAGCAGATAATTGGAAATATTAATTTTTCTCATATTTTACCTTTATCATGTTAGTCATGAAATAAAGGGGGTGATGGGATCCATAACCCAAACATAGGATAAAATAACTCCCTAAAGTCACTTAGATGAATTCAGATTTTAGCATGGGGCCCAAGGGAGCCAAGTGACAGTGTAGGGAGAGGGGCATCGTGGAGGCAGCATGGGCCAGGACAGCGTAGTCTAGTGGGGAAAATGTGGCCATGACGAGACAATGCAGTTGAGTGGGGCCCAAGGGAGAGGTAGGCTCTCAAGCATAAAAGGAGGGAGAGGCTAATGATTCAGTCATTCTATTATGCATATTCTGATTTTTTGTCTTTGAAACATTGAGCATGCTTAGATTATTTAGCGAAGTCTGCAAGTGTTGTTCAACACGCGAGTGCCTCTGAGCGGAGATCCCAACCTTAGCCTTGGGGGACTTCGAGTGCTTTCTCAGTTGAGGAGATCCACCATCAATTTCCATAGCAAAGCACGTAGTACCTTTCAGCTAGGATCCATACAGTCACTAATTAGGCAGCACAGTCACACTCAGGGATTAGGCAGACTTGGGAGGAGGCATCACTAGGAGAGAGAGGAGATCAGGGATTTTAGCCCGGGAGTAGTGTGAAGGGATAAACCCTTCACAAGTAATATTTTGAAGTAGGAGGAGGCCACCATTTATGGCTTGATAGTCTAGTGCCAATGTACTCACATGGAGCGCGTAATTTTTCCAAGGGGATCAAAATCCAGGGTCAACATTTCTGGAATTACTTTAATGGATTTTCTGGGTTTTTGGAGGAGATATTATATCCGGAGTTTCATGTTTTCCTAAGCAAGGGAACAACCCCAAAGAGAATATCCACTCCAGATAGAGGAAGTAGTCCCGACAGGAGCAGCAGTAGCTCAGGGAGTTACATAGTCGTAGAGAGAGTAGCCATTCACAGTGGGATTCTGAGAGTATTTTCATCTTTCCTTGAGCAAGCCAAGGTTCCATCATTATGATCACATTTGTATAGATTTTCCTGTTTAATACTATAATAAAATGTCTCATATTTTCTCCATGTTTGTAGTGTTCTTATGATGTCTCTCTATTTGTTGTAGTTATTGTTTATGTTGCTTTATATTGCTGTTTATTTCCTATTTTGAATATTACACTTTTATCAGATCTCATAGCCTTGGCTCAGCCTATGGAGAAGATTAATCTATGAAACTCGGAGGAAAGGAATACAACACTTACCAGAAAAAGTGGTATAGGAGCTAAGAGCATAGACTCAAGGCCACATTTGGAGAAGTGGACTTCATTCCAGTGGTAGACGTAGATGAGGAAGAACCTATGGCTAAAGGAAGATATGACAGGAAGGAGTTCGAGAATCTCCTCCTGAAATATGTGCAAAAACTCTTGAGGAGGATAGAGGAGATGGGTCAGAAGTTTTTTGTAGATAATAGACAGCGTGAAACCCCAAGGGGTTTTCACATTAGTGAGGGATCTCGCACTTCCCATCACATATAGGAGAAAATCACAGCGCAATAGGTAGTACCACATAGTCACTCACGTTTCACGATGCCCACATACTTTACTACAAGAACCAGAATGGGAGGACCCCAGGAGTCAGAGGTGGTTCATTTTCTGGATTATTTTGTATAGTATCAGTATTATGGGCGGGAGTTTGGTAAAGCTATCACTTTCAATGAATTTTGACATCTCAAAAAGGACAACAGATCCCGCAACCAGAACAGAGGTGGTGGGTACATGCAGGGAGGTGAGATGCAATGTAACGTGGGTATTTTTTTTCTTGCCATATTTTGACGGGTCATCTAAATGTTCAACGAAAGCTTGGGTGGAGAATCTGGACATTTATTTTTGACTTAATTAGATGACAGAAGGGCAGGCCATCAAGGTGGCAACACTGCACCTTGAGGGAGAGGCCCATGACTGGTGGTTCCATGGGATGGCCACATTGGATCACTAAACAGTGACAATGTATGTGGATTTTACACGAAGATAGGTGGGGTAGTTTGACTGGAGGGATTCAGAAGAGCATTTTTTCGAGCTGAGAAAGCTCAAGCAGACTAGAAACCCAGAAACTTACATTTCTGAGCTCTTGAGACTTTTAGTGATGGTACCTACCTTGTCCTTAGCTAGGAGGATTTACATGTTCATTTATGGGTTGGAAGAACCTCTATGTGGGCTAGTAAGATCCATGAGGCTTGCTACACTTCAAGATGCAGTTGCGAGGACCAAATACTTGCAGGATGCTTTACCGAGGACCAAAGCTCCTTTCCCCTAGAGACCAGAATTTCAAACAAAGGGGAAGGACATGAGAGTTCCACCACCAAAAGGGAACCAATTCCAGGGACCTTTGGATGATCATACCCAGAGAGGCTTGAGATGGAGGAAGCTATGCTTCACATGCCAGGATCCATGGGTACCAGGTCATTGATGTGCCGCATGGAAGGCACATTACATTGAAGTCTTCTCTGATATTGAGCAAGAAGAAGATGCCTATGAGGGGATAGAGGGAGAGGCCAGTGCTGTAGTGTAGATTAGGGATCATTCACCACCTCATCCCCTGGGAGAAGGAGGAGCATCGTTTTCACCCATTGGAGGAGTCCTTGCATCTTTGCGAGGGGTTCTGAATTATTTGACACTACGTGCCCGAGGCACCGTTTAGGGACAACGTTTCAATTCTAGTTGATAGTGAGGCTACTCGCAACTTTATTGATGCCCAATTGGTAGAGAGGAGGGGTGTACAGACAGAGAGCTTTTATGGCTTCTTAGTACTAATACCAGGTGCCAGAACTATGTAGTGTGCTAGATACATTTCGTCATTAGTAGTGACCATGGAGACCTACACTATGACAGATCATTTTTTTGTGGTCGACATTCTAGACACAAACGTAGTGTTGGGAGTGCAGTGTTTGATCACATTGGGGAAGGTGACCATAGACTGGGATACTTTGCAGATGGAGTGGATAGACAAGAAGAGCGATAAGCATGTGATGATCCTAGGCATTCACACATATCCTTTGCAGACAGTTTCATCATGCCAGATGGAGGTAGAATTATAGAAGGGAGACATAGAGTGGGTAGTAGAGATGTGTATTTCAGAGGTAGGGGGGCTACAGGGTAGGAAATTCACCTAGATGTGCAGTCAATTTTGGATAGCTATTCCACATTTTTTGGGGATATACCACTAGGACAGCCACCGAACCAGGAGCATGAGGATACTATTGAGCTGGAGCAGGGTATTTAGGCTATGATCATTACACCCTATAGGCATCTAGAAGCCTACAGGGTTGAGATTGAGAGAGCCATTCATGAGATCTTAGTAATAAGACACATCAGGCCCATTACTAGCCCATTTTATTCTTCTATTGTATTGGTGAAGAAGAAGGATAACACACTGAGGATGTGCATCGACTACCAGGCTCACGACAATAAGATGATAAATAACCGATACCCCATTTCACAGATTGACGAGTTGATGGATTAGCTCAAGGGATTTAAATTATTCTCCAAGATTGATATGAAACCGAGATACCATCAGATATGAGTGAGGGACCAGGATGTCCCTAAGACTTCTTTTAGATGCCATTATGTCCATTTCAAGTTTTTGGTGATGCCCTTCAAGCTAACCAATGCACCGACCATGTTTCAGTATTGTATGAACAACATATTTCGTGGTTAGTTGAGGAAGTTCATGCTGTTGTTCTTCGATGATATCCTTATATACAACCACACTTGGTAGGATCACATACAATGCATTGAGTTTGTACTGTGCATCTTGAAGGAGCAACATTTCTATGCTAAGCTCTCCAAGTGCGAGTTTGGGTTGACAGAGATGCTTTATTTTGGGCATATCATTTATGTGGACAGAATGAGAGTCCAAGAGGAGAAGATACGAGCCATCTGGGAATGGCTGGAGCCGAAGAATGTGACAGAAATCTAGGGGTTTTTAGGCATCTACATCTACTACCGAAATTTTTTCAAGGGATTTTCCCAACTTGATGCACCCCTCATAGATCTCACCAAGAAGGGGGAATTTAGTTGGAATGACAGAGCGGGGAGAGCCTTTGACAAACTCAAGGAGGTAATGAGTAGCTGCCCAGTGCTGGCTTTGTCAGATTTCACGCAACCATTCATTTTGGAGTGTGATGATTCACAAGAGGGAGTGGACACAGTTTTGATACAAGGAGGCCACCCCATAGCTTTGGAGAGTAGGAAGATATTGTTGCATGAGAGATTTTATGCTATATATGACAAGGATATTCTGGACATTATGCATGCACTGGCCAAGTTTTGATAATATCTGGTGGGAAACAAGTTTTGGGTGAGGACTGATCACAACAGCCTCCAGTTTTTTTATTGAGTTGAAGAAGTTACTCGAGAAGCAGCAGAAGTGGGTTAGTAAGATCAAGGCTTATGAATTTGACATCGAGTATGCCAAAGAGAATGATAACATGGTGGTCAATGCCCTATCACACAAATTGGTAGTGTTGTCCTTGATGAGCAGAGATATAGAATGGACGGCTCAACTACTAGTAGATTACTCCAAGGACCATTTTTCCTATGAGGTGTTGGATGGTCAAATCATAGATGACAGGTACATGGTGATGGATGAGGTGATTTACTTTAGGGACAAGATCTTCTTGACTGGGGAATCTCAACTCAAGGAGAAGATATTGTGTGCCTCCCATGATTCACCATTGTCGGCCCATCAAGGATTCACGAAGACCTACAGGGCTATCAAGGAGAGGTTCTCTTGGAGAGGCCTCAAGGATGACGTATTTTGACATGTTAGGGAGTGCAAGGTATGTCAGAGGAACAAAAGGGAGATGAGCCACCCATCTAGATTACTATAGCCACTTCCCATTCAGTAAGGAAAGTGGGAAAGAATATTGATGGATTTCATCTCTTGGTTGCCGACGGTGCAGGGCAAGGATTGCATCTTTGTGGTTTTTTATCGACTAACTAAGTATTATCACCTCTTCACCATATCATCATAGTACATGGTTGCACAGATGGCGGAGCTGTTTTTCTGTGACATTTTCAGGTTAAATGGTCTTCCAAAGACCATCATTAGTTGCAAGGACAATCATTTCATGGGAAGATTTTGGCAGGAGCTCTTTTGTTTGGTGTGTACAGAGTTGACTCCTAGTACTAGCTATCACCCTCATATGGATGGGCAGATAGAGATAGTGGACAAGTGGCTAGAGGGCTACTTGCAAAAATATGTCACGAGGCAGTAGAAGGCATGGATGAGTTGGCTACATTTGGGGAAATACTGCTACAACACCACTTTCCACATGTCTATCGATATGTCTCTGTTTTATGCTTTATATTGAAATCATGGTCTGAATTTTGTTGATGTTGTGATTGGAGCTAGCAAGGCCCCCAACGTAAAGGACTGGATCCAAGAGAGTTAGGATATACTCCGAGCTCTTGAGGATAACTTAGCCATAGCGCAGAATCAACAGAAACTATATGTCGACACAGGGTGCGTAGGGAGGTTGTTTAAGGTAGGTGACTTGGTCTACCTACGACTTCAGCCATATTGGAAATCCAAGCTGAAGAAGAAAGGATCCGAGAAGCTGAAGCTCCACTTCCATGGACCTTACAGGGTGATCCATTGGATATGGGAGGTTTCTTATGATTTGGAGTTGCTAGCAGGTAGAAGGATGTACAACATCTTCCATGTATCATGCCTAAAAAAGGCATTGGAGTGGTTGGTGACTACAACAGAGGAGCTCCTGCCTACAAATGATGAGGGTCATTTGGTGCTACAGCTAGAAGCCATATTAGACACTAGCGAGAGACAACTATGGAGCAGGACAGTCAGGGAGTACTTGGTGAGACGGAGGAATTTTCCAGATGAGGATGCCAGTTGGGAAAGTGAGAAGATTTAAAAACATTCATCTTTACAGTTGAACTAGGACAAGAAATTTTTTAGCGAGGAGGACTGTAATATTCCCAATTAGCAGTAGCTAATTCGAAACATTATTTTTTCTCAGATTTTTCCTTTATAATGTTACTAATGAAATAAAGGGGTTGATGGGACCCATAAACCACACATAGGATTAAATAACTCCCTAAAGTCACTTATATGAATTTGGATTTTGGCATGGGACCCAGGGGAGCCATGTGATATCACAGGGAGAGGGATAGCATGGAGGAAGCGTGGGCCAGGCACCACAGTGGTAGTGTGGGCCATGACATCACAATCTAGTGGGGACAACATGGCCACAAGGGGAAAATGCAGTTGAGTGGGGCCCAAGGTACAGCTAGGCTCTTAAGCATAAAAGGAGGGAGAGGCTAACCATTCAATCATTCTATTATGCATCTTCTGATTTTCTATCTATCAGACATTGAGCATGCTTACGTTGTTTAGCAAAGTCTGCAAGTGTTGTTCAACACGCAGGTGTCTCTGAGCGAAGATCCCAACCTCAACCACGGGAGAATTCGAGTGCCCGCTCAGGTGAGGAGATCCACCATCGATTTTCATAGAAAAGCACGCAATACCTTTCAGCCAAGAGCCACGCAGTCACTAAGGCAACACAGTCACACTCAGGGATTACGCAGTCTTGGGAGGAGGCAACATCAGGAGAGAGGAGATCAGGGATTTCAGCCCGGGAGTAGTGTGAAGGGATCAACTCTTCACAAGTAATATTTAGTAGTAGGAGGAGGGCACCATTTACATTTTGATAGTTCAGGGCTAGCATACTCACTTGGAGTGCGTGATTTAACCAAGGGGGTTAAATTATGGGGTTAGCCTTTTAGATATTCCTTCTTAGGTTTTTCTTGGTTTTTGGAGGAGATCTTATATCCAGAGATTCATATTATTTTGAGCAGGGGAATAACTCCAAAGAGAATCTCCATTCTAGATAGAGGTAGCAGTTCTGGTAGCAGCAATAGTAGCTTAGCGAGTTACTTAGTCATAGAGAGAGCAATCATTCACAGTGGGATTCTGAGATTATTTTCAGCTTGCCTTGAGCAAGCCAAGGTGCCATCATTCTGATCACCTTTGTACACATTTTCCTCTTTCAGATTATAATAAAATGGCTTATCGTTTCTCCATGTTTTCAGTGTTTTTATGATGTCTCTCTATTTGTTTTAGTTATTGTTTATGTTGCTTTATATTGTTTTTTATTTCATATTCAGAATATTACAAGGTGAGACTAATTGAACGGGAGGTCATGAGAAATCCAACAATCTCTTGGTCACCGTAGACCTATTAACTACACATGTTAATGACCAAATCCACATGGAAACATACTTTTCACAGTATCTTATCATCACACATGATTAACGTGAGCCCATAAAATCAACAAGTAATAAAAATATTTAATTTTTAATCTAAATGCAACTAAACTATCATGAGAAATATCATATGAAATTAGCTCCAATGCATAAAATCATCATGCAATGCATCCTACCGTAACATACATATAGTACAATTCTAACACTAAGTGTAATCATGAAACCAATACAACAATCATATCATCATATCAATATAAATATGTTGGCCAGTATGATTACTCATGTACAAAATCCCAAAGCAAATTCAGATACAATTTTTTGGAGGATGAAGTGGGTGGGATGTGGAAAAATATGATGCACACACATGAAATATCATGTGAGAAGAGGTAAGAAAATAATGTAACATATTCCATGGAGTCCTCTCTTCTAACAAAAATATAGAGGTGTCAATGATTAGGCTCATAATTTTTTTATGGATGGAAACCTTGGGAAAATTATTTCCATTATCATTGATGTCATATTTTATTGCCTCAAAAGGGTTATGATTAGTAGGAAAGGGAGACTAGTGAGATAGAGAAACACAAGCAGGTCACCCATGACGATCACACCAAATAGGAAAGATTATAGATTGTTCATGATCCTGAGGGGGTGCCCATGAGGACATATTATCTTGAATGATGGGTTTGTCCTTGACGCCATACTTGGAAGGAGGAAAGGGTTCATGATCAATTGAGATCATTTGAAAGAGGGTGAGCGAACCACTTGTGGAAGACATGAGGTAATGAAAAAGAGGATGAGGTAAAGGAGGGCATGAAGTATTATATTCAATGGTTTTTCCATCCTTTTCATGTAAGGGAAAACAATTTTCCTTCTTATCAAGGATTGCAATGGATATTTCATTATAGATGATACTTGAGAGCCAAGGGATACCAGTTTCAACCTCATCTTCCTTGTCGGTGTCATAAATGGGAGCACAATCAAGTTGAGGACCAAAAATTTCCTATTTACCCTTTTAAATGTGAAAGTGATATTCAGTGTCATCTTCTAAGGGGCTAATGGTATCACCCTCCTCAAGGTCCTCAAAAGGATATTCATCAAGAGTAATATCCTTGAGAAAGGTAAGGTTATTCTCAACTTCACTTTCCATGGACTCATCCTTTCCAACACATGTGTTCTAAAAATCATCATTTTCATCATGTGGACCCAAAGAGGACTCATCTTCCCATTTATCACTTAGGTTCTCAAGGTCTTGATGATGCTTGATGAAGGCTTCCTCTTGAATGCTCAATGCAAGGCATACCTAAAAATGTCTAAGAAAGGAATCAACAAACTCCTCAATAGATGAGATGCTCCTAGGTTCGTGATTTTGCAACCATGAGTGGTGACCACAAAGGGAACTAAATAACAACAACATAAGGATATCCCGGTGGACCACTTTATCATTTGAAGTATGTGCATTAACTTGGGTCACCATCAAATATGGGTATCCCACATGCCATCCTTCCTGTGACATAATTGGGGTGCCTTGGGATGCTAGAAATGTCAAAAGTGGGAAATATATCAAAGAAGGAGAACCTATATGAGTACATGGAAAATACAAGTAGTCACTAGGGTGAATTTGAATATGCCTAGACAAATACTTGCTTCACCCTAGAGGAATTGACCTTAGAGTTGAATTAAGAACTAGGGCTTCATTCTTCTAATGGAGTCGGCAATAATGATATGTCAATATTTCATAAGGGGTGCAAAATACATGTCTCATGTTCCAAGAAATGGCACCATAAATGTTACCACTCAAACCAGTAGGGGACCTTAAAGTGACTCCTAAGAGGGAAACTACTAGGTTAAACGACGACTATGGAGACTTAGCCCACTATCACCATAGCTAAGGTTCCCTTCTCTTTATGAAATTTCACCAATGGGAGGATACCTAGTAGTTATGAAGGCACTTATAAAGGGTGGATCAAATAATAGGTGTGAAGTGACCCTAGAAACCCTTTCCCTAAAATAGAATGAAGAATGGGACTTTATTTCCTTTTCAGCAAGGGACTTAATATTATAGGGAAAGGGGATGAGGATTGGATGGTTGAGGTAGGAGAATATGATTTACAAAGGAGGTTCTCAATCCATAAAATCCTTTGGGAACATGGATTCTCGAGTAATCCTTGATAAATCAGTTTTTATGAAGGATGGGACCACACAAGGCCAAGTTGATCCAATCCAGGTTAAGGGATGGATTTTTTCACCCAATGATGTTCTTAACCTATCCAAGGTCAGGGGAAAGGATCAAACAATAATTTTCTTCCAGTGATGTCCAATTGATCATACTAGGTTCTGGCCTTGGGAACATCCAGGAAAAACTTGATCCTAGAGCTAGGGCTTGGGGTAGCTGAATCATCCACCATCGGAATTTCTCCAAATTCGGAGTAGAGTGAGGGGAACCACCAGCACAGTTTTTTCTAGGATATCAAAGTTTTCCTGTGTCTAGATTCCCAAAAAATTGATGCCCAAGGTGACCTAATGGGACTATGCCTAGAGAAAAAGGGAAAAAGGTGAAAGCGAGGGGGGAAATGATCCCCCTTTTTTTAGGGACCAATCCTCGATTCACATGGGGATAATGAGTCAAGGATAATAATGAAGAAGGATTTAGTTTCTTATTCAAGGAGGCCGAGAATGTCAACTTCGTCCAATGTTAGAGGAAAGAGAAGAAAAGTGACTTTCAAGCATTTTTACTTGATACAAGTGGTGCAATATTATCAAGATAAAATGATCTATAGGACATTTAATTCATATATAAATTTCCCATACATAGAATAATCTAAATAGACACATTATTCCACATTTCATACATGTATAAATTATCCCTAATTATAGCGAAGTCCAAATGTATAAAAAAACAAAAAAAAATAGCATTAAATTTTCACTTAGAATGTTAGAGACTATATCCAACCAGCATCACATTTGAAAATAAGAAGCTCCAAGATAGAAATAACCCAAATTCATACATGAAAACTCAACCATTATCCAAAAATAGTCCTCGAAGGAAAAATTTGAAGTTCCCTAATGATAGAGAGATCCCAAGTCAGGTGATGATACAAATGAATACATATAACTCCTATTTATAAAAAAATTAGGAGTTTGACTTATTTAATTGGACCACATTAGCCCCTTGTTGGTACCATTTCATGACTCATCCTTTCACCTAAGAAATTCATTTTTATTTTCTCATTTAACCTTCATAAATCCCTCATATTCCTTTGAAATTGATTAATGTAATGCCATTATTATTATTTTTACATTGGAATTTATTTTGAGAATTTTTGTGTTAAAACTAGGATTTTTCAGAAAATTATAGGTTTTCGTAACTTCCTATAATGGCTTCACATTTTGACACGTTGCATGGCAGGTTGGCCAAATCTAGGACTGAGGGTCTATTCCTGAATGTACAAGGATGGTGAAAAATCTATCCACCTCTAGATTCGAAGTCCATAGGTGGCTGGTCAATGTTGGTCAACTCTAGCTATTTTAGCAGAAAATCCTATGTAATTAATGAACAAATTTGATATTTTGCTTGTAAAAAGGGATCTGAACTAATTCGACTCCTTTGGGAAGTTAGTTAGGATTTTGAGGAACACAAATAACCTCTTTTTGTTATGTAATTTAATGATAAATACCTAGAAGGAAAAATATTGAGGACTGGACATGAGACATTACGTGACAAGCTTCAAAATTTGATTTATGTAATTGGCTTTCAAACTTTAACACACAGATTTAGTTATTCATGGTGTTATAGTCCATAATTTTCTTCATCTGATTTATCTTAAGGTGTCCTTGCAATGTGTGGAGGGCCCCCACTACAGAGCTGGTACACTTTCTTGTGTTTTTCATTTACATTTGCATAATCAGATTTGATAGACATTTCTATTTAATTCTTATGTTGCAAGTTTATGAAGCAGAATTGTTAATAGAAATCAATGTATTTTGTGAAATATCTTTGTAAGAAGATTTAATTAACATCAGTCTTCGAATTGAAGTTGTGTTTACTATTTCATTTATTATTTCTGCTTAATGATCATGGTTATAATTACAAAACTCAACTTGTAGTCTAATGATTGAACCTTGTAAGATGACTTAGCTATTGGTTGATTTCAAGATTATTACCTTGCTTTCTGTTTTGAATGAGTGTGATTGATAAGTGTGTTGAGTTAAGATTTGGACGAGATAATTTATGTTAGTGTGTTGATTTAAGGACTTGGAAGAGGCTCTATGAATTGAGTCCTTGTAAAAGAACTAGAGAATCTCATATAAACAATAAGAACTCTGTTTTTAGGAGATTAGATTTGTTTTGTTTAAGAAGGTGTTCAAGTGTGGAAGGAGAAAAAGAAAAACCTCTGTTGGGCCTCAAAATAGTCTATATTTTCACTCCATTATTCATCAATATCTTCACATTTTACCTTCATGTCACCTCCATTCCACCTCCATATCATTACATTCACCTCATTATTGGGTCATAACTATGTTTTTCCAAAGTTTATTAACTTAACATTTTAAAGTGAATTTATGGCTAAACCTTAGAAAATAATATGCTTATACTTATACCTAACAATTAGCATGAGTTTGTTGACATGTGTAGGCTCAAAGGAAGCTTTCAGGGCATCTTTATGTGGCCTTGAATGATCAAATTCGAATTTGATAAGACAAGCCTCATGGAAAAGATCATGGAGGAGATCATGGAGGATAGGTTTATGTGTCTAAGATGGTTGAGAAATGTATGGAACTAAAAGAGAGATTAGTGGATCATCATTATGAGTTTGTTATCTCATCTCATTGTATAAATAGGAGTACCTCCTCCATTCCAAGAGGAGGACTCTTAGAGCATTGTATCCAATTGATGATGGAATAGAATAAAGCTTCATTTTTCATATATTTCAATTATGTAGTTTTAGATGTAAATTGTGTTAATGTAGAATATGAATTTATGGAATTTATGTAGTTTTAGATATAAGTTTCCTTAATGTAGTATATGGAATAATTTGTCTTGTTCTTAAGAGAATTGAGCTCACTCTAAAAGGATGGGAGAAACATTTTATTTCATATTAGATTTTGTTTCATTTCATTGCTTAGATGTTTAAGGATTTGTTTGTGATTGATGAATGAGTTTTAAATTAGAATCTTATCAACATATGAGAGGACAACCAAGGGTCTAAGTTAGGCTCTCCCTCTATTTGATTTCTATGATAATTGAAATTCATTCTTTTGCTTTTATGTTTCAAGTCATTTCATTTCTTATGCTATGAATGAATCTTAGTTAGTATGGTTGTACCTTGAGGAGGACAATCAAAAGACTAGATTAATCTTTTCTCTCTCTTTGAATACGAACAATAATTAAAGTTCCATTCTCTTGTCTTTATTTCAAGTTTACTGGTTTTATGAATAGTTTCTCTATGATCTTTGTAGGAAAGGACAACCGGGGACCTCCTTAGTTGGAGCCTCTTTCCTTATATATTGAATCATAAATAATTTAGTTAGACATAGAGTTAGTTTCCTGCTCTTGCATACCATTAAGCATAAATTCTGACTCACAAGGAGTTCCACAGTGGAAATAATTTATTAGGCCAATTTGTTCAAATAGATTGCCCAACATTTTGGCGCCGTTGTCGGGGATGGTGCTAAGGGATTAGGCATTAGAAATTTAATTTAGTACTAGCATTTTTCTTTAGACAAAATAATTTGTGAACCCTGGTGACAGCAGGATCTTCACAAAAGAGTTAAAGTTTGAATTTTCTGATGTTTTAATGTTTAGCTAGTTTTAAATTTCGTCATTTCAAAAACACCCCCCTGCATAAATAAAAACAAATCAAGCGATGAGTATGCTCTCTTCCTGCGCTTTGTGCGATCAGGAAGATCAGAAAATCAATTGATTTATTCAAATAAAAAAACTCTTGCTAGAAAATTGATCTGCGATATAACAATAAAGAATTTTGTGAATTAGTGAAAAATCATCTTAAAAAAAAAACATTTTAAATAAAACTTAGTTTTTTTAAATTTTTGTTTAAAAAAAAAAAAAAAATTTCACATAATAATAATATATATCATATATATTATTATTATTAAAAAAAATCTTTTTAAAAAAATAGCCATTTTTTTATAGGTTAGATTTCATTTTTTTTTTTTTTAATTTAAAATTTTCATTTTCACAATAAACAAATCATTTAAAAAAAAACACCAAACCAAAAAAAATAAAAATAAAAATAAAAAAAAATAAAAATAAAAATTCGGACTCCAAATAAATATGAAGCTCGACCTCCAAAATATAAGCGACTAGCCAAATCAATGAATAGCTCAGCGACCTGGATCACAATAAATTTGGTTTCTGAAAAGAGTAGGCACTCGAAGTCTAGAGAAAATATGAATTCGACCTCCAGGGATATATGATACTAGGCCTATATAAAAAAATTCTGGACTTGGCCTACTTAATAAAAATACTATTCCGCCTGCATAACTCTGAACTCAGCCTCAGGAAATAAAGCAATCAAACTTTGGCCTCTTGGAGATAAATTCGATTCAGCATGTTAAAAAAACCTGTCAATTGAATTATTGTTGCTCACTGGTGCCTGCAGCTGAAGGAATACTATTTGAATATTTATCGCAATATCTTGTAGGATATTTACCAGAATACGCTGCATAGTTATAGGCTGAATATGAAGACTGATTCTTGTTGCCAATCTTTGTGTCTTCAACTTCACAAACTTAACGTTGCAGCAAACAAGAAGTTTTGGAACGGCTGTGATCTATGGCCACAAGCATTCCTGTGATGATCAATGCATGTTCTGGGTAGGTCCTATGGTGGGGGACGCTGCTGCAGCAGCTTATCATCAGCACAGTCTTCGAGCAACTGCCAAGAATGCGCGCGGCTTTGTAAAAAATAAGACACTGATCGGAACGCTGGAGGTGTTTCTAGTCAATGCCGGAGACCTGCACAAAACTGTTTTCTCAAGAAAAAGAACCCTTACTGCATGACGAAAAGAGAAATGCAGGTAGTAATCCTGAGTGGAACAAGAAATTCGTTTTCAATATAACAAAAGGGGTTTCTAATTTGTGCAACAAAAGAAGAAAAGGAAAATTCTGCCAAGTTTTTTTTTATCGAACAGAGAGCACAAACAAAGAGCACGTGACAGCCTCTGTTTGCACTAATCCAGTGAAGTTCAGATTATTTCATGCCAGAACTAACAGGCTACAATCTCGTCAAGAGACTAAAGGAAATCAAGGGTTTGAAGGGGATACCAGTAATTATAATGTCATCAATAGCAAGTGCCACCAACGAATACGCAGAGCTATGATCACAACTCTATCCTCTATATTGAATTTAGTGATTAAAAAATCGGATTTGACTTGACTTAAAGAGATTTGGCATTTGCATTATTTTCTCCTGATTTTCTAGACAAAAAGCCAGATTTTTCATTGATTTTAAAAGATTTTGTGTGATTTTGTGGGATAGCCCATTTTAATGAGTTTGAAAAATTCATTTTTCATTTTTTTAAGATAAAGTAAAAAAAGAAAAAAAAATGTTTTAATGCGTTTTAGAAATTCTTTTTTTTTTATCATTTTTAGATTTTAGAAAAAGTCAAAAATAAAAAATAAAAAAATTGCCTTTTAGAGCTTTTGTTCAATTTTCAATTTTTTTTTTTTTTTAATACTTTAGAATTTAATTTAATTAGATTTAGCTTTAGATAATTTTGTTTTACTTTAGAATTTTAATCTTTTATTTTTAAAAATAAAAAATAAAATAAAAGGGAATAAAAATTTCAAAAATGTCCTAAAAAAAATCAACATAAATCATTAAATTAAAAAATAAAAATAAAAAAATCTTTATTTATTTATTATTTTTGAAAAAAAAAACAATAAACATATCAACAAATTAAAAATTTTATTTTTAATTTTGTTGTTAAAAAATAATAATAATAATAATAGATTAATATATATATATATATATATATATATATTGTGTGTTGCAAAAAAAAAAAAAAAAAAACATTTTCCACAAAATTCACGCAGATTTGAAAATAAATAATGGAACAATTGGAAACAAATTTTGAGAAATGATTTATTTGGAGGATTTTAAAGATGATGATTATTTTGTTTCAATAGCTTTAATTTGGCATTAAACTCATAACATATTTCTGTTGAATACTTTTATATCACATACTAATATGCAGAACACAAAAGATCTTTCTAATGCCAATATTTTTGCCGAGCATATTTCATCTTACACAAACAGGGAGTATTATTTTTTTATGGTTATTTTTATGAATGGATTGATTTTAATATCATGATTAAGTTAATTTCAACGCTTTGATTGTCCTTAATTTGTTTTATTTGATATGAAATTTTTGCGTAAGAATCATGAAGGAAATGCGCATTCCTTCTTGAACACACTTATGTTTCTTTTTACCAAGTTTTTTACAGGTTACAGGACGACAAAGTGATCATTACGGAGACTACATTGTGACGACAATTAGTCTTCCAAAGACTAAATTCATGAAAAATTCTCAAGACAAATCCATCTCCACAACCATTACCTTCCACCTCCCTTTCTGAAAAGATTTTGAATTCCATCAATTGTACATCTATAACGCATGACATTTCCATATCCATTTTTCACAGCAAGAGTTCTTGTTCATACATCATGCATTTCCTTACATTGCCATTTTTCTTGTCATCACGATTCCCCTTCATTTCCGCCAATAAAATCCTGCTTGAGTCAAAGTCCTAGAGTCTAAGTATCATTGAAAAACACCAAGAGGCTTGCATGCCTTAATGGCAAGTACTCTTGCCAATGAACAATGGGAGTACATTAATATCCCTTGTTCGTTGGATCTTGTAGGTGACTCGACCACAACAAATTTATTCATACCTACAAAGATGTGTTAGGCATCCTGACTCCCATTGGAATCAATGGTGGGAGCTCTTGTGTTGGCTAGGGGCATTCATTAACGGCCACTAAGTCAACAACTTCTTGCTATGTTCGACATCGACACATTTAATCACATAGCAAGATTTGTGCCATTGAGCGTTGAAGACTTGAAGACCCATATTTTGCAGCAGATGAAGCCAATTTCCATTCATTGTATTTCCATTCATGGTATTCATTGTATTTCACTTGAGGACAAGTCAATAAATAAGGATGGGAGGAAAATGTAACTTCTATATTTTGTATACCTTCCAAGCCTTATAGATTTTCAGCCATATTCAGCAAACTCATCGGATTCATCATCCAGCAGCAGATACAACTTTCAGCCATGTTCAGCAGACTCCTCAGATTTTTCATCTAGTAGCAGTGGATCCAGCAGCTGATACGACGATACAGATCCATCTTTCATCCACCATTTTCACAACAGTTTGCAGTCACACATGCACGACTCTCACCTATTTTGGAAGGGTAAGTTAAGGTATGCTATTTTCTAACTTTTAACCATTAAATTCCTTGAAATGTTAGAATAATAATTTTTGGAAAAAAAAAACTTCACTTCCTTTCCTTTCATTGCCAAAGCCATCCGTTTAATGGGAAGGATACATTTACATACATGCTTTGTCACATTCATATCCATAGTTATATATCACATTCTAAACCCACTTACCTTCAAAATATATTTACTATTACATGAGCATACAAATGGCTTTGTCTAAAGTATTTAAAAGTTAATTGGATGCCAATAGAATCATGGTTGTTACACAAGAACCAACCATGATGCATTCCAACAAAAATACTCCGCCATAAAAAGCACATTATCATTATGCAAAGATCATACAATGAACGCAACAAACAAAATATGGTTGAAACACAAGAACCAACCAAGTTGTAGTTCATCAAAATAACGCTTTGCAAAAGTTAAGTAAATGATCTCATGCAGAGTTTAAGCCAAAGCTCAAGTACCAAAAAGTAATGTAATAGATTGCATGAGGACATGCAATACCTTCAGTTTGGGGGTATGTTGGGCCTCAAAATAGTCCCTATTTTCACTCCATTATTCATTAATATCTTCACATTTTACCTTCATGTCACCTCCATTCCACCTCCATATCATTACATTCACCTCATTATTGGGTCATAACTATGTTTTTCCAAAGTTTATTAATTCTTAACATTTTAAAGTGAATTTATGGCTAAAACTTAGAAAATAATATTCTTATACTTATACCTAACAATTAGCATGAGTTTGTTGACATGTGTAGGCTCAAAGGAAGCTTCCAGGGCATCTTTATGTGGCCTTGAATGATCAAATTCGAATTTGATAAAGATAAGCCTCATGGAAAAGATCATGGAGGAGATCATGGAGGATAGGGTTATGTGTCTAAGATGGTTGAGAAATGTATGGAACTAAAAGAGAGATTAGTGGATCATCATTATGAGTTTTTTATCTCATCTCATTGTATAAATAGGAGTACCTCCTCCATTCCAAGGGGAGGACTCTTAGAGCATTGTATCCAATTGATGATGGAATAGAATAAAGCTTCATTTTTCATATATTTCCATTATGTAGTTTTAGATGTAAATTGTGTTAATGTAGAATATGAATTTATGGAATTTATGTAGTTTTTAGATATAAGTTTCCTTAATGTAGTATATGGAATAATTTGTCTTGTTCTTAAGAGAATTGAGCTCACTCTAAAAGGATGAGAGAAACATTTTATTTCATATTAGATTTTGTTTCATTTCATTGCTTAGATGTTTAAGGATTTGTTTGTGATTGATGAATGAGTTTTAAATTAGAATCTTATCAACATGTGAGAGGATATCCAAGGGTCTAAGTTAGGCTCTCTCTCTATTTGATTTGCATGATAATTGAAATTCATTCTTTTGCTTTTATGTTTCAAGTCATTTCATTTCTTATGCTTATGAATGAATCTTAGTTTAGTTTGGATTAGTACATGAGAGGAAAATCAAAAGACTAAGTTAGTCTTTCTCTCTCTTTGAATCTGAACAATAATTAAAGTTCATTCTCTTGTCTTTATTTCAAGTTTCCGGTTTTATGAATGATTTTTCTATGATACTGTAGGAAAGGAGAACCAGGACCTCCTTAGTTAGGAGCCTCTTTCCTTGCATATTATATTGAATCATAAATAATTTAGTTAGACATAGAGTTAGTTGCCTACTCTTGCATATATATTGCTGGCACCATCACAAGCTCACGAGTTTCCCTGGTCGATAATTTAATGCAACAATTTGTTCAAATAAATTGCCCAACACCTCTTGTAAAAGAGTATTGAATCCTATTACACTAAACCCTCATTTAGGAGACCAAATCATTCTAGATCTATATATTTTAGATAAGTACCTCTAAGTGTACCTACTTGGATCGATAAGAAATTGAAGCCTAATCTACATTAGCAGATTGGACCGAAAATTTTGGTGTCGTTGCCGAGGATGTCCAAATAGAATGATTTTTCTTTAAAAAAAAAACAAAAAAAAATCTTAAAAAAAACACAAAAACATAGATTTAGTTTAATTTCTTCATTTTGTTAAGCCATGATTCCTTATGTCTAGACTTAGGGATGAAAAAGGCATATTTCTAAAACCCCCCCATCCAAAAACTAACCCACCATTGGGAGCAGAAACTTTAGAGAAGTTTGAATTTACAACACCAACTAGAAAAGTTACTATAGAAGAACTTGAGGAAAAATAAAAATCAGGCCACAGACTTACTCTTATTGAAAGACAAATCCTTTTAGCTTATGAAGCATAGAGAAAAGATATACCTGAATCTTCTATAGTAAGAGAGAGTGGTAAAAGAACCCAACATCCTTTTCTTGAAAAAATTGACCTTGAAAAGCCTCAAGAGGCAGAGAAATTAGAAGAACAACATACCAAAATGGCTGAGGAAGGAGGAGAATCAGTAAGAGGACCTACTACAGAACATATGAGAGAATGTGAGAGACAAATGGAAGAAAGGATAATACAAAGAGAACTTGAACAAAAACAAATAAATGATCAAAATCAAAACCTAAGAGAGGAAGAGGAGTCAACATTTAAACTTCGCATTCAAGAAGACAACAATGATGAAGAAATTAGAATGAAAAATATACCCCCATCTGTATTACCAAATCTTTATGGCATGGCATATGAAGACCTTGATTTATTTTTATTTGAATTTGATATAGTATGTCGAACCTATGGGTATACAAATGATGCATACAGACTTAGACTCTTTTCTGCCACATTAAAAGCATTAGCATTTAGGTGGTTTATGGGATTATGTGAACATGCAGTGATTGATTGGAATAGTATGAGGCAAATCTTCGTGAAAAAGTATCAACCTTACTGTCGATCAAAAGATTCCAAAGATGACATTTTTAGAATGAATCAACAAGAAGATGAAACCTTAGAAGAATACTTGGAAAGATTTGTATATAATCTGCAAAAATCAAAGCATAGAACCATGTCTATTGACATTATTCAAACAATATTCCTAAAAAGAATCCGAGAAGAATATTTAGATGACCTTAACCTAATGGGTAAAGGTGATATCTCTAATTTACCCTTTCATAAGATTGCAGACTTGTGTGAAAAGTATTCTAGAAGTAAAGCAAGGAATGGAAAAAGAACTATGACATCTAAAGCCACTAAATCTGCCACATCAAGTGTTACAAGAGCTGAAATAGGAAACCTATTTGAAGGCTTTAAAATAGACATATTAAGCACCTTAGAAAATTAAATAGATATGCTAAAAAGAAAGAAGAAACAAGAAGAATAAGACCAATTGATGGTTGTGTTCTAGCCAAAATGCAGAAAAAAACATGCTCTGAAGGAAGGTCCTTTAGAAAGTGTTCAGGTTTGTGCATTTTGTACAGAAAATCATGTTATTTTTAATTGTTCTAAGATGGAGGTTTTGCAGAATTACAATTTGGAAGAAAATGCAGAAATGGAGAACTTATATCTCATGGGAGCTAGAAGACCATGGGAAATGATACCTCCAGGTATGTTTTAAACTCCAAATTTACAATTTCCTACACATTATCAAATGCCTATTCGAAATTCTTAGAACATTCCTATGCCTTGGAAAAATTGGTCTAATCAGAATAAACAATCTTATCCACAACAAGGATGGAGACGATATTCATATCCTCAACAACAAATTCCTTCACAATATCCCCATCCATATCAGCAATACCCTCAACACACAGTTTTTTATCAACCACAAAATCATCAACAAACAATAACTTCCCCTCCACCAATAAATTTACCACCATTACAACTACCTTCTAACCAGCCTCCTAGACCTACTCAAATACCTGCTCAAGCTATAGCTAACAAAAATAATAGAGTAGACAGACCAGCATATAGTGTAGATGAGGGAACATCTTACCGAATTCTACCTCTGCAAAACATTGAGCTTAGGTCTAGTCAAACTCTCCAAACAAAACCTCCAGCAACTACAAAGAAAAAAGAAAACAAGAATGATGAACTTCCAAGTAAACAAGATGATGAAATACAAAACAAACAAATGCAAACCATGAATCCACCTCCTTTCCCTAATAGATTAATCCAAGCAAAATTACCAATGCCTTTGCCTCAATTTGATGTTTTAGATGAATTAAGGAATGTCTATGTGAAAATTCCATTACTTCAGGCAATAAAATACATTCCAATTTACACCAAAGCCATTAAAGAGATATGTCTTAAAAAGCCTGCAAAGAAAAGATTTGATTCACAAACCCTTCATGTCATTGGAAATTTAGTTGGCCTTATGTCAAATGTTATTTCAATGGAGAAGTATGTTGACCCTAGTATTCCTATAGTTACCACAATCATAACAACATTTCCATTCCAAATACTTTGATTGATCTTGAGTTGCCATCAATGTTATGACACTGGAAACAATGAAAACATTACAGCTCACAGACTTACAATTAACACCAATTATCTTGGAATTAGCTGATAGATCCAAAGTCATTCTTGAAGGGATATTGGAAGATATAATTGTCTTAGTAGACTCTTGGGAGTATCCAGTATATTTTCTAGTACTCCAGCCAAAGTCCAATTTAGGAGGACATCCTATCATACTTGGTAGGCCATGTTTGGCAACTGCTGATGCATTTATTGGGTGTAGATAAGGTAACATGACCATTTCTATGGGGATAAAAAGAAAACAACTTACCTTATACCCATCAGCACAATCTCCAACAATATCTCATAACTTATGGCTTGATGAAAGATATAATGACAAAGAAGAAGTTCACTCTATTTTGAGCATTAACCAAATCTATGATTTTCAAGAAGATAATAATGAATATTTGGTGGAATTGTTTATTTATCAACCTGATATTTTAGAGGAATTGATATATGAACAATATAGTGTTGAAGATCAACTACTAGCACAGTGTTTTCAGGAAACTTGTACCATCCATTCTCTACAAACATTTTTTGAAGACATTTTGCCTATTCATTCCATGACGAACACACAAAGAAAAGGCATAGAGATCACTCCAGGAAAAACACTAAACATTTGAACACTCCTAGAATCATATCAGGAACAAAAGTTGATTGAATTATTGAAAAAATAGCAAAAATAATTTTCTTGGGACTATACTGATATGCAGGGAATTCACCTAGAAACTTTCACTCACCACATTTACACAGACACTAATATAAGACCAGTGAGGCAGCCACAAAGAAAGATGAACCCTATGCTTCAGGAAATTGTAAGAGATGAATTGCAAATGTTACTGAAGGTCAATTTCATTTACCCCGTCTCTGACAGCCAGTGGGTATCTCCATTAGTGTTAGTACCCAAGAAAAATGGTAATTGGAGAATCTGTGTTGATTACAGAGAGCTCAATAAAGCAAACCTTAAAGACTATTTTCCATTTCTATTTATTGATCAAGTTTTGGACACATAAGGTGGGAAATCATCATTTTCCTTCCCTGATGGTTTCAGTGGTTATAATCAGATTAGAATAGCCTTAGAGGACTAGGATAAAACAACTTTTACTTGCCCATGGGGCACATATTATTACAATGTTTTACCATTCAGATTGTGTAATGCTCCAACAACATTTCAGAGAATAGTATTAGCTATTTTTTCTGATCTAGTTCATGATTGCATTAAAGTATATATGAATGATTTTTCAGTATATGGTAACTCTTCTGATCATTCATTGCAAAACCTTGAGAAAGTTCTGAAAATATGTATAGAAGCCAATTTATCCCTAAGTAATGAAAAATGTTATATGATGTTAAATGAAGGGGTAGTATCGGATCATTATGTTTCTTCAAAAGGAATCAAAGTAGATCAATCAAAAATCCAAATTATTTTTAATCTTCCAGTACCAAAAAATAAAAAAGATGTGAGAAGCTTTCTTGGTTATGCAAGTTATTACAGAAGATTTATTGAACACTTTAGTAAAATATAATTGCCTTTGTTTAAGCTTCTTGCAAAAGATGTATCTTTCAATTGGAATGATAATTGTCAAACATCTTTTGAAAAACTTAAAGAGAAATTATCCACTACTCCAGTTCTTAAAGGACCTAATTGGAATCTACCATTCCACATCACCATTGATGCATCTCATATAGCAATAGGTGCTTCATTAGGACAAAAATAAGAATCTTTAAGTTATGCCATTTATTTCATCACTAATAATCTGACACCTGCAGAACTCAACTACACAGTCAGTGAGAAGGAAATCCTTGCAATTATACATATTGTGAACAAATTTCATCATTACATAACTGGTTATGAAGTCTTTATTCATACTGATCACTCTGCCATTAGGTACTTAATGAATAAACCCATATCTAATGGTAGAGTTACCAGATGATTACTATTATTACACGAATTTAATGTTACAGTGTTGGACAGACCAGGTGAAGAAAACCAAGTGGCAGACTTCTTTTCTAGACTCCAGAATCTAGGTGAAGTTGTTCCAGTTGAAGATTCTTTTCTTGATGAACATTTATTTGCAATTTCAATATTGAATCCATGGTATGTTGATTTAGCTAATTATCTCCCAACAAAAAGACACCTCCATCCTTCAGTTCAAAGGAGAAAAAAATACTAATCAAGAAAAGTGCCAGATACTCATGGGTTAATGGAGATTTGTTTTATACTAGTTATGATATGATTATTAGGAGATGCATAAGAGATGATGAAATTATTGATATATTAAAATATTTCCATGATGAACCTTGTGGTGGCCATTTTGCAGCTAAAAGAACAACATTTAAAATCCTTAGTCTTGGCTATTATTGGCCATCAATTTTCAAAGATTCAAAGAAATATGTAAGAAGTTGTGACAGTTGCAACGCATGGGCAGACCAAATGCCTCAGATTAGATGCCACTACAACCTCAAGTACATCTAGAGCCATTTGAAAAATTTGCTCTAGATTTTGTTGGACCCATTAATCCACCTTGTAAGGGTAAAAAGTACATCTTAGTATGTACTGACTATGTAACTAAATGGGCTGACGAAAAGGCACTTGTCAGGGAAACTGAGAAAATAGTGGTCAATTTCCTTTTTGAAGAAATATTTGTCAGATATGGAGTGCCTAGAGAAATAGTAACACACCAAGGTACCCACTTTACTTCAATATTGGTTCAGGACATCACTGAAAAGTACAAAATCAAGCATAGGAGGAGTAGACCCTACCATCCACAGGCCAATGGCCAGGTGGAGTCTACAAACAAAACTCTGGAAGGAATCATCACCAAAATAGTGGCAATGAATAAAAAGGACTGGGAGGATAAGCTCAAGGATGCTCTCTGGGCTTATAGAATCACATGGAAATATACAATAGGATTTAAACCTTATCATATAGTGTATGGTAAAGAAGTAATGTTGCCTATTAAATTTCAAATGCACACTTACAAGCTAGTTGCAGATTTAGACATTCATCTTAATGAGGCTCAAAAAGAAAGGATCATGCAATTGAATCAATTGGACAAAATGAGATAGCAGGCATTACAAAGAACAATACTTATGAAAAAAGAAAGGAAGCAATGGCATGACACACACATCAAGAAGAAACACTTTCAAGAAGGTGACTGCATTTTACTTTTTTATTAAAAATTTAAAGATTATAAGGCCAAGTTTACAACACACTAGATGGGCCTTTATGAAATTGTTCAAGTCTTTTAAAATGGATCAGTAAAACTTAGCACCATTGACTAAGAAGGAAGAACAATTATAGTAAATGGACATAGGCTTAAGCTTTATCACAATCCTATAAGCAAAGAAGATTTCATTCATACAGTGACACAGCAGAAGGAGTTTGAGATAGTACATCAATCACCTGTGATATCTTTACCATCATCATTTCTATTTTTCTTCCAAAAAAAAAAGAAAAAAAAAAGAAATTTAATTTTTTTTTAAATTTTCTTTTAAAATATAAATATAAAATAATAATAGAAAAAAACAATTAAAAAAAAATAAAAATAAAATAAAATTTTAGATGTGAAAATGAAACTCTGGCACAATCTAAACTAGAATTCTTACAAGAAAACCAAGAAATTGGCCGGTAAGAATTCATTTTTTTCATTTCTGTCAAAGTCATTTACAATTGCTAATTCTAACTAATGAATTTAGGACAAGTCAATGAATAAATAGGGGAGAAGGAAAAAGTGAATTTTTCATATTTTCTTTCATCTCCTCATTTCCAAAATTTCAATAAGCAAGGTATTTGTTTTATTTTATTGATTGATTGTTCAAAGAAGGAGTTGTTCTAATTCAAATCAGCAGAGGGACCTATGAATCATCAAAATATTATCAAATTTATATAAAGAAATGGTAGAGGGACATGTTCAAGCAAGATCACATCAACATGTTGGCAAGATCAAATAAGGTTGCACCAACATGCCTACAAAACCAAGCAAGTCGAAGGCTGCATCAACATGTCTGCAAGATTAAACAAGTCATATTTCAAAAAGAAATATCAGAGGGACCTGTTGCATGCTCATTTCCAGATAGGGACCTATTTTTAAGACTACATCATACCTACACAAAGTCAACCAGTCAAAGGGAGATTACAAAAGAACTATTAAAGTACTGTAAGATTCTTGTTTTAATACTTAAATTTCTATGTTAATTTCAATTTTAAACAATTAATTTATGGTTAATTATTGACATCAATTTCATAAATTCTGTTATAACCTATATTCTTAACCATTATACCTATACCAACATCTTGGTTTTGTTGTCACTCAACCTATACCACTACTCTTAACTATCTCAACCTATACTCTTAACCATCTCAACTTAAAATAATCATAGCCTATATGTATAGCCTACATTCTATAGCTTACATCTAATATTCCCTTAACCCCTCTTACAATCTTAATTTAAAACCTCAAAATATTTCGCATGAACTAAAGCTTCTAAACCCTTAGCTTATATATATACGCCCTTAACCTTTCTAAAACCTTAATTTTGTAAAACCTTAAATCTATAAGCCTACACTGCATGCATTGACAGCCAGTACAAACAGTCTATAAGGCATCTTTGTGGCCTTATTAGACATTAAATTTGATACATTTTTCTACCACCACCATTGTAATGGTCCCATCCTCCGTAACCAGTAGCCATTTCAGTCCGTCCTCTGCAACCACGACCATTTCAACCATATCAAAATCATTCCATGACACAGGTGCAGATTGTGAGGTCTTTCATGCAAAAGGGGTCAGTGTAATTTAAAAATTTTAAAACAAAAGGAGTTTCTAGTTCGGGTTTTGTTGAGAGTTTAGTTGAAGATAGCCACATGCAAGATTGATGTCAGGATACCCTGCTTGGACAGAGGAGGAAATATAAGCAACTAGAGCATATCCAAACACGTGGAGGATAGCTCAGAAAACTCCAGGAGGAATGCAATAGACTAGGTAACTGTTAAATACCCTGGCTATTTTTTTTAAAAACAGAGCATAAGAAGGCAGGGTATTAGAACAGAGGAATTTGATGCAAAATAGGGTAGAACCAGAGAGGTTTGATAGTTCGAAAATAGATGTAGAATGTGTTAAAATTTTGAGAGATAAAAAGTGACTGACATTTTTAGAAAAATTCAATGGACATAATGAAGAAATTATTAGGAAATGTGCTTCTTTATTTAATGGAGAAAGAGCCACAATAGGAAAAATTTCATTCAGGGTTTCAAAGGATACCATTGCTCAAACCATAGGCATCAGTCCAGAGGGTAAATTTTTTTTTAAAAATAAGCAATTCAAGGAGAAATCATGGACACAGTTTGTATCTAGATCCAGAGTGTCGGTTAATTGGAAAATTGGAGTTTCCAGAAGTTGGCTTGTTCATCCTTGGGATGAAATGGTTTATGTACATCAAAAATTTATTACATGTGAGGGCAGATATAGCATAGTGTATCTTTATCACATCAAAATTTTGTTGCATCTAAAGGGATAATGTACTATAAGCCTTACATATTTTCTTCTACAAAGTTTGACTAAAATGTCTGAAACTATACAGAAACAAAGAATTAATATGGATAGAAGCCTATATCATTTTGGATTGGTAAAAATTTTGATTGAGTTTGAACTACAGAAGACAGGGATGTCATAGAAGGAACTTTTGATCTCGAATGAAATTAAAATTGATGAAGAAGAACAGAAAGAGCAAGAGGTTATAGAATTGATGGTTGATGTAATTGAGATAGATGATGAAACTCTAGAATATAGACCAAACACCGTTTCTCTACCTAGCAGCAGTATAAGAACAAGAAAAATGGGAAAGGAGGAAGCTAAGAAAGATGAAAAGGATAAAATTTTCACCACTTATACAAGGAAATCTAGAAGGAATAAAGGAAAGACAGTATAGGACAATGATAACCTACAGCAAGCCCAGGATTCCAATACACAAGAACTAGAAATCGAAAGCAGTGAGGAAGAACCAAAGGAGCAAAAACTCTCAAACAAAAAGCAGAATCAATTAGAAAGACAAATTCAAGATTTTCAACAAAAGCTCATGGAATCAGAAATGTTGGAAAGAGTTGTGAAAAGATAAAATGAGGCACTAATAATACAAAGTAATAAAATTCAATATGAAAATGAAAAATTGAAGAGAAAAGTGAAAAAACTCAAAACCAACAAAATTGAAATCTATAGATGGGCTAGCAAATGGTATAGGCAAAAGAACGCTATCAAGGCCAAATACCAAATATTGAAGACTGAATATCAAACTTAGGTGAACATGGATGTTTTACTGCAGGCAGTAGAAGCGGAAAGCAAATAATTCTGACAGGTTAGCATGAGGACATGCAAAGTCTTGTGTTTGGGGGAGATGTTGGTACCATTTCATAACTCATCCTTTCACCTAAAACCTTCATTTTTATTTTCTCATTTAACCTTCATAAATCCCTCATATTCATTTTAAACTGATTAATGTAATTTCATTATTATTATTTTTACATTGGAATTGATTTTGGGAATTTTTGTGTTAAAACTACGATTTTTTAGAAAAATACAGTTTTTCGTAACTTCCTGTAATGGCTTCACGTCTTGACACGTTGCATGATAGGTTGGCCAAATCGAGGACTGAGGATATATTCTTGAATGTACAAGGATGGTGAAAAATATATCCACATCTAGATTCGAAGTCCATAGGTGGTTGGTCAATGTTGGTCAACTCCATCTATTTCAGCAGAAAATCCTAAGTAATTAATAAACAAATTTGATATTTTGCTTGTAAAAAGGGATTTGAACTAATTCGACTCCTTTGGGAAGTTAGTTAGGATTTTTAGGAACACAAATAACCTCTTTTTGTTATGTAATTTAATGATAAATAGCTAGAAGGAAAAATATTGAGGACTAGACATGAGACATTACGTGAAAAGCTTCAAAATTCGATTTATGTAATTGGATTTCAGACTTTAATACAAAGATTTAGTTATTCACAGTGTTATAGTCCATAATTTTCTTCATCTGAGTTATCTTAAGGTGTGCTTGCAATGTGTGGAGGGCCCCCACTATAGGGCTGGTACACTTTCTTGTGTTTTTCATTTACATTTGCATAATCAGATCTGATAAACATTTCTATTTAATTCTTATGCTGCAAGTTTATGAATCAGAATTGTTAATAGAAGTCAAAGTCTTTTGTGAAATATCTTTGTAACAAGATTCAATTGACATCAGTCTTTGAATTGAAGTTGTGTTTACTATTTCATTTATTGTTTCTACTTAATGATCATGGTTATAATTGTAAAACTCAACTTGTAGTCTAATGACTGAACCTTGTAAGAGGACTTAGCTATTGGTTGATTTCAAGATTATTACCTTGCTTTCTTTTTTGAATGAGTGTGGTTGATAAGTGTGTTGAGTTAAGATTTGGAGGAGATAATTGATTTTAGTGTGTTTATTTAAGGACTTATTTATTTAAGGACTTAGACGAGGCTCTATGAATTGAGTCCCTGTAAAAGAACTAGAGAATCTCAGACAAACAATAAGAACTCTGTTTTTAGGAGATTAGATTTTTTGTTTAAGAAGGTGTTCAAGTGTGGAAGGAGACACAGAAAAACCTCTTGTAAAAGAGTATTGAATCCTATTACACTAAACCCTCATTTAGGAGACCAAATCATTCTAGATCTATATATTTTAGATAAGTACCTCTAAGTGCACCTACTCGGATTGATACGGAATTGAATCCTAATCTACATCAGCATATTGGACCAAACACCCCTAAAAATAAAATAATGTGCAAATAAACAAACTTTTGGTGACAAGCCCACCAAAGTAGCTCATAAATGGAATAATAAGCCTATCAGGAGGTCAAATAATAATATATCCATGTCATGGGGCCCTCCAAGTGGCCTAATAATGTCCAAATATTCCATAATGATGAATAAAATATTCAAAATGTGATGGAAAATTGGGTGGCCCCTTTTTATCCAAGTAGTAGACATGTGGTGCAACCAATGGCTACGGGGGCACACCAATGACCCCATGGGTCTCCATATGACTTGAAGATGCCCGCAGATCATTTGTAAGGGATTAAATGATGTAAGGAATGCTTCCATGTCATCGTACATGCCCTAGGAAAACTGTCAAGTATTTGGTGCTTTTGTGGGGTCAACTGGGCATAACGTACCAAGTGCAGCATCCTAGTCCCAAAGGTGGATCTGTAGTAATCTCTAGACATTAGCGGGTATCCATTGTGTATTTTATCCTATTGTGGATACCCATGGCTCTCTACACATATCCTATATGTGCCAATATAGCCCTCTGGTAGGTTAGGACCCCATATAGGGAGACCAAACCCAAATGTACACAATCTCCAATCCAATATAATATCTAATGCATCCCATAGCCTTCTAGTACAATAAGTCATTAGAGTAATCGTGTAAAAGTGATTACAAACAATATATAGCAAAGTGGAAATTTTATAATGGCATGCCCTTCCGTAGAGGGCTTTCGCATGTGCTAATGTATCCAATCTGTAAAGGGGGTTAGCCAGGTACCTTATTAGGTGGTTTCTACCCTTAGAGGGGATAGTATATCCAAGGTACATCCCTCAAATGTGGGTGGAAAGTGATAAAGAGGTGAAATGGAATATGGAATGAGAGGAGTAGTCATGTGCCACATATTGGGGCACAAGGGTATCTATAGAAAGGGAAGACCACACCTAGGTATATAATTTGTAGGAGGGAGAAATCATGGTACATAAGGTGCCTTGACCTTGATTTTTACACCCTTATTTATATTCCTTTTGCGTTTTATGAATTTTATTTAATTAATTGCTCGGGGCTCAAAGGAAAGGATCATGATATGTAAGATATAACAATGATTACCCCCTTTAGGAAGTGTGGTTCATTTCCCTCCAAGTTTTGGGACAATCATGGGTTCCTAAATGATAAAGGAAGATAATGTAGGGCCTGTTAGGGTCCTATAATAATAGGGATTATAATTTTGAATTGAGTACATTAAAATTCTTGTAATATTGTACATACTTTGAATTCTGCAAATGTTTTCCCATATTAAAAAATGTAAAGAGGGTAAGTCCTAAAAGAAAAATCAAAGGACTAAAAGAAGAAGATCAAAAAATAATATAAAGTATGAACCCCACCAGAAAGAGATAAAAATAGATCTTGAAAGTGATGCACATTTAAATAGCACTACTTTTAGTTACTTCTAAAAATAAAACTTGTGTGCAGCTTGTCAAAAAAGCCACAATTCATGATGATCAAACAGTTGAATCTTGATTCGTTCATGCTTTAAATTTCAAAGTAATGATAGTTAGTGAATAAGGTCTGACCAAACCATTTAATATTGGCAGATTAGTAGTTAGGTAGAGAATAAAAATGAGCTCATCATTTTAATATGAGCCATTGGAAGTTATAAGGTTTGAAGTAGATTATTTTTCTTATCAAAAGAAAATAAAAGGGTCAGCAAGCTCAAATGCACCCAATAAATGAATTAAAAAATGTTAGGGTAAATAAAGGGTAGGTAGAAGATTGTTACAAGTCATGGAAAGAATCAATTGGTTCATTCCATATTAGTAACATCCTTCTAAACTCATTTCCCCTTGTTAAATATTCCTTTCCCCTCATTTTAAACCTTCTCCTTCCTAAAAATCTATTTCCCTTTGAAAATAGCTTCCCCTTTAATAATTCTCATTTTTTCATTAAAAACATAAAAAAACCCACTTTTTGCATAATATTAAAAGGTTAAAATATCATCGGGCCCCACTGTAAAAAAATTCATCCCCGATATCATTTTAATCTATCCCTAGAATATTTCTAACATCATGATCCCATGTAATGTATTTTAATATGTTATTACTCCTTCCTTTACATGTTTCATTAACCCCCCATTCATATTAACCTTGTATAATATGTATTCAACCCTTCCACTATATAACTTTCATTATATATATATTCCCCGCTTTTTTAATACATTAATATCCCACATATATGATCTCGGGTCCCACTTTTTAATTAACACCATACTATATATTATAACCCATCACATATATAAAATCCCCTCCCCGCTAACATTTAAACCCCTCCACTATATTTCAAACCCACCCCTATGTCTTAAACCCTCGCATATGTGACCCATCGCATAAAATATTCCCAGTCCCGGGTATCAAATCCCCCCGATTTGACCATCCGCACGATCATTATTCATCATATCCAATGTTCAATAATTGTTTTCGCACCCCCAACAGCTCGATGCTTCAAAATAGTGGGGGGTTAGGAAATAAGTGGCTTTGCACCCCCACCCATTTGCTACATGGCATCACACTCCCTAGCCAAAACCACCAACCCACTTTTTGCGATGCGATAAAAACTTATCCGTTTTCCAACCATTTACAATGAAACCACCCTGTTGTTTGAATTTAACTTGCGCCAATAAGTTTAACTATCATTGGTCAAAATTATTAAAGCTGCCCTTTACCATTAATTTTTCATTTCTGTTGAAAATTGCAAAAAGGAAGCCATTCCATACCAGTGTCGACCTATTTTCAAGCCAAAAGAGTCTCTGCTGACCTATTTTAAAGCCCTTCTAGACCATAATTAAAGTTTATTACTACCAAAACCGGTGCAGACTCAAGATTAAAGCTTTATAAGACCAAGAAAGACTTCCTTGCAACCAGAACGCTTTCTGCAGACTGAAATCACCTTTTCACATGTATTCTTAAGCGCGTGAGACCATTTATTAAGAAAGAAAGTAATAAATTAATAAATTGAACAAGTTAAATGGCCTCCCACAGCGTTTTCTGCATTAATCCTCTGCAACCTCCTATAGTTGATATTGAACACACTCTGCTTGCAGACAAAGACTTCAAAATCAGTGATATGGTCACTAATTTCAACCTCTTTGACATCCACTGCTGTAGCCATGATAAATACATAGACCAGGCTGATGATATCTACCTTTGGGAATAAAATTTTCCTAAATATATCTTCCCATAAACCTTTTATTTCCCAGATATAATCAGACTATGCCAGATGAATTACTCTCCCATTGAAAGAGCCCTAGTAACCCTTAGCGAATAAATTTTGTTCACAATCACTACGGAATCCATTAATCATATGTTGCAAATCCAACCCAAGCCTGATGAAGCCCCATTGTCTATTGAAATCCTGACTGAATTATATTTAAATTTGGACTTCCCCAAGAGGTATCAAATCTTCCAAACCTTTCTTCCTTCGTCAGTGGAAACCCAAAAGAGTAACCCTCCTTATTTAGCTTCAATTTTTCAGAGAGAAACTGAGATATTGTCACAATGTTGTAATGCATTCTAGGGTACTTCAAAGATGAGTATGTAGATTCTTCTATATTAGGTTTTTTGTCCATATTCTGCACAGGATAGCCTCTAGATTCCACATTTAACTTTTCTTAATACCTATCAGATTCCATCCATGAGAAATTATTTAAATTACAATAGGAAGGAGTGTTTAAATATTTGTAATTTTTGTTTAATTTGTTCTTGTATTTCCAATCAGAAAGGTTTGTAGTTAACCTTCAAAAAATGGACACAGAGGGTAACCCACAATCTGTAGTCCTCTGGAAATCCTTGATCAGAAAGGATTATACAAAATTTAGCTACAAGGACTTCATTGATTCATTTTTTCATCAAGTTGTGAACATGCTAAGCAATAGCAGTCAACCTAGGGTTAGTGAAGAAATTAAGAAGGTCTTCCATTTGTTTGAAAAAAGTAAAACAAGAGACTAGTATTTATACCAGAACCATAATGAAATTAGGGTGTATGGATGCCACCTTACTCCATAAAAGCTGCCCAAATACCTACCAATGAGGGTATTTTCATTAGAATACATCAGGTAGATCCTAAACTCAGATGAAATTAATTTCCTGTCACCAAAGAAGAGAACTCAGTTTAAAATTAAAAACCAGCTTGGTCCTTTCATTTTCAAAAATGGGAATGCTGGTCAACAAGAAGATAAGTGTTTACAAGAGTCAAAGTTTAGTAATAGTTCAAATGACAGTATGATCCATTGGGATTCATCAGTAAACTAAGTGTGAAATTCAAATTGACTCCTTTTGTCGATGAGTCTAAACCAGAGATTGAAAAGTATTCCAACCAGTTAGAATGGTTGGAAAATACTTTGCAAGAGGTAGATAATCAAGGTGATTCTAGTTCCATCTTGCAAACTCCAACCCCATAAGACAAGAAATAAAAGAGGCCAAGATAATAAGGCTCATACTCTGTTGAAACCACTATTGACACCAAATTCAAGTTAATGTACAAGAAGAAGCCCAAGCTGAATCCAGTAATTGAGCAAGAAGAGATATTTGACATAGTTGAGATTTTTGATACAGATATAATTTTCAGGGATAATGCACCTCCCACAATTTCAGAGGAAACACACCAGCCATCAACTTCTAGTGCTCAGATCATTCATAAGCAACATAGTGTTGTAGTTTCTTCATCAAGAAAACTAGTGAAAAAAAGAACATGATATAATGGAGAAGTATAAATAAATTAAACTGAGGAATGAGGAATTGAAAGGTTTAACCTATACCCAATATTGGAAATAGACTCCTAGTGACCAAAACATTTTACTTTCAGCTTTTGATTATAAAACTAGAAAGATGCAAATGACCTTTTTGCAGCCAACAGTGCAGAATCCAAAATCATCAGCAAACTACAGGAAAACAACATTTGCAATTATGTCTAAAGATATTCATCCTATAGATCAGATTTAATTCCATAAGTAGGAGAAATGATCTACTCCACTACGACGAACAAAGTTATGAGTGTCCAAAGACTTCATAATTATTTGGAAAATATCAAAGCACAATTAAAGCTAGAGAAGGCTTACTCACAAGCCAAGGACAATATAATAAAATCACTTTAATAATTGGTCATGGAGGTTGGAAATGATCCAAATAACATAAAAGAAGTTGAAGAGCTTATCAAGAATAAGCAGCTAAAATTACCTCCCATTCAGCATCCACGGACTAATGAAGTTCTAGATAATGAAGGTCAGAAAGATGAAACAATTAATATCATCATTCAGTTGACAGCTCAACTGAAAGAGATGGAGAATGAAATGGATAAATTGGTGCAGGAAAATAAGGCCAACATGGAATCAATTACTTTTATTTCCATTCCTATAGCTTCAACAACAGTTCCATCTACTTCATTATCTCCATTACCTACAGCAGTATCAGTTACTAAAGAAACACCAGCTACTATACCAGCAATAGATTAAAGAGTAGTAACTCATCCCAATGATGAGGTAGGTAAATTGATTAAAGCTATCAAAGACATGTCAATCCAAAAAAATGAAATTAATAGACTTAAAGATCAAATAAAAAGTCTAGAAGATGAAAATAAGTTTGTTCAAAATCATGTATAAATCAGGAACACAGAAGTCAAACAGATTCACTGACAAAATACAGAAGTTAGAAAAAGAATTGACATTGAAAGAACCACTAGCCCAAGAAAAGAAACAACTATGGACAAATATCATTAACTATGTTAATGATATTTTTCCTTCCATCCAAGTCATATTTGATCAGAAAGATTTGATAAAACAAGCTAGTGAAGTTATTGAGAAAGTCAAATAAGAACTTGGAAAGAAACGAGAGGAGGCCACTGAAATAATATAGTTTCTTAATTCCAAGAAAAAACAGGAACTAGAAGAAATTGGCATAAGTGACGCAAAAGAAACAATATTAGAGGTAAAAAAGGTAATTTCCAAGAGGAACCTGATAACACAACTTGAAGATAAGTGTCAAACTATGGAGCTAGCAGTGAACAGATTCATGATAAAATTTGATGTTTTGAGGAAGAAAGGTCTGCCTAATCCTTTGGTGATCAATGACATATTAATGACACATGAATATTATGTCAAGAATATCAGAGAAGTGGCTAAATAACAATCAAACAATTCATCTATGAAAGGAATTCCTACAGGAAAATTACTCTATCAGACATTTCAAAATCTCCTTTACCTGTAGCATGAGGTAAATCACATCTTTATAAAAAAGCCTAGATTTACGAAGTACACTGAAGAAGATGAAATTTATAGGAGAATGGTAAAAATTAAATTACCAAATGAAGAGGCTTTGGAAAAACTAAATGATTTATTGTGAAAGGTAAAAGTAAAACAGGAAAAATAGTAGTCGGGTTAAAGAGTAACAAAAGAGACAAGTTAAAGTAAAAAGAAAGCATGCAGCTTAAATATGAAAGACAATGTAAAAGACAGTCAAAAGGCATCCATCGTAAGGCAGCAGTCAGAGAGAAAAGACAACAAATATCAAAGAAGCAAACAACAAACCAAACAAGGAGGTACAACTTGCATTTAGTTACATAAGTGTCTCTATATTCTTTCAGGAAGATATTTTATTTCCCCTGAATAATTCCTAAATAATTTTTAGGATATTTTGTATTAGTTTTTGTATAAATACTTCATAATTTGAAGTATTGAGTGTGGATTCCTGAAAATTTCTATAGTTGTAATTGATCTAAATACTTGAGGGTTTATTGTACCATTTTCAACTCAACAAACAAGACATGTAATAAAGGCATTGCATTATAGGATTCAGGTGTTGAGCCACTTTAGTGAAGTATATTTCAATTTTTCATGTTTTTCCTTAAGTATTCCATAAACTTTAAAGTTCTCCAAATTTAAATGTTATAACAGGAATATTATTGTAGAATTTTTTTAAGTACACTATGTTCTGAACTGTTATTCATTTTAATGTTTTCTTTAGACATCTGGTTCTGAGAATCCTTAATTTCTCTCCCATCCCGATTGACCTCTGTCACCTTCCTTCATTATCCAGTTTAAGGAATCCTTAACTCCTCCTTGATCCCGATTGAAAACCACTTCACCATTCAGCCTAAAATATCTGATTTTGCTCAGCTACCTTGCCCTGTGAACACTTCCTTTAGAACTTGATTTTGTGTTGTTTTCTTGACACATTGACTCCATAGCCCAATGAAAAATAGACAGACACCTATCCATCTAAATCAGTAATTCCACCAATAAATTAAATCAAACAAAATCAATCTTACATAACTAGCCTAAAATCAATTAAAAAAACAAAGGTAAATCATTAATAGAGAGCCCTCTTCGTGCATTAGGAAGGATAGATCCTGATCTCAAAAGTAGGTTGATAGTTACCTCTAAAATTTCCTTAAACACACAGAACAACCTTTGGAGATTATTGGAGTGATAACAGGGCCTATGGAACCAGGGTGATGACCATGGGTATGGGGTAGAGCTCATGTATTGGCTTTTTTCCACGTGCTTATTTTTTTTGTCCCGATCATATTTTGCATTTCGTGGTACAATTTCTTGTCGAATGTGGCCATTTATGTTTTTACTTTTTCTTTTAGGTTCTTCAACCTTGAGGGAATCATTCCAGGCCTCACCGAAGGGGGGATGGGAGGGGGAGGGGGGGGGGGTTGGGGCAAGGGGATAGGCAGGTTGGCCCTATGTATAACCAGGTGGGATAAATGATGAATGAGGGTATATTGAGTGAAAGGGAGTAATATATTAGGATAAAGGAGCTATACCATGCACCCAATGTTGGGTTGTCCCAAGTAGTACCACCCTAGATCCAAATGGTAAATAAAAGGGATCCCACGGGACTAAGATCCAAGGTTATCATCCAAAAGATATGAAGGGGACAAGAGCTCAAGCTAAGCCCACTGTTTCTGCCAAATCCATTTATCAATCCATGCCTAGAAATTTCCATGATAAGTAAACCCAATACTCAATTACCAAATGAAAATACATGCCTTTAGATTTGGGAGGCCCACCTTCAAACATATAATCAATACAAATGGGTTATGAACCACATGGATGGCTCAAAGTGGTCGATAAATGGCACAACGAGCTGGTTGAAGGCTGCAAGGGGATACTCGGTACTGGTTGAATCTAACAGGACCCATAGGATCTTAAACTACTCAATAATTTATTAGTATAAAATTTGTGGTGGAGTTAGATTCAGGGTAGACAAAAATTATAATGGGAGATATGGAACAAAAAATATAATCCACTATCCTCTCATTCACAGTAATTATGGACTACAAAATTCTTTCGAGGCTCCTCTATTTGGAATTTAACAAAAGATAACAAGTAATTTATATATAAACACTCATTCTAGGAAATTAAAAAATGGTAGACAAATTTATGTTGTTGTGATGCATGGTGAATAAACACCAAGCTTGAGTCCCAAGGGGAGTTCATGGAGATGGAAAATCTCTCTCTATCTTAAAATTAGAGGATTGAATTTGATTTTTGGATGTTTTCCACCAATCCCTTAGAGTGGAGAATATGGAAAATAAGGGAGGACTAAAAACCATACTTTCTATAGAACTGATCCAGATTGGATCATTATTTTTTTTTATCAATATCGATGCACTTGCAGTGGAAAAAGTGGAGGAATTATCTCACGAAACCATTTTACCTACAGGACCTAGTTTGGAAAAATGGTGTCTAAAACCTTCCAAGAGCGTTTTGAGGCATCAAGCAACATTTTTGGGGATAAAAATTTGGCTCTTTAGCGTTGCAACATTTAATGTTATTCTACACACATATATCTTTCAAATGATGCAAGAATCACTTCAATCAGACTCTGTATCATGCACTTCGAGTGGAAAAAGTGGAAGAATTAGCTCACGAGACAATTTTACCTACGGGACCTATTTTGGAAAAGTGGGGTCTGAAACATTCCAGGAGCATTTTGAGGCATCAAACAACATTTTTACGGATAAAATTTTGCTTCTTTAGCGCTGAAAAATTTAATGCTATTTACACACATATATATTTCAAACGATGTAAGAAGCACGTCAATCAGACTGTGTATGAAAAAGTTATGCCACTCAGACATTGAGCTTCATGTTTTCAAACCTATAGTTCAGGAGGATGTCGTGTCAATGCCCGTTATTCATGGAACAAGGGGCTAGCCACGTTATTATTATGTAAAATAATCTAGAAGAGTATTTATTGTAACATTATCTAAGATTTTATGTAGTCAAAATTAACCACTAGTAGGCTATATGGCTATGCTATAAATGGGCCACTAGGAAGAAGCGAAATTCCATTATTTTGAGAGAATTTTGTTCTGTAGCTGAGTAAATATAGCTAGGACATGTATGAGGTGGAGCACATAAAGAGGATTTGTGCATTGTAATATCCTTAATCATGGGTGACAAATCTGTAAATAAACCTCATGATCTTGCACAGGGGAGGTCTATGCAGTTCAAAAATAAGTCGCAGGTATCAGTAACAATGTAAGCCTCCTCATGGCGGCCTTGAATAAAAATTTGAGGATATTTGGAGAGGATGGGGTTTCTAATGCAAAATAAAAATCAGAAATCGAATCAAAAGATCAAGGAGAAACAAAGAACTAGTTGAAGAAAGGACCCAAAAAAAATCAACCCAGTTTGAGTGTCATCAAAATATCACAGTCCCTACTTAAAATGGAAGAAAAATTCAATAGGAAACCATACCATGATGATAGCAATGCTCTGAAGCTAAAACATTGGTTACAACAACTACAACTTTATTTCAGTGTCCATCAGATAGAGGAAGGGAAAAATATCTCATCCGTGTGGTTGAAATTATAGGGACATGCACTAACTTAGCTGGAGAGGCACACGAATACCATAAGGTTGGATGGAGAACCTCAAGTGACTAAGGTAGAATATTTAAAATCCCTCATTAACTCATAGCTTTATCCCATTGATTACGTGGAGGACCAGTGGATTGCGTGGCATTACTTCAGGAAAATGTACAGTGAAAGTGTGCAGGAGTACATCACATAAATCAGTAAGATGGATAGAATGTTGGGTATCTCTACAAATAACCCAAATTTACTCCTCAAGTATTTGGGGGGTCTACAACACCATCTACATGATAAAGTGTTGTTGTTGAAGCCAAAATTGGCAGACGAGCTTTGTGTACAAGCACAACTCTTGCAGAACATAGGAATTAAGATAGCGCAATCAAGTGGATCGAAGAAAAAGGAGAAATATAATGCTTCCAAGGAGGGGAAGAAGAAGAAAAAGGGGAGAAAATATAAAAATATGGCAGCCACATCGCACCATTGTAAATATACTAGGAAGCACTGCCACCACTGAAACATTGATGTCATAAATAGGAGAAGTGCTAGAAGTTGCATCAAGAGCTATACCCAAAGAATAAGAAGAAATATGAGAAGAAGAAGAATTGAGAAACCATGTTGAAAGAAACTTGGACGTGGATCAGAAGATCGTTTTTATGTCAGTGCTGAAGGAAGTGAATTTGAGTAGCCTTCAACAAAAGGAAGTAAAATAAATGACCAAGATATTCCATATAAAGATACAAGTCAAGAAGACAAAGATTGATCTCTATTTGACTCAGGATCGCAGGAGAATCTCATTGAAGAAGATTTGTTTAAGAAGTTGGGGCTGGAAGTTCAAGATCATCCAAACCCATATCCGTTGGGATGGATAAATAAGGATGCAGAGCTGAAGGTAACAAAAAAATGTAAAAATATATTTTCTATCAGTGTTGATTTTATTGATGAAGTAGATCTAGATGTGGTTCTCCTTGATGTATTTGGTGTCAAGCTTAGGATTCCATACATGTAGATGCATGATGCAATATTCATGAGGAGAGCTAACTAATACCGACTCATCACAGATGGAAAATTGTTCATCATCAATACGTACAAAGGTAAGTATAAATTTCACTGGTAAGTTACAACCAAACAAAGAAATTGATCGACTCTGGTAAGAAGTATTTTTTATTACTCTTAGGAGAAATTTAGTTGAAATAGGATTCCATAAGATACAAGGTGTCCCTAGAGGGGTGTACTAAGAAAAAAAAGCAACAATTAGAGGAGTTGTTATAGGCATTGAGGGATGTGTTTTGTGAGCCTAAAGGGTTACCACCTAAGAGATAATTGGAGCACTTTATCCATCTATTTCCAAATTTTTCATTTCCAAATATTGGGTTGTACAAGCAGTCAATTATAGAAGCGAGTGAGCTGAAGAAACAGTTTAAGAAACTTGTAGAACAGGGTGTCATTCAACTGAGTACATCACCATGTGGGTCACCCATCATCATTATGCCAAAGAAGGATGGGACTTAGTAGATGTGTATAGATTACATGGAATTGAACAAAATCACACTCAAGAACAGACACCCCCTGCCAGGATAGTTTATTTGTTGGATTAGTTGCAACAATAAAAATAATTTTCCAAGTTGGACTTGAATTTTGGATATCACCAGCTTCAAGTCAACAAATAAGATACCTGGAAAATAACCTCCAAAACCAGGCAAGGTATGCATGAGTGGTTAGTAATTCCATTTGGTGTATGTAATTCATGAGCTACATTTAAGATATTAATGAATGATATATTTCACCCCTTTATAGATTCATTTTTTATTGTCTATCTAGATGATATGCTAGTATATAATGCTACGTGGGAGGAACATATTTCACATTTGATGCAAGTGATGGAAATGTTGAAGAAGCACCAACTGCTAGAAAATCTCAAGAAGTGTGATTTTATGCAACAATGTTTGGTGTATCCATGGTATGTGATCGGTGGATGAAGCTAAAGATATATCATTGCAATATTGAGGCCATCATGAAATGGTCGGTGCCTACTAATGTTTCTGAGGTCAGGAGTTTCATTGGGGCAAAAAAATACCTGAGGAAATTCATAGCCTCGTTTTCAGTAGTAACTGCATCGATCCATGCCATAACAACAAGTGGAAAGGGTTTCCAGTGGGGAAAAGTTCAGCAATGGGATTTAAAGGAGCTAAAAAATAATATCAGTCAAGCACAAATTTTCGTATTACCAAAATTCCAATGACTATTTTAAGTGGAGAGAAATGTGAGTGGGTTTTATGTGGGAGCTGTCTTGATGCACAAAGGAAGGACTTAATGCTACCATTCTAAAAAATTTCATGGAGCAGTTCTTAACTCCTCCCAATGACAAGGATTTCTATGCCATGGTGCCAGATGTGAAGAGATAGTGACATTATCTGATGGGAAGCGAGACAATTATCCACACAGATCGCGAGCCACAACAGTAATTGTAGGCCCATAGTAAGCTAAAATAGACCAGGAATTACAAGTGGATGGGGTTTCAACAATAATTTAGTTTGGTGATCAAATATAAGAAGGGAAGCACAAACAAGTTGGTCGATATGCTTTCACGGACACACACATCAAATATTACAGCTTTGGGGACTCTTATGCACATGGATTCATTCACCCATGATGCATATAGAGAGGTATATTTAGAGGATAAGTACTTCAATGAAGTGTATCGACAATTGTAGTTTCAAAATCACATGCACGATGGTAATGGCAACATTGAATATGCTGGAAAGGTGTAACTAGGTTCAGTCTTCATAATGGCTAAATAATTATGAATTTATGTAATGAAGAAGAAAAAAAAAATTGTATTTTGTAATTCTTGCTTCATGGGTTTCATGAGCAAGAAATTTTTATTATAGCTAAAAGAATTTTTCTTATGTCTTTAGGGGTTTTTCATATTCTCATAAATATATAATTTAGGGTCATCTATGTGAAGTCATTTTTCACTTGAGAAAGGAAAAATAATTCATGTAAAATGTATGATCCAAGACCTTGTCATGGTGCTCCAAAGAAGTTCGCTCAAGTATGTTGAAGAAACTACTTGAATGGTCAACTCACCTTTAGCTAGTCATGTCAGCCTAGAGATGGGAGACAATCTCTATATATAAAGAGACTATGGCCTCAATTATACATCACATCTTGGGATCACATGTCTCCATTCTAGTGTGGGAAAAGGAGAAGATAATATAAGTAAGGATAACTATGTGTTTGCGCTAAGAAAAAGAATTATCATCTCTGAAAAAGGTCTCACATATCTGATGTTTCCTCAGCTGAGAAAAGTTCTGGATTTTTTTCCATAAAAGGAGACAGTTCATCGAGGGAGAAGGTCTACTTGTTTGGCAGTTCAAAAAAGAAGAAAGACTCTCTTTTTCTGGGTCTAGTAACCTCTGTCAAATTATATATAATATATCATAACTACAGTAAGAATAAGTAGCATTCATATAGTGTGAAGAAGAGGAGAGGACATTATTATACAATGCATGAGAAGGATACTATCAATGCATGGGAAAAGATGTAAAGCTTCGGTCTTGGGTCATCATGTTTGGAAAGGAACCAGGGATATATATATATATATATATATATAGAAAAGAGGATAAAAGGATATTTTTGTCTTGGGAATCAAGTACACTAAAGGTATACTGAAAGGGAAACTTTAGAAGAAGGTCGAGGAAGAGTTTATACTAGGGACTGAGTCTCCCTAGTGTTGGTGTAGGATAGTGCAGAAAATAAGAAAAACATAAGGATCCAAGAAAGAGAAGTGACAAGGTCCTGGAGGCATACAAGTGTCAAGGGTATATGTCATGGTCATGGTATTGGTCTATTGAAGATCTATAAGAAGAATTACTTGCGGGTTTTCCTCTCCAAAAGGGAGAGGTTTTGGCCCTGGCTTAAAGAGACAAAATCTTGTGCCTTTTGTGTTTTGATAATTGACTTGATGAAATAATTATTAAGCTAATGAAGAGAAGATCTAAGTAATAGAAATAAATTCACAAGTAATTATCTAGTAGAGAATTGAATTACACTATGCCCTATAAAATTCTCAACATGGAATCAGAGCTAAGTTGCTAGAATGGGCTATTTAACAAGAAGACACTCAAGTACCAAGAAGATCAAATGTCAATTTTCAAGGATCTACACTAAAAGTTCAAAACCACAGATCCATGGAAGAATATATCATTTCAAAGAGCATCATGAAAAAAATCGAAAACCCTCAAGCTATGTCATTGAAGCCAAGTCAACATTATCGGAGACATCATCAAATCATATATTTTTTAAAGTCATCAAGATATTCAAGATAATATACCTCTTTAAACCACTCTTAAAGAAGCCAGGATAAGAAGGATCTCCTACTATTATGTACATCATCATCAACAAGGAAGATGGTAGATCAAGAGAAACATATATTCAAATAATTATCTTTATGACTTCATTTGAATATGTCAAAATGCCTTTTTTCAAAGAAATCACCAAACTCATTTGGGTTTCAAACCTTCTTTCATGGAAGAATAGGAAATATCTAAATATTATTCAGAATGAAGCTATGCCACGTACATTAAGGAGACATAAGAGCCCAAAGGATTCTTATAGAATCCATAAAGGAATCTCTCATTTCCTATGTATCAAAACTAGAATCTTCAAAAGAAATATGTGAGCTATTCTCGGTGAGTATTGCAGGAGAAGTAATATCTCTGAGATAAGAACTATATAGGTTCAATATGTCAAGATAAGGAACAAATTCATATTTTTATAAGTACAAAATAAACTATGGGAATTGAGAGAATTAATGTATGATAGAGAAATGACTACAGTGATGTTGCCTGATCTACCAGAGGGATAAAGAAAAAATTACTTGAAGCATTTATGGGAAGAAATAAGCAACACCATTCTAGGATCTATTGTCTTTATGAGAATTAAACAAGACAAGGTTAAAATGTAAAGTGAATATAGGATCAAATAAAGAGAATGAAGCCTATGATGCCGTGTCAAGGAGAAAGGGAATATTTGGTAAGGTTGGTCCTCAAGAAAAAAAGAAAAAACATGGATAAGATATGATACGATGAAATATTGTCCCAAATATAATGAGGAAAAGAGGAAAAAGGAAGAAGCCCATATCATCAGAAAAATGGAAGACCCAGATTCAAATAAGCCTAAGAAAGAAGAAGTGAAAGATATCTATTATGATTGAGATCATATTCCTCTTTAAGAGGTATCTATCAGGTTGTAAAATAGTATGTAAGTAAGCATGGTATATTAGATAGATGCATAACTTCAATATTGGAATCATGATGGAAGCATTGAAGGAGGAGCACTCGTTATAGAATGATGTCTGTAACACATATGTGACATCTATACTATAAGTGGCTCATGGGAACTTCACTGAAAACAACATTTATAGAAGTTTTTCATCAAGATCCAAGGTCACCATTCAATAATAAATAAGGAAATAATTGAATACATTTTATAATGGAATCCCTTTTGGATTCACGGATTAGAAAGAGAGAAAAAAGGTTTCTTCGAGTATTCTAACTTGTAGAATTCTAGGAGTAGAATATGATGACATATGAATGAAGCAGATCAAGAGAATGAAACTCTTTCATTCTAAAGAAACTTGTTGCAGGATGAATCAAAAGGAAAAGGTTAAGGTACATGTGTATATATGCTGACATTGGATGTTGTGTATTCATGTCATTTGGTTGCAGGTAGTACACTTCTAACTTTAGAAGTATGATAAAATAAAGAAAAAATTCTTCTGATGCACAAGTTTTCAATCGACATGTTCCACACCCAATGAAATCAACATAATATGTCCTCATATGAAATATGAGGTGATTTTATATCTTTAAGGAGCTGCACATTGGAAGTTACTTGGAATGAAATGTAATTGTGTGGAGAAAGAAAGAAAGTAAGAGATCGTGAGGAGTGAAACCATGATCAAAAGGCAATCAACATTCAAGGAAGCAAAGAAGACTTGACTATGATATCTCCCGGGATGTAGAATTATTAGAAGTCTGGAAAATATAGAGACCCTTGAAAATACATATCTTTAGGAGATGTGCTAATCTGTAAACAAAGGATGTCGATGACTATAAGAAGATGTCATGATGAAAGATCTTCATGGAGGTAATTTTTATTCAACTATTCATATTTATAATTGAATAATATATGGATGAGATTATGCAGCGCTGCCAAAGGGAAGTATATGTCTTCCACAGTTGAAAACCATATGAAAGGATGGATGATCATTGGAAGAAATATGGTTCGAAGGAAAGCAACATGACATGAAGATCGAATAGATGAGGAGATTAATGGATAACTCTCTGAAGGAATTATGAAACTGATGGATGGTTTGTGGTCATTGAAGAAGTCTGAAATAAGAAGACTTCACAACATGACATCGAAGGAAGAAATTTACTCCGTGCAACTGGACATTCCATGGAATTGCTACAGGGTCTCTGATTAAGAGGGAGCTTAGGTACATTCCTTGTATAGGAATGAGCATATTCCTTTAAGGAATTTATTAATCATCCCTGGATAAGTGAGAGTGGAAACTATGTTTTTCTATCTTATGTGTCATGCACTAAACTAGGACTAACAACTATAAGTCTTAGTGAAGGCCATGGAGAGAAATGTAGACACGAGTTATATGTATCCTCCCTATGTGAGTGGGATAGATAGAGACACATTCTTGTCTTCATTGGAAGAAAGAATGGAGTATTTTTGGATTTGGTAACCAACTGGAATCCGATTCTCTTTGAGAATGTGGTAGAGCACTCTGATAAGAGTAGTCGAAGGACCGATATTATTTTAGGATTATCTATCTCGATAAGAATATCCTATGAAGTCATTATAGGTGAACACCCCAGTGGGGTATGTATCTTGAGATATGATAATCATGATCAGATGTCATTATTCTCACCAGTATTTTGCTCTGATGTTATGGAGAGATAGAATTATTAGTCAAGGCCTTGTTATGTGAAAATGTTTGTTAATATGATGCTATAACAGATGGATTACCAATCAAATTCTTCTTATGATATTCTTCAAATTGAGAGTGACAATGTACCATACGAAGACCTCCCTATTTAAGAGGGAGTTTTGGAAAAGTGTAACTAGGTTTTGGTATTCATAATGGCTAACTAATTATGAATTTATGTAATGATGAAAACAAAGATAGTAAAGTGTATTTTTTAATTCTTTCTTCATGGGTTTCATGGGCAAGGAGTTTTTATTATTCGTCGAATATTTCTTCTTGATGTATTTAGGGGCTTTTCATCTTGTCATAAATATACAATTTAGAGTCATGTATGTGAATTCATGTTACACTTGAGAAAGGACAAATAATTGATGTAAAATGTAAGATCCAAGACCTTGTCATGATGTTCCAAAGAATTCGACTCAAGTATGTTTAAGACACTCCTTGAATAATCGACTCAACTTCAGCTAGTCATGTCAGCCTAGACATGGGAGACAGTCTCTATATATAAAGTGGTTGTGGCTTCAATTATACATCACATATTTGGATCCCATGTCTGTGTTCTAGTGAGAGAAAAGGAGAAGATAATATCAGTAAGGTTAACTATGTGTTTGTGCTAAGAAAAATAAGTATCATCTCTAAAATGTCTCACATATCTTAGGTTTCCTCAGTTGAGAAAAGGTATGTATTTTGGTGCATAAAAGGAGACAGTTCAACCAGGTAGAAAGTCTACTTGTTTGGTAGTTCAACGAAGAAGAATAATATCTATTTCCGGGTCTATTAACCTCAATCAAAGTCTATATCATATATCTGTAATACAGTAAGAAGAAGTAGCATTCATACAATGCGAAGAAGAGGACAGTGCGTTACTATAAAATGCATGAGAAGGCTACTATCAGTGCATGGGAAAGGATGTAAAGCTTTGGTCTTGGTTCATCTTGTCTGTAAAGGAACCAAGGATATATATATATATATATATATATATATATATATATATATATATATATATATATATATATATATTTATATTTATATTTATATATAGCAAAGAGGATAAAGGGACATTTATTTCTTGGGCATCAAGGACACTGAAAGTAGACCGAAAGGGAAACATTAGAAGAAGTTTGAGGAAGAGTTTAGACTAGGAACCAAGTCTCCCTATAGTTGGTGTAGGATGGTGTATAAAGGAGGAACAACATATGGAGCCAAGAAAGAGCAATGAAAATTTCGTGGAGGCATACAGGGGTCAAGGGATTATGTCATGGTCAATATTTTGGTCTATTGAAGATCTACAAGAAGAGTTACTTGAGAGTTTTACTCTCCAAGAGGGAGAGGTTTTGGCCATGGCTTGAAGAGCCAAAATATTGTGTCTTTTGTGTTTTGATAATTGACTTGATGAAAGACCTAATAAGATAATGAAGAGAATATCCAAGTAAGAGAAATAAGTTCACAAGTAATTATCAAGTAAATAATTTAATTAAACTATGCCCTATCAAATTATCAAAAGAATACCATCTACAAGATGGGTTACTATATAGGCTCGATAAAATATGTGTTCCTAAAGGTGAGCGATTGTAGCTAATTAGAGAGACTCACACCTCAAAGGTAGCAGGGCACTTAGTTGTAGGGAAGATTGTGGCTAAATTACAGAGGTATCTATATTTTATCAAGATGCAAGATGAGTTAGCTAGGTTCATAAGAGGATGCATGATTTGTTGTACCATCAAGCATAGTAATAGGAAACAAGGTCTATATCATGCCTTACATGTATCTACTCCTGCTTGGGAAAGCATTTCCATGGACCTTGTGGGGGGTTTATCGGCGACTAGAAAGGGACATGACTACATGTTTATTGTAGTTGATAGTGTGTGTGTGCTAATGCCCTGTAAAAATACCATGAGTGGGAAAGAAGCCACAAACTTGATTCTTGGACAGGTTTGGGTGCACTTTTGAATACCAAGGAGCATTGTTTCAGATAAGGATACCATATTTCTTAGTGCATTCTAGACTACATTGTGGAAGAAGATGGACACAAATTTGAAGAGATATACAATATTCCATCCACATAAAAATAAGAAGATAAAATTGGTCAATAGGAATTTTTTGTAGCTTACGGTATATATACAACATTCTTATAATAGGACAATCCACAGTTTTATAGGAAAGTACCCATGTTATTTTTTATTGGATATTTTCCATCTTCCTCTTTGGATGTTGCATATGGGAAATAAGGAGGAGTGAGTGAAGATCTTGCAGGAGATTATTTGAGGGTTGAAAATTTTATAGAGAAGATTAGGAAGATCCATCTACAGGTAAAAGAAACAGTATAGAAGTTGTAGGAGAAATATAAGGCCAAGAATGATCAACACATAACAAAGAAGTCATTCAAGGTGGGAGACAGAGTATGCTTACAATTGAACAAGGAGAGGTTGTAGGGGCGTGTTAATAAAATCAAGGCTCTGAGGTATGGTCCCTTTGAAATACTAGAAATAGTGGATGATAATGGCTATCAACTCAGTTTACCACCATATATGCGAATTTAATCAACTATGAATGTAGAAAATTTGAAACTCTATGAGTCTTCCATGCTAGATAAGGAAGAGAAACAATTCCTACCTTGTGTGGTTTGGAACCATATTCTTAGAAATAGTTGAAAAAAGATACAATTTTGTAAAATACATTCAGAACTACAAGAAATGAGCAGCATAACCTTTGGAAGATTGGATTTGAAGGGACAACTTTTAGGCAAAGCTAAACAGTACACCTGAGAGAAGGTGCAGGAAAAAAATTGTCACCTTATTCAGTAGAAATTTTTGTGGCCCAAAAGCCACCTAAAATCGAGACGTGTGATTCAGATTCGCTCATTATATTGTTTTTCATCCATCTTGATGCATTTTGAGTGGAAAAAGTGGAGGAATCAACTCACAATACCATTTTACCATTGGGACCCAGTTTGGAAAAACGAGGTCTGAAACCTTTTAGATGTGTTTTGAGGCATCAAATGACTTTTTTTAGGGTTAAAATTCTCACTTTTGAGCTTCACCATATAATGTTTTTCTATACATAGATATAGTTCCAACAACATAAGAAGCGTGTCAATCATAGTTCGTGTGAAAAAATTATGCCACTCAAAAGTTGACTTTCCTATTTTCACACCTATAGTTTAGGAGGATGTTGCGTCATCCCCCATTATTCATGGAAAAGGGGATAGCCACATTATTATGATATAAAATACTCTGGAAGAGTTTATATTATAATTCTAATTAAGATTTGATGTTGTCAAAATTAACCACTAGTAGGCTATTGAGCTATGTTATAACTGGGCCATTAGGAGGAAGAGGCATTCCATTCTTTCGAGAGAATTTTTTTCCATAGTTGATCAAAAATAGCTAGGAGAGATACGAGGTAGAGAACAAAGATAAAAATTTGTAAACTATAGTATCCCACAGGCCACATGCATTACTTTTTTTTACTTGCAGCCATATTTCTAGACAGAGAAAGAGAGCGAAGTGCCCTCACCTTCCAACTGGGTTTTCTCCCAAAAGGGTGTCCCAGAGACAATATTTTGTGTCTTTTTTTGTGTGTGTGTGAGCTTATTATGTCTTTCGCTAATTTTCTGCATAATTTCCATTCACACGAACTATATATTATTATCAAATCTGATGTGATGAACTATCTAGTGGAATATCCACAATAGTTTACAGATGAAGAACAATGGACCAAGTTCCATTAGGTTTGCAAAACAAGAAAATCCCCATAATAAATAGTCTGGATGAGCTTCATTTGGGATACCGAACAAAAGGAATGTTTGCAATAAAGGAGGAATAATCACCCCAAATGGGACATAAATCTATTCCTAAAATGTTTATCTCGTGCAAATTCTAGCTCCAAAGCCTCTAGCCCATGGTTTCACAATTCCTTTGGTTGGTTTCCAAGGACTACGCTCTCTCCTAGGATAGAATCAAAAGGAAAGGATTGAAGGGCCCCTCAAGATGCTTACTTTGTATAGACCATGTGGAAGAAAAGGAACATCTCCTTAATTCTCTCCCCTTTTCGGATAAATTACAGAATTGAATTTTGCTTCTCTTTGGACACTCTAGTGGAAGGTATAATAGTCTCATATAAACTATTGATCAATGGGAGCTTGGAATATTTAGCAATCCCATCCTTAATAGGGAATGCACTATTATGCTAAGATTTCTACTATGGATTATATGGAAAGAGAGAAACAATATAATCTTAAAGCAAGTTGAATTTGTGGAGAATGTGGTCTTCCATACCATCTTTCATAATGTTTTGGGGATCATCTTCTCCTCATCATTGTCTCAAATAATTTTAGAAGAAAACCCACATGATTCATCTATCTCAACAAAGCATGACCTTTCCCCAACCATGATTCCACCTATAACCCTACTCCCTTTCATCTTGGAATTGGGTTCTGAGAGATCCTCACCCCTCCCCTAGCTAGGTTCATTAAACTAAATTTTGATAGGGCTTTGAAAGGAAAATCGAGGTTTGGTGGATTTGGAGTCATATTTAGGAACTATGATGGCCATGCCATATTTATATTACTAGTAATTGTGGTGTAAATAGTAAGAATGTAGTGGATTTTTTTTCCATGGAGTACAAACAATGCCTAACTATCACAAATTGATTCACAAATATTTAAGTGGGTGAAGATTCTAATTTGGTTATAAGCACTGTAAATATTTTTCTTAATGGATCCTCCCTAGAAAATATCTACCACACTTGGAGACTAAAAAATTCCATCTTTGATATTAATTCTCTAATACCCATTTTTCCCTACTATAATCCCCACACACTATTGTTGATATGGAAACAAATTAGCAGATTACCACGTGAATCTAGGAGGTAATAACCAAATGCTTTACCTTGTCTCCCCTTGGAGCAATGAATTATGGTCATAATAGTGGAATCAAATCAACAACCTCAATAACAATGCTCAACAAACCCTAATGGGGGTGTTAAAATATGTGCCAAGTATGTAGGTGACAAAACCTGCCACCAAGTCATCCCTCGAAGAATTAAAGAGGGGGATAGTGTGACCAACCTTTCCCATGCAATCACATATGCCAATGTGTAATGACAAAGAAGGGTAGTAATATGGAAACCTTTGAGATGTACTCAACTTCTTGGAATCGCTAGGGTTGAGTTCCAAATATATGGTTTTGTACTTGTGTTACTGGGAGTGTTGTGGGATTTTTCCTTTGCGATACCTACACTTATGGTTTAACCAACGTGGAAGGTCCATGCCCTTCTTCTTTGGCCTTTCATTATTCACTCCATATGATAATTCAAGGACTTTCTACAATTTTCAATTGTTAATGGATTACATGTAGTCAACATATGCATCTACTAGTGGGATGATCTGTACTAGAATTCTTCTAATGTATTCAAGGTCTCATCTCCTCAAGTCTGTTAGCATTTATTTTGCTTTGAACTTCTTACACATTGATTTTTAGTTAAAGTCTTGTTGCTATGGTTTTTTTGGTCTAGGATATTTTGGTGGAAGCTCATCACGATAATTAGGGGAAAGGTGGCCTAGCCCTCCTCCTAACCAAGAAGGACCTCTTAGCACCTTGTCTTGTTTATACAACTATCCTAAGACTCTTTTCGACTCTAGTATACTTACTACCTTTGTCATTAGATTTATCCATTCTGAATGTTATGTGTTGATCTCACCTTTGTTTTCAATCCCCTGAACTCCTTTTGTCTCATGGGGTCTCTTTATCTGGGTTTACTCATGACATTATCATTATGCCTCGACAACAAATGTAACAACCAATTTGGGGGTCAAGTAATCACAACCCCTCTTATAGGCCTTGCACCCAATCACATGTCCATATTGTTGCTTACCTCTACAATGAAGCTACCCCCCTCCCCAAAAAATTTAGGAGGAAATCTAGTTGCTTGAAGCTCAAGAAACTCATGATAGGAACACCGACTTGCACTTTGAGATTTTGTTCAACATTGTTGAGTGGGTTCTAGATCCTAGACACACCATGGTTCATAGGAATTAGTACCTCCACTCTATCACTATATGTTAGCAAATGAAAGCAATACTAGGAAGAATCATCCCTTAAAAGCAGGAAGACCACAACGAGATAATTGTTAATATTAGTGATATGTAGTGGATTCAAAATATTTTTTTATCATATTTAGTTACTCTAGATGCTCGATTGGCACATTTAGAGACACATCTTCGATGTGAGAAATAAACATCACCAAGATCGAACACTTAGGATCCTACCCCTTCAAATTCTTTCGATAAAGGGTGTTGGTCCATACTTTTAATATTTTTATGCCTATGTTTTCTAAATTACACTTTATTGTCTTCTATGTTATACAATTGTGGATAATCTTCTATACCTAACTATTTTTTTTAACCAATATACTACATGTATAACCGGGTATTATGTTCTAGAGATTGTTTTGTGGAAGGCCTAGATTAAATAGTTTTGATAAAAAAAAAAATTACTTTCTAACATTTCTATCTTATTTCTCTTATAACAAATTCCTATTTTGTATGTTTGAATTATGAGACAATTAAAACTTACAAATTAACAAAAGAACATTGATAATTATAATATATAAATAAAGTATTTAATTCCTCTCTTTATGCACCTACATATATATTTTTCATGTATTCTATTTTAGTTTTAATATATTCTACTGAATAATTTTACTAAATTTAAATTTATTATTTAATTAAAATTTATCCTTTCTTAAATTTAAAAAATGGACATTTTCTATGTGTTCACATATAAAAATGTTATTTATCAAGCACAAGTGACATCCTTTTACTCCTATTGAGAAACCCACTAGAGGGCTATCTTCCCAAAAAAACCATTGACTGATGATGACCTATCGTATCCTCCCCCAACAACATTGACTAATGATGACCTATCCTCGGTAAACTGCCTGCGCCTCTGCAGCTATATTCGGATCTGCACTAATAATAAATGATGATGTTCTCTCTATTCGCAAGATACACCATATAAACATATAAATTTATTTAGGGCTGGAATCATCGTCAATCATACTACATGTAACAAAATAAATTTATTAAGAAGTCACGAACAGGCGTAGGATCATAATAAGAAAGCTATATTACCGAGCTAGTAATTTAGCGTGGCAGCTGAAGCCTGATGCGGTTCATGCCCTCGAATATAATAAATTGCAGTTGGACTTTCATGATTATGCTGCCCCATGTAAGTAGTTATGACTATTCCCTTATCATGGCTGTCACGTTCCACCGTTTTCTTCACTTCACAGTTGCTATTGGAGCATCTGTAATAATTCCTGCAAACAAACAATCCACTACTTACTCCCATTAATGGAGCATTAAATGAAGTCTAGTAACAGAAGCACGTCGGATTTAATAGTATAACAACCTCGGATTAGAGTTGTTCTTCAAAAATTTCTTCCCGTACTTTCGCCACTTATAACCGTCTTGCAGAATGTCAGTTTCAGATATGGTCAGGAATGCATATTTGAGAGCTCGATCTGCCTTTATCTTTCTGCTGCCCTTCTTAGAGTTTCTGTTCAAAATAGATAATAAACATTAATTAAAATATTTAATTAATTTTTATATGGAAATTTAATTATATTTAGAGAGTTAGTTAAGTGAGAGCTGAGTCAAGTTTAATTATGTGATGGTCAAGTTTAGTTATGTGATAGATGAATTTGATAAGTGTGTAATGTCAAATTATATTAAAAAGATAGGGGTAGTCTAACTAGAGTGCTTTTTTGCACTGAAAATCATGGAAATTCTGGTAAAATTTTAAGAAAATTGGGCACTGATTTTTGTAAATCCATCTTATAATTATCAAACTTTAATATTTTGGGTTCTCTAGAGATTTGCTCCAAAAAGATAAATACCCTTCACCTGGTTGGTTCATTGTATTCAGATCAATCAAATTTGTGTGATCAATAAAAGAGCAACAGCAACTATGTTATTGTGTGTAAAATATTTATGTAATTTACAACCTTTCCAACAAATTTTACTATTCACTCTCATAATATACTGTAAAAATTCATATATCAGAGCACAGATCATCTTCCATCTCAAGTCTTTTATCCTTTTACATGCTTAATAGATGTGGAGAAGGATTAAGATGAATAGCTAAATAAGCTAGATAAATTATTTGCTAAGAAACCTCCAAATTAACGAACACTTACATTGTCTCGGGAGGCTCATGGGTTTGGATCACAGTAGAATTGTGATCCAAATGATTCTCCTGGATGCATGGTGAATTGCTGGGATAAGGGTGTGCATAATCACATTGGAAACTTTGTTCGGATTTGACAGTGTTAAAGTTGTAACATTGATCACCGGCATCGTAACTTTTGCATGAATTGTCGATCTGCTCCTCCAAAACAAGGAAGTCCGAAATTCGAAACGCTTCGGCATCTTCATTCATGTGCTGCGAACAGTTCGTTTCCTGCAGCTGCTGGGTTTGTCCCTTGCTGAAAACATTATTGGCTGCTTGGAAATGGGCATTTCTCGGATTAGAATTAGCCATTGCAAATACAGGAGTCGTCTTCCTGAAAGTGGTAAAATCTTTTGAAGGCAATTGGAGGAGTGGGACACCGGCGTATTGCACCTCCTGCAGCATCCACGAAGATCGATTCACTTGATTGGAAATGAGAAGGAGAAATAAATCAACGCATGCTGGCTTGACTTTGAATACTTTGGACAGCTCCGGATTCGGCTCGGCGTTTCAAAGACGCGTTAATAGTGGAAAGCGAAGGGTGCTTTCCTAGCATGTTAGGTTATGATTGTCATTCGAGTATCCTGACTGAGCAGTCTAAGATAGCCTAAAAGAGATAACTTTCGTAAAGGTTTTTTCCAATGTCATTGGTTTTGAATGAGGTAAAGTTTTATTTGTATTTATTTATTTTTAAATTCAAGTTATTTATTTTTTTAAATTTAAATTATAAGTTAAAGGTATTTATATAAGGGATGGTGTAAGGTGTCGATATTAAGTTCTGGTGGATGAGTTGAATTCTTCTTCTTATGGAGCTTTCCACATGTTTCTAACAATCAAATAGAAGCTTAAGCCAAGGGTTGCTTGAAGCTTCTTTGCTCAATCTTAACAAATTAGTTATAGTGGGAGATTTCCAAATTATATTTCCTCTTTTCAAAATGGAATTGTATTCTAACCAATTAAAACTAGCCATTGTACGATATGTTGCAAAATAAACGATGTAAAGCACTAACATAGGAAATAGTGGTGTAGAGGAAAAAATCTTAAAATTCCAACCAAAGTTAGACTACCTGTAGTTTATTCAAAACTTACAATTATGTTTATAAATCACTACAATTTCATAATTATGATTTTTGAATCACTAAAATTTCAACCCATAGTTAGGCTGATTCAAAATTTTCAACCTATAGTTACACTACCCTGTCATAATTATGTTTGAGTTTTTGTAGTATTCTCAGCTAACCCAAAAAGATTGATATGGGATGGGAGAAAGTAAGACATCAAATTTCTATCATGCATAAAATGACCTTCTTTAAGAACAAGATGTCATTTTAGTTTTTTATTCCAGAAATATACTAAAACTTTAGAAAGCTTGATAAAATAGTTGTATACACTAAAGGATTATTAAAGAATTTGAGAAGGATAACGAAATTACTTCAGAAGAAACAATTTTGTACATTAAAAGATCAACTAAAGAATTAAAATTTGAACATTAGATGAAATGAGTGTTTAAATTCAAACATCTCATAAAAGAATTCTTAACTTGCGAGATAGGATATCAAATTTCAACCTTCCATAGAATGACCTTATTTAATAATAGGATGTCACTTTAGTTTTTTAACCCAGAAACATATTAAGATTTTAGACAGTTTATAAAACATATTAAGGTTGAGATGACATTGGAATAAAATTGCAGTGTACGTGAATATAATATCAAAAAAAATGTAAGGTTTAAAGGACAACTTGGCAGTGAACGTGAATATAATATAAAAAAAATTGTAACGTTTAGAGGACAACTTGGTCAGAAAGTACTACATAAATTTTTCAAATTTCAAGTGAATTTCAATTAGGTGATTTAAAAAGACACAGACAGAAAATTAATTTCATTTAGGTGATTCAAAAACAGATAATTTCAAATCATTTCAATGAGTGAATTTAATCAGGTGATTTAAAAGAATGATAATGATAATGACCACCTACTAACACTAATATGATCTATTATATTTTAATAAAAAAATAAGAAATTAGTTGAAATTTTTAAATGCATTGCTACATACTATAACCATTATATATTAAATGCTATAAAGAAAATTTGGAGGTGAATATAAACATGAATATTAGATTGTTTAACCAAATTATGCCTAAAATATGCTGGATTGTTCTCATAAAATTGGGTTTCAATTCTTGGTTCTATGAGAAGTTCATAGAAGTGTAGGTGTTGAGTATAATTTGATATTCAAGTCTTGATTCCCTGCTTTCCCACCTCTGCAGAAAAGTCTTGTACCAATGAGAAGATAGCTTGGGATATCAATTCAAGTTATCATTGAAGTCCACATAATGAAGACCAAAACTCCAAGTGTAACCATTCAAAACTTCAAAGTCATCTAGTAGAGTCCATATAAAGTAACCACTGATGTCTAACCCATTCCTGCCACAATGAATAAAAGCTTTTATGTCTAAGAGATATTCATCATTTCACAAATTCATTGATTTCATCACATTTTTCAAAAAACAGTTGTTTCAGAAATGGTGTGCCTTGAATGGAAAATTGTATGCTCTTTGTATACCTTATTACTGCAAGTACATACTGAAGGACATATTGATGGAGATCCATTCTGATTAGTCATTCAAAGCCTCAGAAAGGGGAATAGAGGAATTATTAGGCTCTAAAAATCCTGTCCATACATGAAAGATGATATTGTAAGTCTAGAACGGATAATTAGATGGTCAATGATGAAAAATTAATATTAGCAATATCACCAATCTATGTGTATATTTTCTGCATAAATATTTAAGTGTACAGAGAGCTGTCATTGAAAACTTGAAAACCATTGAGGACTTGAAAACCCATAAATCCTTAAGTGTACAGAGAGTTGTCATTAAAGACTTGAAAACCAATGAGGACTTGAAAACCTAACTACTACCAGAGGAATAGCATAACAATAGTACCCACCATTTTCATACACAATAATAGGAATATTATGGGAACAGTCCTCAATATATGCAAGCACCGCCTGCATGCTTTCTGGTACAACTAGTAGACCCAAAAATGCTCTCTGCCACAAATTTTAGCATCAGGTAACTATTTTTTTGTGAAGATATAAGCCTACTTAGAACATAATGTTAAAAATTTATAAAAATTATAGTCAAATTTTTGGATTCTATTTGTCGCACCACTACATTCATCAAGAAGTATAAAACAAACATAAAATGTTCTTAATACCAATATTATTCCAAGGGATAACTTTGAATTTAAAAATAGCATAGAACTTCAATGGATCAAAACCATTTTCCTTAATGATTTCAGGACAGTATTCTAACTCTTCATAGATTTAAAGAGGCCAAGTTTAAAGGCTGTTAGAAGATGAGTTTTAATGACTTAAATCTATTTGTGAGAATGATTCTCGTACCTGCATATCCAATGGACATATCTTGAGCATAGTCTTTTGACATAAGTTCACCTTTTCTTGGAACGTCAAAACAATACAGGGTAAAATAGTGATTGCAACCAATGAAGTGCAATGACCCTTGTAACTTTTGAGCCTGTTCCTTTGTAAATGAAGGTAACCGAGAATCCACTATATTCCTCATGCTCCCTGGATAGTCTCCAGAAATAAATGGGTCTAATTGCCTGGATTTTCGAAAAATAAATTAATTCAAGGAGGATGTTTGTCCTCAACCAAATAAAAGTACACCTGTTTTCACCCATTTCAATAATATAGTTGTTAATTATTTGAATCACTACGAAAACCCCAACTGAAAAAGGGAAGAAATAACAATTGGTGAGACTGCTCAATGGCACTGAAGCTTCTAGTTGAAGCATAAGTTAACTTGAAATACACTATTAGATAAGTCACTCACCAACCCACTATAAAATCCTTTGCTCTTTGAGTAGTAGCCACATCTATGGATTTATTGGTAAGAGGTATCATCCAATTTACTAAAAGTACTATTCCAATTCATCCCTTCTGCTTTGCATGCATTCATAAAGAAATTTATAAAATATCATAGAATAAATGGAGATGAACATAGATTAGAGAGGAAAAGAACCTGATAAGTTTTCCTGTACAGCTCCATATCAGCCATATGTGATAGCAAAACATGGTGACCAACAATATAAGGCTCAACAATTGAGTTTCCAGTAGTACAATTTCCAAATGGTTGGGAGCATCGTTGAGGTGGGAAAGAGCTGTCATCGTATCCTGTCGTGGGAAATATATTGGGCTCATTGAAAGTGGACCAATATTTCACTCGATCACCAAAATCTCTGAAACACACATCTGCATGACCTTTAAAATCCTCCCTGCATAAGATCGAAGTAGATTAGAGAAATCTGCTTCTCTAACCATAAGATTATTGATGCACCAATAAATTGATGCTTTGACTTGTGTGTCAACCCACATGGGAAGAAAATAAAGAACAGGAGATGACATAAGATGTTTTCACAATCTGTGGATTTATGAAACCTCCATAGGAATAGTCTAGAGCTTGGGGTAGATCAAAGTGGTACAATGTAACATGTGGTTGAATGCCTAAGACATGCATTGTGCCACGATTAACATTTTTTAGGATGATAGTCACAGAAACAAAAACAGAGTAGAAACAAGTTTGTCAATGAATAAAACAAGAGCCCTACCATGGGACAAAAGCTCATTTATAAGGTTATTATAGTACTCAAGGCCTTTTAGGTTGATGGGTCCTTCACCATCTACATCAATATATGTGGAATAGTTATTTCCTACTGTTAGACTCCTATACCAATAGGTGTCATATTTCATGATTGACTTGATGAGCTATGTAATGTGTTCATACCTTTTCCTATTGAAAAGGTTTTCCATATTTTCAAAAAAATTAAAAAAAATTAAAAAAAATGTAAAGAGGGTGTGCCCTACAAGTAAGATCAAAGGGTGAAAAGAATAAAATGGCCAAAAAAAAGTGAAAGAAAATGAACCCCACCAAAACAAAGGCCAAGGAAAGTGAGCAAGTCTAAATGCCACTACCTTTTGCCTTAATGTAATAAACAAATTGTGTGCAAATTGTATTTTATGCCACAATTTATGAACAGTCAAATAGTTTAAGCTTGGCTAGTTCATCTTTCAATTTCATGTTTTAGAGATAGAGAATAAAATCTGACCAAACTGTTTAATCTTGGCAGATAAGTAGATAGGTAGAGTAAATAAAAGGAGCTCAACAGTTTAATCTGAGCACTTGGATGTAATAAGGATAGAATTAGATAGATTTCCAAATGTAAAAGAAAAAGTGTGATGAGGGTTTTCTAGTCTAAGTGCACCCTAATAAAGAAGAAAAAATGGTAGGGTAAAGTAGGTAGGGTAGGTAGATGACGTTGCAGAATTACATGTGATGGATAATGACTCTAGATGTGTTAAATCTTTACTTTCATCACAAGTGCAAAGGTAGACAATACACTGGAAGAATTTCAAGCAATGCAAAGTCAGATTATTAACTTCCCTTCTCATTTTCCCCTAAAAATTTCACTAATTTCCCCTAAGTGCTAAGGTATTTGAAAATTAGAGGGGCTCAAGGCATTTCCTTGACTTTTGGAGGGACCGGACCCTCGGCCCAATAATTGGAAAAGCCTAAGTACTTAAAATCATTCATCAAAACATTCATTCACCTCCAAAAAAAATTTCCTAAGTAAAATTCCATTTTACTTAGGAAAATCATGCAATATTTCATAAAAACCCTATTCATAAAAGCATAAGTTAGATACATTACCTTGATGTTTTACACTTAGCACTTCATTCATTTCCATATTAATTTTTAACTTATTATTTAAATTCCTATGCAAATTCCCTCTTTCCCCATATTAATTTAAATAATTCCCATATAATATATATCCCACCCCGTTGGTTGAAAAATAACCATATACTTATTAAAATTTATTTATTGGTTGAAAATTTCAATTAATAAATAAAAACCGACCCTCCTCTGTATAAAGGGATAAATTAATCCTCATGATTAATTAATAACCTATTCTGCCAATAGAAATGCCCTCGATGTGATTAATTCATAATAAATCACATTGGGCCTGCCCTGTTAACTCTCCGCCATCTTGACAACCCGACCGCCGTTCGATTGATGAACTCAAAATCAATGGTTATTATCAATATTGCTAGCCATACTTGTCCGAAAAATAACGCATGATGGCCTAGCGGTTTTCTGAACAATGTTGTGCCACGCGTCGTCCATCGTATGGAATCGCTCGCCCTCCGCTGAAAACCGCCCTCCCTCAAAAGTAGTGCAATGGAAACCGCTTACCGCCTGCCTCCCTTGACGAAGCCTCCATACTTGCTGACGTCATCCATTAAAAAGTTAAAAATCCACCAACCTTTTGACTTTTGAATAAAAAAAAAGAACACGTGTCATTTTCATTATTTGCAGTAACCAGTGTCCTATGCAAAATTTCGAAATTAACTGTCAAAATTTTCCAACCGCTATTTTTCTGAAGAAAATTAAAGTCGAGCATCCAGAATTCATTTTCCATTACCAGCGCCTGTTTTCATCATTGTTTATTTCCCGGAAAACAGGTATTTACCCAAATTCCTGTTAAACTCTATAAAAACCTGGTTTTTGTTTTAAATTCTACACGAAAAACTGAAGCATAGTTTAAGATTGGTCTTTAGTTCATTCCTCAGTTCCCAAAATTGCAGTCGTAGTCTCAAACCTGTGATTGTGCCCATTTTTTTCATCAAAACCCACAATTCATTTCTGAATCCACAAGAACCAGAAATGGAGATTCCCCTGGCTTTGAATGCCGCACCCCTGAATGCCCCTCATAGAGATTTAGACTATCTACCTTTGGTAGACAGATATTTCCAAATTAAAGACCTGGTTCTCAGAGAAAATCCCCTGCGAATTTTTTTCTACTGCAGAGATAATTACTTCAAAGGTTCTGACATTTTTGGATTATCGGAATCCAATCTTCCCATGTATCTTCTCTCCTCAATCCACATTTTTCTTGAGATAATCCATTATTTCCATGCAAATTATGATCCCAATCAACGAGCAGTTTTGTCCCCAAGTCAGACTGTCCTTTTCCCCATAACTACTCAGTCTATCAACGAGATGTTGCAATTTCAGCCTGGTCAAGCCCTAACTCCCCTGTCCATGGGAGAATTACTTGAGAAATATGTGAAATTATCTCGTGAAGAGTTAAATCGCCTTTGCCAAACCTTCATGTTGCCATAACATCAGCCCAAAGGCCCTCCCCCTTATGGTTATACCTTTTTCACTGATGTGGGCAGACTTATTCTGAATATGATATCCTCTATAATGGGTTTCAATACTAGTGAATATTTTGATCAATTAACCCTAGTATCGTTGTCGATTTTTACCCCTGGATAGCCCCCTGCTGTCAAGTATGATTTTGCTTCCTACATTGCAGATAAAATCCATGATCAGTTCATGAGATTAGAGAATGAAAGAGTGTTCAATTATTCTCCTGTTATTTATCGTCTCATGCTTTATTACCAATCAGAGAGTTTCCCTTTCTATGCCAAAAATATTGATGCCAAAGGAAATCCTAGGTCTGTGATCTTTTGGTCTGCCATCACTCATAATTCCTCTGATTCTCCTTATTCATACAATGAGTTTATTGACCTATTTTTACACCCTACAACCACTTTGTTAACAGGAGTCTCTCCTCCTAGGGTCAATAGTGAAATCAAGAAAATTCTTCAACTCTCAAAGCAGTACGGGATAGGTGATTGGTACCTATACCATAATCACACAGAAATCAAAATATATGGATGTGAGCTATGTCCATTCAAGTTGCCAAAATATGTCACAATGAGAATATTTGCATTAGAGTATTTCAGGCAGATGATCAATTCAGATATAGTTCATTTTTGTAATGCAAAGAAAAAGGCTCAACTCAGGATTAAAAGTCAGCTAGGTCCCTTTGTCTCTAACTCTAGAGATGCTGGAAAAGAAGCTGAAAGAATTTTAGAAGATTATCTCAAATTACAAAAGAGTTTATATTGGGTACCTTATGACCGAAATAGCTTTATTTGTGATACAAGAATGAAAATCAAATTGTCACCATACATTCATCAAAGAATCCCAGAAATTGAATAGTATGCCAATATAGATGAATGGATGGAAGGGACATTGATATAACAAGATAGTGAGCAGGTCAATTTTGAAAATGCAATGAAAGACCTTGAAAAATACTTGACGTTGACTCTTTTGGATAGGTGCAGATACCTGGTATTGGTTCTTCTTCTGTTGGGACTTCTCAACAAAATTTATAGGAAATCAGTGCATTTGCTACAGTAGCATCTAAAGGAAAGGAGAAAGAAGCTGATATACAAGTTACAGAGAAATTTAAAATGACAGAACAGCCTCAAACTTCTAAAGAACAGGGTCAAGTACAAATTTCTCCTACTCAGACCAATGTAGCAGAAATGCCAATTTCACAAACTCCCCTTAATGTAGAAAAGTGTAAAAAGAGAGATGTTGAAGCAGCTTCTCCTGTCAGTGGATTTTCTAAACAACATGATGTTAAAAGAAAAAAACTAATCCTCTTCCAAATGTGGAATCTGTTCAAGAAATCCCTGATAGTCAGACACAAGAAGAATTGGGAAGTCAGCAAATAGGTGCAATCAGTGGGACATCCACTACTTCATAGAGAAAAGAGCTGCAAAGGCAACAAAGTGCAAAAGTATCATCTTTCAGACCACGAGTGAAAGATTCCTGGGACATTAAAAGGACATTCATAAATATAAAAGCCAGAAATGATCCACTCAGACTTCAAGTTTACAATCAATGTTTCAAGATGGCTCCTAAGAATCAACAAAGATTGATGTCAGCCTATGACATCCAACAGGGTAAAATGATAATGAGTCACTTCAAACCCAAAGTGCAGCAACCTCAAACAGCTGCAGATTATATCAGAATGAATTTTGAAGTCTTAGCAAAGGATAGTCATCCTTTGGATCAAATTGAGATGCATAAACATATAGGTGAAATGATTTATTCTACTCCTGCAGATAAATCAATGATGACCCAAAAATGGCAGGATTCTTTGGAGAATACTAATGCTCAACTAAATCTTGAGAAATCCTCTTCTCAGGCTAAGTACAACAGGATAAAAACTTTAGAGGAAATCATTATTGGATTGGGTCATAATCCCAAGAATGTCAAAGGTATAGAAGCATTGATCAAGAAAAAATATGATGATATTGTAGCCTTGAGAAAACAATTAGAATTACCAGCCCCAAGACATCCGTAGATTGCAGAAATTATAAAGCAAAATTTTGAAGAAGAATTGATGGACTTGCTCTTGAAACTGAATGAGCAACTTAATGAAACTAAAAAAGAGCTTGAAAAGGCATTGAAAGAGAGGCAACCTAATATTCCAGCATCTACAACAAAAGTAATTACAGGTACATCTACAATAGGTTAGCCAACAGAATTGTCACAGGTACATGCTTCCAATTTAAGTACAGAAGAATTAATAAAGTCAATGGAGGAATTGAAACTCCAAGTGACAGAGCTACAGAGAACAAAGGCGCAACTGACCAGTTTAGAACAAAAATATGATCTCTCGAAGATGAATGTTGCAGATAAAACAAGGGAGGTAAACATATTAGAAAAGTTGGTCAACAAGTTGGAGAAGGATCTCACATTGGAAAAGCCTTTAAAGGAAATAAATGAAATTCTTTGGGACAACATCATCCAGTCAATAAAATATGTCTGGCGCTCAATTCAAATAATATATGAACAGAATGATTTGGTCAAATTGGCTTTGGAAGAAATCGTAAAAGCAAGAGAAGAATTGGGAAACATGCCTGAAGAAGTTGATAAAATTATCCGCTTTTTAAATACTCAGAACAAGCATCAACTTGAAGAACTTGGCATTCAAGATAGGACAGGGACAATTTTCGAAATAAAAAGAGTTTTTACCAAAAGAACTCTGATGCAGAATTTAGAACGAAGATGCTCTGATATGCAAGAAGAAACCACTGCCTTCATAAAAAGATTTGATATTTTGTTGAATAAAGGATCGCCCTGTCCTTTAGATTCAATGGATAAATTTATGGAACTTGAAAGTTATGTTGAAAAATTGGACAAGCATGCTGACAATCAGGCCAGTTCTTCAACTAGTTCATCAGCAGCAGCATTGCCTACAGGAAAAAATCTTCATGATAGATTGGAAAATATGTTTTATCTCGAACATGAGGTAATACATTTGTTCCTAATTCAACCTACTTTCTTCAGGTATACAAAGATAGATGAAACTCTGAGAAAGTTGCAAAGGACCAGAATACCAGAAGACAAATGGTGGGAAGACATGTTAGAAATTTTGTAAAATTATCCTTACATTTATTTTTGATTATTTACTACAGTAAGTCATGATAAAGAAGGATAAAAGGATGAACAGAGGTTAAAGAGTATTAGTAAAATGGAGCAGCCAACACAGTATTACTAAAGAGGACAACAACGAGCCTAATCATAGGGCTTGCCTCCAGCACATTCTCAAAAGAAGGAAACAACACAACATCAGTTATCATTTCTCGTATCTACGAGACCATCTATCTCTAGTTTGTTGTAAAATACTTATGAGTCATGCTAGATTATATGTCGAGTTGTTATGAGATATTTTTATCATTTTTTGTATAAATACTCCCTCAATCGGAGTATTGAGGGGTGGATTCTTAGACTTTTCTATAATATTGACTACTTTAGAATAAAGTGTTATTGGAGAAATTTCGCATGGCTAGCTGGATGATGAATTGATGCTAAAGACTTTTTACAAGATTCATGTGTCAGACTACGGATCAATAAGTCATCTATCTCTTATGTTTTGAAGTTTTATACTTGTTTATAATATCATCTGTGTTTCATTTCTGAATGATAAATGAAAAGGAATAAATCAGAAAGTGCTGAAGTGTAATCTGATTTTAATTCTTGTTATTCTAAATGCTTTCTTTTAAACTAGTTTAAACAATGAATTCTTAATTGCTCCTATTTTTCTAGTTTATGCATTTTGATTATTTAGCAAAGAATACTTAATTTCTCTTTATTAATAATCACTCAATTTTCCCTCTTATAAATGTGTTGAAGGATTCTTAATTTCCCTTTATCCATTTTGATTCCATCCCATTCACTTTAGATCTACGATTGTTCCCTGTTTGATTATCTTGCCCTGTGAAACCATATTTTGTTAAGAAACTTAATCCAGCTAAGCCATTTTCTTTTTACTCCATTAGCCCAATGGCCTAAAGTACTCAATCTTGACCCTGGTTATTGAATTCCATCACCCAATTTCAAACAAAACCCCTGAACTTTATAACTAGCCTAACATCTTGTAAAAACAAAGCTAAATTTTATAGAGAGAGCCCTCTCTGGGTACAGATTGGCTAGATTCTGTACCTAAAAGTTGGTTTGTGGTTACCTCAGACCCCTTTCCTCTTCCCAACAACTTCAAGGAAAATCCGAGTGATAACATACTAGCGACTCCACTGGGGACCTGAATAATTTTATTATTACTATTATTTACTTTATAAAATATAGACGAAGCCTGAAGTTAGCCAGGTAGCCTTTGAACTGCTTTTTCTCTGCAATTGCATAGTAAATAAATGCTACTTCAGTCTATCTCCAGTCTAGTTTTTGAACTGAACTTTTGTTTCAAACATTTGATCAGTTCCTCTAGTTAAATAATCTTTAAGAAAATTTAAATCCAATAACTAAAACTTATTAAAGATTTTGTTGAAGTTGTATTGTTCATTCTATTTAGATAAAAAACCAAAAAATATCACTTAGAAAACTGGCTTCAGAAAGGACTCGTTACACTAGGGCTAATCCTGATCCCAATCCACTGCCTGTGTTTGAAAATCCGAATCTGATCCCTAGAATTCTTAGAAAACAAGATAGTCAAGAAAGCTTTCGAAGTTCTCAACCTCTCTATAGATCAATATCCTGTCCTGTGAAGTGGATTTATCTTGAGGATGAACCTTTTGATGAGCAGTTTGAAACATCTTTATTGGTAAATTTTTCTGAATCTGAGTTGTCCAATTTGGTTCCAGACCTAGTATTTCTTGAAGATTTACAATTGGAATTTGTTACTACACACCTTGATAAACATTTTCGAAATTCTATACAATCTCAGCTTACCTCTGAAGGAACTTCAAATATTTCTGTGATCACTTCAACGTCTCCAAGTTCATCAAAATTTCCCCAAACATCTCAACCTTAAATAATCCCTTCCACTCCTCCACCCATCACTCATAGATCAACCTCACCTATTGTTTCATCACTACCTCTTCCAATGGCAAACGAATATGCTCCTTTGGTATTACCAACTAATATAGGGGCTATGCCTCAATATTAACAAAGTAAAATCACTCCTTTTGATGGTTCTAGAACTTACACTACACAACATCATACTAAAAAGATGACCGATTATTTCGAAATTTATGAAATAGATGCTGATGATGTAAGAATGAAAATTTTTGTCCAAAGTCTTACTAGAGAAGTTAGAACCTGGTTTAGGGCCCTTCCTACAAACAATATCACTAACTTACAAGCTCTTTATATATCATTTTTAAACAGATGGGAAAAGAAGAAAAATCCTCTTCAAATCTTATTAGACTTTGGAAAACTAAAGAAAGGAACAAATGAGACTGTGAAAGATTATGTCATCGGGTTCAATGAGGCTTACAATGCTATTCCCCAAAATCTTAGACCTCCTCCTGATTCAGTATTAATCAAATTCCCTAATGGATTTGATTCTGATATGGCGTATCAACTTAGGGAAAGAGCTCCTCAAACTTTAGAAGAAATGCAAAGTATAGTTGTTAGTGTTGAAGCCAACCTGATAGAGAAACGAGCTAGAGCCAGAGCTGAAAGAAGAATGCCTATAAACGAAGAACCCACAGCTTTTTAAAAAAGCTGGATGCTATCATCAAAGGAATGGAAAGGCTAGGAGATAGAGTAGAAAAAATCGAAAAGAATAAATCTCCTTGGGATGGTCAACCGAGCAATACTGTTAGAAATCCAAATTTCAGAAGGAACCAAAATCAAAATACTGTAAAAACTGGTCCTGACCAAAATATTAGGCCCCCATTCCAGGAAAATTATGTCGAAGGCTCAACTTCTGAGGAACCAATTGAAGATATTCAAATAAATAATTTCACGGAACGTGAGAACGAACCAGAAATTTTCTTGACCCAAGATGATCAAGAAGCTCACATTATTAAGAAATTTCAAACCCAGTCAGGAGAATCATTTCACTTTAAGGAAGGATATGATACAACTATTTATGAATTTCACAAGAAATATAATTTGAGGAGCAGAAGAATTGATGTCCCAGAAAAAAGTAAACAGAAAGCTACAAAACAGCCCCTCAAAGGTAAAACCAATACTACCCCTGTACATATTCTTTCTAGATCAGATCCTAATCCTACCAACCCAATAATTGAAGATGTATCTAATACTCAACTGAATAACAGACAACTTTCCAATACTCTTCCTCCCAAAGGAAATTTAGAGGAACCACCAGAAGTTGATTCGGAATCAACTTCAGCCCACAACCCCACTCCTGAGAAGGAGAAAAATACTGAAAACAAAGAAGAAAAAGACAATCCAACTGTTCGAAATAAAAGAACTCAAACCGAGAAAAATTTCAATCTGGAAGCTGAGATAGGCAAATTAAAGATAGTTGTTCCATTGTCTGAATTAGCTAAACATGATGTCTACAGAAGCCAAATCAATAGATCACTCAATATTACTGGAAGTGATGATTTAGTAAATGTTTTCGATGATCAACCTAGATTATTATTTGGCCCTAAAGTAAATGGAAAACCAGGAAGTGGAGGAACTCCTCCATTCTATGTGAGTTTGAATATACATGATAAAATACTTCGTAATGGCATGCTTGATTCTATGGCATCTCACAATTTAATGCCCAAGGCTGTAATGGAGATATTAAACCTAGACATCACCAGACCATATAAAGATCTCTTTTCTTTTGATTCAAGTCAGGTGAGATGTTTAGGACTAATCAAAGATTTGTGTGTTACATTGGTTCAATACCCCGCAAAAACAATTTTGATGGATATAGTAGTAGCATATATTCCTCCAAAATATGGTATGATATTGTCCAGATCCTGGGGTGCAAAACTTGGAGGATCTCTTCAATTAGACATGTCATATGCTATTATTTCAGTATTCGGCCAACCTAAGAGACTATACAGAGAAAATTTAATGAAATACGTAGTCAGTAGTCAGGAGACGCCTGAAAATTTCCCCATCTACTCAGTACACTCTGATATGGACTCATTTATTCTTTATAATGCTGAATTTGATCTCCCCACTGAATTAGAAGTACCAACAAAAGAACCAAAAGAAAATGCAAATAAATCTAGTGTTCGAATCTAGGAAATCTCTGAGGAAAAAGAAACAACAAATACCCAAGAAGAACCAGAAGAAAAATAAAAAACAAGATCTCACTGTTAAGAAAGTTCCTGAATATCCTGACACCAATTATGAACATGAAATTTTGTGGCATTTAGAATGTGATGGTTCATTCAATAAACTAGGAGCAGGAGCCAGATTTTGGGTGCATAACCTTGAAAATGATCATGCTGAAGGTCATGCTTACAGATTGAACTTTAAATGCACTAATAATATGGCAGAGTATGAAGCTCTTTTGTTAAGGCTAAAACTTGTCAAAATATTAGGGGAAATTACTGTATCAGTCATAGGAGATTTTGATTTAATCATTCAACAGATCAAAGGTCACTTTCTGACAAATGATCCCAGACTGAGAGAATATAGAGGAACAGTTGTAGAAATTCTCAATACTTTTCTGCAGACTCAGCTTGCCAAAATCCCAAGAAAACAAAATTTGCATGCTCATAGTCTTGCAATGTTTTCTAGCACTTGTAAATTACCATTTGAACCTAATCATTAGTTCACAACTAAGATTAGACACAGGCCAGCTATACCAGACAATTTTAAGAATTGGCAAGTGTTTTCAAATGACAATCAGATTAACAATTTTCTGACACTAGAGAATGAATTTTGTAATAGTAGCATAGATGAAGATAATGTCATTGAATCTGATCAAATAAATGAACAAGAAACAAACATTTCAGAAGATAGTGCAATTCAAATGCTTCATCCAACAAAGTTCACCAAAAAACAAATGCAAGACCTTAAACAAATGGAAGTTGATGAGATTATAGAGGAATAATCTGAGATCATTAATTTGAAAGATAATCATTTGCCTAAAGGATTAACTCCTCTGGAAGATATTTTCGACTCTAATGATATTCCAAAGAAACCCAAAATGGAACCTTTGAAAGCTAATATTGAGGAATATAATCTAGGGACTGAAGAAAATCCCTAAATAATAAAGTTATCTAAATATTTGCCTCCTAATCAAAAACCAAAATATGTTGAACTAATAAAAGAATTCTAGGATGTATTTGCCTGGAGTTATGAAGACTTGAAAGCATATGATACCTCTATTATTCAACATACAATACCTCTGAAAGAAAATCAGAAACCATATAAGCAGGAACTCAGAAGAATCAACCCTGCATTTTTGCCTTTAATTGAAAAAGAAATCAAACGAATGTATGAAGCAAGGATAATTTCTCCTATTAGATTTTCAGAGTGGGTGTCTAATTTAGTCCCTACTAGGAAGAAAACTGGAGAGATCAGATTATGTGTTGATTTAAGAAATGTAAATAAGGTTTCTTTGAAGGATAATTACCCTTTTCCCAAAATGGATCACATTTTGCAAAGAGTAGGAGGTGCTTCAAGGATTTCTCTTTTAGATGGGTTCTCGGGATACAACCAGATTCTGGTTCATTTTGATGATCAGGAAAAAACAAATTTTACAACACCATAGGGTACATTCAAGTACGCTAAAACGCCATTTGGACTCAAAAATTCTGGAGCAACCTTCCAAAGAGAAATGGAAATTGCATTTGCAAAATAAATTCATGACTTCGTTGTTATATATCTCAATGATTTAACAGTTTTTTCTAAATCAGATCAGCAGCATTTGGACCATCTCAGACAAGTGCTTATAAAATGCAGAAAGTATAGTATCTCTTTGAATCTAAAAAAGTCCCTTTTTGGTCTTGAAGAAGGTAAACTCTTGAGCCATATCATTTCTAAATATGGTATTAGAATTGATCCTCCTAGAATAGAAGCTATATTGTAGATACCTCACCCTAGAAATGTCAAAGAAATTCAAGCTTTCATAGGAAAAATCAATTTTTTGAGAAGATTCATATCTAGCTTAGCTGAATTAATTAGATTGCTCACTAACATGTTAAGGAAGGATTCAAGTATTAAATGGACAGTAGAAGCCAAACAAGCATTTGAAGAAATTAAAATGGCTTTGACTAGAACACCAGTTCTTACCAATCCACAATTTGATAGAGACTTCATAATATTTTCACTTGCATCAGAACATATTGTAGCAGTTGTTTTATTACAAAAGGATGATCAAGGATGTGAAAAACCTATAGCCTTTTTTAGTAAAGCACTAAGGGATCCATCATTAAAATACAATATCATGGAAAAACAAGCTTTTTCACTTGTAAAAGCTATTAAAGATTTTAGAATCTATATATTGTATTCCCATGTGATAGCCTATGTACCAAATGTTGTTGTCAAAGACATCTTAACTCAAGATGGAATTGAGGGAAAAAGAGGTAAATGGATTGCTACCATATTAGAGTATGATATTGAGATAAAACCTACAAAGTTTATAAAGGGACATGGATTGGCTCAAATCATGACAGAAACAAATTGCCAAGCCTTGGATATTAATGAACTAGATAATGAACAGGAGATGGCAACTCCACAAATCAGCCCGGCCTTCTTAGATTCACCATGGTATGCTGATATAATTTATATATTGTTAAACCTGCAAGCTCCTCTAGGGTTATCCAGAACAAAGAAAAGGTTTTTAAAGATGACATCTTTGAAGTATTGTATTTTAGATAATGTTCTCTTTTGGAAAAATCATGATGGTATTCTATTGAAAATTTTGTTAAAAGATGAAGTTGACAAGGCTCTCAATGAATTCCATGCAGGAGACTGTGGTGGACATCTTTATTGAAAATCAACTGCAAACAAAATCCTAAGAGCTAGATTTTATTGGCCAACCTTGTTCTATGATGTGAAGAAATTTGTCACTGCTTGCCATAAATGTCAAACTTTTGAAGGCAAGAGAAAAATATTACCTTTACACTTGAAACCAATCTCAACTGAAAAACCTTTCCAACAACGGGGCCTGGATTTCATTGGAGAAATCCATCCTCCTTGTTCTAGCCAACACAAATGGATCCTTACTGCCACAAAATATTTTACTAAATGGATTGAAGCAATTCCTTCCAAACAAGCCAATGACTCTATGATTATAGGATTCCTAGAAACCAATATATTATAAAGATTTGGTTGTCCTGAGAAAATTATAACTGATAATGCTGATGCCTTCAAATCTAAAAAGATGATAAGTTTATGTAATAGATATCATATCACCTTAATCCATTCCACAGCCTATTACCTTCATGGTAATGGACTGGATGAATCTTCCAACAAGAGTCTCATTAATATTATTAAGAAGTTATTGGAGGAAAACAAGAAAAATTGGCACAAGAAACTTACAAATGCACTATGGGCAGACAGACTCACCACCAAAAAATCTATTGGGACCAGTCCTTATGAGTTAGTCTATGGTATTGAGGCTGTTTTTCCTTCATCTTTAGGAGTTCCTGTAATGAAATTACTTCAAGAAGCTCAGGTTGAACCTAATGATATTCAAAGGGGAATAAATCAGACCATCAATTTGCAGCAGACCAGAGAGGAAGTTTATCAAAGATCCTAAGTGTTGCAGGAGAAAATAAAGAATATATTTGATAAAAGGACCAAGGCAGAAGATTTCCAACTGGGAAACAAAGTTTTTAGATCGGATTCCAGAAGAGAGGATAATGGAAAACATGGGAAGTTTGACTTCCTATGGAAAAGACCTTATATTATTCATGCCTTACAAGGAAATAACACATATTTTCTGAAAAAATTGGATGGTACAGAGAATGAAGAAGGGCCAGTTAATGGTCGAATGTTGAAACATTACTTTGATCCTATTTATTAGGATATCCTAATTTTTAACATCTACATACTATATCCTTTGTAATGTCACAGTTTGGTGTGGATAGTAACTTGATGGAGTTGAAGCCCGAGGAGAAGGCCCTAAGCTTCAGAAGTATTACTGTCATACATACAATAAAGCAACAAGAAAAATAAGATTCCATGGTTATGTCAAAATCATTCTAAGGGCAACTGACCTACTGTTCTTGACTTTTCACCAAGAAAAGCCATCCCCAAGTGGAGCCAGTGTTATACTCCTATACCAATAGGTGTCATATTTCATGATTGACTTGATGAGCTATGTAATATGTTCATACCTTTTCCTGTTGCAAAGGTTTTCCATATTTTCAAAAAAATAAAAATAAAAATTTTAAAAATGTAAAGAGGGTATGCCCTAAAAGAAAAATCAAAGGGTGAAAATAATAAAATGGCCAAAAAAAGGTGAAAGAAAATGAACCCTACCAAAATAAAGGCCAAGGAAAGTGAGAAAGTCTAAATGCCACTACTTTTTTCCTTAATGTAATAAAAAAATTGTGTGCAACTTGTATTTTATGCCACAATTTATGAACAGTCAAATAGTTTAGGCTTGGCTAGTTCATCTTTCAATTTCATGTTTTAGAGATAGAGAATAAAATCTGACCAAATTGTTTAATCTTGGCAGATAAGTAGATAGGTAGAGTAAATAAAAGGAGCTCAATAGTTTAATCTGAGCCCTTGGATGTAATAAGGATAGAATTAGATAGATTTCCAAATGTAAAAGAAAAAGTGTGATGAGGGTTTGCTAGTCTAAGTGCACCCTAATAAAGAAGAAAAAATGGTAGGGTAAAGTAGGTAGGGTAGGTAGATGATGTTGCAGAATTACATGTGATGGATAATGACTCTAGATGTGCTAAATCTTTACTTTCATCACAAGTGCAAAGGTAGACAATACACTGGAAGAATTTCAAGCAAAGAAAAGTCATATTATTAACTTCCCTTCTCATTTTTCCCTAAAAATTTCACTAATTTCCCCTAAGTGCTAAGGTATTTGAAAATTAGAGGTGCTTAAGGCATTTCCTTGACTTTTGGAGGGACCGGACCCTCGGCCCAATAATTGGAAAACCCTAAGTACTTAAAATCATTCATCAAAACATTCATTCACCTCTAAAAAAAAATTTCCTAAGTAAAATTCCATTTTACTTAGGAAAATCATGAAATATTTCATAAAAACCCTATTCATAAAAGCATAAGTTAAATACATTACCTTGATGTTTTACACTTAGCGCTTCATTCACCTCCATATTAATTTTTAACTTATTATTTAAATTCCTATGCAAATTCCCTTTTTCCCAGTATTAATTTAAATAATTCCCATATAATATATATCCTGCCCCGTTGGTTGAAAAATAACCATATACTTATTAAAAATTATTTATTGGTTGAAATTTTAAATTAATAAATAAAAACCGACCCTCCACTGTATAAAGGGATTAATTAATCCTCATGATTAATTAATAACCTATTCTGCCAATAGAAATGCCCCCGATGTGACTAATTCATAATAAATCACATTGGGCCTGCCATGTTAACTCTCCGCCATCTTGACAACCCGACCGTCGTTTGATTTATCAACTCAAAATCAATGGTAATTATCAATATCGCTGGCCATCCTCATCTGAACGATAACACGCGATGGCCAAGCAGTTTTCTGAACAATGCCGCGGCACGCGTCGTCCATCGTATGGAATTGCTCGCCCTCCGCTGAAAACTGCCCTCCCTCAGAAGCGGTGCGATGGAAACCGCTTACCGCCTACCTCCCCTAACGAAGCCTCCGTAATTGCTGACGTCATGCATTAAAAATTTAAAACCCGCCAACCTTTTGACTTTGTGAATGAAACAAAAGAACCCACGTCATTTTCATTATTTGCAGTAAACAGTGTCCTATGCAAAATTTTGAAATTAACTATCAAAATTTGCCAACTGCTATTTTTCTGAAGAAAATTGAAGTCGAGCATCCAGAATTCATTCGCCATTACCAGCACCTGTTTTCATCACTGTTTATTTCCTGGAAAATAGGTATTTACCCAAATTCCTATTAAACTCTATAAAAACCTAGTTTTTGTTTTAAATTCTACACGAAAACTGAAGCAGAGTTTAAGACTGGTCTTTAGTTCATTCCTCAGTTCCAAAAATTGTAGTCGTAGTCCCAAACCTGTGATTGTGCCCATTTTTTTCATCAAAACCCGCAATTCATTTCTGAATCCAAAAGAACCAGAAATGGAGATTCCCGTGGCTTTGAATGTCGCACCCGTGAATGCCCCTCATAGAGATTTAGACTATCTACCTTTGCTAGACAGATATTTCCAAATTAAAGACCTGGTTCTTAGTGAAAATCCCCTACGAATTTTTTGCTACTGCAGAGATAATTACTTGAAAGGTTCTGACATTTTTGGATTATGGGAATCCAATCTTCCCATGTATCTTTTCCCCTCGGTCCACATTTTTCCTGATATAATCCATTACTGCCATGCAAATTATGATCCCAATCAACGAGTAGTTTTGTCCTCGAGTTAGACTATCCTTTTTCCCATAACTGCTCAGTCTATCAACGAGATGTTGCAATTTCAACCTGGTCAAGCCCTAACTCCCCTGTCCATGGGAGAATTACTTGAGAAATCTGCCAAATTATCCCATGAAGAATTAAATCGCCTTTGCCAAACCTTCATGTTGCTAGAACGTTAGCCCAAAGGCCCTCCCCCTTATGGTTATACCTTTTTCACTCATGTGGGCAGACTTATTCTGAATATGATATGCTCTATAATCGGTTTCAATACTAGTGAATATGTTGATCAATTAACCCTAGTATTGTTTTCTATTTTTACCTCTGGACAACCCCCTGCTGTCAACTATGATTTTTCTTCCTACATTGCAGATAAAATCCATGATCAGTTTATGAGATTGGAGAATGAAATATTGTTCAAGTATTCTTCTATTATTTATCATTTCATGCTTTATTACCAATCAGAGAGTTTCCCTTTCTATGCCAAAAAACTTGATGCCGAAGGAAATCCTAGGTCTGTGATCTTTTGGTCTACCATCACTCATAATTCCTCTGATTCTCCTTATTCATACAATGAGTTTATTGACCTATTTTTACACCTTGCAACCACTTTGTTAATAGGAGTCTCTCCTCCTAGGTTCAATAGTGAAATCAAGAAAATTCTTCAACTCTCAAAGCAATAACGGATAGGTGATTGGTACCTATACCGGAATCACACAGAAATCAGAATATATGGATGTGAGCTATGCCCATTCAAGTTTCCAAAATATGTCTCAATGAGACTATTTGCATTAGAGTATTTCAGGCAGATGATCAATTCAGATATAGTTCATTTTTGCAATGCAAAGAAAAAGGCTCAACTCAGGATTAAAAGTCAGCTAGGTCCTTTTGTCTATAACTCTAGAGATGCTGGAAAAGAATCTGAAAGAATTTTAGAAGATTATCTCAAATTAGAAAATAGTTTCTATTGGATACCTTATGACCCAAATAGCTTTATTTGTGATAGAAGAATGAAAAACAAACTATGACCATACATTCATCAAAGAATCCCAGAAATTGAACAGTATGCCAATATGGATGAATGGATGGAAGGCACATTGATAGAACAAGATAGTGAGCAGGTCAATGTTGAAAATGTAATGAAATACCTTGAAAAAATACTTGACCTAGACTCTTTTGGACAGGTGCAGATACCAGGTATTGGTTCTTCTTCTACTGGGACTTCTCAACAAAATTTACAGGAAATCAGTGCATTGGCTACAGTAGCATCTAAAGGAAAGGAGAAAGAGGCTGATATACAAGTTACAGAGAAATTTAAAATGACAGAACAGCCTCAAACTTCTAAAGAACAGGGTCAAGTACAAATTTCTCCTACTCAGACCAATGTAAAAGAAATGTCAATTTTACAAACTCCCCTTAATGCAGAAAAGGGTGAAAAGAGAGATGCTGAAGCAGCTTCTCCTGTCAGTGGATTTTCTGAACAGCCTGGTGTTAAAAGACAAAAATTGAATTCTCTTCTAGAAGTGGAATTTGTTTACGAAATCCCTGATAGTCAGATGCAAGAAGATTTGGGCAGTCAGCAAATAGATGCAATCAGTGGGACATCCACTACTTTACAGAGAAAAGAGCTCCAAAGGTAGCAAAGTGCAGAAATATCATCTTTCAAACCACCAGTGAAAGATGCCTGGGACATTAAAAGGACATTCATAAATAGAAAAGCCAGAAATGATCCACGCAGACTTCAAGTTTACAATCAATGTTTGAAGATGGCTCCTAAGAATCAACAAAGATTGATGTCAACCTATGACATCCAACAGGGTCAAATGATAATGAGTCACTTCAAACCCAAAGTGCAGCAACCTCAAACAGCTGTAGATTATATCAGAACGAATTGTGAAGTATTAGCAAAGGATATTCATCCTTTGGATAAAATTGAGCTGCATAAACAGACAGGTGAAATGATTTATTCTACTCTGACAGATAAATCAATGATGACCTAGAAATTGCAGGATTCTTTGGAGAATACTAATGCTCAACTAAATCTTGAGAAAGCCTCTTCTGAGGCTAATGACAACAAGATAAAAAATTTAGAGGAAATAATTATTGGATTGGGTCATAATCCCAAGAATGTCAAAGGTATAGAAGCATTGATCAAGAAAAAGGATGATGATATTACAGCCTTGAGAAAACAATTAAAATTACTAGCCTCAAGATATCCACAGACTGCAAAAATTATAAAGCAAAATTCTAAAGAAGAATTGATGGACTTGCTCTTGAAACTGAATGAGAAACTTCATGAAACTTAAAAAGGAGCTTAAAAAGGAATTGAAAGATAAGCAGCCTAATATTCCAGCAGCTACAGCAGAAGTAATTACAGATACATCTACAACAGGTCAGCCAACAGAATTTTCACAGGTACATACTTCCAATTTAAGTACAGAAGAATTAATAAAGTCAATGGAGGAATTGAAACTCCAAGTGACAGACCTACAGAGAACAAAGGTGCAACTCACCAGTTTAGAACAAAAATATGATCTCTCGAAGATGAATGTTGTAGATAAAACAAGGGAGGTAAACAGATTAGAAAAGTTGGTCAACAAGTTGGAGAAGGATCTCACATTGGAGAAGCCTTTAAAGAAAATAAATGAAACTCTTTGGGACAACATCATCCAACCAATAAAAGATGTCTAGCCCTCAATTCAAATAATATATGAACAGAATGATTTGGTCAAATTGCCTCTGGAAGAAATCCTAAAAGCAAGAGAAGAATTAGGAAACATGCCTGAAGAAGCTGATAAACTTATCTACTTTTTAAATACTCAGAACAAGCATCAACTTGAAGAAATTGCCATTCAAGACAGGACAGGAACAATTTTGGAAATAAAAAGAGTTTTTACCGAAATAACTCTAATGCAGAATTTAGAACGAAGATGCTCTGATATGCAAGAAGAAATAACTACCTTCATAAAAAGATTTTATATTTTGTTGAATAAAGGATTGCCTGGTCCTTTAGTTTCACTGGATAGATTGATGGAACTTGAAAGTTATGTTGAAAAATTGGACAAGCATGCTGACAATCAGGCTAGTTCTTCAACTAGTTCATCAGCAATAGCATTGCCTACAGGAAAAAATCTTCATGATATATTGGAAAATCTGTTTTATCTCAATCATGAGGTAAGACATTTGTTCCCAATTCAACCTACTTTCTTCAGGTATACAGAGACAGATGAAACTCTGAGAAAGCTGCAAAGGACCAGAATACCAAAAGAAAAATGGTGGGAAGACATGTTAGAACTTTTGTAAAACTATCCTTACATTTATTTTTGATTATGTACTACAGTAACTCATGATAAAGAAGGAAAAAAGGATGAACAAAGGTTAAAGAGTATCAGTAAAACGGAGCAACCAGCACAGAATTACTAAAGAGGACAGCAACGAGCCTAATCATAGGGCTTGCCTCCAGCACATTCTCAAAAGAAGGAAACAACACAACATCAGTTATCATTTCTCTTATCTACGATACCATCTGTCTGTAGTTTATTGTAAAATACTTATGAGTCATCCTAGATTATATCTCAAGTTGTTACAAGATATTTTTATCATTTTTTGTATAAATACTCCCTCAATCAAAGTATTGAGGGCTGGATTCTTAGACTTTGCTATAATATTGAGTACTTTAGAATAAAGTGTTGTTGGAGAAATTTCGCATGGCTAGTTGGATGATGAATTGATGCTAAAGACTTTTTACAGGATTCATGTGTCAGACTATGGATCAATAAGTCATTTATTTCTTATGTTTTGATGTTTTATACTTGTTTATTATATCATCTGTGTTTCATTTCTGAATGATTAATGAAAAGGAATAAATCAGAAATTGCTTAAGTGTAATCTGATTTTAATCATTGTTATTCTAAATGTTTTCTTTTAAACTGGTTTAAACATTGAATTCTTAATTGCTCCTGTTTTTCTAGTTTATGCATTTTGATTATTTAGTAAAGAATACTTAATTTCTCTTTATTAATAACCACTGAATTTTCCTTCTTATAAATGTGTTGAAGGATTTTTAATTGCCCTTTATCCATTTTGATTCCATCCCATTCACTTTAGATCTACAATTGTTCCCTGTTTGATTATCTTGCCCTGTGAAACCATCTTTTCTTAAGAAACTTAATCCAGTCAAGCCATTTTATTTTGACTCCATTAGCCCAATGGCCTAAACTACTCAATCTTGCCCTTATTTATTGAATTCCATCACCCAATTTCAAGCAAAACCCCTGGACTTTATAACTAGCCTAACATCTTGTAAAAACAAAGCTAAATTTTACAGAGAGAGCCCTCTCTGGGTACAGATTGGCTAGATTCTGTACCTAAAAGTTGGTTTGTGGTTACCTCGGACCCCTTTCATCTTCCCAAAAACTTCAATGAAAATCTGAGTGATAACACCTACCATTGTCCATTGAGTGTTTACTAAATTCTTAGGATTAAGCATGTTGTCAGAGCTCAAACAGAAATATACCAAGAATAAGCCTGGGCGATGAAATTGAAAGTATATAGGCATCTACTTTCATTGCAGACATTAGATCAATATCCCCCTTCAAAAACCACATGAAATTTTGCATGGGGTTGATATCCAAATCATCTAGGAGTTTCACTATTGATACATTAGTATAAAAACAACAATACTGGGGTTGGACATGGACATAAAGCTTGAAGATGGCTTACAAGTAGCCAGTGACATCTATTGTTCTGAGATTTAAGATAATAATACCTTGTAATGATGATATCGATCAACAACTACATGTTTGCTAATGATAGTTGTGACAGTATTTGAGAATTTTGATGAAATACTTAAAAAATTCAAAATTATCCCTCTGCTAGCTTGCAATTCTAAAAAAATGTAATGATATTATAAATACATAGTATTTATGATGCACATTACCTATTGAGCTACAAATTTTATTACACTACTTTCAGATAGTGTGCCTCCGGGTTTCCTCGCAATATATGCCAACGAAACCTGACCAGATTCTTTTTCTAGAAACCTGAACCATGCATAATATTTTCAATATGACTCTTCAAACCATAGAAATTAATGACCTGGTATACTATATTTTGCATAGAGGATATATTTGTGGCCTATACAACTCACGATTATAATTGTAAACTTTGTACCTTTGATTGATAAGGGATCGATCACATCATGATTGTTGGTTTTTTAATAACCTACCTTCTATCTACCATAATAACCTAATACAATACAAAATTATTTTGATTTGGTTTTGGTGAAGCACATGCCCCAGGGCCCAAGTATAACTATGTTATCATTAGGCATCTGCTTTTTTACTGTAGCTTGGGAATTTCATATCAGCTGGTTATAAATACAACACCTATAGTCATTTTCAGCCATTAAATCATGATAATATGAAGTTAAACCCCAAATTTAAATACCATAATAGGAAACCCCTATGGATTAGTTTCCACATCAATTTAGGAACAATAGTCATGGCGAATGAAAATTTAAAAAATTAAGAATTACTCAAAAATTATAAGTTCAAAATCGCATGCAAAAAACTGATATTAAAAAATATTATACCTACGGTATTACTGCAACATCTATAATCTCAGAGTGAGAATGTAGAAGTGCTTCTAATTCAACAGGAGCAACCTACAAAGCCATGTACAAGAAAAATTATGTTATGGTTGGATTGAATATTGAATAATTTTCTCATTGCGATTAATCCTGAAGAGTCCCATCTAATTATTATGAATCATAGAAGCCTGAGCTCAGGAAAGAAAATGTTAAGACATCTCAGAGAGATGTAGGTTATACCTAGTAACCCTTATATTTGATCAACTCTTTTAATCTATCCACTACAAATATGTATCTCTCATCATCAATATAACAAAGATCACATGTTCGTAGCCAACCATCCGAATTCAGAGTTGAAGTAGTAGCTTCCAGATTGTTGAAGTAACCTGCAATAGAGTAAAATTGGATTTTTAAATATTTAAAACTAACCTTTAAAAGATATTTTTATTTAGGGCAACAATACATATCCATGATTCTCACCTTCCAAAAGTTTCCTTGTCCAAAAGATGTAATTTTCTCAGGGTTAAGAAAAAAACTCAAGTTCAAGGGCTTGCTTGAGTACTGCTAATTGAAAACTTCCAGCGAATTGGATTGGAATTCTTTCCTTTTGCATAAATCTATTCCACAACCTTAATTTTTTGTTTGTCGGTATAAATTACAACTTTCATGAAATATTTCCTGTCTAGATAAGGGTTTGAACTCTGCATTATATTTAAGGTTTTCTCTTATTCAATATATTTATAATTCATTTCATGATATAACCATTATGAAAAAAATAAAGTTTAATAAGAGAACATACATTGTCCATTGAGTGTTTACTAAATTATTCGGATTAAGCATGTGGTCAGAGCTCAAACATAAATATATCAAGAATAATACTGGGCCATGAGATTGAAATTCTATAGGCATCTACTTCCATCGCAGATATTAGATCAATATCCCCCTTCAAAAGCCACATGAAATTTTGCATGAGGTTGATACCCAAATCATCTAGGAGTTTCACTTTTGATACATTAGTATAAAAACAACAATACTAGGGTTGGACATGGACATAAAGCTTGAATATGGCTTACAAGTAGCCAGTGACATCTATTGTTCTTAGATTTACAGATAATAATACCTTGTAGCGATGGTATTGATCAACAACTACATGTTTTCTAATGATAGTAGTGACAGTATTTGAGAATTTTGATGAAATACTGAAAAGATTCAAAATTATCCCTTTGCTAGCTTGAAATTCTAAAAAAATGTAATGATAGTATAAATACACAGTATTGATGATGAAAATTACTTCTTGAGCTACAAATTTTATTAAACTGCTTTCAAATAGTGTGCCTCCAGATTTCCTCACAACATATTCCAATGGACCCTAGCCAGATTCTTTGTCTAGAAACCTGAACCATGCATAATATTTTCAATATGACTCTTCAAACCATAGAATTTAATGACTGGGTATACTATATTTTTCATAGAGGATTTATTTGTGGCCTATACAACTCAGGATTATAATTGTAAACTTTGTACCTTTGATTGATAAGGAATCGGTCACATCGTGATTGTTGGTTTTTTAATAACCTACCTTGTATCTACCATAATAACCTAATACAATAAAACATGATTTTGATTTGGTTTTGGTGAAGCACATGCCCCAGGGTCCAAGTATAACTATGTTATCATTAGGCATCTGCTTCTTTACTGTAGGTTGGGAAGTTCATATCAGCTAGTTATAAATACAACACCTATAGGCATTTTCAGCCATTAAATCATGAGAATATGAATTTAAACCCCAGAGTCAAATACCATAATAGGAAACCCCTATGGATTAGTTGCCACATCAATTTCAGAATAGTAGTCGTGGTGAATGAAAATTTAAAGAAGGCAAGAATTACTCAGAAATTATAAGTTTAGAATCGTATGAAAAAAATTGATATTAAAAAATATTATACTTACGGTATTACTGCAAAATCTATAATCTCAGGGTGAGAATGTAGAAGTGCTTCTATTTTAGCAGGAGAAACATACAAAGCCATGTATAGGAAAAATTATGTTATGGTTGGATTAGATGTTGAATAATTTTCTCATTGTTATTAATCATGAAGAATCCCATCTAAATATTATAAATCACAGAAGCCTGAACTCAAGAAATAAAAAGTTAAGAATTCTCAGAGAGATGAAGGTTATACGTAGTAACCCTTATATTTGATCAACTCTTTCAATCTGTCCGCTTCAAATATGTAGCTCTCATCATCAATGTAACAGAGATCACATGTTCATAGCCAACCATCCGAATTCAGAGTTGAAGTAGTAGCTTCCAGATTTTTGAAGTAACCTGCAATAGAGTAAAATTGGATTTTTAAATATTTAAACCTAACCTTTAAAAGATCCTTGTGTTTAAGGCAACAATACATATCCATGATTCTCATCTTCCAAAAGTTTCCTTCTCCAAAAGATGTAATTTTCGCAGGGTTAAGAAAAAAACTCAAGTTCAAGGGCTTGCGTCACTACTACTAATTGAAAACTTCCAGAGAATTGGATTGGAATTATTTCCCCTTGCATAACTCTATTTCACCAACTTAATGTTTTTTTTTTTTAGTATAAATTACAACTTCGATGAAATATTTCTTGTCTAGAGTAGGGTTTGAACTTTGCATTATATTTAAGGTTTTCTCTTGCTGAATATATTTATAATTCATTTCATGATATAACCATTATGAACAAAATAAATTCTAAGAATAGAACATAACTTTCATGACATATGGACCACGAAGCCACAGTTCTCCTTGTTGGTTTGGGGGCTGAGGAGATCCTGAAATAGGATCAATTATTTTTTCTTCAATATTTGGAGGCAATGAGCCAGTTGTTCCATAGTGCATGCTTTCTTCTTGATTGTCTGTAGAGGATCCTACTCCCATTATTTCTGTTAGCCCATAGCCCTGCAAAATTTCATGTAAACTTACTTGAGAAAAAGCATAGCCTAGGTGTAGGCTTACCGAGATAGTTGTAAGGTCATGGCTCTAATAGCAAGTAAAAAAATGGCATAAACTGTGTTAATTGTTGATGATTAGTAAGAGATATTCAATGCTCAAGGCAAGCCCCTGTACCTATTGGATGTTTGTGTATAAGCATGGTTGGGCATATACACGGTGGGTAATAAGACCCCATAGGTTTTATGTTGCTAATATTTGTGATCCATCATCCAGGATACACTCGAAATCACCTCTAAATGTTGTCTATGTTTGGTACATGTGCCCCTAGGCTCTAGAGTATCATATGAGTGGGAAAAGCTATCAGTCAAACCTCTGTGCAACCCAAGAAAATACTGACCATACCAATACGATCATCTTCTCAGTAGGCTTCAAGTTTGTGACTAGCCATGTGTTAATCCCAAATTCCTAGCCACCCAAGCTATAGAAATTTGGTCCCAAAGACTAATTCCATGGTTGCATACAGAAATAACCAGACTACAGAACCTGGTTTGTTAATAGGAATGAAATATGCCTAACATCAAGCCCGGAAAATAGTATAATGAACTTTATTTTACCTTGAGAAAAGTTTTTCTTGAATGTAGATTCTAGTCTGTAAAAACTTGAAAGGGTTCCATGGGTTTTAATATGGACATTATTATAACTTATAGCTAAATACAAGGAAATATTATTGGTTATTAGTTCAAATTCCAATATTCCTTTCTCTCTAATCCATAGCCAGGGCCAGATGCATTTCCATAATAGATTCCAAATCTGGCTAGTAACATTTATGTTGAATAGGTACTGAAAGGTCAACCATGTGCTTAAAGGTATAGAGAGAGAGAGACCCTGTTAGCCCTCATTTTCTCTTATAGGAAGACCACTACCCTACACTAAAAATGGAGGCACACTGAACCTACATAATAAAGATAGTGATAGTAGCTTGTTATACCCTCCTGGGTGGTTGGAGAGAGTGAATATCAAGTCAGTGTCCATATCCTCTGAAAAACTTAAATTTGCTAAAAAAAAAAGAAAATTTAATATTCATGTATTTCTATAGGAAGTAGACCAACATGGCAGAAAAGAGGAAAGAAACTTACTTATGTTATTGTGACTCCAGGGAACTGAGAAATAAACTCCTTTCTAGAATCCTTACTCAGGGGAGCTCCACCACATATAACAATGTGCAAAGAGCTCAAATAAAATTTCTTTGCAATATCAAAATTGTTCATAGCTAACAGGATGGGAGGCCCAAGAGGAAAATAGGTGATTATGTACTTCTGAATCAACCCAATAATCTCTACGAGATCAAACTTAGATAACACAACAATGGTGGATCCGGATCCAATCAACCCACAAGCAAAAGCCACAAGCCCATATATATGAAACATGGGCACTATACACAGGAATGAACCAGTCTGTTTTCAGGCATTATTGTCAGGATTGAATCCCAAGTTAAATCCACGCTCGGTGCTCCCATATCATTGCCCGTGCAAGTAACCACCGTAAGGAGAATGTGGTGTGTGTTGCGGCTACACTCTCTTTGCCTCTTATACAATCCCTCATTGTATCCATCAGAGTATCTGTCGGCTCCTCTGAAAGTAAAATTACAGCACAAATCAGAACCCGGGAATTCAAGAGAAAAAAAAAAACTAAGGGAATGTGCCTGATAAAACCCTAATATTACCTTATGGGGAACATTTTTGTTTCCCAAGATTCAAACCTTCACTCCTCTGCAAGCCCTATGATTAAAGATTTGGATTTAACCATATTTAATTTCTTTATAAAAGAGAAGCTCTATCCCAATAGGGTGGAAGATAAAAAGATGTTAGGAATAGGGAGCTCTGACTCCTTACTTCTGGTGCTCTGTTATGATCAATCGTTAGGGCTTCCCCTGCTATTCTTATATTTTCTCACCTGGTGGCTAACCATTTTTCAAAACCAAACTTGTCAGTTACTACTGAGATTCAGAGAATATAACCAATTTTATCCCAATTTTTTTTTATTAAAAAACATATATGAAAATAAATTGATATGATACCTGAAAAGGGACCTGTATTCTTCCTGCTAATTATTTTTTCAAACAAATCTTCGCCTGAGCAAATCTCCATTACCAAATGGAAGAACTCATCATCCTCATAAACCTCATGAAGCACAACCACAGTGGGGTTCCCTGAGAGATACTACATGATCTTGAATTCGTTATTGAGGCATTCTTTATCGATGGAATCCTGTAGATATTCTTTTGTTATGGTCTTGCAGGCAGCCTGTTGCCCACTTTTCTTGTTGAAACAACCTGATGACTCTAAATCTGCCTCTACGAATTACTTGCTTTTGAAATTGATAATATTGAAGAAGGGCATCTGTCATTTTTGTTGTTGTTGCTCGTGTGTTTCTTGTGTGCTCTGAATCCAATATGGATGGATAAATGGTGTGCTTGGCTTACCTACCTACCTACCTATAACTAATTAATAACAATATTTAATCCTATGGTCCATAGTGTTTCAATCGTCTAACATGAAAATCAATGGTTCATAATGGTACAGGTGGCACTTTAGGGAATTTTTTTTCAAATAAGGATGCTTTACAACGTAATTAAATATCATCTTTAAAAGGATTGCACCTCTATTGAAAAAATAATGACTCGAGTCATCAATTCATGCCTTGAGACAAAAGAATAAGAAGGAAAACTTTGTGGTGAACAAAGACAATATTCTTGGAGGGAAAGGTGGTTTATTGTTTGAAAAATGGTGAATGAGACATTAGCAAGCCTCTCAATTGTGGTATGGTAGGTATAGAGAACCCTAATATTATTATGTATGATCGTGTATATGGAATAATCAATTAGATATGATGTCCAAGTGTGGAAAGGAAGGTTGTGATATAGGATGGCATGATTTTTCTCTACCTATGAAATGGGTGACGACATAGAAGTTAAGCCTATATGATTTCTCTATAGGTGGAGGAGATTTGGCACTTATATCTATCCTCCCATTTTGAATTATGAAATAGATTCGTAAAGAGAAAGAAAGGTGGGTGGCTTGGATTCATATTGGGTAGGGGATAATTTCAAATTTCACTCTATATGGAGGCCTGGTTTGATCTTTGGTAGTTTTAGGTGATTGTAATTGAGGATGTGGAAGGATATGTTGATGCAATTCGCACTATCATCATCTACAATCACCTAGGTTTGCATGAGATTGGAGACTAAAGTCAAAGGTAAAAGCATAATGTTTGCAAGTGCTTCGAGATTTCGTCAAATGTTGTTTGCCTTGGTAATTCTCAACTTCATATTTCGTTGGAAATGTAATGAGATAGGTTCTAATGTTGGGTTCTAGGGACTAAATTTGTACTTCCCTTTTATGTGATTTTTGATAATTTTTTTTGGGAACTAGAAATCCATATGTATCTTATGTACTGATAATCCTCGGCTCCCAACTATTACACTAGAAATTCTTGTAAAAAGTATTTGATAGAGGGTGGACCCTCAAGTCCAAGATATGTAGGAGGAAAATGTGTAGCTTTAATTACGATACAACCAAATAGAAACAATATGGACCACAACAATGAAAATCCTAATGGAACAAGCCATCATTAACTCAATTACTAATTCTGAAAATATTCTAGAATGAGAGAGATATGAGCAAGGTCAAAAAATTAACCCCACTCTTATCCATCCAATTCCTAAATATTCTTAGAATCGACAATCAAGTTAATTTTAGCGGGTTGAACAAAGGACATATTTTTGAAGGGAAGAAGTTGCAATTATTAGTCCTCAACACCAAATATATGAACTTTAGCATGAAATGGTACAAATTCAATAATTCTCTCCCCCTTTTGGTAACCTTGCTAGTGACATCTATTTCCTAGTTATGTATTTGAATGTTGTCACTACTTCAAATGAATCAAGGGTGTTTCATAAGGAAGATATTATTCTTCTATAGTAATAGTTGACTATGCAAATAAACATTTCTTTAATTTAGGGGGCGTAGGGGAAGATATACACTTATAGGAATTAAGCTTTAGTATCTTCTCTATGCAAGGTCTTCTTTTGGTTCTAGGTTAGATGAACCAAAATTTTAAAATTCATTCACCTAAATTTTAAAACTTTGTGCTATTTTTGTATCGTTACAAACCCATGAAAATTTATAATATAAAATATTTTATATTATGATAAAAAAATGTATTTAACAAATTTCATGTATTAATTAGTTTAATAAGGTGATAAAATTTATTGTAATTTATTTTTTTTATTAGCAATGTTATTTATTTTTGGCAAGTATTCATGAATGCAGAGTAAATTATCATTTACAAAAAACATGCCACCTAAAATCTTTAGTAGTGGTTTGTAAGATTCAAATAAAAAATGAGGCTAAATAAGTGAATCATATGATTCTAGAAAATTGAAGAAAATAATTGATTATTTATTAATTTATTAGATAGAATATAATTTAATAATAAAAGTCATTTAAAATGTAATACTATACATTAATATATTGGTATTACAATAATATCTAAAATTATTTAAATATTTAAAATATTATCTTCCTAACGGGGTGGTAGAAACGAGAGTGGTTATTCTCAATCCCTTTGGAAGAATTGAATTGAGTATAGTTGGTGGCTTAACAATTGCACAAATAATATAACATAGGCATTGGATTACTCTAAGGGCTCCTTTTGTCCAAAGAAGAAAACATCGAAGAGCTAGTGGTGTTGGGATAGTCACAGTTCGTTATCCATCACCTTGTTCAGAAACCTTTTCCTAAGGATTGTATGATCTAAAATACAAGGCTAAATCTAGTAAGATCGAAGAATATATCTAATACATGCAATATAACACTTTTATCTACAAATTTATTGTATTATGTCCCTCTAATGATCTAGGTGGATATTGGTGGCCACACGCCTATTCCACTTGGACCCCCTCCATAATGATCTAGGTGAATATTGGTGGCCACCCACCTATTCCACTTGGACCCCCTCCATAATGATCTAGGTGAATATTGGTGGCCACCCACCTATTCCACTTGGACCCCCACCATTACTTCTTTCAATTTTTTAGTTTCCTTAATTGTAGCACAATTTACTATTTTATCATTTTCTGTGTTTATGTTTATATGTATTCTACTGTGTTCTTGCATAAGTTCATATCATTTAAAAAGAATCTGAATGGGTGGATCCAAAATAAATGGAACGTCCAGGGTTAAATAGAATTGGAGTTAGTGGAAAGGGATTTCTTGCAACCATTTTCTTTAGCTTAGAAGATAGATAAAGGGGTTTTGATGGAGGGCCATATTTTTTCAACAATGAAAGGTTGTTCACTCGATTATGGAAGGAGCCATATAATCTAGAGGAGGGGATTTCCTTACATCCCTGGTATGGGTCTATATCTTTTCTCTCCCTAAGAGATATTTGGAGGAGGAAATCCTTCAAAGAATCATTGATTCCTTTAGAATGTCTTTCAAAATATTCGAGGCTACCAAGAGAGGGAGGTACAATTCATATGATTGGATATGTGTTTACATGAATATCTCTGAGCCTTTATCAGCCTCCATAGATATTTACTTTCACGATAGTGTTTGGAAGTAGTATCTATATTATGAACAAGTTCTCTTTAGATCTAGACATTGTCATTAATACATAAATATTATTTGGGACTTTCCAATGAATACCTATGAATAGTTTGGAAAAAACTATTCTTTCAAAGAGCCAATTGATTAAGGAGAAATCCCATAAAGAAGTAGAAACTTGATTCCCTGGGATACCTCAAATCCTGACCAAGTATGTTGATATGAAAATAGGGTCAAGCCTCTCTCCTATCTAAATGCGTCTCTAGAGCAAGTCAACATTCAATGAAGCATGCAATCAAAATAAAGTAAATCTCATAACCCTATATACTTCATAAAAATGTCTCTTGAAGAGCATCAACAAAATCCGTTACCAAAGGAGATGATTCACTTCCATTCAAAAGAATATGAAGTAGAATCCCTACTAGAAGATATGGATATGGATGACCACAACTAATTTCCCTTGTGGAAGAGTGACATGGAATAGATTTCAAGGACATGTCAACCTTGAAGCTAGGATTCTGTATAAGGCTTGTCTTCAAAGCAAGCAATTGGCCTCGAATTTCTAGCATGGAAGTTTTGAGGTTTAGACAATGGATTTCAAGGTGGCCTCTATGCAAGAAAAACAAGACAAAAAAATGAGGCCATAAGAGAAATAAAACAGCAATAAAAGAAGGTAGTGAATTAGTCAACTCAAGGTAAGTCATGCAATATCAGGGGCTTTGCCCCCCTTGAAATATTGAATCATGAGGGAGTTTTCTATGTTGTATGATTATCATAGTAGTTTTTTGTTCTCTATTCTTCGTAGGAATCTTGTTAATCTCAAGTATCTTCTAAATTTTGGTTTTTTTGAAAATTCAACATATACAACTTTTTTTATTAATGAAATGATCATTTATCCATTTAAAAAAAAAAAATTACCAATTCTAAATTATATTTTTTTGATAAAAAATAATTTTAATAAATTAAATAAACAACATAAGCTTTATATTATTATATTATTGTCATTTATTATTATATTTTTAAATGTCAATTTTTTAAAAATAATCGTTTTATTGTCTTTCACTATTTTCTTTTAAATTTATAAAATGAAATTTAATTTAATATTATTAAATATAATTAATTGAATAATTATTAAAATATATTTAAGAGTTGATTTAGGTTTGGGGACTTGGAAACTTATAATTTTCATATTATTTCATATTAATGTGATCACTACCAATTGAGTTGATTCTAATGGGCTAAGAAGTAACACTACTTAATTAGCCTATATGTGTGTTTATTTTGGAATAAAGTTTCTCAAAATTTTAATTTAATTATTAATAATTTTTTAAGTGAATGGTAAGGATTTAAGATCCATGGAATATTCCAGAAGATTCATACTAGTATACATAAATTAAAGGTTAAGATTTTCTTCCGAGTAGTTATGATTTTATTTCCCTTTTAATTAAATTAAACAATTTAAAAAAATATCATATGACCAAGCATCATCTAAAATGAGTTATGGTTTTTTAGAATATGGTATTGATAGACATGGTATTGGGTCAAGATTATAGGTTAAGAATATCCAAAGTAAACTGTGATAAATCTCTATAATTAAAAATCTTATTTCAAGTTTTTTAAATATGTAAATATTTAACTTATATATTAATTTTTTTCATAATTTAGTTAAATTTTATAATTTTTTCTTTTAAAAACAACATAAAATTTGTTAAATCAATTAAAAAAAATTATAATCTTTAAAGTAAAAAATTACCCTTATAATAAATTATTTATTTATTTAAAAATTTTAATAACTTTTTTCGTTGTCAATTTTATAAAAAAAAAAAAAATTATAACAAAAATAAAAGTGTTAATTAAATATTTATAAAATTTTATATTTTAACATTACTATTCTTTAATTAAGAAATAAAAAAATAAATATTTTTTAATTAAAATTGAAATTTTACAATTAGCAAACAACTTTATATTTATATAATTAAAATTTACTCATTCAATATCAATATAAAATTCGTATTAACTTAAAAAAATTTTAAATTTCTTTTAGAATAAATTTATTAATATAATGTAATATCTTACAGTCTATGTTCGTGGAGATGAATGTAATCCAAAATAAATCTACCAGTGAAGAAGGGAAAGCATGACTCAATAGTGGTCTGGTCTTTAAATTTGAAGAGTCTTTGCTCGGAGTCAATCTTATTCATAACTACTGCATTGGGGTTCATTCTTCTTCAGTTCGTGGAAATCTGTTTTTTATATTGTATTTCTTGGAAATCTGTTTTTTATTATTGTATTTTTGGGAAATTTGAATTTTTAGAAGATGAAACCGATGAGCTTTATTCAGAATTTTACATGCCCATAAAATCTAAATTAGTTATTTCTTAATTCATAAGATGTGAAGTAGTTTTTATTATATCGAGTTTGTTTAGATTTCAAATTTAAAGTAAAAAAAATGTTTAAAATATAATTATCTAATAAATTATTAATAATATGTGGTTGGAAAAAATAATTTATGTTATTTTATTAAGGGAAGAGGTTTATTTTATAGTTTAGTATGAAGAATGAAAGAATGTGTAAGTTTGTGTGTTTGTCCATTTTCTTTTAAAATACAAATTATGTTTTAAATAGAAAAATAATGTTACTTATAATTATAAAAAATATATATGTTAAGTAATTAGAAGTAAAAAAAAATTATGAGTAAAATGCTTAAATTTTATACTTATCAAAAATATTTTAATTAGAAATTTAAATAAATTATTTCAAAATCTATGTTAACTTAGACATCAAATTTATATATATTCATGTATAGAAAAAAATTGTTAAAATAATATATAAAAAATATTGAATGTAGGCTATCAATAAAATATTTTAATAAGAATTAATATTCACATATACTTAAAAATATATTAATAATAAAAAGCTATTTTAATTTGCACTCTCAAAAAGTTTGCACTTGAAGAAATTCGATCTCTCCTTATTTTAAAATTTAGATCAGATCGGTACTTAAAATGGAACTACTATCTTGGTTATAGACATTTTCATTTATAATCAACCAACTAGTGTAATTCATCGTCCTAAAGATAAATCACACTAATTGAAACACATCCACAATATTTTATCTCGTGAAATTAAAAAGACCAGATTTCACGAGGGTAAATTCACTTGAAGATTTTGACAATGTGAAAGGGGACGAGAGGTCACGAGGCTGAATTGACTTGAAGATTCGCACTGGCGAAAGTCACTCTCAATTCCCTCAATGTGAATTGAGTTGAAGCCGAAAGTTAGAATCGGCCAGGGTCGCTGTCGTGCATAATTTTTGTTAGTTTGAACTTTCCACGCAAACTTTCACGTTGAAAATTGCTACACAATTTAGGTGGGCCAGGCGGCGGCTTGGGCAAAAGTTTGGAAGCTGCAAACACCAATCAATGAGCAGGAGAACATTAATGGCCACATATATATAAAAGTATTAACATCATCCCTCGGTTGAACGAAACTCAGAATAGGACGTACATTGGAAAACCAGCCGTTGCATAGGCATGTGTGATGTGAAAGAAAGCTCTGCAACGTGAAGCCCACGATAAGTGAATAGTCATAACGATAGCCACTTACTTGGGCAAACAAATAGCCAAAAATGAAAAACCAAAATCTAACCGCTTGCAAATATAATAACTTAGTGGCTATCAATAGATCCAATGCTATAGAGTATAAATATATCCAATGCTATAGAGTATCAATGTGCCTCGCAATATATGTCACTGGTTGGATTCAAGCAAATAACAATCTATAATCTTCCCGCATATTAATAAAGGGCTAGTTAGATTCAAGTAAATAAAAAATCCAACAATTGACATATACTACCAAAACATATTAATAACCTTATAACATTGTATATAATATATATCGATTGCTTACCTAAATTTAAATGTAATAAATGTAATCTATCATAAAGCCTCAAGTAAAGCATTTTTCTGCGGTATGTAATCCTATTGAGTGACTTGAACACCGTGAATAGATAGATGATGGAAATGAGTGATAGTACGGAGAGTGTTTAAGAGATAGTCTATTCCCACTATAATTAGTGCTGTAAAGGTTGGAATCATGTCATGTTTTGGCATATAGTTGGAGGAAATATTCAACAGGAATATACGCGGTCATGAACAGGTAGTAAAGTAGTTTATTCCATAGTTGTGATTTGACAGAATAGCTTTACCTAGATGGAGTTTGAACAAGACCGAACAAACCCATAGTAGAATAAAGAAAAAATGATTACCACGACTTGGGGGGTGGGGGTCGCGGTGGGGTTCTGGACATCGACAGATAATTCTCAGAATAATTGGATGAAAAAGCTCTTATGCGATGAGACATTTTCCATGATTTTTTCATGGAAGATTCAACGAATCTGCCATAGACTGACCTAGATTTTAGAGGAAACGAAGAAATGGTTAAGCCTACTGTCGCTTGGTTAAAACGCTACCAGGAGAAAAGTCGGATTTTACATTCTCTTTTCCTTTTCCTTTTCCTCACAGCTTCGCTCCAGTCAAGCGTTTACATGAATGTCAAAAGCAACATCTAAAAGTCAAATTTGCTTTCTCCTAGGTCGAAATGGTTTGTAGATTTAAACATATTAAAATACTATTTGCTACTGGTTGACCACAGGAAATCTCTCCGAGGCTACGCTCAAAACATTTAATTGTTTTGGATGTGTTTTTAATACAAATCATTTTGAAATCTGCATCATATCCGGTTGAAGCAAAATAATTAAAAATATATCTAATACTTTGTATACTTGGTGAATCATTTTATTTAACCATGTTTCTTATGCTCTATCGATATTTCATCATCATGCATAATCTTCAGTCTTATTAGTCCCTGCCTTCACGGCTGGTAGAGTTAGTATTAGTCATCACACAGTAATCACTTGAAATCTAATTTTTTAACCAAATATAATGATAGTTTTCTTCTCCACCATATTACACTTTATTAAATCTTCACAAATGTTCATATTAATTTTTCATCTTATTGGCAAAGAGAGGCACAATACTTAGGGTAAAGGACATTATGTGATAACAATTTTCTCAAAAAACATTCCCAATTAACTAGTGTTAGCGTTATTCTACCATTGGCTATTAACATTAATTGTTTGTTTGCTCTTTAAAAGTATTTAAATTATTATTTGTACTCCGACCAAGGCTTACAAGATCCCCTAAACCCACTACTACACATGGCTACCTAGCTTCCCAGATCTCCTTGCACCCACTGCTACACCTTGCTGCCAAGTTTCCCAAAGTGGCTATGTGTCTTCAATTTTCAGCTGGCTTGGCTTGGCTTCCATCTAGCTTGGCTTCAATTTCCGTCTACTTTGGCTTGGATTCTCTATCTAGTTTGGCTTCTTACCTAAATATATTTAAATATATTCACACATTCAAGGGAGGTTTGGCTTCTTACTGGGAGATATTCAAAGATATTCACTGATTCATGGGAGGTTTGGCTTCTTACCGGAAGATATTCACTAATTCATGGGATCTGAAGGCAGATTCACTCATTCCAGAACTGGTTGAGGATCTATTGACTCGACTAGGGATCTGTTGGAGGAAGGGAACTCTGGTTCAGGATCTATGATCTATGGACTCCATTAGGGATTTTCTAGGGGAAGGGAACTCTAGACAGTAAATGAAATTGAATCTACTATTGTTGGCTAAATATTTGCACAAACGAAACTTGGGGCAATTAAAAAGGGTTGGCTATGGAACGGGCAGAACAGGAAGTATGCTGCCCAATTGAATTCCTCTTGCAGTTTCAACACTGGAGCATCATTAGCACTATATCTTATCATTCCACAGATTTATTTTGTTTCTTTTTCTGTAGTTGTTGTCATTCCACATATTTCTTTTTAAATATGTAGTTGTCTAACTATGTCATAGTTGTGTTATGTTATGTTTGCAGAGAAAGAAATGTTGGAATTTTGGAAATTCCAAACAATAGAAATGGAGAGAATAAACGCCCCTCTACAACACAGAGAACTTAAAACAGATTTGGCAGGAGATGGAGTTTTTCAGACTTTTAAAACAATCTTTTATTTCTTCAAAACTGATACAACTCTTCCTCTTCACAGAGGGATAACAAAAAACTAATGACTGCTACAGATGCAGTGCTACACAAACAAATATCTGTCTCTCAAAACAATACACTCTGTCTCTCTAACAAAATCACCAACACTGTTGTGTTTTCTCTTTTCTTTCGCGCTGCTGTGCGAAACAAAACAAATGACAATGCAATTGATACACAGGCTCGTAGGCCTTTTGGCTTTTATATGCCGCGCATAAAAAAAAACATTACATAAAAACCTTTGCGGAACTTTTTTAAAAAATTCAAATGCACGACGTGCGAGTGGGGACCACATCGCAGTCGGCGAATCGGCGGTGTCAAACAAAAAACTTGCGATTGCGATTAAGGACCCGGATGCGATGACCATATAAAACATGTCTCATAAAGCAATCGGGTCCGAACTTTAAACAAGTGCAATTGGTGCACGCAATGGAAAATTTCCGATTGCGATCCAAAAACGGATGCGATGAGTCAAATAAGCTCCGGCCTATAATATGGATCGGGTCCGCCACTTCAATCGGAGCATATAACAAAAGGGTGCGATCAATCGGAAAGTTCCGATTGCGATTAAGAACCCGGACGCGATGGACTTTATCAACTCCATTGTATAATGCCATCGGGTCCGCCAATTTCAAAGGTGCGATCGGGCGCAACACTTAAGAGCTTCCGATTGCGATAAGGAACCGGATGCGATTGGCAATTAGACTGTGGCATATAACTGGATCGGGTCCGGCCTTCGATCGGAGCATATAATAAAACTACTCCGATTGAGCCCTTGCGATTGAACTCTTGCGATTCCATTAAAACATCACCACGTGGTCAAGTGGACCCACGGGCCTCGGCTGTTGGTGGGGGTGATTTATAATATAACATTTGGTTGTATTGTGTACAACCGTTTCGCTTGCGGAACATTACCACATCTGCAAGACATTTGGTTTATGATTCATATACATTGCGATTTGCGATTGCGATTGGATCGCATCGCATCGCGACTCCATATCAACAAGACACTGCTTTAAAATAACTTTTTGATTTTGATTGGCATATAAATGGTGGGGACCACTTGTCCCGCCAATTCAGAAATAAAAGGACTTCCGCATGTTTGAAAAATTTATCCATTCTGGTTGTTGAAGGCTTTAAAGCCCGAAATGACTATTTTTAATTTACTCTGCTCCTCCGTAGTTCAGATCTACGGGAAATCTTCATTCCACTGTAAGACAACTCTTCCCATCACCAAAATAACTTCTCCTGCAATCTGTGGCTGCGGCCCATCACAATTTAATTTCATTCATATGGATTTCTCCATGCTTCTTCAATACAGAGTGCTGTGCACTCAAAAATTTTGCTGCTGCTGCCTTGTACTCTTTTTCTTCCTTCCCAAGGCTGGCAGTGACTTTAATATTTCAACACTCCCCCTTAAAGTCAGCTGTTGGGTCATCCATCATACCCAAGCATTTTCTTAAAAATTCAAAGGTCTTCTGTCCCAATGGTTTAGTTAAAATATCTGTGTATTGCTCCTCTGTTTTACAATGATGTAAAACAATTTCTCCATTGTTCACCAATTCTCCGATGTAATGAAATTTTGTATCTATGTGTTTTGTTCTTTTATGAAACACTGAATTCTTTGACAATGCAATAGCTGAGCTATTGTCACAATAAATCACTGTGCCTTTTATCTGTTCTTGGCATACACTTCTCAACATTCTCCTCATCCAAATTGCTTGACACGCTGCTGCTATAGCTGCCACATACTCTGCCTCTGTTGTAGACAATGCTACAATCGGTTGTTTCTTAGAAGCCCATGAAATGGCTCCTGAAACCATATGAAAAACATAACCGAAAGTGCTCTTCCGATCATCTACACTTCCAGCCCAATCACTGTCAGTGTACCCAACTAATTTTGAGTTTTCTGAAGCTGTATATAAAATACCAAATCTTTTTGTTCCTTTCACATACCTCAGAATTCTCTTTGCTGCTTGCCAATGTGCTTCTTTTGGCTTCTCCAAAAATCTAGAAATTAAACTAACAGCATGCATAATATCCGGCCTAGTTGCAGTCAAATACATGAGGCTGCCAACTATGCTTTTATACAACCTTGGATCAAAATCCTTGCTACTGTCATCTTTACTCAACTTCAATCCCATTACTGTGGGAGTAATTGCAGCTTTGCACTCCTGCATATTAAATCTTTCTAAAACTTGATTCACATACTTTGCTTGAGAAATAAAAATCCCTTTCTCACCTTGCTCTACTTCTATTCCCAAGAAGTATCTCAACAAACCCATGTTAGTCATTTCAAATTCGTTTTTCATGACTGTTTTAAAATTTTCAACAAGGTAATCATCATTACCTGTAAAAATTAAATCATCAACATATAAAACAACAATCAACATCTTACCATCCCTTTCTTTGATGTAGAGGGTGGGTTCTCCATCACATTTTTCAAATCCATTTTGTAGTAGATAAGAGTCTATTCTACTGTACCATGCTCTTGGAGCTTGCTTCAGCCCATAAAGAGCTTTCTTCAATTTACAGAATTTATGCTCTTGGCCTTTCTTCTCATATCCTAGAGGTTGTTCCACATATACCTCTTCCATTAAAACTCCATTTAAAAATGCAGATTTTACATCCATCTGGTATACTTTCCATTTGTTTTGTGCTGCTATGGAAAGCACTGCTTTTACTGTCTCCATTCTTGCAACTGGTGCAAAAGTTTCTTCATAATCAATCCCTTGCTTCTGCTTATATCCCTTGACAACAATTTTGGCCTTGTGTCTCTCTATTTTTCCTTCAGCATTGCTTTTGGTCTTATAGACCCATTTTACACCAATGACTTCTTTACCTTCTAGGAGATCAACTAACTCCCATGTTTTGTTCTTCTCTATGGCTTTAATTTCTTCGTCCATAGCTTCTATCCATTTTCTGTCTTTAATTGCATCTTCAAAATGAATAGGATCATCAACTGGACAATACAACGCAAATAAGGAATTCATACCTTCATTTGCCGCTCCTTTCTCATAGATTTCTCTAATGCTTCTAAACCTTGTTCCACTTTCACTTGGTGTAGTCGTGCTTGAAGAAGCACTCAATTCTGCTCCATGTGGTGTGCTTGGAGATGCACTCTCGCTTCTTCTCAAGGGTGTTCTCGCTGCCGCTTGAGGCGTCCCTTGCTGTCCTTGTGCTGGTGGAGTTGTGCAACGGATGGGTTGTTAATTTCAACCACATATCCTTCACCTTCATCATGAGGCAAACAATTTTTAACATTGACTGTTTTCTCAATGCTTCCATCCCACGCTTCCTCTTCAATGAATTTCACATCTCTGCTTATCACAAACTTCTTTGTGGATGGGTTATACAATCTGTATCCTTTGGAATCTTCACAATATCCAAGGAAAATGCACTTCTCCCCCTTACTATCCAACTTCTTTCTCAACTTGTCTGGAATGTGTACATATGCCACACATCCAAAAACTCTCATGTGGGTGACTCCTTGTTTTCTTCCACTCCACGCTTCTTCTGGAACTTTTTTCATCACCGCTTTTGTGGGGCATCTATTTAAAATATACGCAGCACAGTTTGCTGCTTCTACCCAATACTCATTCGGCAAGTGTTTTTCCTTTAGCATACTTCTCACCATCTCTATTATGGTTTGACTCTTCCTTTCAACAACTCCATTCTGTTGTGGTGTGTACCTTGTGGTAAATTTCTTGTATATGCCGTTCTCTCTGCAGAATCGCAGAAATTCCTTTGAGATATATTCTCCTCCTCTATCAGTTCTGAGAACTTTTATATGCAGTCTGCTTTGTTTCTCTACAAGAGCTTTAAAATAGAGAAATTTCTGAAACACTTCACTCTTATATTTCAGAAAATAAACCCACACTTTTCTTGTAAAATCATCTATGAAGGTCAGCATATAGTTGCTGCCTGAAACTGATGCTGTCTGCTTCGGCCCACACAAATCTGAGTGAATTATATCCAAAGGTGCTTTCGCCCTTATGCTTTTCCCTGATGGAAAATTTTCTCTGTGTTACTTTCCCAAGATGTAGCCTTCACATAGGCTATCAGGCTTCTCAATCAATGGCAAACCTTTTACCATTCCTTTTCTGTGCAGCAAATTTAATCATCCGAAATTGAGATGTCCAAATCTCAAGTGCCATAACCAATTTTCATCTTTAGCTTCCTTTTGAAAGGCTTCTTGTGTTACAGCTACTATACTCTTTCCTTTTCCCTTCAAGTCAATGTTAAGCTTGAGCGGAAACATTCTATTGCTGGTCATTTGAATTTCAGCAATGATTTTCTTGCTTGGAGGAATATCTTTTATTGTGCACACATCATCCTTGAAAATTACATTGTAACCTTTGTTTATGAGCTGTCCAATGCTCAAAAGATTACACTTCAGACCTGGAACATAATACACATCTTGAACAAATTTTTGCTCACCATTTTTTGCTCGAATTGTAACTCTGCCTTTTCCTTTTACAGAGATCTTAGTACCAGTCCCTGTGGTCACTTCAGATTTAATCTCTTCATCTAGATTGGAAACAATTGCTCTGTTTCTAGTCATGTGATTACTACATCCTGAATCTAAGAACCAAACATCATCTTCTCTATCCTGTGCTACATTACAAGCTAATAGCACATTACTTGGGTTATTTTCTTCTTTTAAGGCATACATTTTTTTCTATTCTTTCAGCAAAATAGTTTTGTTTTTCATCTGTCAGTAGCCTGCCATTTCTGCATATTGAGATTTGACATTGGATTTGTCATATTATTTGTCCATTATTGGTGTTGATGTCCAATTGGTTTGTCATATACTGTTATTGGTGGTTCTGACCTTGACTCATACTCTTCAGGAATGTGAAGTATGTCTTTTCCACTCGTTTTGGCTTCTGCCTCTTCCTCTTCCTTTTCCTTGACCTCTTCCTCTTTCTGAAGGCATCTGGGTCTTGAAGGCATGCTCAAGAGATGAGGTTTCATCTCTGCTCAATCTCTGTTCATGAGTTATTAGTGAGGCATGAATTTCATCCACTGTGAACTGTGAGAGATCTTTGGTCTCTTCTATGGTGGTAACAATAACATCAAACTTTGAGGGTAAGCATCTCAAAAGTTTCTCCACAATCCTTCTTTCTTCAAGAGTTTCTCCATGGGACCTTATCTGATTTACAATCCCAATCACATGTGTAAAAAATGTGTCTACATTATTTGACTCTTTCATGCAAAGAGTTTCAAAATCTCTCCACAACAACTGAAGTTTTGTTGTCTTAACTTTCTCCATACCCTGATAGGCTACTTTCAGAGTTTCCCATGCTTCCTTGGATCTATGGGCTGCTGCTATCCTTGGAAACACACTCTCATTTACAGCTTGATACAATAAGAAGAGAGCTTTATCATATTTCTTCCTATTGCTCGTCAATATGTCATTCTCTACTTGAGTCAAGGCATTAAAAGCCTGCTCATCAGCTCGTTCAACAAAACCATCTTCTACAAGTTCCCATAAGTCTTGTGAGAAAAACAGGGCTTTCATGGTAATGGCCCAATAATAATAGTTCTTTCCATTAAATTGTGGAAGCTGAACATTTCCAATGTTCATTCCTGTACTTGGTCCAGCCATTGCTCTTAAACTGAAATTTGAACTTAAACAAACTGTCTTTCCTTTTCCTTGAAAGAACAAATTCTTTTAAACAATAAACAACAGCTCTGTTATCTTTGAGAAATACCTGAAATTTTGACTTCTGTTGGGCTTTCACGCTGCTGGAGAAAACACTTCAACAAGTCTTCTTCTTCTTCAGCTTCTTTGAAACATTCAAAGAGCCTGAACTAGCTCCGATACCATGTTGGAATTTTGGAAATTCCAAACAATAGAAATGGAGAGAATAAACTCCCATCTACAACACATAGAAGTTAAAATAGATTTGGCAGGAGACGAAGTTTTTCAGACTTTTAAAACAATCTTCTATTCTTCAAAATTGATACAACTCTTCCTCTTCACAGAGGGATAAAAAAAAACTAATGACTGCTATAGACGCAGTGCTACACAAACAAATCTTTGTCTCTCAAAATAATACACTCTGTCTCTCTAACAAAATCACCAACACTGCTGTGTTTTCTCTTTTCTTCCGCACTGCTGTGCGAAACAAAACAAATGACAATGCAATTGATACACAGGCTCGCAGGCCTTTTGGCTTTTATATGTCACACATAAAAAAACACATTACATAAAAACCTTTGCGGAACATTTTTAAAAAATTCAAATGCACGACGTGCAAGTGGGGACCACATCGCAGTCAGCGGATCGACGGTGTCAAATAAAAAACTTGCGATTGCGATTGAGGACCCGGATGTGATGACCATATAAAACATGTCTCATAAAGCAATCGGGGCACACAATGGAAAATTTCTGATTGCGATCCAAAAACGGATGCGATAAGTCAAATAAGCTCCGACCTATAATATGGATCGGGTCTGCCAATTCAATCGGAGCATATAACAAAAGGGTGTGATCAATCGGAAAGTTCTGATTGCGATTAAGAACCCGGACGCAATGGACTTTATCAACTCCATTGTATAACGCCATCGGGTCCGCCAATTTCAAAGGTGCGATCGGGCCCAACACTTAAGAGCTTTCGATTGCGATCAGGACCCGGATGCGATTGGCAATTAGACTGTGGCATATAACCGGATCGGGTCCGGCCTTCGATCGGAGCATATAAAAAAACTGCTCCGATTGAGCCCTTGCGATTGAACTCTTGTGATTCCATTAAAACATCGCCACATGCTCAAGTGGACCCACGGGCCTCGGCTGTTGGTGGGGGCGATTTATAATATAACATTTGGTTGTATTGTGTACAACCGTTCCACTTGCGGAACATTACCACATCTGCAAGACATTTGGTTTATGATTCATATACATTGCGATTTGCGATTGCAATTGGATCGCATCGCATCGCGACTCCATATCAACAAGACACTGCCTTAAAATAAATTTGTGATTCCGATTGGCATATAAATGGTGGGGACCACTTGTCCCTTCAATTTAGAAATAAAAGGACTTCTGCATGTTTGAAAAATTTCTCCATTCTGGTTGTTGAAGGCTTTAAAGCCCTAAATGACTGGTTTTAATTTACTCTGCTCCTCCGTAGTTCAGATCTACGGGAAATCTTCATTCCACTGTAAGACGGCTCTTCCCATCACCAAAATAACTTCTCCTGCAATCTGTGGCTACGGCCCATCACAATTTAATTTCATTCATATTGACTTCTCCATGCTTCTTCAATATAGAGTGTTGTGCACTCAAAAATTTTGTTGCTGCTGCCTTGTACTCTTTTTCTTCCTGCCCAAGGCTAGTAGTGACTTTAATATTTCAACAAGAAATTCAATGAGATGAAACGCAGGTTAAAAGCAGAGTACATAGACTTAGAAATGCCCTATTGAAGTCATTAGCAATTCTCCCAGCTGTTGTGGATGATTTTGTCACCCCCCTAGAGACAGTCTAGAGTTTCCATAGACCAGTGCGTAGGACATCTTAATATAGCAGGAAGACATGCAATAAAGCTTGGGTTGTCAGTCCAAATGCCTTCCTACTATCTCTTGTTTGAACAAGGAAATTAGTTTTGAATGGGACCAATCTCTCTCAGAAGATGGTACAGAGATCAGAACAATGTAGGGACATCATGTAAAACGCCAACACAAAGGCATCAGACAGTTAAGAGACCGCTCACTGTAAAGAGGGCCAGTTCAGATAATATATCATAGAAATCAAATATCAAGAAGTGGGTGCAGTGAGGAAACATAAAGAAGATATTAGCTGACATGAGATTGATACCCAGATACACAACAGAACCATATAAGGGCATACCAATTTATGAATCCTTATATGACAATGGCGTTTTAAAAGCACCCCCCTCAAGCAACTAATATAGTAGAAAATATGGATGAAGTGAACATGAAACATTATACCATGACTAGGCCTATTTAAAGTACTTGACTAATTCCAGAAAGGGCATCAACAAGGATGAATCCTTACTGCAAACTAGTGAGCCACTCGCATTCTAGAACATGATACAAGAAGATAAGTAGCATGAAAAGAGATATTGTATTAACACATAAGAGAAATTACATACTGTGAGATACCAGAGACCAGAATCCTCATTACAGTTATAACCCCTCCTCACTGAGACCCTACGGGCTCTGAACCTTCATACAGAAATTTAACAAGATGTATACAGAAGCCTTTCCACTGCACCGTTTGCTGATAGAAATCTGGAACCTCTACAATGTCTTCTTTTCGGGCTTTTATAGAGGAGATGGAGAATTCTAGAGGAGGAGGTAGATAGGAAACATTAAATGACTTATTTTGAATCCAATGGCGGAAAGAATTCGCGCCCACACTATGAATGACTAACTATAAATGACTTTACTTTACAATCTGTCTATAGAAATAAATGCTGGGAGATGAAGATCTCCTTATTTACAAGACTTAAATGATAAAATATATACAAAGCCTGGTCTTTTGCTGAGGAAAAATCTGCTGCCGGAAGAGCCCTGAGATGGTCTGCAATTCTGTACTGTACTCTCGGCCCTTGATTTTGGATTCGAATCCCGGATCTTTAATGTGGGGCGAATTTCTCTGGAGGGTTCTGTAGGTCCATATCTTTGTCTTCTTTAATAGCAATCATTTCTACCACCTACCCTCGGCTTCCTCTTTAAATTTTTCCAGCAACATATTACTCTTGAAATGCTCTTAATCTCTGCTACGGAAACCATGAATTAAAAACGCCCTTTCTATTACCTTGAAATCTGCAAAACCCACAAAATATTAGAGAAGACTGACACAGATGGAGGCGGGGACAATGGATACATGATCGACCGGGAGAAATACACAGGGTGGCGGAAGAAAAATAGTGGAGGTTTTGACAAATAGAAGAAATGCGAACTTTCTACATAACACAGTCTGGTCGTGAGGAAGGAGTGATGACAAATACGAATAAAAACATATAAACACACATATATATATGGCGTGGAGGAATCTTGCGAATGTACGAGACCAAAACACGTGGATGTACGGGGGACAGGTGGATGGGTGATATGGCAGAGTCAAAAGGTGGGGAGACTGAACTCTGGACCGTCGGATTACAAACGCGGATCAACGGCTAGAAAAGGACGGGAGCGACACGATGGTGGGCCGCAGGTCATGACAGTTAGGGGTTAAAGGGGGAACAACGCCGGAGGATGTCCGCCGTTGGATCGACATCGCCAGATCAGACGACGTGCAGAAATTCCGCTACCCGGTCACAGTACGAGCTTTAACGCGTGGGGGAGCGGTTTCAGAAACCGTACTCGGGGACACGCGGCACCTGATCTATGGAATCACCATTCTCATGCTGAGTACCGCCTGCCCGGTAGGAGCGGTGCGGGGCTATACCGCCGGTTTCTTACGCGCGGGGCCCTCCACGTGAAACGATCACTGCTTCGTTGATATATCTTGATCGGACGGCCATGATCACACCCGGAAAATGAATGATAAGCCCCCTATCTTTTGGTCTGTGGTTCTTGGGCTCAGGTCATGTGGTAGCTAAAGCGCGAGGGCTAAGATTTTAGAACTGGGGCCTGATATATTTAAATTTGGGTTTCCGACCATTGTAAAGAAGACTTTCGGGCAGAGATAATAATATCAAACTGAAGCATGAGGTTTTAGGCTGTGGCGGAAATTTAAAATGGATTCGAATGAGGCAGCAGGCCAAAATTCACAAGCAGGGGTAAATATGTACAACATCGGATCCATCTGGGGACGGCATGTTCGTCCTCGGACATGTCAAGAACACGCAGACCTCAGACCCTCGTGTATGTGAATTTTATCCTATAATCCCTTTGCATTTTCTTCAAGACTCGTTGGCTCATTTGCATTATTCAAAGAATGATGAAACAAAAAGAAAACTAATGTACAATATAATACACCAGGCTGTCTTGGCCTCCTGGGTCCCATACTCTGCTTTGCTGGTGTCCATTAGTTGCATTATTATTCAACTGTGCCCTTCTATGTTTGCATATTTTGTTTTGCAATTTTCCTCCAGCTCTGCTTTCATATTCTGTTCTTGTTTTTCCATCGCCTAATTTTCTTTGCTTTCTTGCTGGTATCTGCTGTTTCTGAGGCACCTCCGTCATCAGTCTTCTGATGCTGTCGATTCCTATGCCCAGCCTTTCTTTTATCTGGAACTGACTTTGCTCACTGCTGTCTTCATACTGGGCAGCTTTGATTTTTGCATTTTCCACTGCATCTTCAATATGGCTCTTGAGAGCTTGATCACTTTCTTCTTGTATTTTGAAAGGCAGTGGTATCTCTTCTTCTTGTTCTTGAATAGCAGCTTTAAAAAATCTTCCTTCTGCTGACAACATGCTGCTAGAAAAGACCCTTGATCCTTGTTCAAATATTTGCAAGAAATGCACATGAGGATCATGAGATGATACATGATTAAGAATATCTGGCAGGGAGGCTTTAACCAGGATTTATTCTTTTTCCACTGGATGGAGAAGGAAATTCTCTTGAGATATGGTGGCTTCTTGGTTTTCTTCCTCTTCTGAACTGGGGGACTCATCATATATTGGAGCTGAGTCCTTTTGGAACTCTGGTAGATTCCGCTCTGCTGTGCTGAGCTCCATGAAAAGATCTATGTATTCTTGAGCAGGGGCTTGTACCTTTGCTTCCTCTTTTTCAAGAGAAGGCTCGTTACTTTCATCTTGCTCAAGAGCTTCTTCTTTGCTCTCCTCCTCTTTTGAAAAGAAAGACTGCTGAGCTCCACTCTCAGGACACTCATCACTGATGCTTTCATAACTTTCCCCATCAGTGTCATAGATAGGCTGGCTGGGTTCACTGCTTCTTTGGAGACAATCTTCATCAAATAAATCATAACTAGGAAAGTCACAGTCATAAGCAAGGTCACCAATCAAACCTGTTGGATTCTCAGCAGGTACTTCTTCGTCTTGATCCTCAGAGGAGTTTCCTGGATCCAAATTATCAAACTCAAATGACGAATGGGCAAGAGTAGGTGTTCCATAGAAAATTTCTGAGGCAGACTGTTGATTTGATATTCGGTCGACCCCTTCTTCTATCCAAGGAGATGATTGTTTTGTATTTCTTTGTGTAGAAGAGCAGCAGCTCTCAGTTTCTTGTACTAGCTGATTTGGAGGCAGTATGTCTTCTTGAACCTCCTCTTTCACATCATATTTTGCCTCTTCTATGGGGTCTCTCATTTCCTCGAGGCAGCGCTCCCTATTTTCCATTGCTATTAGATCGTGATACTCTCTGATCAGCATAATACAATATGTAGGTAAGCAATCAGGCGGTTTCTGATTACTTTCTTCCTCATCTTTCATAGGTTTTAAAGCATGATACATGTCTTGCTCATTGTCTACATCTTGTGTTTGTTCTTGTGATTGCAAGAGTTTGATCTCAGCCTCATATCTTTCAATCATCACTCTTAGAAGGATTTTCTTAAGCACGGGCGTGCAACTTGGGATGAGAAGAGTGATCCGTGGAAGGTCCTCCACTTCCATTTTTTCCAAGCCACGTGACATTTCATCTCTGCACTCTGCTATAAAACTCGGATGCATTTTTGCAAACTGCTTAGAGTCTTCCACCAGTGGAGACGGGATTTTCTATTGAGATTTCTTTGAGAAGAAGAGGGCAGATAATCTTCAACGGAATATTCAGGGCTTTCAGCACGAACTGGCTTCCTCTCCTTCCAAACTCTTTTATGAATGATCTTTCTCTAGGTCAGACACGTAAGGTGTTTTCGACTGAGATGTATTTGACCTAAAATGTGGCTTTCGAGAAGCCAGGACTACCAATAAAATTTATCAAATAAATAACAGTGGAGTCGCCAAGGTGAGAGATATGTAACTCTTCAAATCTCTGTGCTCACCTGATTAGAGAGTGAAAACAATTTGTCGAGACCTAGGGAAATTGATTTTCTTGAATTCGTCCCCGGCAACGGCGCCAGAAAGATGTTGTGGATGATTTTTTCACCCCCCTAGAGACAGTCTAGAGTTGCCATAGACCAGTGCCTAGGACATCTTAATATAGCAGGAAGACACGTAATAAAGCTTGGGTTGTCAGTCCAAATGCCTTCCTACTATCTCTTGTTTGAACAAGGAAATTAGTTTTGAATGGGACCAATCTCTCTCAGAAGCTGGTACAGAGATTAGAACAATGTAGGGACATCATGTAAAACCCCAACACAAAGGCATCAGACAGTTAAGAGACCGCTCACTGTAAAGAGGGCCAGTTCAGATAATATATCACAGAAATCAAATATCAAGAAGTGGGTGCAGTGAGGAAACATAAAGAAGATATTAGCTGACATGAGATTGATACCCAGATACACAACAGAACCATATAAGGGCATACCAATTTATGAATCCTTACATGACAATGGCGTTTTAAAAGCACCCCCCTCAAGCAACTAATATAGCAGAAAATGTGGATGAAGTGAACATGAAACAGTATACCATGACTAGGCCTATTTAAAGCGCTTGACTAATTACAGAAAGGGCATCAACAAGGATGAATCCTTACTGCAAACTAGTGAGCCACTCGCATTCTAGAACATGATACAAGAAGATAAATAGCATGAAAGAGATATTTTATTAACACATAAGAGAAATTACATACTGTGAGATACCTCACCTGCATCCTCATTATTAGTTTATAATCCCTCCTTTAGGATCTTCAGTCACCAACTTCATGGCCCCAAGACAATACAGTGCCTTTCAGATCAATTACTGCTATTGAGAAATCAAAACCTCTACAATGTCTTCTTTTCGGGCTATTATAGAGGAGATGGAGAATTCTAGAGGAGGAGGTAGATAGGAAACATTAAATGACTTATTTTGAATCCAATGGTGGAAAGAATTCGCGCCCACACTATGAATGACTAACTATAAATGACTTTACTTTACAATCTGTCTATAGAAATAAATGCTGGGAGATGAAGATCTCCTTATATACAAGACTTAAATAATAAAATATATACAAAGCCCGGTCTTTTGCTGAGGAAAAATCTACTGCCGTAAGAGCCTCGAGATGGTCTGCAATTCTGTACTGTACTCTCGGCCCTTGATTTCGGATTCGAATCTCGGATCTTTAATGTGGGGCGAATTTCTCTGGAGGGTTCTGTAGGTCCATATCTTTGTCTTCTTTAATAGCGATCATTTCTACCACCTACCCTCGGCTTCCTCTTTAAATTTTGCCAGCAACATATTACTCTTGAAATGCTCTTAATCTCTGCTACGAAAACCATGAATTAAAAACGCCCTTTCTATTACCTTGAAATCTGCAAAACCCACAAAATATTAGAGAAGACTGACACAGATGGAGGCAGGGACAATGGATACATGATCGACCGGGAGAAATACACAGGGTGGCGGAAGAAAAACAGTGGAGGTTTTGACAAATAGACGAAATGCGGACTTTCTACATAACAAAGTCTGGTCGTGAGGAAGGAGTGACGACAAATACGAATAAAAACATATAAACACACATATATATATGGCGTGGAGGAATCTTACGAATGTACGAGACCAAAACACGTGGACATACGGGGGACAGGTGGATGGGTGATATGGCGGAGTCAAAAGGTGGGGAGACTGAACTCTGGACCGTCGATTACAAACGCGGATGAACGGCTAGAAAAGGACGGGAGCGACACGATGGTGGGCCGCAGGTCACGGAAGTTAGGGGTTAAAGGGGGAACAACGTCGGAGGATGTCCGCCGTTGGATCGACATCGCCAGATCAGATGGCGTGCAGAAATTCCGCTACCCGGTCACAGTACGAGCTTTAACGCGCGGGGGAGCGGTTTCAGAAACCGTACTCAGGGATACGCAGCGCCTGATCTATGGAATCGCCATTCTCATGCTGAGTACCACCTGCCCGGTGGGAGCGGTGCGGGGCTATACTGCCGGTTTCTTGCGCGCGGGGCCCTCCACGTGAAACGATCACTGCTCCGTTGATCTATCTTGATCGGACGGCCATGATCACGCCCGGAAAATGAATGATAAGCCCCCTATCTTTTGGCCTGTGGTTCTTGGGCTCAGGTCATGTGGTAGCTAAAGCGCGGGAGCTAAGATTTTAGAACTGGGGCCCGATATATTTAAATTTGGGTTTCCGACCATTGTAAAGCAGACTTTCGGGCAGAGATAATAATATCAAACTGAAGCATGAGGTTTTAGGCCGCGGTGGAAATTTAAAATGGATTCGAATGAGGCAACAGGCCAAAATTCACAAGCAGGGGTAAATATGTACAACACCAGCAACAACCTTTGTTTATGCTTTCTTCACCTATGTTCTTGCTACTGCCTTCGGTACCAAACGAAAATTATTTGAGATTTATGATGAGTAATTCTATCTCCAACTACTTGTATATCATAAACATGTTATTCATTTCATTCTAGCTCTCCACCTTTGACACCCCTATTATCTTTTTCCATGCTTACAACCCCCTGTTCCCACTATTGGGTGTCCTAGCTATATTTCTTGCTCTTTTGTTGTTTTTGGCATTGCTTACCCTTTTAATCTGCTGAATCAATGACGTTTCCTCCATCTCCAAGACAGCCTGTTTGCACATTTAGTCTCCTGTGTCATGGTCCGTTCAATTACTGATTCTACTATGTTGGTTTTCTTAGTGTAACCCCGTTGTCTTGCATGGACTGGAAGGACTCTATTCTCCTGAAAGTCAAGAGTTCTAAGACAATTTTTTTTCATTTTCCGCCAATAATTTCCATAAGGTCGACTGGAAATGACTGGATCATGAGCTTCTAGAAACTGCTATGGCAGATAATACCCATCTTGTATGGTAGAGATATTGTATACAATTTACCTTTTGTAGCCATTTTCATTTTGCGTGGATGTCATTTTTCGAGTGCATGAATTCTGTTATTGAAGCTAAGAGGGATAAGGGTAAGAAGGTAGTGATAATTCATTCTAATACAAGCATCTAAGAGAAGGATTCATAGCATTCTATCCATACTCGGACTCTACTTATCTTATAGGTATAAATAATGGTTTTCCTTTCTCTTTCCCTAGTGAGAAGTATCTAACAAAGTCGCAATGAAAGCAAAATTATAGTGTTTGATTTCAATTTTTGTGATTTCTTAGAGATGGATTTCCTTCTCACATCGGACTACTATGCTGCGAGACTATGAAACCCAACAAGCGCCCAAAAGTGACACAAAAACTACACTTGTGCGGGTTAAGGTTTATGTGATATGCGCAAAATCAAGTCAAGATAGCTAGCTCGTAAGTGTGTTGGATGTTCCTCACGACGACGAGACCTCCTGCAACCAAATATGCTAGATGTTCCTTACAACGACGAGACCTCCTGCAAACAAGTATGCTAGAATCAATCTTAGGTTAACTACTGAATATTTGTATATACAATAGGTATTCAATTGAAAGTTTCAATTGTAAGGCGCAGAGGAAATTTTAATCACAAGGTAGGATCAAAATCTAGCTAATGAAGGTGAACAGAGACTCCACGTAATCACGTTCCATTCTCCATGTCTTGCATGTATTTTGGGGAGTGGAGTAGTAAGGGGCGTGGCCTTCATGTGGGGTCCATATGGCAGAAGAAGTTAGTAGTTTATAATTTTAGTTCGACAAAGAACTTTTTTCATTTACAATGTCAGCATGGCTTATAGGTGCCTCACTGTGAATTCCAGGGGACTACACCAGGAGGTTCCTGGTCCCTGTAGGTTACAATGCTCCTCAACAGGTAATGTTGTTTTTTTCTTCTTTATTAACATGGTAGGTTAATTAGTAGTTAGCTTTTTCTATGTATTCAGTGAAGAATCAACTGTTGTTTTTCTGTTGCATGTCTTTGATTTTGCATGCCATCAACCTTTTTTGGTTTTTTAGGTTCATATATCTCAAGGGGACCTTGTGGGTAGAGTTGTTATTGTGTCATGGGTTATGCCATCAAAACCTGGATCCAGTACTATTTTGCGTGGCCCCAAAAAATATAAGTACAAATACTGCTCTGTATGCTACCTCATAGTTCTATAGCTTTGTATAGTTTTAATTTATTATTTAACGACACTCGTCTTGCATTAATTTATTCTGTTCTCTAGGATTTAAAGTATTTCTTTTCGACTCTATTTAGTTCACTCAGAACTTTGAGATTTTAAATTTAGCGTTTTGACGCATTTCAGATCAGATTTCACAATTAGCATATTAAAACATAGTTTCTAATCAACATATCCCTATATATTAAATTGTTGTTTCTAAAACAATTTTAAATACCAGTTCAGGTTCTGAGTCTTTAACATAAAAGATAATGTTACTATATTCTCTAGCATATTTATTCAATAACGTACTTTGCATAGGAATTTCTATTCCGAGGGTATTCATATCCTTGTATTAAATAGACTCTGATTACTGCATTGGATAGTTTTTCAAAATTTTGAGTTTTTCATCGCATCTCTTTTTGAACTATATTTACGATTATTTTGACTTTGTTGTTTCTATGCATTGATTTTTATTTTTGTTGCACTCAAACTTGAAAACCTCTCTTGTGATTGGGAGGGATGTATTGATAATTACCTAAACAGAGTTTTTTCAAATAAGATGGAGACCCCACTTGTCGGGTGATCCTAATGACACTATTTTCAATCAGGTCAAATACTCGAAACAATGAATTTTATGAAATTCATAGCAAATCTAGACACCTTCTACACCGAAGAAGCTACCAGATATCCCTACCTAAAAAATCTATATATTTTTTTAATTTTTTAGAGACTAGTCGTAGATAAATTTGAAAAGGTATGAAGGAGAGAGGCATTCACGATGTCATGTCTTAGTTGAGAAAATAAAGAATCCAACTGTACTTATTTTGTACCCTTCGTAGTGACTGGAATTAAAGACAGCTAATTCAGCGAAAGTGCGAAGAATCTAACATTCATTTTTTTAGGTCATCGACTTGTAAGGATGCAAGACAATGCTAAGACCGAGAATTGTTGGAAAAATGATTGAGAAAATTTCTCCACTAGAAAAATAGGAGTAATTCTAGTGACTAATATGGGTGCGCTTTGTATGATAAACAAGAGTTTTGATATTGATGTCATTTGGAACGATATTCTCAAGTTGATTTTTGTGTCCTAATCTTTGTTCATGGTGGCCAAAGCAAAAAAAAACCAAAGCAATTTCTATTGTATAAAATCCAATTATGTTTATTTTCATTTAAATGATATAATTCTATACTTCTCTGAAGTAAAATTGATTTGTTCTAGTTCAAAACAATGTGTTGCTTCTAATATTTTAAGTTTTCTTCCTTTCATTACCTTTAACACAAAATATTCTATACGATTGGAATTGGAAACACAACACATGATTTTTCATTCTCCACTCCTTCATGACCTAGTCCTAACATGGCATACACTTTTGGAATTATTTTTATGGGTACTAGTCTATCAACCAATGTTGTCATGAGTTATTTGTGTTTCGAGTTGTATTGGTATAGTTAATTTTTTCTGCAAAGTATATTGTTCTCTTTAAACCGATACATCCTTTATTTCTAAAATTAAAGTCTCTTATATATGGTGCAGTCATATAAGACCCAAGTGATTACAGGAAATAGCTTATATTGTCCTAATATTGAACTAGAAGGACTCCATGATGGAGAAGAACTTAGAAGAACATTTTCGTGAGTTTTAGTGCAATGTGGAAGAAATAACATGAAGGTGTTGGTTGACCAAGTAGGGTGTTTGCTCAAGATTTTCATGGGGAGCCTCTTTGGTCTCTCGAAATTTTTATTTGTCATGCGGGGTTTTTGTGGACTCATATTGCTAGACTGGATGTGGGACAAATAATCTATTTGCATGGCTTCGTACCTGTTGATCCTCGGTGTGGCAAGATTCATGGGTGCAAGTTTGTTAGTGTGGTAACAAGGATGGATGGATCAATGTCACGGTCCCTTGGATTATTCTATCTGTCTATAGAAGCTCCTCTCTCTCGTGAAGGTCTCAAGTTTTTCCTCCTGAACACTCTCCAAAGAAAAGGAACTAATAGGTAGAAAGGGACCAGACATTATTTCAAACTTAGATGTAGGTATGCCAATATATAAAGTAAGCACTTTGAAACAACCATTGTAGGGACAAGAGATAATATGGAAATGAACGTTGTAGGCTTTTTTATGTGAGTACTCTCTGCCCTTAGTCAAGAGCAATGCAAATAGTTCATTAGAATCTTGAATACTCTTACCATTAACTATAGACTAGGATATGTATAGTAAATATCTAGTGTGCATTTTGTACTATCTCTTTGTTTATAAATTTTAACTGTAGAGTAGGATACATATAGTAAATCTCTAGTGTGCATCTTATTCCATCTCTTTGATTATAAGTTTATCTAAAAAATGTAATGAATTAGTTGTGTTCTTGAAATGTGCCTTTTGCTGTTAAATTTATGCGATGCTATAGCTTAGACTTTTATTCTTTCATTGTTTACTGGTTATGGTATTTTTAGCTAGTTACTACATTTACTGGTTTCCATTTTTCTCTTTGATTTTTGGTACATTAGATATAGGGTTAGTTGTTTCTATGTTACGCTTTTTCTTCTTCACTAGTCTAATGTAGATACCATGAAGATAAGGATGTCCATATTATTAAATCTCTATAATATATGCTAATCTAATACGTGTTGAATACTATCATGTTCTAACTAATCCCATTCATTACAATAGAGGTTATAATATGTTGAACTACTCATATAGGTGATTACATGTAAGTTACTGGTTACGTATTATCCCCTGAGACTGGTTGTTACCACTGAAAATGATCATTATCTATGATTGACTATATAAAATAAGTGTTTCATCTACCCAATGCGGGAGCTAATCCCGCTCAATTGAGTAGCCCAACTAGTTCAAGTTAGGTAGTAACGATCAAATGTTCCACAGTGCTTAGTGAGTTCGAGGTCTCTTGTTCCATCGAGGGTATATATATATTTCTCTAGCTATGTATTTGTATATTTTTAGGGTATTCAAGTTATATGTATGACTGTCTAACAATCCTAGTAGCCCATCAAAGCATTCAAGGAGCCATGCCAAGTATCCAAGCCTAGGATCAATGTCTCAATCGCCACCCACAACTCTTGTATTGACTATCGGCATAAATACCTGGATCGAGATTTGATTTTGTTGGCATACCTCTGGAACACGTGACTTTATAAAATGAAAAGTGTTCTCTCACCTTTTTAGGAGCAACAATTAGTGTTACTCTAAAATGAGTTTATAACCATAAGTTTTTATTCTTTATTCATTTTTTTATTAGGTCAAGATATTGTTATTTCCTAATGCTTTACTTTGAAGCAATTGAGTGCATTGACTTAGCCTCCTAGGATCTACTACAAGTGGATCAACTCCTTATTACTTCAAGCTTGTGATCACTATACAATTATTCCCATATGTCTAAACAATTCAATTGTTGTACTATGCATCATTATGAATACATAAGAAGTAGTACAAGCTTCATTGATTATGTCACTACTTGTATTATAGAGAGCTCAGTACTATGTAAGTCAACATGAATATGGATACATAAGGTGTTATGGAATATGACTATGCTTATACATATTATAGGGAGCTTTCTCTATACCATGGATATAAGTGTAATTCACTTATACTATAGAGATATGAGTAACTAGTACAATAAAAAACAAGAGTATGTGTACAAAAGTAGTGTTACTTATCCTTATCGTGTTCATGTTATGATTGAATCCCATTGATATTAGTAATCTAACCAATATAGGCTTACATAGTACATGATATCAAGATGAATATGTCCTAAATTATACATGACATCAAGCTATTAGTTAGGTACATTACATACAACGTAACAAATTGTGCTAGTGAACTACTAGCATACAAGATTTCATTGTCAACGACAACGATTATGGAGAGGGTGTTGGAATTATAATGTAATGTGTTATCCTTGATCGAAACCCGCTCAATGACTTGTCCTTTTTGAGTTGAAGATGTAAAAATGATGTATCTACAAGTAATTTTAGATGTGGAAGAGAAAGGAAATCCAGTCAGTGTTAGAGAAATGATAAAGGTAATATTTCACAAAGTAAACGCAGGTTGGATGAAGAGAAGTCGTGTATACACATGGGTGAAAAGAAACCAAGTCACGTATGTACTTACACACTTTGTTTATGATATCAAGGGTCCTTACCATGGTATTAGCCCACAATATTGAGTGATGTATTGTCTATTTGATTCCATCCAGGAATACCATAGACACTTGTGTGGTTTTGGCTCATGGTATTGGAAAAGGCTTAATCTATATAAGGAGGTGAAGATCATAGTGCAAGATGTGTGCATGTGTTTGGGTATTGATTGAATAATTCACTTTGAAGTATATCTACATGAAATGGGCTAAATTTTATTAATATATTTGAAATAATGATTCACCTATGAATAGAATGATGGATCAAGATCTCTAGACCTGAAATGACTATGTATATTCTTGATATATTTGTGAGATGCTTATATATGTGATTTTGTGAATGTTTGTTGAAGTGAAGGGTAATATATGAGCTGATTTTTTGTTCTGAAGAGTTACGTAGTCCTAAAATGTTTACAGATCTATACGCAAGATCATCTCGGTAAAAGCGTGCATAGAAGCAAGTTCATTTTAAAAAAATCACGTATGGAATCTAGCGTTTTGTTGAATAATGCTGAAGGAAATGTCTGATCAGTTAGACTATGTTTCTGTTGTCTGACAATGATGTGTTCATATAGATTTGGGTTGTTTGACTATTGATTATGCTTCTAGTTGATTGTGATTAAAGATCAATGATTGGTTGGTTGATTGATGATTCAATGAATGATTTGATACATTCATGAGTTTCGGTTTGATGTATGATCTTTGGGCTTAAATGAGTGGAGTGGGTCTAGTATGAAAATTTGATGAAAAGAGGCCTAAAAGATGTGTTGTGTTGAATATGTTCAATATAGTGTGAAAATTGATGAAACGTGGTCCGTGGTGGTGCTGACGATTGGAGAATTTAGTGAGGGGGTCGTAGCTCCCTTTTAGTGGTTGTTGGTAAATGATACCAGGGGGTAGTAGCTCCCTTCTAGGAGTGGCTGGTAAACAAGAGAAGGGGGTCGTAGCTCCCTTCTAGTGGTAGTTGGTAAACAAGATCAAGGGGTTGGAGCTCCCTTCCAATAGTAGCTGGAGAATGAGAGAAGGTTGCAGCCTTCTGCAGGTGGGTGCATGCACTGCACCAGTACAAGATTGTAAGTAGTTTTCTTTATAATAAATATTGAAGATAGAGACGACAACAACGGTGGTTTTCTCCTGACTTGGGTTTCCACCTTAAATCTCGGTGTTCATTTGTGTTTCTTATGTGCCATGATCTATTATTTTATTACTGCACATGCTTACTACTTAATAAATATCCGATGAATGAATGATGCACTGATCTAAGTAAAGATCTATATGCATAGTAAGATCTTTGGACATACACAAGTTTCATTTAATATAGCCATGTGTATACCCTAGCTGGATTAATCAAAGTCACGTATAGAAATTAGTAAAGAAAAATTAAATTTTATTGAGAGTTATAAATACTGATTAACCGCCCCCCACCACCACCCCCCCTCCCCCCTCATTATTTTTCCCAACAATTGGAATCAAGGAAATTCCTTCTGTAGAAGCTTAATTTCTTGAAGGAGATCCATTGCAATGGGAGGTCATGAAGGATTATTTTCTATTATTTTCTATTATTCTGGAAGATACAATCAAGAGCTTATTTGCAAAGTCTTGGAGCAGACGTATGGAGAATCGTGGAAGGAGGTTACTAGTATCCAACACTTGTTCCTATAGATGCATCATAAAGGAAGAGATATGAAACCAATGCAAAATTTGTCAATCCTTTATTAGGAAACCTGTCAGAAATAGAATTTGTCAAAGTTATGTAGCTAAATTCAACAAAGGAAATATGGGACAAGATCGTTTAGAGCTATGAAGGTGATGAAAATGTAAAAAATGTCAAACTTCAAACTTTTAGAATTCAATATGAGAATTTCAGAATGCATGATGATGAAGTGTTACAAGTTTATTCCTAATAATAGATGAGATTGCAAATTCTATGAGGAATATGGGTGAAGACATAAAAGACTCAACTTTAGCAAAGACAATATTTGGATCTCTAACTCCAAATTTCGATTCAAAAGTGTTATCTATTGAAGAAAAGAAGGATCTTTAGACTCTTACTATTGTTAAACTTTACGGTATCCTGACTGATTTTGAAATGAGAAAAGGAGGTTCCTCACAAGTCAGAGAAGCCACTTTTAAGGCATGTGCAAAAGGAAAAGAAAAGGAAGTTCTCTAGGGGTAAAGTTATATATCTGAAGAAGAAGAGGAAAATTTTGTGAGGAGACTTCAACCAGGTACAGGAATATTCAAAGGTAAGCTTCCCTTCAAGTGTTTTTCTTGTGGTAGTGTTGGTCATTATGCTGCTAAATGTCCTTATAAAGAAAACCATGATAAAGGGAAATAGTTTGATAAAGGAAGGAGTTTTTATAGAAATGAAGACGATGATGGATTTTCAAATGAAGAAGACGGAGATTCAGATCAAAATTTGTAAGTGCTCATGGCATGTACCATGGAAGATGATAATTCTCTGGAAGAAAGGAATCTAGTTATTAAAGAATTACATATATCAAGGTAGAAAGGATGCTTTCATTTTTTTTGTTTCTATTGTAACTTATTTGGGCATAAGGCCACTAATTCAAGGTTAAGTATGATGAACATATCTGAGGGAATGGAGAATTTCAATCACACAATAAGAAATTTCAAGAAAAATTCGAAAAAGAAGAAGCACTAGTAAAAAACGTAGGGAATATTGACCCTACTGCATTCATTGGCTTCTAAAGTTTAATTATCATAATGACTGTAGAAGTGATGTGAGATACATTATAGGAATCAGTATTGTATCATCATAGGGGGAGAAATATATGGTGATTCCCATGGTTTTTTTGGTAAGTCTGGTTGTGTTTGTTTCTAATAGTTCATCTGATGTTACAACGTAAGATAGGTACAAAATATATAAGTTCAGGGGGAGGTGGAGTTTTTCGTATTTCACTTTCTATACGTGGTTTTTATTAAATAAAGCCGTGTATACATGCGAGTTCCATTAGAGAAAGTTGTGTGTGTTTTTTCTCTAAAAATAAAAACAATGAGACAGAATCAAGAACAATTTCTGATATGCTACTGATAGTTATAATTTTCTTGATATGATGTTGATGGTTATATATGATGATATGATATTAAGTTTTTATTAACTGCTGAATGAAGATGATTTGATTAATGAGTTGTTCTAGTGATCAGGAGCACAACTTCAGGGGGCGCATTAGCCTTGCTATGAATAATTCATTGTTGGCATTATGTTGGTTGATGAATTATGATATCTATGTTGAGGTTCTTTTGGTCATGGTTATAAAAAATCATATCTATAATTTTATGTAAAGGTCATGTTGAGACCTGTGATGTAAATATTGTCATATTAAATCATGTAAGGACTTGTTTAAATATGTAAACCTACTTGGTTGGGTAGTTGAGTCAAAATTGTAAACCCACTTGGTTGGGTAGTTAAGCCAAATATGTAATTCCACTTGGTTGGATCATTGAGGTAAGTATGAATCCTTGGTGATAGGAAATTTCATACTCAGATGAGTTATAGAGTCATGTACTTCATTGAAAAATATGTTTGAAGATTCAACATGAGCTCAGGGGGAGCATGGACAATTCAGTGCACATAAGATCTACATAGCTCTTGTTTCTACAAGGAAAGAGAAACCTTGTTTTGGTATTGATCCGCCCTTTGCCCTTAATGTAAAAAGGGGAGAGTAACTTGGTGTTTGAATAATATTTATGATTAATGTATCTATCTGTTGTGGTGATCAAAAACCAACATGGTTGCAATCAAGTTCAAAGGGGGAGATTTTTGGCATTATGATGTAATATGTTGTCCTTGTTGGAAACCTACTCAATGAGTTGTCCTTGTTGAGCTGAAGATCTAAAAATGATGTATCTAAAGGTCAGTTCAAATGTGGCAGAGAAAGGAAATCCAGTTAGTGTTAGAGAAATGATAAAGGTAATATTTCAAAATGTATACACAAGTTAGATGAAGAGAAGTACCGTATACACGTGAGTGCGAAGTAGCCAAGTCATGTATGTATTTACACACTCTGTTTATGTTAGCAGGGGTCCTTACCGTTGTATTATTCCAAAATATTGAGTGCTGTGTTTTCTATTTGATTCCATCCAAGAATACCATTGACACTTGTGTGGTTTTGGCTCATGGTATTGGAAAAGGCTCAAACTATATAAGGAGGTGAAGATCATAGTGCAAGATGTGTACATGCTTTTGGGTATTGAATGAATACTTCACTGTGAAGTATATCTACGTGTAATGGACTACAATTTATTGATATATATGAAATGATTACGCACATATGAATACAATGCTGGATCAGAATCTTTAGACCTAAAATGACTATGTATTTTCTTGATATGTTTGTGAGATGTTTAGATCTGTGATCAAGTGAATGTTTGCTGAAGTGAATGATAAGATCTAAGCTGATTATTTGTTTGAAGAGTTACGTAGTCCTGAAATGTTTACATATCTATACGCAGGTTTGTCTCAGTAAAAGCGTGTGTATACGCAGGTTCGTTTCAGCAAAAGTGCATATCGAATCTACAGTTTTGTTGAAGAATGTTGAAGGAGATGTCTGATCTGTTTTATTGTGTTTCTATTGTATGTCAATGATGTCTTCATATATATCTAGGTTGTTTGGGTATTGATTATGCTGATAGTTGATTGCGATTAAATATCATTGATTGGTTGGTTGATTGATGATTAAACGATTTTTTTGATACAATTATGATTTTCAATTTTATGTATGATATTTGGGCTTAAATGAGTGGGGTGGGCCTAGTCTGAAAATATGATGAAAAGAAGCCTACAAGTTGTGTTGTGTTGAAGTTGTTGGATCTAGTGTGAAAATTGATGAAACGTGGTCTGCGATGGTGCTGAGGGTTGGAACCTTTAGTGAGGGGGTCGTAGCTCCCTTGCAGTGGTTGCTGGTAAACAATATCAGGGGGTAGTAGCTCCCTTCTAGGAGTGGCTGGTAAAGGAGAGTAGGGGTTCGTAGCACCCTTCTAGTGGTTACTGGTAAACGCGATGAGGGGGTTGGAGCTCCCTTCTAGTAGTAGCTGGAGAATGAGAGAAGGTTGTAGCCTTCTGTAGGTGTGTGTCTATATGCTGGTATGAGTCTACGCCAATACAAGATTGTAAAATTTTCTATTTATAATAAATATTGAAGACGGTGACAACAACAGTAGTGGTTTTCTCCCAACTTGGATTTCCACCTTATATCCTGGTGTTCATGTGTGTTTTTTATGTGTGATGATTTATTATGTTCTTACTGCACATGCTTACTGCTTACTAAATATATGATGAATGAATGATGCACTGATGTAAGTAAAGATTTATTTGCATAATAATATCTCTAGACATACGCAAGTTTCATTAAAGATAGTCGTGTGTATAGACTAGCTGGGTTAATCAAAGTCGCATATAGAAATCAGTAAAGAAAAATGAAAGTTTAATGAAATTATAAATAATGATTCACCTCCACCCCGCCCCCTCACCCTCGCAGTATTTTTCCCAACAGAGGGGAATATTAAAACTAGAAATGAAGTCTTGTCTTGTTGCCTCAAAGGTAATGATGATCAATTGACCCTTGTCCATTAGGGAGCTCTTAATAGCTTCATATTATGGAGATTACTGATTTAAAAATAAAGGTAAATTATGTTATATACTACAACGAGAGACAAAGCGACTCTTAAATCATGAAAGGATGGTTTAAAATTCAAAACTAAAATCAATATATATTTTTATTTATTTATTTATTATTTTTATGTTTATTTTTTATTTTTATTTTATTTTATTTTATTTTTTTAATTTTTTTTTAAATTTTTTTTTAATTTTTTAATTTTATTTAATTTTTTTTTTTTTTTTTTTTTTCTGTATTCCATGATCAATCGGTTGTAGTTATATATGGAATTGAAACAGAGAAAACTCAAACCCATTATATTTGTGGGCCATTCCTTGAGAAGGGTGGTTTCTACCTTGGTTACATTGTGGGTACTGGAAAAGAGACTGAAACAAATCTCTCCTTTTTGTCACATTGAATCAACGTTGTCCATTTTGTATAACATTTGATTTCCCTTTATTCAGAGATGAAATACTTGTTCAAGCTCTTGGTCATGAGAATCAGAGAGATGAAAGACTTGTTCAAGGTATTGGCTGCAGGAATTGGAGAGGAAACTTTTGTAATGTGGTTTCCCATCATGATATTGTTCCATGGATACATTTGGGACAATTCAAGTCAATTTCTTAGCACTTGACTGCAATTTTTCCATATTGGCAAGGCATAAAGGTACCTGATGTTTTTGTTCAAGATGCTTGTAGGACTCTTCTTAATAATTTCCTTGGTTCTCTAAGGGAATCAGATGAGGCCTTCAAAAGAATCCCATTTTGAATATGCTTCATTGGACAATGCAAAAGCCTCTCATTTTTCTCCTTTTCATATTCTTCTTGAGCTAGTCTAGCATTATTATCATTCAACTACGCCTTCAAGGATTTTTCTTCAGTTCTTAGCTCTTTGTTTTTCTTTCTCAATAAACCCTTTTCGCTAGCCATCAACTGAGCATTTTTTGCAGTGTTGCAAGAGTGCTTTCCATATTTCTGTTTTCCTTGTCCCACAAAAGTTGATATTATTCATTTCTTTTGAGTAATTCATGAATATTTATTTTGGATTTATTCAACTCTGTTTCCAACACATTCAACCGGGCTTTCAATGATTATGAAAGAGATTTCAAGTTATATTGTTTTCTAGAATACTCATCAAGATCTTAATATGTCACCAACTAGAATTCATCCTCGGTGTAGAGGATAACACCTCCACTCAAATGCTCAGGGTAGACATAGACCTAATTAATTACAAGAAGTCAAAACTTATGTGAATGAGACTGTTTTAAGAAATTTGCTTCATATTTATTAAACTAATCCTCAGAAATCATGCTAAGGCATGATTGAACTTGACAATAATGCTGAGAAATCATGCCAAAGAATGTATTCCCATGATCCTAACACCAAATAAATATGGCATGAATTTTAAGATGATCTATTCCTGGATGATGGGTCTAGTTGTCATTTGAAATGTTGGAACAATCTAAGAGTTTGATACAGCTAATTCCCCCAAAAAATAATGGAAAATTCAACGAAATGAGAAAGCCTACATAATTTAGTGGCCTCATTCAGTATAAATATTTTTTCATTGTGGGTAACAATTTGACCTAGGTAAACAAATAGATTAATTTTGTCTACATTGAATGAGCCTTATGTAGCTATGTAGCTCAAACATTTGTTTCTTTCCTCGGCTAATATTCTTCATCCATTTTAACATATCATTAAATACCTTTATGGAAAATCCAGTAAGAATTTGATATAACGGACATGAAACTATTCTTAATGGATGTCTTCACAATGATTTCAAAGCTAGTTATTCAGTTCATTCAAGGAACAGACCAAAAGATTGTTCCAAATCTCAAATTGTCAAAGTCAAGGGATGGCACAATTGGTATGGCCATATTTTCATTTGATCAGCCATATGTATTTTATTCCTCAAGGGAGCTTGGAGATATTACAGGCATTTATATGATTGATGAAGGAGTACTTCAGTTAGTTGATGTGAGTGAAAATTTTGTGAACGAAAATCCTTCGAGTAAGTTTATGCACTATCAGTTTTGGAATTTCATTGACAAGCTTACTATTTTATGCAATTTTAGAGCTTTTTGTTGTTTTAGGCTAGTGGCGTATTCCTCTTACACTTTTAATAAAAGACTTCATAATAATTTTATGCCACCTCTTGGGATAATCTAGGCCTTAAGGTGTAAGTGCATAGATTTTTGGAGCTTTGAATGCACACAAAAGCTATGATCTGGGCCTTCAGCTGTAAGTGGATAGGTTTCTGGAGCTTTTAATGCACGCAGAAGCTCCCCCTCAAGGAAGTGACTAGATGCTATGCAGCCAGCCTTGTTTGTGCATATCAACCACCTACTTATAAATTTTTCGATTCCCTTTTTTTTTCAAACCAAAATAGAGAAAAATCAATAAATATTATATCAAAATACATGGAATTAAAGTTCAGTTCAGATACATGATTTATATATCCATGTTAAAATTAGTAGCAATGGAGTATGTATCAATTACCGTTTACATAATTCTAGTACCTGCAATATTCCACCTGTACATGCCTCAATATTGGCCTAAGAAAAGCCAAATTTTACATGAAGAGTTTTTCCTCAAATTTGATTTATAAAATCTCCAAAATAACCATTAAGGATGTATGGCATGCCCATTTTTCCCCTGCCACCAAAGTTTACTTTTATTTAGACTTGAAAAAAAATAAGCCATGTGATTAGACTCGGTATTGTTTGATTTGAGAGAATGAAGGCATTTATTCTTGGGAATAGATTGATACAAATCATATATTTAACTTAACTGTGTATGTGATCTGAGAGATATTTAATATAAATGGTGAGTTATATTCAAGGAATCACAAAAAAAAAATCACTTTCTCAATTCCTAAATTCACAATTGAAACCTAATATAAGGCAAGGCCCTTAATATAAATGGTGAATTATATTCAAGGAATCACACAAAAACTATCACCTTCTCAATTCTTAGATTCACAATTTGCATGAAACCTGATATAAGACATGTACACTTCAGTAACGTTGTTTGAAGTATGACCTAAACCCAAGCATACTTATATTCTTCTTGATTCTTAGGGAAAATAAAATCCCCCACTTGCTCCTGCCCACTCAAAGCTTTTAATAATTTTATACATATTATTCATATCCATTTACTTAGGAGGTGTTAATATGAAATTAGGTATAAATTTTTCATATCAAATGATGAAGTATCTCAACACAAAATAAATTAAATGAATATAAATTCTTAATAGGGAAGCTATAGTTTATTATATTAGTTGTTAATATTATACAATAATATTCCTTAATAAGACCATTATCTTTAAGAAAAATTTGATGTTTGGAGGTTAGGGTGGGTCCTTAAAATTTTCCTCAAGAAATATTTGATGTCTCAAGGTCACTAGATCTGTTCCTATGACCAATAGCCCAACAATAGCCCACACATTTAAAGCTATATACAATGGATCATTTGGTTATATCTTAGGTACATGTTTTAATATTATGTATTGATTTATGTTTGAATGACCCAACAAAATCAATGTATGTAAAATTAATGCATTCCAAATAAACAAAATATGTTTGGGAAAAGCTCCAAAATATATATTAATGTGACAAAAATGTCAAGGAGGTCGGGCTTCAAACCCTTAGAGGAAAATTTTAGCAGCGAAAAATAAATGAAGATGAAAATATTCCAGCTTATTTTTTCTAGGTTGATGAAGTTATAAACACCATGCAAGGGTTGGGAGAACCAATGGAAAACAAGGAAATTGTCCGAAAAAGACTGAGATCACTTCCAATGAGATTTGATTCTAAAGTCTCAGCGCTAGAAGAAATATTGGACTTAGAAAATGTCAGCATGGATGAGGTTCATCGAATACTTACAACCAACAAAATGATAACGTAGTAGGAGAATCCATCATAAATAGAAGTGGATTTTACGACATCCAAGAAGGTAAGGAGAAGAACGCAACAACCTTAGACAAGCCATAGTTGAAGCTATAGTGAAGTTCCAGATGAAGGGATAACCTACTTTGTGAGGAAGCTGAACAAAGGAATAGACAAGTATAAAGGTGAGATCCCTTTAAAATGTTTTAGTTGTGGTGAAATATGTTATTTTTCTTCGAAGTGTCCTTATTCAAAGAACTAAGACAATTATGAGGAAGAGGAAGCTGTAAGGAAATTGAAGAAGAATGAAAGAAGATACAAGAAGTAAGGTAAAAATAAAGGCTTCAAGAAAATTTTCTACTCAAAGGAAGACAACTCTTCATCCAAAGAAGAGAGTGACAATGATAGTGAAAATGACGTAGGAAGGGTGTTGTTCATGACAAGAGATTACAAGAAATAATCCTTTGAATAACAAGAACATGATGAAAAAGAAAAAAGTGAGATAGATCTTGAAAGAGAACTTATCAATGCCATAAAGGATATAAAAGTATAAAGAATGAATGTCAAGACATTGGAAGCCAAAATGAGTGAACTAAGGAAACACGCTAAAAGTCTCAAAAAATAGTTTGAAGAATCAAAGAAAATTATCATCAATTTAAAAGTTCATCTAGAGGAGGCCAAGAAAATCAATGAATCACCCAAGAAGGAGTTGTAAGAAAGAAGCAAGTAAATTGAGGGTCTGGAAGTAGAAATTATCTCTCCGCGGAAGGAAGCACAAAAGAAGAACATCCAATTTTTTTTTACAAATAACGCAAAATTTCTGGATGAAATTATGGGGAGCCAAAGTTCAGGTAGTGACAAGACTAGATTGGGATACAAGTCCACATTCATAAAAGGCTTTATCTCCATGAAGACAAAAAAGGAATCTGAAAAATGAACATATGTTGACATGGTTAAATATTCCAAAGAGGAAATCATTCTGGCCAAAGAAATGGGTCATAGTCAACCAATGCAAAATAAAAAACCTATACTGAAGAGATCTCAAGAAGAAGGCCTCTAGAGAACTGTAACACAAAGAATATCTCCTCCCGGGTATTACACTGTCTTCCTTGGTGTATGCTATTCTTGCAACAATTTTGAACATAAGTTTTTCAACTGTAAAGCTTATGTTAGAAATAGAAGAAAATTTGGAAGTACTCTAGGAATTATTATCCTAGAAAATCTCTGGAAGATTACAAAAAAAGATATAAAAAGTTATAAAACTTTAGTAATGGAATAGATTCTTACAAATGCAACAACTTTGGACATTTGGATAAAGCCTATGGGTTAACCACTCCTCCAAGGGAACCACAACATACTGAAAATTCTCACCCGAATTTTTGGAAGAAGAAAAATGAATGTTGTGCAATTACTCTAAAATCACAAATCAATAAAAGTGTATGATATGTTGAAAGTGTTTGCTCAATACATATGACATGGGATGAGAATATATGTATATATATATATAGGAATATATTAATGGAATAGTCTCACTCACAAATTATGGCTCTGCAAAGGTGATAGGAAAGAGTATAGTTAAGCATGGAAGTATAAATCCTTAGAAAAATGTGTATTATTCATTAGAAACTTGAACCAAAATATACTAAATGTGAGTCAACTTTCAGACTGAATCTTCACCAACAAAGTCCTTCCATCAAGAAGTCAAATTTGTGGAACAATTTCAACACTTCCAACAACAAGGTCATGATGCCCTTCTAAGAGATGATGCCAAGTACAAACAAAAACATTCCCAACATTAGGTTATGTGTAAGTTTCAGTGTAACACTAATGGGATCATGGACACAAGGATGAAGGGTACTCACCAAAAGAACATACAACTCTATCGAGTGATTAACACAGGGAATTTTATTCACCAGGGTAAGTGTTTCACTAGGAATCAAGTTCAGTAGACATTTCCTCATCTAATGAGGGAAATTTACGCAATGAGGACCATTATCTCCTAACAGGGGAGGATTTATCTAGGTGGATGATATTAACATAGTTAATAGCTATTTTCTACCAATGTTTCAAAAATCATGGATTATATTTGTAATATGCTTGATAAAAAATAAAAAAATAACTAAATCATAATAGTGAAGTGAGAATATAATATCAAGATGATTTAGTTTTTACCATCATGTTCAACCATGGATTTTGTAAACCATGGTATTTATCCATGGTATTTGAATCACACAATGATTTAATTTTTACCATCATAATTTGTGATCTTCACCCATGGATTTTGTAAAACATGGTATTTACCCATTGTATTTTTGAAATGTAAAAGGGATAACTCTCGATGAAAATACATCCTTAAAAATTATAAATATGGTAATTCACTAGGATTAAAGCATGATTTTTCTCATAATTTAGTCTCATGAGATATTATCAATTCGATAAATATTTGAGTTCATTCTTATTTTTTTCTGCAATATATCTCTTTCCATTATGACATATTGATTTTTCAGTAATGAAGTTGCAAATTGGATCACACCAACATTAGTGCATGAAATTTCATGAGAACTTGCAGTTAAGCATGCTTGAGCTAGAGTAGTATTCGGATATGTTGAACACCTAATCCTCAACGGGTAGGTGTGGAAGGCGAATGGAAAAATGGATTCCAAGATACCACTTGGAATGGAATCCAAGGGTCACACGAATGTAATATAAATGTACATCTATGGTGAATAATAAGATAACTCACGCTTATCCTATATTTCTATGTGTGTGTTCTCCATTTACCATGCATGTGTTTAACATGGTATTAGAGCACAGGCCAAGCCTGGGCTCTTTCAAAATATTCTGACCGTAATTTCTCTATCTGTCCTATCAGTGATATATGCTCCACCTAAGAACTCTTTTGAGCCCTTCTGTCAAACCTACAACACTGCTCAATAATATATCTCTTATCTGTTACTATTAGGTCTCTGTAATTTAGAAGAGTGACAGGACTAAAAGTTGCAGAGACTACATCAAAAACACTTTGGGATTCTATGATCTAGCCCTCCTGAATCCAGAGAGGGATCTCTCTGTAAGTGCAAAGATTGATTTATCTTTTAAGGTTTGGAATGTGATATTAGGCTAGGTATGAAGAACAAGGGTTTTTTGTTTGTTTTGGTTGGGCAAGGATATGATGAAGGTGAAGAAATTCTATATGAAGGGTGAAGGTGTAAATAAGTGGGAGAATAGTTCAGGTAATAAGATAGGCAAGAAGCAGCTTTAATCCATTGGGCTATGGAGTCATAAGAGGATTTAATTGAAATAGTAAGGTTCAAGAGTGTTCCATGGGGAAAGTTATCTATGTCAAAAGATCTCTTTAAGTTGATTTTATGGAATGGAACAATAAGAAATGGAGTGAGGGAAATCAAACAGATAAAGAAACAAGTAAAAACCTAAGATCAAGTAAGTACTTTGAAACTATCCTGCTTTTGGCATGTACTTAAGAAAAGACATAAAAGTAATCTAAGATCATGTAAGTACTTTGAAACTATCCTGATTTTGATATACATTCAATAGAAAACATTTAAAACACTAAGAATAGCTTAAGAACAAGTAAATAGTTTTAACTTAGCCTGCATTCAGTGTATTCGAAAGGAAAACATTCATGATAATCATAAAAAGTAGTCTAAGATCAGGTAATTACTTTGAAACTAGCCTGCTTTCAACATACTCTTAAGGGAAACTTTCAAACAACCTTTGGAGAAAGAACTAGAAGACAAGGCAAACCATAAACTTTCCTAGTACAACTCTACTTAGCATGTGATGAAAATATCATTCAAGAGCAATGTTTAAAGTTTAGACAGTAAGACATGGGCTCACCAACATTTCTTGATAGCTTGGACTGTATTAAATCATTCTTAAATACACAAAGGAGGAAAACATAAAGATAAATCTTATAAATGAGAGTAGGGTACTTGTAAGAGTAAATCCTAGCTCTATATTTGTTGTTATTTATCAGAGAAAAGTGGATAGAATGGAAACAAAAATAAAATAACAATTTACAATAAGAAACACATCACCATTGACATAGACCAGGATCCCATAAATCATCTTGTATTTGATGTTCAAACCAGTTACAATCATCAAGTCCAGTGGGTCTTTATAGCTTCAAACTTCTCATCTCATCTTATGTATCTTCAGTTACAAATAGGGCTACAGCAACTTCAGAAAACTATTTACATGCAACAGATATCTAGAGACCAACATTTAAACTATCTTCTACAGAAGTATTTATAGAATAAAGAGGAGGTGGAGTGTAAGAAGGGTCTAACTATTCAATTAATGTAGATTTTATGCTTCTCGGCCTTTGAGGGGATCAACAGAGAAGTTTTCTGATATTTTCTCTGTATTAATTGGTTTTCATTAAGTATTTAGCCGCTTAGCATATTTTGTTGACTTAAAAACTCTTTAGGCAGGCATAGCAATAACTCTGACTACTTTAAACAAAATATCACTCACTAAGGCAATAACTATGCCTTCTTTTGATTAATTGAAGTTATAGGTGGCGCTTTGGTAGTTGAAAGGATATTTAGCCTTTGATGTGGCAGAGGAGGCTTCTTTACCGATATTTCTGTTTAACCTTAAAACACTTTTAATTTGCTTGTGGTCTATGTTTTAGGCTTAACTAGCCTTTGATCTTTGTTTTGGGGTCTTCATTATTTAACACTGTCTTTATCCTTTGATCTGTGGATTAGAACCTGATCTTCGGGCTTTGGCTTTAATCACCCTTTAACATTGAATATTCATTACTGATACACTTTGTTTGCTTGTCTACACAGGTGGATTTGTACTATTGGAGGGCTTCTGTTAAACCCTGGATCATGATCCAAATGTTTTAAACTTGGATTTCATACCCTGCAGATCCTTTTCTTCATTAAATTAAGGCACAAAATCGTCACTCCAAGCCTTTTTGTCACCTGTCTGTGACTGTGGAAAAATACAGAACAACCACCATTAAGAACCCTGCAAAACACACAAACTTATTAAAAAATCTTACGGAATTTGGTTAAGACTGCTTCAGAGGCTCATGACAGTGGAGGAGCAGTGAGAAAAAAAAGTGGATGCAGTGGAAAAAGGGAGGAAAATCTTGGCTGAATAGCTAACCAGGTGAAAAATGTAGATTGGACACGTCAGCAAACTTGGATCGTTAGATTAGAACGATCAACGGTTGAGATCATTCGATGAAATGCTTGGGAGAAAATATGGAGGGCAGTCGAATGGGGGTGAGATTAAGTCAGAGCCGTCTAATCACAGAGATCGACGATGGAGATTAAAAGATGAAACAACAATGTTGACGGAGGGAGCAGTATAGTAGAAAACCGGCAGCAGTTTTCACGTTGCATTTGGAGGTTAAGTGGTATTAGCTTTTGGAACGCGATATGCATAAGCATTCGACACGTGGATTTCTAAAACCACCTATTTCGCGTGGAAGTAGCGCACTGGGGAGCGGGGTAAAAAATTACGCGATATGCAGTTTGAGCCATTGGATGATGGGTAGCAGATCCAATGGCGCGGGTTGAGCGCGATGGACGAAGAGCTGTGCGAAGGAATAGATGGGGCCCGATGGCCTTTGATATTTGTAGATCGATGGTCAGGATTTGTTTAAAAATATTTTCGTCGGGAAACATAAAATATAGAAAATTTAAGGTTTTGAAGGAATTTGGCGGAAAAAACGAGGATAAGGGAGGGCCCATATTTTTATAAACGGCGGAAGGAAGGATGAACGGAAGCCGTCGGATCATGAGGATTGACGATCGAGATCTGTCAATAGGGGAGAAAGAGATGGGTGGGGTTTGAAAATCAGAATTATTGTGGGTTGTTGGATTTGAGAAGATCAATGGTGGAGATTTCATCACCGGATCACACCGGCGGGTGGAAAGGGAAAAGTGGCGATGCAATGTGCCGATGCGATTGAGCGCGGACCATATGATCTAAGGGAGATCGACAGTGGAGATTTAATCGGAATTTGGGATGACAGAGGATCATGTGATGGATGAGCACGATGCGATGAAGCATGAACCGTCAAATCTGGTGGAATGAATGGCTGGGATTACATCGCATCGGAGAAAAGGAAAGAATCCAAAGCATCGGGGTGTTAGAACTTGCGATGTGCGATTAAGTGCTGGCCATCGAATTGATATAAGAGATCAACGGTGGAGATTTAATCGGTAGGTGTGATGTAGGAGGGTGATGGGTGGAGTGCGATTGAATCTTATCCGTTGGTTCTTGTGGATTCGAGGCTGAGATTAAATCGCGGGATCGACATCAGAGGAGGGAAAGAAAATGACAAAGGGAAAAATGTGATTGCTGATTTACGATGGAACGAGAGCCATTGATATAAAAACTAGATCGACGAGGGAGATTTAACGATGAAGAAAAAGGAGTAATGGCGGGTTTTGGAACGGGGAGAAATATGGGCCGTTAGATCTAGGCATAGTAGATCATATCAACAGCAGAGAATTGATCACAGGATCGCATCGGCTGGAGGCAAATAACCATGTAAAACGAGTAAAATGGGTTTTTCTGATGCGATTAATATTTGCGATGCGATAAGCGCTCTGGACTTGGTCATAATGTGGGTTATATGTGGAAAAGGGGCTATGGATTAAGGCCGAAAGGGGCTTAAGCCCTTTATAGAAAAATGAAGGTTTTTAGGCCAAAATGAGGGTTTTTCAGAGGATTTTGAGGGTTCTGGTAAGGGGGAAAAAGGGTTTTAAAACCAAATGAAAGGGGAACATAAGGTTTTAAAAGGGTTTTGGAATGGTTTAGAAGTCAAATGAATGTCTTTATGGATGAATATAGAGAATGAAATGGAGAAGTGTAATGAGGGAAAATGGAGCTTTATGAGTAGTTTTTCTCTTGGTAAAACAACAAGTTCTTTAGGACTATGAGGGAAAAAATAGTGAAGATTAACTCAAAGAGTAAATGTCATCATAATACTTCAAGAACTCACAATTTGGTCATGAAATTTTTTCTTGAATGCTAACAAATATCTAACCACCATTTGATATGACAAATTTTTATAGGTGGCTAACAGTGGCTCCACATGGGGATGGAATCTTCTTGAAGATGTCAAGAACTTAAAACAATTCTTCTCTAGAAGCTGATCACTGCCTTGCACTTTGATAATCCTTTAATAAATTGCTAACATAAATGATTAGAACCTGTTACAATAGAAAAAGTGTTTCCCAAACAACTACCTACACAACCTACTTCCTAACATTTTTTTTTCAGAAGGTGCATTTGGACTTGCAAACCTTTTCATCAATCATTTTATTCTTTTATTCAAAACATAAAACTAGTCTAAGTCTACCCTTATTTCTCCATGAACTCAGATTAAAAAATTGAGTTCATAAGTTCTCTACCTAACTACTATCTGTCAGGATTAGACTGTATGACAGAATTTTTGTTCTCTATCTTCTAGAACAAAGATTTAAAAACAGCCAAGCCAATATTAAACAGTTTGACTTGATGCAGATCTATGGCATAAAAACAAGTTGCACATAGACTTAAATTTGCAGAAGATTAAAACAAAATGGTGGAGGCTTAAGATCTGAAAACTAAAACATCCTTCATTATTTCTTCAGCTCTGGTTTTGAATTTGTTTGAGCTGATTCCTCTTTCTTTCTTGGCTCAAGTGTTGGGCATATTAGAACCAGTTTTTTTTCTATCTTTGGCTCAAGATTTTATCTAATTAGAGCCATTATTCTTTGAGATGCATAGGTTCAGATTTGAATTTGTTTGAACCTTTTTTTTCTATCCCAATCTACCTTACTGATAAGCCAAGATTATGATGTTTGGCTGATCTATTTCACTAACCTATCAGCAGTAAATTGAAAAAAAAATAATTAGTCATGATTAGGTTGTATGACTAACTAGAAGTGTGTTTTTAGGAGTGGCATTTGGGCTTGCACACTTTCAGACTTTGTTTCTCTTTTTGGTATGGGGTTGTACCTTTCTTGTTTTTAAAATCTGCCCTCTTTTCTTTTCTATTGTTTTTTTGTATTTTTATTTTTCTAACTTTGAAAGCAATGATAAATATGATATTTACAATGAGAAAAAATAAAAATCTTCAAACTGGTAGAGTTAAGAAAAATAATGTTTGAGGATTCTGCCATTGACAGGACCTCCAAAAAGTTCAGTTCCATTCAATTCCTACAAGAAATAAGCATTATTACCAGCAGTAGAATGAATGAGATAAGGGCCTAACCATAAGTTATCAAACTTTCCATGTTTTCCCTTATCTTTTCTCCTAGAATCCCACTTTAAAACTTTGTCACCAATGTTGAAATCACTAGCCTTTATTCTTTTATCAAACAACTTCTTGATGTTTTCTTGCTTATGAAGTGCTCTACTTTAGACTTCCTCTCTAGTTTTTTGAATATGTATGGTCTGATTAATTCTTCTTGTCATATCATTATCCTCAGCCTATACTTCTTGGATTAGCTTCATGACTGGCACTCCTAGACTGGTTGGAAAAATTGCATCTGCTCCATAAACTAGCTGGTAGGGTGATATTCCAATTGATTTCTGAAGTGTTAATCTGTCAGCCCATAATGCATGTACTAGCTTTGTGTGCCATGATTTCTTATTGTCTTCTAGAAACTTTTTGATTATATTTACCAAAATTTTATTTGAGGATTCTGCTATCCCATTACCTTGGGGGTAATAAGCAGTAGAATGGCCCAATGTAATCTGATATTTGTGACAGGATTCAACCATCTTTTTGGATCCAAATGCAGCAGCATTATCAGTGATAATCTTCCTAGGACAGCTAAATATAGATAGGATATGATTTTCAAGGAATTTTATAATAACAGAGTCATTGGCTTGCCTAGAAGGGATAGCTTCTATCCATTTGGTAAAGTAGTCTGTTGCAGTGAGAATCCATCTATGTTGGGCAGATGAGGCTGTATGGATTTCCCCAATGAAATCTAGACCTCACTATTGAAAAGGTGCTTCAACAGTGATTGGATGCAAGGGTAAGGAAATCAATTTTCTTTTGCCTTCATAAACTTGGCATTTGTGATAGGCAATAATCATTTTATGGAAATCTGAAAAGAGGATGGGCTAGTAGTAACCAGATCTAAGGATTTTACTAGTATTTTTCTTCCAATAGAAGTGGCCTCCACATTCTCCTTCATGGAATTCATGCTTGAACTTATCTGCATCATTCTCACGCAAAAATTTAAGCAATAATCCACTAGCATTTTTCCAATATAGAAATTTATCTAAAATGCAGTAATTAATAGCTTTGAACTTTAAAAATCTTTCCTTCATTTTAGAAAAACTAGGAGTTGTATTTAAATTGAGCAAAACATATAGAATATCAGCATACCAAGATGAAAAGAAAAAATGATCTTCAATAATGGGAGTTGGAAACTCCTCCTGTTCATCTAATGCATCTATCATGTTTATATCAAGAGCATCAAAATTAGACTCGGCCATTAATATTGCTAGTCATTGGCCTTTTATGATCTTAGTGGGCTTGATTTCTAAATCATATTCAAGTATCAGAACAATCCACTTTCCTCTTTTTCCATCTGGGTCCTGGGTCAAAATGTCTTTTACAACTGAATTTGGTAGAAAGGCAATTATGTGGGAGTGTAAAATGTAAACTCTAAAGTATTTTAAGGCTTTGACTAAGGCAAAGGCTTGCTTTTTCATGATATTGTACTTGAAAGGTGCATCTCTTAATGCCTTACTAAAGAATGCAATTGGCTGCTTTTGTCCCTTCATGTTTTTCTGTAATAGGACAGCTACCACTCTGTGTTCTGATGCAAATGAAAAAATCAAAAAATATTTTGCAAAATTAGGACTAATGAGAATTGGTGTTTTTTTTAATGCTTTTTTTACTAGTTCAAATGATTTCTTTGCTTCTAAGGTCCATTTAACTCCTTCTTCCTTTTTCAGCATGTTTGTTATGTTTCTAAGGAGTTCAGCGAGATTGGGTATGAACCTTCTCAAGAAATTAATCTTCCCAATGAAAGATTGAAGTTCCTTGATGTTTCTAGGATAGTTGATTCGCAATATACCCTCAATCCTCTTTAGGTCTATCTTTATCCCCTCTTCTGATATGATTTCTCCAAGTAGTTTACCTTCTTGGAGACCAAACATTGTTTTCTTTGGATTTAAAGATAACCCATATTTTCTCCATTTCTCAAACACTTTTGTCAAGTGTTCTAGGTGTTCTTCATTTGTTTTAGAAAAAACAGTGATATCGTCAAGGTAAATAATGATGAAGTATCCTAATTCTTCTGAGAATGCAATATCCATGGCTCTCTGAAAAGTAGCACCAACATTCATTAAACCAAAGGGCATTTTTACATACATGAAAGTACCCTAAGGCGTAGTAAAGGATGTTTTGATTTGATCATCAGGATGTACTAATATATGATTGTAACTTGAGAAGCAATCTAACAAAGAAATCCTTTTAGAACCAACTACCTTTTGTAAAATGTGATCTATCTTAGGTAAAGGGTAATTTTCCTTTAATGAGGCTTTGTTTAAGTTTCTAAAATCAATACAAAGCCTTATTTCTCCTTTTTTATTCCTCACTAACACAAGATTAGATACCCAATCTGCATATCTGACAGGGAATATAATTCCAGCATCAAACATTTTCTTAATTTCTTTCTCAACCAGGGGTAATTGAACAGGGTTTATTCTACGCAATTTTTGTCTATAAGGCTTCTGGTTTTCTTTGAGGGGTATCTTATGCTGAATTATCTCTGTATCATAGGACTTTAGATCCTCATAAATCCATGCAAATACATTAAAAAAATCCTTAAATAGCTCAATATATTTCAGTTTAATGTGAGCTGGTAAGGTTTTAGACAGTTTAATCATTTTTGGCTTTCATTCACTGCCTATGTTACATTCTTCTACTTTAGTTTCAACAGGTTCCAGTTTTGGTTTTTTGGTAACATCATTGAAATCAAACAACTCTTCTAATGGGACTAGTCATTTTGGCAAGATTTGAGTGTTAGATTGCAACATTTCTAAGTCTTCTTTTTCTAAATCTGCACTAATTTCTGTGGCATGATCAAGTTTATTAGCTAAAAAATTTATATCAGCAATCTCTAGGGACTTTAATTCTTCATCAATAATATTTTCTTCAATGGAACAATCATTTTCATAATTTGAATCTGAGCTTGGTGGCTCAAATTCATTTCTGGACTGTAGGAATTCTTTTATTTGTTTATCTCCATCAAACACTTGACAATATTTTTCATTGTCTGGGATAGATGGTCTAAATTTGACTTGGGTGGTGCATTGTTTGGTTTCATACGGTGTTAAACAAGTTCTAGCAACAAAGGCTAAACCATTGGCAAGGACATTTTGGTTTCTTGGGACAAAGACAAGTTGGAATTCATTGAATGTTTTCAATAAGTCCATGACATCATTTGTATAGGCTCTAAGTCTGGGGTGTTTGGCACTGTATTCCCCATTCACTTGCCTAACAATCAACTCTGAATCCCCATGAACTTGTATCCTTTTGGCCCCTAATTTCTTTAATAAGTGTAGGCCTAAAAGGAGGGCTCCGCACTCGGCTATGTTACTAGTACATTGAACGTTTAACCTGTAGGAATGCCCTTTAGCATGATTGTTTTCAGTGTTTTGTATCCATATGCCTGCTCTGACATTATTATTACTACAAGATCCATTAAAACTCATACTCCAAAGAGGACTAGTTTCAGATTGACTATTTTGGCTACTATCCTCTTTATCTGTTGTGCTTTTATATTGCTCTTGTAAGTCAGCACTATGTTGAATTTGGTTTAGTTCATCGTGTTCTTAATTATGTTGAGGACTGTTTTCTTGACTCTCAAGGTTGAAAAACAAGGGATGACTGTTTTGTAGCTCTAGACCTGTGATTTGTTTGCCATGATTTTATGATTTAGCAAACTGATTCAATACTTTTTCCTTGCTTTCCTCCTTTTCTATATCTGCCACTATGTTACATTGAGGGGTGGCCACTAAGTCAGTTAAGGTTTCTTTCTCATTAAATGTTTCATGATTGAAGAGAATAAATGAGTCAAGGCTTGTATGTATAGGATAAAGAGGAGATTTTTCTGGTCTGTCTTGGCTACAGACCATGTATTGCATATGAGATTCCCTATAAAGTATTCCGGTTTGATTAAAAACAGGGATGGTAGCATATGTCATATTCATTTTCATTGTTCCTTGGATCTTATCTCCCCATGATGCAGGAATTCTGCTAGAAAGCAAATCCCGCATATAAGTATACAACCGCTTCACGAACCCTGAGGATGCTCAAAGTTTCTATAATAAAATCATGAAAAACATTCAGCACAATTTAAAAATAAAGGCAAAAAGAGCCATGCAAATCAACTCCCTTAACTATATTAAAATTCTGTGGCCAGATATTACATTGGCGGCCTCTTGGCTCTTGGCCCTTTAAACCACTCCTTACTCACTCGACTCTTAACTATCTCATCTCTTCAACTATTCAAGTGTGTTCTCCTCACAAAAACCACTCATATTTATACATAATAATGAATTTAATTCATTCCAAAAATCTCTCCACCTAATCCTCAACTAAATCTAATTTAAATTCATTTTAGGTGTGGACTCAACTAAGTCCCATACATAGCATTCCTACTCCCTTAATTTTCTACCTAATTCTATTTTCTCTCATATCCTTTTAATTAATAAAATAATATTTACAAAATCTTCACTTTTATAATTTATCCCCTATTTTATTTAAAAATAACAAATTAATTAATAAAACAATTAAAATGTCACACCCCGCTTTATTACATAATTATAAATGAAAATTTGGCCTTGATGCTCCTGCATCAGACTCCCAAGGTTGAAATTAATCATGATCGCCTGATCATGTGTTTGGATCTGTGTCTGCCTGGATCCCATATCTTGTGCTGCAACTTTCCATTTTTCGCTGCTTCTGTCTGTTGTTCTTCTCCAGGTCTCCACACTTTATGCTGCATTGCCCCACTGGCTATGCTTTCAGAATCTTCTGTTGTCTTTCTTTTGCTGCTTTTTCTTTGTTTTACTGCTGCTGGCCTCTTCCGGGATACTTTCATCATCATCCACCTCATCAGTTCAATTTCTCGATCCAATATATTTCCTCCAGCATCTTCAATAAAACCTGTACTCACAAAACAATTGTTAGAATAAAAAACATAAGGCTTCAGTGCCCCTTTCGCTGCTAGAAACATTTCAGTATGCTGCTCTGAAATTCCCTCATCTATCAGCACATCAGTATGCTGATTCAATTCCTCTGTGAGACTATCATTTATTCCCTCTTCCACATCATCTGTTTGAAAAATGTTTCCCTGTTCTGTGTCTTTCAGTAACTTTCCCTGAACATAGATCCTCTGCTTTTCCATCTCTCTTCTCTGAAGATCTAACTTTCTGTATAACTTAAAAATCTCAACTGGAGTAGAACTTGGAAATTTTACACAACTTTCCATACCTTCATTTGCTATTGACCAATCATCAGATGGTCCTTCTTTACCCACTTCAATATTTTGCTGAATATTTCCATAAGACCCCTCTATCTTCAATTCCTCCTGAGATCTTTCTATCTCAGCATCATTCTCAATAGATTTTAGATTCAACTCTTCTTCCTTAAAAAACTTCAAATTTTTTCCAACACCCTGTGATATGCCTGCCATCACACACAAATCATTAGTCTTAAAAACATAAGACCTTGTGGTCTCACTGGATGCTTCAGTCAACATCTCTCTTTGTTGTTGTGAATCCTTCATTTGATTCAGTTCTTCTGTAGATTTCCCTTCAGTCTCATCACTACTTCCATTCTCCCTCTAGAAATTTTCCTGAAATTTCCTAGTTTCAACATCATTACATTCTAAAATTTTGTCAGCAATCCCATTAAAAAAATACACTTGTTTACCTCCTTGGAATTTTCCTTCAGTATTTCCACTTTTTTCCTGCTCCATAACAGCTTCAACTTGCTGTCTTATCCCAAACTAGAATTCATTTGTGATTTCTTCTTGTTGTAACCAATCAACACATTCCTTCTCTGAAAGGAATTCTCTACCAGACTTTACCTCAAGAATTTCATTCTCCTTTGTGATAGTTCCATCAGACTGCTCACCATCTTTCGCACATCCTGCAAACATACATAAACCGTGAGAAAATATGTAAGGCTTCATGGCCTCATCTGTTTCTCTCACCATTACCTCTTCAGATGCTTTTGAACTATCCCAATAGTTCATGAGATCTTCCTCACTGATCTCTTCCCTAGAATTTCGCCATGTTCCGGGCCACAAATGGAAACATCCATTTTTAACTCAGTCTCTCCGAGTTCTTCACAACTCAACATCTGCTCGAGCTTCATTAGCTCTTCCATCAACTGTATGTTTACCTGCTTTTCCCTCTTTGCGTGTAGCTTCTGCCACTTCACCTTCTTTCTCATGGGCCAACCATGTGTCTGGTTCCTCACATTTTTCTGCAACAACTCTTTTAACAATTCAAGTTGAATTTTTATCTCGGCCTTCTCCCGCTCATACTCTTCATCAGATCTCCGAAAATGACTATCAACAGTCATCTTCCCCTCCTTTGTGAACTGCATCTGTTCCCATGTGGACTTCATTTAAGCCACTTCCCTACAATCCTTTGCACTTTTCTTTCATCAAAATGCAACTTCTCCTCCTGCGCTTGGCTTCTCTTTGTCCTGGGACCAATCCCTGGCAACCTTTTTGCTACAATTTGCTGCAAACAACACCTTAGCATGCATGTGTTATTTGATAGTAACCCAAAGGGCTACAAATCAACATTCACACTCTCAGATTCATATAAAAATGCATTTCAAATTAATGCCCCAATAAAATTTGAAATCTGGCAAACCCGCAAAACCCACAAAAACACACTCTCTTCAATTTTCCAAATAAGAATGTACCTCAATTTTCACAATCTGGGCAATCTCAATTTAACATGCGGAAGCTATCTTATAATTCATGGCTATCAAACCCAAACAATCAACCCAAAAATTTAAAATCTCATGCTGAAGCTTCATTACTTAACAATGATTATAAAATCATTGAAATACCCATCTTATGATTTTAAATCAACTATTGAAAAGGCCAATTAAGCCCAAAATAATGGACTTCAGCTCTCACCCTCATGGGAGTTCTATTTAACCTTCAACCCTTATTAAAACTTCATATAAGCCCAGTATAGCAGTCACCAATTTTAAAGTTTATTTGACCCAAGTTACAAACTTGGTTTTCAAGCCAACTCACTTAATTTCACCCTTAGACCTTTTCACAATTCAATATAATAATTATCTTTGCAAATATTATATTCATTTAGGCCCACATCTATCATACCTTATCAACAAAGAAAACAACGCTCAACGTACCAGTGTTAAAAAGCCAGTAGCTTCAATAAGAAAATACCCTTAGATTTTCACCTTCAATCTATTCAAGGTTCCATGCACCTTCATCATCGTTCCCTTGAAACTTCCTTTGCTATTCTAAACGAATCCATCATTACATATTCTAATGCTCAATTCTTTTCGTTCTTCTATCCATGATTTCCCATCTCCTCATCGCTTCACTTATCACTATCCATCTACTCTGCTACTCAATACAACACCTCTGCGTCTTAATTGAACCTTCGTGGTCTTCAGTTCAATCCACTGCGTTTACAATTAACACCACTGCAATCTGTAAACATTCTAGCTGTCCACTTCAATTCGGAATTCTGCCCAGACTTGGCTCAGGTTCAAATCTGCTTGCTTTAATTCCACAATTGTTAAAAAAAACACAACGCAAAAATTAATTGATGAACAATAATGTTAATACAGAGGTATTTGATACAGAATTCATGGTGTACGCATTCCATGACTCTCCGTACAAGTTTAGAGCACCTTCAGATCTTTCACAATGCTGATTTGAGAGAAATTGTGTTTTCTTAAAAGCTGAAATTTAACACGCCACGCCCTGCGTTAACCAACCTAAGACTCTCATATTTTTCTCCTTTCAAAACCATCTTCTCCAAGCGTCGAACTCTTCAGTCAACCTTTTTGCCTACACCCCTAGTGAACGCCCAATCGATTCACAAATCATCGCGCAATCCAGGATTGTTGCGTCAACATTACAACTTCTCCATTAGACCACTGTGCATGTTTCATGTTGGATAATGACGTCTTCCACCAACCCACGTAGATTCTGGCAACAATACATGCAGCTTCTTGCAGATTGTCACGGCGCCACCCCTCAAAGTTTGTCTCGCACTATAGGTATTTTATGGGCTCTAATACCAAAATGATGCAGGAATTCTGCTAGAAAGCAGATCCCGCATATAAGGATACAACCGCTTCATGAACCTTGAGGATGCTCAAAGTTTCTATAATAAAATCATGAAAAACATTCAGCACAATTTAAAAATAAAGGCGAAAACAGCCATACAAATCAACTCCCTTAACTATATTAAAATTCCGTGGCCAGATATTACATTGGAGACCTCTTGGCTCTTGGCCCTTTAAACCACTCCTTACTCACTCCACTCTTAACTATCTCAGCTCTTCAACTATTCATGTGTGTTCTCCTCACAAAAACCACTCATTTTTATACATAATAATGAATTTAATTCATTCCAAAAATCTCTCCACCTAATCCTCAACTAAATCTAATTTAAATTCATTTTAGGTGTGGAATCAACTAAGTCCCGTACATAGCATTCCTACTCCCTAAATTTTCTACCTAATTCTATTTTCTCTCATATCCTTTTAATTAATAAAAGAATACTTACAAAATCCTCACTTTTATAATTTATCCCCTATTTTATTTAAAAATAACAAATTAATTAATAAAACAATTAAAATGTCACACCCCACCTTTATTACATAATAAAAAATGAAAATTTGGCCTTGATGCTCCTGCATCACCCCATGATCTTGATAACAACATACCATATTTGGGGGGTACATCAACCACTGCAATATCCATCGCTAAAAACTTGGCTGGTATTTGTGCTAAGTTAACACAGAGGTCCTTGATCAAACCTAAAAATTTCACTCTACTGCAGTCAAAAGAGTATATATATTTGTATGGTATGGTGATTTCAAGGCCTAGACTCTACATTACTGCTTTGGGCATTAGGTTATGAGAGGCCCCTGAGTCATGCATAGCATTATGTAAAAAAATTTCATGAATTTTCAAACTAACATAAAATGGAGGAACTGGACCTTCTTGGTATCTTCCTTCAATCTTAGGACCAAATAAGAGCTCTGGTTGGGCATCACTGAGGTTGACAGTTTCATTATTTTATCCTATGTTGAAGGAACAGGAACAGGGATTTTAATCTTGGAAATTTCCTGTTCCAAACTAAAAGGCATTTGATTTTTTACAATGTGAGAGGAACGGGGATTTTAATCTTGGCAATTTCCTATTCCAAACTAAAAGGCATCTGATTTTTTACAATGTTTGTTTTAGCCTTGTTAATCACCACTATATTAGCAAAATTGGCTTGTTGATTTCCTTTATTTACATTGGTCAAATTTTTTTTAATAGGAGCACTAGCAGAGGTGATAATGCTGCTAAAGTCTACACTCTATTTTTCATTAATTTGAATGTCTTTCTCTTTGTTTTGATGAGAATTTACAGTCACTATTTTGTCTTTTTGTTTAATAACTTTGGGTTTGTTCATAGGGTTGTTTTTTGTAGAATTTTCAGAGGTCTTGTTCTTGGGAGTTTCCTGATTCTTTTTACTCCTAAGGTCATATTCTTTTGGAGTCTCTATGATGACATTTTCCAATTCTTGATAGTAACTTTCATCTTCCATTCTTCCATCATCATAGGGTGTATATAAACCTTATTTCCTACTATAATGAACATCAAAAGTATCATTGGCTATTCCCAGCATGTTTATGTCATCTTCCTCTATTTTTTCAATTGTTTCTTCAACCTCACTTACATAGTTTTGATGAAAAGGAGGTATAATCTCCTGATCATAGTCTCTTGGTCTGTTTTGGGGTTGATTTCTCCTGAAATTCTGATTTTGATTTTGAGATTGATTTCTATTTTGGGAAGATGATTGATTTTCTCTAGGTTGTGCCCTCTCAAGTATGCTCATCTTTTTCATCACTTCTTCTAACATCCTTTCCATTTTCGAGCTAGATGTAGAGGGTGCAGTTTCTTCCCTAAATGATAATTTCTTTTTATTTCTCATCCTGGCTCTTTTCTCCATTAGATTTACTTCCACAGCTAAGGCTCCTTTTTTCATATCTTCTAAAGTCAAAGGATCTCTTTCTATCAACTTATAGACCATTTCAGGATCAAATCCTTTAATAAATTTGTTTAAAGCTGAGCCTTGTGGAGGTTTCAAGTCTGGGGGCAGTGCATTATACACACTATTGAATCTAGTGCAATAAGCTTAGACACTTTCCCCAGTTTTTCTTTTGAGATTGTTATATTCTAAAAGTATTTGGAGGGGGTTTTTCCTGACTTCGCATTTGTTTAGAAATAACTGATGAAAGGCTTGGATGTCATTAATACTATTAGGGGTTAAAATTTTGAACCATTTTCTTACTTCTCCCCCTATAATTTGAGCAAACAATTTGAGTTTGACAGTTTCGTCATCAATCTCATTTCTGTAAAAATAGTCATTCATCTTGTCCACATGTTGTGAAGCAATAGTAGTACCACTAGCATCATACAATTGTATCTTGGACTGATAGTCCTATGGAAGATTGACTAAAGGTAAAGGAAGGACTAGGGGAGCATACCATGTTGCCATGATAGGGGGTTGTGGGAAAAATAGAGGGTTTATAGGTGGAGGGTCTAAGATAGGAGGGGGTTGATGAAATGGTGTGGTTTGAACAGTGGATGTGTAGATAATGGAAGTGGATGGACCAGTAAGGGATTGTTGAGCAAATCTAGGACGAAAGAAACCAAAATTATGAAGGAAATGCAAATCTGGTGGAGTAGTTTCTCTGCTACCAAGATGTTCACTTCTATCTGAGGATGAAAGTGAAGGCTCAAAATCTATCTGATCTATATCATCAAGTGACCTATTTCTGAATGGGTTTCTTAAGTCAACTTGTGAATCTTGTAGAGCTGCAAGGTTTTCAGGGACAGAATTAGCTCTATGGAGTGACCTAACAATAGTTAAAGTTTTGGCCCTAGGAGATTTCCTAAGGATTATTTTAGGATTATCAACTATCTCAGGAGGATTTGGGTTAGGATGGGCTCTTGTATGGACCCTTCTAGAAGCCACAATGTTGTGTTTTAGACCCACTAATAAGAAAAGTTTAACCAAATATGACAATCTTTAAGAGGCTAACTGATCTTTTAGCAAGAAAAATTTAATCCTTAAAGCCTTCTTTACTGAGTTTGAATGATGTTATGATAAAGGGTTTCCCAGTGGAGTCTTTAGGTCTGTTTAGGATCGTGGAGTCACCAGGTGGAAATATTTAGCTTTAGAAGGTAAAATGTTTTATCGTCCACCACCATTAATAGGTTTGAATACCAAAGAAAATCAGTAGGCCTACGGATCTTCAATGGAGTCACCAGGTGAAGATTTTTTACTTGATTTCAGAGTTTTGAGAGTCGTTCACCATCAACAATCAAAATCACTCTAGGCAGACACTTGGTTCATTGTTGAAAATGGGATTATCTGAGTCGTGAAGTTATCTATTACTTCAGAAATTCTCCAGTATGGTCTCCAGAGATGTTAGGTCTCTGTAATTTAGTAGAGTGACAAGACTAAACGCTGCAGAGACTACATCAAAAACCACTTTGGGATTCTAGGATCTAGCCCTCCCGAATCCAGAGAGGGATATCTTTGTAAGTGAAAAGATTGATTTATCTTTTAAGGTTTTGGAATGTGATATTAGGCTAGGTATGAAGAACAAGGGTTTTTTGTTTGTTTTCGTTAGGCAAGGATATGATGAAGGTGAAGGAAGTCTATAATATGAAGGGTGAAGGTGTAAATAAGTGGGAGAATGGTTCAGGTAATAAGATAGGCAAGAAGCAACTTTAATCCATTGGGCTATGGAGTCATAAGACAATTTAATTGAAATAGCAAGGTTCAAGAGTGCTCCATGGGGCAAGTCATCTATGTCAACGAATATCTTTAAGTTGATTTTATGGAATGGAACAATAATAAATGTAGTGAGGGAAATCAAACAGATAAAGAAAAAAATAACAGCCTGAGATTAAGTAAGTAATTTGAAACTATCCTGCTTTTGGCATGTACTTAAGAAAAGACATAAAAGTAATCTAAGATCAGGTAAGTACTTTGAAACTATCCTTCTTTTGATATAATTTCAATATAAAACATTTAAAAAATTAAGAATAGCTTAATATCAAGTAAATACTTTTAACATAGCTTTCTTTCAGCGTATTCAAAAGGAAAAAATTCATGATAAACATAAAAAGTAGTCTAAGATCAGGTAAGTACTTTGAAACCAGTCTGCTTTCAACATAATCTTAAGGGAAACTTTCAAACAACCTTTGGAGAAAGAACTAGAAGATAGGGAAAACCATAAACTTTCCTAGTACAAGTCTACTTAGCATGTGATGAAAATAGCATTCAAGAACAATGTTTAAAGTTTAGGCAGTAAGACATGGGCTCACCAACATTCCTTGACTGCTTGGACTGTATTAAATCATTCTTAAATACAAAAAGGAGGAAAACATAAAGATAAAGCTTATCAGTGAGAGTAGGGTACTTTTAAGAGTAAATCCTAGCTCTATATTTGCTGTTCTTTATCAGAGAAAAGTGGACAGAATGGAAACAAAAAGAAAACAACAATTTACAATAAGAAACACATCACCATTGACATAGACCAGGATCCCATAAATCATGTTGTATTTGATGTTCAAACCAGTTACAATCATCAAGTCCAGTGGGTCTCTACAGCTTCAAACTTCTCATCTCAGCTTATGTATCTTCAATTACAAACAGGGCTACAGCAGCTTCAGAAAACTATTTACATGCAATAGATATCCAAAAACCAACCTTTAAACTATCTTCTATAGAAGTATTTATAGAAGAAAGAGGAGGTGGAGTGTAAGAAGGGTCTAACAGTTCCATTAATGCAGATTTTATGCTTCTCGGCCTTTGAGGGGCTCAACAAAGAAGTTTTCTGATTTTTTCTCTGTATTAATTGGCTTTCATTAAGTATTTAGCCGCTTAGCAGATTTTTTAGACTTAAAAACTCTTTAGGTAGGCATAGCAATAACTCTGGCTGCTTTAAACAAAATATCACTATCTAAGGCAATAAGTATGCCTTCTTTTGATTAATTGAAATTATAGGTGGCGCTTTGGTAGTTGAAAGGATATTTAGCCTTTGATGTGGTGGAGGAGGCTTCTTTATCGATATTTCTTTGTTTAACCTTAAAACACTTTTAATTTGCTTTTAGTCTGTGTTTTAGGTTTAACTGGATTTTGATCTTTGTTTTGGGGGCTTCATTCTTTAACACTACATTTATCCTTTTATCTGTGGATTAGAACCTCATCTTCAGGCTTTGGCTTTAATCACCCTTTAAAATTGAATCTTCATTACTGATACACTTTGTTTGCTTGTCTACACAGGTGGCTTTCTGCTATTGGAAGGCTTCTGTTAAACCCTGGATCGTGATCCAGATGTTTTAAACTTGGATTTCATACCCTGCAGATCATTTTCTTCATTAAATTAAGGCACAGAATCGTCACTCTGAGCCTTTTTGGCACCTGTCTGTGACTGTGGAAAAACACAGAACAACCAGCATTAAGAACCCTGCAATACACACAAACTTATTAAAAAATCCTACGGAATTTGGTTAAGATTGCTTCAGAGGCTTATGACGGTGGAGGAGCAGTGAGAAAAAAATGTGGATGCAGTGGAAAAAGGGAGGAAAATCCTGGCTGAACAGCTAACTAGGTGAAAAATGAAGTTTGGGCACGTCAGCGAACGTGAATCGTTACATTAGAATGATCAACAGTTGAGATCATTCGGTGAAATGTTTGGGAGAAAAGATGGAGGGAAATCGAATGGCGGTGATATTAAGTCAGGGCCGTCCGATCACAGAGATCGGCGATGGAGATTAAAAGATGAAAAAGAAATGTTGGCGGAGGGAGTGATATATAGGAAAACCAGCAGTGGTTTTCGCGTTGCGTTTGGAGGGTAAGTGGTATTATATTTTGGAACGCGATATACATAAGAGTTCGCTGCGTGGATTTATAAAACCACCTATTTCACGTGGAAGTAGCACACTGGGGAGTAGGGTAAAAAATTACGCGATATGCAGTTTGAGCCTTTGGGTGATGGGTGGCGGATGCAACGACGCATGTTGAGCGTGATGGACGAAGAGCTGTGCGGAGGATGTATGGGGAATGATGGCCTTTGATCTTCGTAGATCGACGGTTAGGATTCGTTTAAAACTATTTTCGTCGGGAAACATAAAATATAGAAAATGTAAGGTTTTGAAGGAATTTGGCAAAAAAAATGAGGAGAAGGGAGGGCCCACCTTTTTATAAAGGGCAGAAGGAAGGATGAATGGGAGCCGTCGGATCATGGGGATCGATGATCGAGATCTGTCGATGGGGGAGAAAGAGATGGGTGGGGTTTGAAAAGTAGAAGTATTGTGGGCCATTGGATTTGAGAAGATCAATGGTGGAGATTTCATTGCAATATCGCATCGGCGGGTGGAAAGGGAAAAGTAGCAATGCAATGTGTCGATGCGATTGAGCGCGAACTGTCCGATCTAAGGGAGATCGACGGTGGAGATTTAATAGAAAGTCGAGAAGGTGGAGGATCATGTGATGGATGAGCATGATGCGATGAAGCGCGAACCATCGGATCTGGAAAAATGAATGGATAATATTACATCTCATCGGAGAAAAGGAAAGAGGCCAAAGCATCGGGGTGTTAGAACTTGTGATGTGCGATTAGGCGCTGGCCATCCGATCAATATAAGAGATCAATGGTGGAGATTTAATCGGCGGGTGTGATGTCGGAGGGTGATGGGCAGAGTGCGATTGAATCTTAGCCATCGGTTCTTGTGGATTTGACGGCTGAGATTAAATCAAGAGATCGACATCGAAGGAGGGAAAGGAAAGGACAAAGGGAAAAATGCGATTGCCGATTTACGATGGAACGAGAGCCGTTGATCTAAAAACTAGATCGACGGGGGATATTTAACGATGAATAAAAAGCAGTAATGGTGGGTTTTGGATCGGGGAGCAATATGGGCCATTAGATCTAGGCATAGTAGATTAGATCAACGACAGAGAATTGATCGCGGGATCACATTGGCGAGAGGCAAATAACCATGTAAAACGAGTAAAATTGGTTTTTGCGATGCGATTAATATTTGCGATGCGATAAGTGCTTCGCGCTCGGTCATAGCACGGGTTATATGCAGAAAAGGGGCTTAAGGCCGAAAGGGGCTTAAGGCCTTTATAGAAAAATGAAGGGTTTTAGGCCAAAATGAGGGTTTTTCAGAGGATTTTGAGGGTTCCGGTAAGGGGGAAAAAGGGTTTTTAAACCAAATGAAAGGGGAAAATAAGGTTTTAAACGGGTTTTGGAATGGATTAGAAGTAAAATGAAGGTATTCATGGATGAATATGGAGAATGAAATGGAGAAGTGTAATGAGGGAAAATGGAGTTTTCTGAGCAGTTTTTCTCTTGGTAAAATAGCAGGTTCTTTAGGACTATGAGGAAAATAGCAATGAAGATTAAATCAAAGAGTAAATGTCATCATAAGACTTCAATAACTCACAATTTGGTCTTGAAATTGTTTCTTGAAGGCTAAAATAGATCTAGCCACCATTTGATATGACAAATTTTTATAGGTGGCTAACAATTACTATTGTGGATGCTCTTCCACAGACTCTCAAAGTTTTAAGCGATGTTTCTTCCTCAATACTGCACCTTGAATCAATGGTTGCGTGAGGGGCCCATTTCATGTTAATATCTTCTGCTATTTTATTGTAGATCTGATAGCATATATTGGCTATGTGATGCGACAATATTGGTAGATTCCTTGATCTATCAGCATGAAGTGCACTCGATATTAGGGTTTAGGTTTATGCAGTTTTCTTCCAAATCCTTTTCATTTTGGGGTGTTGCGTAAATTTGTGTAAGATGAATCCTGAAAGAGTACTTTAATTTTCCATTTTTTAATATCCAGTGTTAACCAAAATTGTGTGTCACAGCTATTCTATTTGCCTATACTTTCATATACATGGGTTATGGTTCTGACCTTATTTTATGAGTTCACTATTTAACATTTATTCCGAGGTGGTTTAGTTTGTTCTCTTAGGTTATCCTACTATTTGGCTATATTTTTTTCTCAAGAATGTATGAAATATTTAAAAAGGATTGTATATTGTCAGTTGTGGTTGTTTCTAGTTTGCATTTTCTTGACGGGTACATTCATATTCGAGTGGTGTTGCATCAATGGCCTTGAACCACAGATTAATGTTCAGAACATTGTGTTAATGACCTCGAACCATCGATCCTCGCTACCACTCTTAACCATTCCCAAATAAAGTACTGTAAGAGTGCATTTTTGTGAAGTGTAATTTCAAACGTTCAGTTTTTTACCGTTGTGAAATGTTTGGCTCATTGATTACATGATCACACTATACTTCCTGTTGGTGTTGCCTCTTCCCACTGCACAACTGAACCATGAATCCTCCACTTTGTCATATGCATAGTGGCTCTCCATCTCACTAGTGCAATCTCTGTTGCGAACCATAGCCTCACCGCCACGGTTAGATAACTCGGCACTCGACTGCAACTCTTCTCACATTCTTTGGCCATGCTTAGCCTCAATGTTGTACGTTTCCCTCCATACACAAAGTTTACAAACTAGCCTCCTCTATGCAATACACTCGGTGCTCGGTGCTCTCCCATGAAATAATTCACCTCCAACACCATTTTCTTGTGTTTTTATTATTGACAAGGGCTGAGGACTTTCCAAGAGTGTCGCTCAAGGAACCCCAGAACCTGAATCTCATGGAAATTCAAAAAATCGGTGACAGTGCTTGTCCTTGATATTGTGTTGGCTCCTCCTTGGTGTTACCCTTCTGCCCATTTTGAAGGATAGAGTTGCATGGTTTCTAAAAAAAATCCAATGGACTCACTCTACCTGTCCAAAGATATTTTATTCCTAGAATTTTCAAATGGACTGAAACTTTTTTGGATGCTAAAGAATATACCTCGATCATGCAAACTGATCATCGACGACAGATTGGAGGACCTTGGACAGATATCCGACTATTTGATTGGCACAAGATTATGGCTCACAATCTTGTGAAAATTGTCTCTTTGGAATATTCGCTACATTGTTGCAATTTTCTCGAGTATTGCATGAAATTGGTTGCTTAAAAAAAAGAAAAAAAAGAGTTGGGTGCCATATTGTTTTTGTACGTTATGGAGTGTTCATAGTTTATTAATGAATGGTTAACCAGAGTCATTGAACTGTTTGAAGTCTTCAAGTATTTTCAGACCATCAATTGCTGAATTTGGTATTATATATTATAGCCTAAGATATTAGTTATAACTTGCAATCATCTTGGATTGGTGTTGATGCATTGAATAGATTTGATTGTACCCAGATCAATGGCACATTTTGGAGTGATCGGTGATAATATTTTTAATTTTGAGTGTATTGTGGCATTGTGAAAAATTATCTCTATGCATTTTGTCTAACAATGTATCTTTGTTTATCATTACAACCACTTTAGCAATCTAATTTGAGAGATTCACCTAATTTGTTCAATGAAAATGACCAAAATTAATGCAGTATTGGATTTATTAAATACTTTAATACTAGGCTCCACTGATCATGATACAGTGATAGTCAGCAAGGAAACTCTCTCTCACATTCAAACTTTTTTGCATAATGCACAAGAAAACATTGTATTTTTACAACTTGAACCTCAACTACAACAAGAGGAGTTACAACAAAAATTTTCCATTCTAAACTTGTTTCTGTTAGGAACATTGAAAGAGACTCCCATACATGGCAAGCCAATAATGTTGCGGTTGATTCAGATTCAATGCCCAGTATAACAACAAATTTGCACGCAGAAGCAAACATCCTGCCTACACTCCCAAGCCCATCATCAGACGTTGGGAATAGATTTTCCATGGAAAGTACATAAATGGTTTTCAATATGACAAGGATGTGTCCTTTCATATTCTGGACTACTCCAAGCCTATCAAATTTTAGAGTGTCGGATTTCTTTATGACAGTTCACCTTCAGCTGTTCTAGATCCTACTCCTCTTCCATAGCAACAACAACTAATTGAAAAATTCCAACACTATGATTGAGTTGGCCATATAAAAGATCATTGTTTCGATATTCACCCATGCAAGCACTGTGGTGGGCACACCCATTGTTCACACAGACGCTTCAAAAACAAGCCTCATGCAAGAACAAACATTTATTTTGGATGGATTGCTTCTTGGCAATGGGAATCAACAACCAAGAAGATGTTTAAGTCGCATGTCAGAACTTGTTCTCGAATATTGAACAATCTTGCAATTTATTTTTCGCCATCATCTCACCTTTTACTTGACAGGGGGGGAAATGGTGGTCATCTACAAACTTCGAAGCCACATCAAGTGAGCTTGAGCCACAATCTGTCATTCAAGATTCAGAGTTGTAGCCAAAGACACGAATGCCCATGAGCATTCCTTTGGTTGGTGGACAGCCTTAAACCATCCATGTGAGGTTGATATTCTTCCTCTTCAAACAATTCGAGACACTTCCTCTAGCATAATCCCTCATCTTCTTACGAAATTTGGAAGAGTTCCAGGAACTGCACTAAGCGTTCCAGTGTTGGTGGTCATCCTTAAACCACCTCTTTATGCTAACATTTCAGAGAGTTGATTCAGCCTAAGTGTTTCCATGCATACTTTTTAGATTTGTATTAAAACTCTCTTCTTGGACTCACACATACCCATTCAGATTAAGGGGGGGAATGTTGGACACCTAATCCTCAACGGATAGGTGTGGAAGGCGAATGGAGAAATGGAGTCCAAGATACCACTTGGAATGGAATCCAAGGGTCACACCAATGTAATATAAATGTACGTCTATGGTGAATAATAATATAACTCATGTTTATCCTATCTTTCTATGTGTGTGTTCTCCATTTACCATGTGTGTGTTTAACATGATAGGCGACTTCCTTGGAATTTCTAGTTCTTATTCTTTTTTCACTCTCTAAGTATTATTGTTCCAATTATCCATATCAATGTAGGTATATTAGCTATCTTATAGAAACCCTGTGAAGTATATTTTACAAATCATATAACCACACCTCACATCGTTTCAAGCATATTTCAAAATGTAGGAGTGGAGGAGATTAGATTACTTACAATCATCTATGCACCCCATCTACCAGTGGAAAAATGTTATTTCATCAAAAATATTGTAGCTATCATAGCTATACATAAAGAGGATCTCTTAATATTAGGTGGAGACTTCAATCCAATAAAATACCTAAAGGATAAAAAAGGAGGTATTTGAAGATTGGAATCATAAACCTAGAAGTTTCAAGCCTTATTTTATCAACTCCAAATGATGGATCCAGATGGCATAAATGGTACATTCACCTAGACTAATCACTGAAGAGGTAAGCATAAAATTGTATTTATGATAAATAGATTCCTAGTATCTAAAGCATTCATTTAAAATGATATTTTTGTGGAGGATTCAATACAACCATTTACAAGCTCTTACCAGTAGCACATACACCTAGAATTAGATCTTAAATACACCCCTCATAATTAATCCCTCCATTTTGCAGTTTCTTCGTTGGAACACCCATATTTCTTAACTAATGTTGAAGAGTTGTGGTTGGAAGCAAATAACACTGGGAAAAATAACATGTGTACTTTCCAGCTAAAATTAAAGGCACTTAAAACCATGATAAAATACTTATATACGGCTAAGTTTGGAAATATATTCATAAAAAAACAACCTTGGAAACCCCAATGGAACAAGTTTAGGTGGAAATAATTATGGAGTGTTGAACATAAGATCTCATCAAGAAGGAATCACAACTACTCATTGAAATGGAAGAACATCACTAGTAAGAAGAAGTGTTATGAAACTGAAATTATAAAATAAGGTGGTTAAGAGAAGGAGAAAAGAACACTAAATTCTTCCATAAGGAAATGATTAAGAAAATAAAATAACAATATTTTCTCTTTGAAAAATATGAATGTGAGCTGACTAATGGGTCATGCTGATTTAGAGAAGGAACTAGTCGAGCATTATTATTCTTTCCTCTTGGAACCATCTCCCAATCACCATGACATTATTGAAAATATCTCTTTGGTTATTCCATCCTAATTTAGCTTACCCAAAGTGATTTCTTGATTATGGAAATAAATTTTACATATTTTGAGGAAACTATAATATCCATGCCTAAGAATAAGGCACTTTGACCAAGTGGATTTAGTAATGATTTCTTTCAAGCGTGTTGGCCACTTTTAGGACCAAAAATCCAGTCACTAGTTAAGAATCCTCATGATTCCAAATTTTTTTTCTATATATTACTTCCACCCTCCCAACCCTAATTCCAAAATCATATAAAATCAGTGTAGCTAGAACATTCTATCTAATTTCCCTTTGCAACATCATCTACATAGTGTTTTCTACAGTAATAGTCAACTACTTAAAACTGCTATTGCATCCTATTATCTGACCCAAGCAAACAAGATTTGTAGAAGGGAGATAGGCCTTGGATGGTATCATTGTAGATAATTAAGCAATACACTTTTTGGAAAAATAAAAAAAATGTAGGGATGATGATCAAGACGGATTTGTCAAAGGATTAGGACACATTAATTTAGAACTATTTACTCTAGGTACTTTTGGTATTTGGGTTCTCTAAAGATTGGATCGCTTGGACTGGGTCCCTGATATCAACCCCCTTTTTCTCAATCTTGTAGAATGGATCACCTACGTACACGTTCAACCCCTAAATGGGGATCCACGAGGGATACTCTCTTTCATCATTTCTGTTTATTATAGCAACAAAAGGTCTTAGAAGGACTCTCAAAGAAGTCAACGATCAATGTAAACTCAAAGGATTATTCCTATGTGGAGACTACCTTCAAATCACACATTAGTAATGTGTAGATGACATCATGCTATTTGGTATACAATTAATGAGAAAATTCAAATCATCACACACCTCCATAAACATTGAAAAAACCATCTCTATTTCTTTAATGATAACTTGGCTATGCAAAAGCACATAGCCCGATTAATGAGGTTGCATATTAGTTCTCTTATTTTCAAACATCTTGTATCATCATTATTTGAAATTTCTTTAGCAATAGAGAACCCTGAAATGGGTCTCATAAAAGTTAGATATATGGAGCTTTCAGTTGTTGAATATGGCAGGTTGGTTAATGCTTCTATCACCAGTTTTACAATATTTCCCTCTATACTTTATTTCTATGATGGGAACGCCCAAATAAATTCTTAGATCAATAAAAACTATATATATAACCTTTCTATGGGTGTGGCCATAAGGGAAAGAAAGTTGTTGCTAGATGTGTGGGAGAAACTATTACTCCTAATATTAGTAGGAAATTTAGGCCTACAAGATCCTAAAATACTCAAATTCCTTGGGAAAAAGTTCTGGTGGATTTGGATTAAAGGAATATATGAATTATAGTGAAAGATGTGGAATAGAAAATATATTCCATTATCCTAATAATAAGAGAAAATATAGACTACATATTCTCATCCATGCTCCTATATTTGGAATTTTGAAAAGGATAACAAGGAATTCCAAAAAATTTATTCTAGAGTGGTGCATGGCCCAAAAAAACTTAGAGTGAGTGTTAAGAGGAATTCATGGAGATAGAAAAACTCAATCTAACTACAAATTGCAAGAGTATCTCTAATTTTTGCCAGATGTCCACTAGCCCATTAGAGTAGAGAACATGGAAAGCAATGGAGGATTTTCCAACCACATCACCTTTAGAACACTAGACCAAGTTCCATAAGGATTGAAATATAGGAAAATCCCCATAAAAAAAAATATGGATACGCTTTGTTAGGGATACCAAACAAAAGGAACTTTCACAATAAAGGGGAGAAACTTGTTATAGGTGGGACATAAATCTATTCCTAGAATACTTATGTGGGGAAAAATATAGCTCCAAGGCCTGTAGCCCAAAGTTTCAAAATTCCTTTAACTCATTATCAAACATGTGTCTCTCTCTTAAGATAAAATGAGAAGAAAAGGATTCAAGGGTCCCTCAACATTCTAAATTTGTAGATACCACAATGAAGACATAGAAAATATACTTAGTTCTTGCCTCTTCTGAGATAAATTATGGGATGAAGTTCTAATTATATATGTACACTCTTACCAAAAGTATTATAATCTCAGAAACTATTGATTAATGACAAACCAAAATCTTCAACAATCCCATCCTTAATAGAGCATGGGTTCCAATGCGAGGATTTCTACCATGGATCATATAGAAAGAGAGAAATAATAGGCTTTTCAGCACATTGAATTTTTGGAGAATGTGATCTGGAAAAAAATATGGCATAATGTCTATGAGAGCATCTTATCCTCATCATGTTATCAACCGAATTGGTAAGTAAACCCATATGAGTCAATTATCCTAACGCAACTTGAGCTTTCCCTAGCCATGTGTTCATCAAAAACCCCTATTCTCCTTCATCATGGAATATGATCATAAGATGTATTCACCCATCCGCTACCCTGAATCATAAAACTAATTTTTTATGGGGGGTTGAAAGGAATTCTAGGATTGGCTAGGCTTGGAGGCATATTATGAACTGCGATTTCCATCCATATTTATGTTTACTAGTAATTATGAGGTCAATAATAATAATTTCACCAGATTTTGCTCCTTAGATTATGTATTAAGCTTAGCTGTCACAAATTGATTTCAAAATATTCAAGTGGATGAAAATTTTAAGTCGGTTATAATGTTATGCAACCAACTCACAAAATAGAAGAAAATACAGATTGACGACTTAAAAATTATCCACTTTGAGGGGGAAACCACCTTTACAATAAATAAATGAACAATTTTTGGATGATTCAAATGATAAAACCTACTTTCTATATATACGATTCTAATGGTTCCCAATTTATTAGAGCCTACATAACAATAATAATGTAAGGACACAATAATAGCAACAATGGGCTTCTATGGGGCAATACAATAAAAATATGGGGACTACATGGGCACAACAATAAAAATAATGGGGCTACACTAATCATAACAATAAGGAGCTACACTAGTATTATAGGGACCTAAAATTCCCCTCTGCTTCAAAAAAGTGTTGTCATCAATGCTTGAGTAGTTTTAGATGCTTCTGTATAAAATTTTCATCCTCCCATGTGGAATCTTCAGCGCATATGTTCTTCCACTTGATGAGATACTCTGAAATTGATCGATTTATTGTTTCCGTGATTGCTTAAGGTTCCAATATGATTTTTCCTTCCTTATCAAGTTATGGAAATATTGTTTGAATTTGTAAGCTTGTCACCTGTAAACTTATTTAAGCATGAAACATGGAAATCTGGGTGCACTTAGGAAGATGCAGGAAGCTCCAATTTTTGTGCCACAGTACCAATATTTTGCAACAACTTGTAAGGACCATAGTACTTTGGCGATAATTTATTATCCTTCTTGGCTTGCTTGAGGGACATATGTTTGTATGTTTGTAGCCATAAAAGTACCGAGTCACCTACATGAAAACCTTTTTCACTGTGATGTTGATTTTCCTATTGTTTCATTCAATTCTGTGCCGAATTGAGGTTATCCTTTAAGTGTTGGAGAACTTTTAATTGATGCTCGATGTGATCTTCGACTACTTGAACCTTAGAATTTTCTCTTAAATATGATGTGATGGACGGTGGATGATATCCATAAAGTGCCATAAATGGGGTCATTTTTGATGCAGTATGGAAGGAAGTGTTAATACCACCGTTCAGCCAGACTTAACTACTTGACCCATTATGTTTGTTTATCATATTCAAGGAAAAAAATATATCATTTGAAACTGTTTTTCACTATCTCAGTTTTCCCATCAGATTGAGGATGATAAGATCAGATATGAGCTAGTTGGGTACCTAGACAAGAAAATAATTTCGCCCAAATATTTCAAGTGAAAGTGGGATCTCTATCACTTACAATAATATTTAGGTTTTCATGTAGATTTTGAATTATTTCCATAAATGCAGTAGAAAATTTACCAATTTTAAATGGATGAGATGATTCACAAAAGTGTGCATACTTGGTATGCCTATCAACTACCACCATGATGGCACTCTTTCCTTTAGACTTGGATAAACCTGTGATAAAATTCATTGAAACCTCCTCCCAATGTTGACTTGGAATGGATAAAGGTTGCAAGAGACTTAGGGTCTTAATTATCTCAACTTTATTTTGTTGGCTGAACAAAAATTTGCCACAAACTTTTGAATATCAGTTTTAAGGCCATCCCAAAAATAATCTTTCTTGACCCTGTGGTAATTTTTTAAAAATCTTGAGTGTCCTCCTAAGGGAGAGGTGTGCAATTCCAAAAGAATATTTTGTTTTAGTTGGGAATTATTACAAATATATAAGTTACCTTTGTACCATAATCAATAATTTTTCTAGCTAAATGTATTAGATGTACTGGGTTCTTGCTGCAACTTTTAAATGAGTGTCCACACTTCTTCTTCATTCTTCCGTTCCTCCCTTTCTTCGGTTATCCAATCAGGTTGGATAATATAAATGGCACAAAGGAATGCTTCCACTTCCTCATAATTTCTTGAGAATGCATCTGCAAAAAAAATTAACTTCCTGTTTTTGTAGATGATTTCAAAGTCATAAACCAACATATTTGTGACCCATTTTTGCTGCTCTTTTGAAGATAGTGTTTATTCCAAAGAGTATGTTAGACTATCATGATCGATTTTTACCTTGAAGTGTCTTCCCATTAGGTAAGGTCACCATTTCTTTAGTACATGTATTATTGCCAATATTTCCTTCTCATAGATAGGTTCTTGTAAATATTTTACTTTGATTGGATGAATTTCAAAATCAATGGGTCTTCCTTCTTGCATTAAAAAAACACCAATTCCATTTCTTGAGGCATCAAATTCCACAATGAAGGTTGTTGTGAAGTTTGGTGTTGCTAAGAATAGTGCTTTCCACATTTCCTCTTTAAGATGTTCAAAGGCCTTAGTTTCTTCTGGAGTCCAGGAAAATGGATCTTTCTTCAGTAATGTTGTTAGAGGTGCTACTATTCTCCATTACTTCTTAACAAACTTGTGATAATACCATGTTGACCTAAGAAATCCTCACATATGCTTTATGGTTGTGGGGATTTTCCATTCCTTAATGGCTTTAATTTTGTTAGGGTCTACCTTAACATCATCAAGAGATACAATATGACCCAAATATTCTACCTCCTGTACTCCAAAGAATGATTTGGAGGCTCTTGCATATAATTATTTCTCCAATAATTTGAGCACCCTATCAACATGTTGAACGTGATCCTTCCAATACTTGTTCTGGATTAATATATCATCAAAAAATACTAACACAAATTTTCTAAGGAAGGGTTTAAAAATGGAATTCATCAACCCTTGAAATGTCAAAGGTGCATTAGTAAGGCCAAAAGGAATGACTAAAAATTAATAATGACCCTTATGAGTTCTAAATATTCGAAATGTATTTAGACTTCATTCTAATTTGATGATATCTTGAACAGAGATCCAACTTGGTGAAGTAAATTTCTCCATGTAATTCACCGAATAATTCATCAATGACATCTATGGGAAATTTATCTTTAATAGTGAGCTTTCTGAGCTCCCTATAATCCAGACACATGCGCCATGATCCATCCTTCTTGTGCACAAATACTACTGGAGCAGAGAAAGAACTCTGGCAAGGTTGAATTATACCGACCTCTAGCATTGCTTCAATCATGCGTTCAATTTCATTGTTTTGGGCATAGGGATATAGGTAAGGCCTGATGTTTGGAGGAACAATTCCTGCAATAAAATTAATAGCATGATCCTCATCACGAATATGCAGGAGGAATTTGGGAGTCTCAAATGCTTTGTGATGATTGTCCAAGGATTTTTAGAGATATGGAGAAATAGATGATTTTGATGTTTGAAACTGTACTGAGTATAATTGTGAAATTATGCCTCATCTTTATTTCTTTAGAAGATTTATCATGCCATTAGAGCTTACTATCTTTCCTGGTTTCCCTGCAATACCCCTTAATTCAACTTCCTTTCCTTCCCAAAAAAGTTTCAGGAAATGTTCTTGAAAACTAAAAGCTATTGTACCCAAAGATAGTAACCATTGAATTTGTACTACAACATCAGCAACACCCATTGGAATGGAAAGCATCAGGCTATTCAATACATATTCCACCATGGTTAGCTTGATATTATGGCACTTTCCAAAGAAATTTATAGTTCCTCAATTTTCAACCATCACTTGAAACTATGGTGTTGGATATAGGAAGCAATTCAATTATTTGGCTATCTTACAATCAATAAAATTATGGATACTACCAGAATCAATCAACACTATTACCTTTTTCTTCATTATATGTCATTATATCTTGAGAGTTTGAGGAGTGGTAATTCCTCCCAATGCATTAAAACATATGGCCGCAATCATTTCTTCTTTCTATAAGGCCGTTTCTTGGTGTATATCCTCTCTTTTAAATTTTCTTGTTCCTTTTCTTACTCCTCTTCACAATCTATGTAAAATATTTTTTTCTCAACACACCTATAACCTTTAGTGTATTTGATATCACAACTATAAGAAATCCCCTTTTCTCTATTTTCTTCCAACTATTGTGGTGTCAACCTTGTAGGTTTTGGAAGGCTAGGAGTAGCAACACTTCCATCTTTATAGTTGTGAGTGGTAGGCTTCCTTGTTGCCATAATTTTTCTTTCAATTTTTCTTGCAAACCTGAATGCCTTCTCTAATGAGTCAGGTTCCAAAAGGCGAACCTCATGTTGGATGGTATCCTTTAAAGTACCTATGAACAAATAAATCATATGCTCCTCTACAATATCATTTACCCTTATATTCAATTTTTGGATGTCCTCAATGTGCTCCACCATTGAACCCTTTTGTTTGAGATTTATCAATTGGATAAAAAAAGGTGTTTCTCTTTGTATCCTCATAATGTGCTATCATTTCCTTTGTAAAAATTGACCAAGTGACAAGTGGGTTTCGAGAAAAAATTCATTGATAAAATACAAACTTATTAGGTTCTAAATATAAAGGTGGAATGCATACATTTTGTGTGTCTTACACTTCATTGAGATCAATGTGTTGCTCCATTTGTAGTATCCATGTCACCAGATCCTTGTTATCAAACTTCCTCATATCGATCTTTGGAATATGGTATATCTTCAATCCAATGTTAGAGGATATGAAATCATGATTAATATTTTTTTGGTTCTCATCATGAGTTTCATATAATACCTTTTCACCATTAGGAATCATTTATTGTAGCAACTTTGTCAGACCTTCCTTTAAACGTTCGATGTATTATTTTAAAATATCCTTTAGAACTTCAATTTTTACCTCCATATTAGCATCCATACTATCTATATTAGCTTCCATACCAACTGTGTTAGCTTCCATTTCATTTTTGGTTACTCTTTGCGAGAACGAAATTTGTTGCATTTGGTATCGTAATTTTGATATATCATGTTGTGATTCATCCTCTTCATGTGTCATAGTAGAGATTTTTGAGGGCTTAATAGGTGTGGAATTATTTTTGGGATGAATTTTACAACCCAATACTGATATCAATGCTTCAATATGCCCTTGGAATCACTTCAAACTGATTCTTTAATCAAAAGCTATGCAATTTTAAAAAAAAATACACACAGTTTTCTTGCTTTTGAGGAGCTCAATATTCAACCTGATGTATCTCAGTGATTTAGGATCCCAAATATTTAAACTTTGGTCTTGTAGTATCCCTATGAGTCTTATTTCCAATGCCATAGGTTAGACCTAATTTTAATTCTTCATGATAAAGTTATGCTCAATCTCTCATAATGCCCTAATTATGGACTGGTTCATTAGAGTGAAATTGTACAGCATGCCACATGTCACTATTTCAACCTTTGGCCCTAAAATTTATAGACAAGAAACTATAGTTCGTAAAATTTTAGCCACTTTTTGCAGAATTCAAATATGATATCTGAAACAAAGGTTATGATGGTTTTCCCTAGGTCACCTGCTTGAGACTGAATTCTGCAGCATACAAAAACCCTAACTTCCTCAGCTCATATCTTTGAAAATATAGTGAACCAAGCTTTGAAATTCGAGAAATAATTTCACCAAGATTTTGAATTCGTGTGGTTTCAGTTTTAGTGTTTGAAGATTCATAGAAAAAAAATTATATTGAAAATGCCAAGATCACATGTTTTAAGAAGTGAAACCCAGAATCCAAAGTTCTCATATGAAATTTTATGCTACCAACTCACGAAATAGAAGAAAATATACATCGACGACTTAAAAATTATCCAATTTGAGGGGGAAACCTCCTTTACAATACAATAATGAACAATTCTTGGATGATTCAAATGAAAAAACCTAATTTCTATATATAGGAGTCTGAGGGGTCCCAATATAACAAGAGCCTACATAACAATAATAATCTAAGATCACAACAATAAAAATAGTGGGCCTCTATGGGGTACAATAATAACAATATGGGGACTACATGGACACAAAAATAATAATAATGGGGCTACACTAATAATAACAATAATGGGATACACTAGTATTATAGAGACATGCCATAGAAGCACTATGAAGAGATATGTTAATCGATCGTCCCCCAAAAATATCTATCATAGTTGAAGATTGGAAAAATTGATATCCCGTATTAATTTTATGATCCCCTCTTTTCCTCGTATCATTCCCACACACTGTCATCAATATGGAAACAAAAGGCCAAATTACCTCGTGAATCTTGGATGTAAGAACCAAAATTTTTACCTTGACTCCATTTGGAATAACTAAGTTTTGTCAAAATGGCATGATCAACTCAAGAACATCATTATAAATAATTAGCACAGCCTAATGGGGCCACTAAAATGTGTGTTAGGGACATAGGGGAGTGGTGGCCATCCTTCTTCACCCTAAGCATTAAAGAGGGGGATGGCGTGATCAACTTCCCATGTAATCACACATAGAAATAAGTAATGACAATGTAGGGAATTAATCTAGAAACTTTCGAGACCTATTCAATTTCCTGGAATTGTTGAGAGTGATTTATAGATATTTGGTGCGATTTTTGTGTTAACGGTTTGCTGGTGGGATTTATCCTTTATGATTCCTACACTTTTGGTTTAAATGTTGGGGAAGTTCTACTCCCTCTTAGTTTAGCCTTCCGTCATTCACTCCATATCATAGGCTATATTGTTTGAAATTTCCAAGTGGTACTGGAGTTGCATCGAGTCATCTTGTGCATTCACTAGTGGGAGGATCTATCACATATTCTAGGGTATTTGAGAACTTGTCTCCCCTAATTCCACTCATTTTTTTTTCTTTTATCTTCTTAGAAATGGATTTTCAGTTATATTCTTGTTTCTTTGGTTTTTTTGGTCCAGGATGTTTTGGTGGAGGCTCAACACGATAATCAAGGGAGAGGTGGATTGGACCTTCTCATTTCCGACAATGACCTTTTCATACCCTTTATTTTTTATACCACTCCCATTTAACTATTCTAGCTTATGTTGTACTTACTACCCTTGTCCCTGAAGTTTTCCATTTTGCATGTTGTGCATTGGTCTCACCTTAGTTTCTAATCCCCCAAATTCCTTCTCTGTTGGGGTCTCTCTAGCTAGATTTTATTTCCTCATTATCATGATGCATTGGCAACAATATAGTCAAGATAGGGATTAGGTTGTTGTGGCCCCTTTGGTAGGCCTCATGCTAAGTTTCAAGCACAAACTGCTACTTACCTCTACCATGTGGCTAACCACTTGGATATTTAAGATGAAATTTGGTTGCTTGAAGCTGAAGTAGTTCATGACAAGAATGCCCACTTAGACTCTAATATTTTGGCCAATGTTGCTAACTAGGTTCCAGAATCTAGATCCTAGACACAAGAGGGGTTGTAGGAATCGGTGTCTCAACTCTCTCACTCTATACTAGAAAATGAAAATGATGCTAGGATGAGCTATCAAAGAAAAGAAGGAAGACAACAATGAGATAATTTTCCATCTTAATGATATTCAATGGGTTCAAAAGCATTTATGATCCTATCTGGTTAGTCTATATGCTCAATTGACACATATATAGGTGCACCTTTGTTGTGGGAGAAAAAACATCACCAGGACCAAGCACAAAGGGTTCTCCCTTGCAAATTATTTCGATGAAGGATGATGACCCAAGTTTATAACATTTTTATGTCTATTTTTTCTGAATTCCACTTCACTATTTTTCACTATTTTTATATGTTACACATTTGTTGACAATATTTTATACCCTATTATTTTTTGATAACCTAATAGTTGCCATGGATAACCATGTGTTCAGTTCTAAAAATAATAATTTCGTAACCCTATATTGAATAGTTTGATTAAGAGAAAAACTTTGCAAGATTTGTATTACGGTTGGTGTTGTTTACCTTATAACATGTCACAACACTAAGATTGCTATTTTATATGTTTGAATTATGCAATACCTAAAAGAAGTAAATTAAAAAAAAACGATAATTATACTTTTATATATATAATAATAAATTTGTGAAATTTATGATTTAATTAATTGGTATACTTTCCTAAACTAGAAAAGAAATAAACAAACAACGAGACTTTACATGCATTCACATAAAATAGGGTATAAAATCACATATCAGAGCAAAGATCTTCTTGCAAATTTCCATCTCAATTTCATGAGACTTCTACAAGGATAATAGATGTGGAGAAGGGTTAAGATGAATAATTAAATCAGCTAGATAAATTATTTGCTAAACAACCTCAAAACTAACAAACACTTACATTGTCTCGGAAGGCTCATGGGTTTGCATCACATTAGAGTTGTTATCCAAATGACTCCCCTGGATACATGGTGGATTGCTCAGAAAAGGGCGTGCATAATCACGTTTAAAACCTGGTCCGGATTGGACAGTGTTAAAGTCGTAACACTGATCAACCGCATCCTCCGAAACAAGAAATTCCGCAATTTTAAACGCTTCGGCATCTTCATCCATGTGCTGCGATCAGTTCGCTTCCTGCAGCGGCTGGGTTTGTCCCTGGCTCAAAACCTTATTGGCCGCTTGGAAATGGGAAATTATCGGATTAATATTAGCCATTGCAAATACACCAAGGCTCTTCGTGAAACTGGCAAAATATTTTGAAGGAATTTGGAGTAGTGGGACACCAGCGTTGGCTTTCAATTCTTTTGGGTGGCTCCAGACTCGGCTCGGCGTTTCAGTGACGAGTTATTATTACTTGAATGTGAAGGTTGCTTTCCTAGCATGCTAGCATATGATTGTGTCATTGGAGTATTCCGAGTGAGCAGTCTAGGATAGCCTAAAAGAGATAGTAACTTCGTAAAGGACTTTTCCAATAGTGATGCCATCCGTCTTGAATGAGGTAATGTCTTATTTGTATTTATTTATTTCTAAATTTGGGTTTATAATAGGGCAAATGAATTTAAACAAGGAGGTAATGTCTTATTTGTATTTATTTATTTTTTAATTTGGCCCTTTAATAAGTTAAATAAATGTATTTAAACATGGGAGGGGAGAAAGGGATTAATATTAAGCGTTGGTAAAGAATAGCAACTAATGCGTAGGAATAATATTTATTAAAGAGACTACACCGAAAGACAGAACAACTTTAAAAACGGAGTCACACTACAGGTCTGTCAGATTAGTAGTAATACAAATACTGAATGCACAATTTTTCTATGTATATACAAATTTCTATATATATACAAATACCCAATGCAAGCGAGATAGTACAGGAAGAAAACGAGTAAGGGCGCTAACTATATATAATTGAACTATTTATAGAAAATGTTAGTATTCCAACGCTTGTCATAACAGGAAATCCCGCGAATAAAAAGACAAAGTCAATACTTAAATTTTAAATTAAGGGACTCTGGGTCTGAATCATTAACGAAAGAATATATGTAATTTCAAAATATTACAACACCTTTTTTCGAGGCTAAATATGAACTTGAGAATCACATAATCGAGAAAACCAACAAATAGTCAGAGAACCCCTTATCAAGAAGGGTAATATTATCTAAACAAGAGGAAAAAATATAGTACTCTGATGAGTAGGAAGTCTAGCCCTGGTAGGCCTCTTAAAACTCAACAAGGATATAATGAGATATTGTCGCACCAATATAATTAAAACATAAAATGAAAACTGTAAACCTTCTAAATGAATTTGAAATCCCAGAAGCAAGAAAAAACCCCTCGTAAGGCATGCACCTGTAAAGTAATGAAGAAGAACCTTCTTAGGAATAGAAGGAAGCAAATCGAGCGACGAAGTTAGAAGAACAAACCTTTGGGAATGGTGACCTGCAAATAAACAAAATATTAGTAGGAAATCTAGAAACTGTACAAGGGTAAGGGAATATAAAATTTACGAAAGAAGGCTTACCTTAAAAGAAGTTATAGTGAGAATCTGGACACCTCGGAGACAACCTGCATAAAAAATAGATTGGCGTTAAACCTTTTGATGGAGCAAAGACTGTATAAACTCTCAACTCTGAATGAATTCACGAAGGAAAAAACTATACTAAAGGAACCAGTATAGTAAAATTCTTAGATAGAAGGAATGTTGCAAATGTAAACCTTTGCTTCGAGCTGCCATGACAATGGTGTTCCATGGCTGCGACAAACTCATTGAAAAAACTATAGGAAATGCAGAGGAAGCCTGCATTAGCCATTGAAAATAAGCTAAGGCGCAGAGAAAATGATTTAAGCAGGAACGGAGTATGCATGGGCACGAGGTGAACAGCCGAGGGTAAAACTCACCATAAGCTAGCTCGACGACCGCAGAGTTGTAGAGCCCTGAAAACATAGCGATGGAGGAACAAACTGAGACAGTTAGAGCTCAGATGTGGTAGCGTTCATACCCAAATGAAGCCAGTTGATATCTCCACCATCGAAGCTAGAAGCAGATCAATGGAGGAGGTGTAGCCATCTATTGAACTTGTCAAATCTAATAAAGATGAGTTAACCTCCGTGGTACAATAAGCGAGGTGTAATCAATAATTGTACCCATAATTTATGTCAACACCAATTTCCAATTGTAATGTTATGACCCTCTATCGGAATTCGAGAGAGTAAGGGTCAATAAATGATAAGAAACCTTTAATTCCTAAGTCAAGGAAATAGATGTTGGGAGGGAAGATACTTTAGATTCGAGTTTTCTATTATGTTGAATCAATTCAATGTCCGATCCCAATGATATATATATATATATATATATATATATATATATATTCCAGTCATAAATTCATTTAATGAAATGTATTAATCATAGTGAATAGATTTTATATCATATAATTGTAGCAACTTATGCGAGTCATTGCATGTGATTATCATATTATTCATTAATCCAAGTTAATGAAAAGTCAATTTATAATAGCAGTAATAATTCTCATGATATACTTAGAAGTTGGATAGACAATGAGGAATTTTTTTTTTAATTGGTTAAGTTAATAATGTAAGCATACATTACAGGTGGTATCAAAGCAGCGTTCAAATGCTGGGACCAATTAGGGTCACCTAAATAACAATTGTTGTGTGTGAATGTGCACAAAATAGAAGGAAACTAACTGAGAACAATGTGAAGGGGATCAACTTATCAAACACCCAGGACTACAGGGGAGATTCATCCCTAGGCAAACCCAGAAGTGAATCCGGAAATGTGGGTACAACTCAGCATAAATCAACACCAACAAACTAGTAGATTGCTAGAAGAACAACAAAGACAAACCAATAGATTCCTGGACAATGTGAAACAACTTCAAATAATAATTGTTCGAGTATGGAGCAAGAACGAGAGACTAATGAGGGAATAGGAGAAAATACTTAAGAGTCTTTCGGATAAGAAAAACCATCCCACTGCATAGCCCAGCCCAGAAAGGGGAACCCACTTACAAAGTGAACAACAACAACACATACGTGATGATCCTGAAGGAAGTCACACCTAGCGAAGAAAAAAAAGTAGAACCTATAACGAAGCCGAATCTTGAAATGCATCTGACCAACAAGAACTAAAAAACCAGAAGGTGGAATTACAAGGTGAATTCTGGAAGGCTAAGCCTCCCACATTCGATGGAGAAACTGAGGAAATAATGGAAGCTTGGATCATTAACATGCATATATATTTTCAAGTATATGACTATGACAGTAAATTAAAGGCTGGATTGGCAATTTATCAATTACAAGAAAATGCTACATTATGGTGGGAAGAAGTGAAGAATGTGCATGGAATCGAGCACCACAATGTAACCTGGGATGAATTTGAAAAATATTTTAAGGAAAAGTACCTAACAGAACAATTTTATGACGAAAAATATCAGGAGTTTAATTATTTGAGGCTGGGTCAACTGTCCATGGATGAATTTATCACTAAGTTCACTTCCCTGCTGAGATATGTACCATTCTTGAAGGATGAGAAGGCTAAAGTAAAACACTTTTTAAGTAGTTTTCCTGCTCATATGAAAGAAATAATTGAATTTGTGGGACCCACGACAATGTAAGAGGTCATTCATAAGGCAAGAATGTGTTATTAGCAGTCCAAGGCTAAAGGAGAAAATGGAAAAAATTGGCCACCCAAGAAAGGGCAGAAAAGCTCTTCAGGTTTCAAAAATAACAAAAATGGAAATTTCAAAAATGTTGCAAGGAATTCAGAAAATAAGCAATTTCGGAAAAACTAGTAGAGGCCCAAATGGATAGCTGAGGACTGGCCCACTAAAGCATCCAGTAAACTTGATCATGGGAAAATACAGAAAACACCATTACAGTGTTGGGGATGCAGTGAGGCACATTATTACAAATATTTCCCACATTGTGGGAGAAATGAAACTGCAGCTAACGTGCAAGGAGCATCCACTGTGGGCGATGTGCCGTGAAATATAACCAGAATCAATGTTGCATTAGAAGACTGGCAAGAACAATGCCAACCAACCATGATAGAATTAGAACGTAAGATGAAAACCCATTATGTATCTGTTTTGGTTGATCATGGTGCTAGTTTAAGCTATGTAGACACCAGAATTGTGGAAAAACGTGTCTTACAGAATCAAAATTATAAACACTCATGGCTAGTTCTGTTGGCCATGGGAACCAAGCGTAAGGTTCATGCTAGAGTGTCCAATTGGCCCCTAGACATTGGGGATTAGAATATAAAGGTTTAATTAAACATTCTACCCTTAGGCTCCTATGATATACTATTGAGAATGGACTGGTTGGAAGCACACTAGTCCTTAGTAGAATGTAAGGACAAGATTATATACTTCAAAGCTCAAGATGGAACCCGCTAAGAGCTGAAAGGAATAAAGAAGCCATTGAAATTGCGACCCATTACAACATCCTAGTTAAGCAAATGCTTTAAGAAGGGATGCCAAATTTATGCAATTTAGGTCAGATTTGATAACTCAAAATATAAAACTCCCATGATGGAAAATATACTTGTGGTGCAAGAATTCCTGGATTTATTTCCAGAAAACATACCTTGACTACAACCTAAGAGAGATATAGATTTTACCATTGAACTTATGCCAGGGAAGCACCGATTTCACGAGCCCTTGACCGAAAGAGTGTACCTAAGTTAACAAAATTAAATATGCAGTTACAACAATTGCTAGACAAAGGATATATCCGTCAGAGTGTGTCACCTCGGGGGGCACCAATACTGTTTGTGAAGAAGAAGGATGGAACCATGAGAATGTGCATGGACTACCGACAACTAACTAAACTGATTGCAAAAAACAAATATCCTTTACCTCGAATAGATGATTTGTTCAACCAAGTAAAATGGGCAACAGTATTTTCAAAGATAGATTTAAGATTTGGGTATCACTAGATAAAAATAAAAGATTAATACATTTACAAAACAAAATTTTAAACCAGTTATAGACATTACAAATTTGTGGTCCTACTGTTTGGCTTTACCAATTCACTTGCAGCATTTATGAGCTTAATGCATGGCATGTTTCACCCATATCTGGATAAGTTTGTTTTGATATTTATAGATGATATGCTAAACTACTCAAAGAATGTGGAGGATCATAAAGAGCATCTACACATAGTATTGAAAATCTTGAGGGACCACTAGCAGTACATAAAATTCAGCAAGTGTGATTTTTACAAGGAACAAATACAATATTTGGGCCACGTTATTTTGACAGAAGGGATAGCAGTGGATCCCAAAAAGATAAAAACTATTATGGAATGGAAGGTACTTAAAAATGTGGTGGACATACCATGTTTCATGGGGCTTGCTGGTTACTACCAGCACTTGATAGAAGGTTTTTCAAAAATACCATTTCCTCTAACTTCATTGCAGTGCAAGGGGAAAGTAATCAAATGGACCAGTGAATGCCAAGTCAATTTTCAGAGGTTGAAAAAATTATTAACTTTAGCTCATGTTCTGAAGGTTGTAGACCCAAATCTTGAATTTGAAGTTTGCACTGATGCAAGTAAAGAAGGCGTGGGAGCAGTAATATCCCAAAATGGAAAGGCGGTGGCATATGAATCCCAAAAATTAAAATACCATGAGCAATGTTACTAAGCTTACAATTTGGAATTAACAGTTGTGGTACATGCGCTCAAGATATGGAGACATTACCTGTTGGGTAAATATTTGTGCTGAAAACTAACCACAGAAGTTTAACCAACTATTTTAAACAAGAAGATCTGAACGCTCACCAGGCTTGGTGGAATGCATTCCTGAGCGAATTTGATTTTGAAATGCAACAAATAAAAGGAAAATAAAATTAGGTTGCTGACGCATTAAGTCGGAAGTTGTATCATGTATATGAACTATATTTCAATAGTGTGGAGTTCAAATTTGAGGAAAAAATAAAGGAAGCTGTGATAAAAGATCCTGAATAGTAGCTTCTATGGAAGCAAGCGCAAGACACTAAAGTGTAAGGGAAATCATCAGAATATAATGTTAATGGAGAAAAAATATTAGTCTTTTGAGAAAATATATACATTCCTAATCAGTTAAGTTTAAAAGAACTGATTTACAATGAATATCACAGAAGCTCATATGTTGGACATCCAAGCTATCAAAAAACGTTAACAACCATCAGAAAGGACTATTTTTGGCCTGGTATGTGCAAATATATTTCAGAGTATATGACCAAGTATTTAGAATGCCAGCAGGTGAAATTTGAGCATCAAAATATAGACGACTTATTACAACCCTTACCAGTACTTGAGTGGAAGTGGGAAGTAATATATCTAGATTTTATTGTTGGATTACCACGGTCAAAGAGGCATAATGATTCGATCATGGTGGTCGTTGATAGTTTGAGCAAAGCAACCCATTTTAGTATTGTACAGTCTAATTATAAGACTATACAAATTGCAAACATCTTTATGCGGGAGATATTCAAGCTACATGGTATACGGAAAAATATCATATCATATAGAGACGTGAAGTTTACTTCAGCCTTTTGGAGGACACTTTTTACTTGGCTAGGAACTCAACTCTAGTTTAGTACGGCATACCATCCACCGACTGATGGTAAAACAGAGTGAGTAAATCATATTTTGGAGGACATGCTCCGTATGTATGTAATGCAACAACCAATAAAGTGGGAAGACTACATATATTTGGTTGAGTTTTCCTATAACAATGGGTATCGGGAGTTGCAAAAAATGAGTTTTTTCAAAGTCTTATATGGAAGACAATTCTAGACACTTATTAACTGGATTAGTCCAGAGACAAAGTTAATGCTTGGACCCAAAATGTTGGCTGAAATGGAGAGAGAAGTTAGGAGGATCCATCAAAATTTGAAGAGTGCATAGGATCAACATAAAGTATATGCAGATAAAAAGAAAACCTGCCAGAAGTTTAAAGTAGGCAACCACGTCTATATCTGAATCAGACCCAAGAAAATTACACTAAGGTGGACTAATTGTGCTAGTCCTTTCCAAATTTTGGAAAGGATTGTGCCAGTAGCCTATCAACTAGCATTACTAGACACATAGGGGTGCATAACATGTTCCATGTGTCAATACTAAAGAGATATATATATGATCCTAAGAATATAGTACATTGCCAGAATGTTCAGGTAAGAAAGAAATGTAAGAACTAAAAACTATTCAGAAGTTAGATGGTTGAATATTAATTTCATTTCTTTTGATGATTACAGGTCAAACCAGACGGCAAGTTTCTGGTAGAGCCTCAACATATCCTCGATCGGAGAGAAATAACACTCCGGAAGTGATTTATCACCCAAGTTAAAGTGCAATGGAAGCACTTTATCTCGAAGGAGGCAACTTGGGAAGATGAAAAATTTGTGCAAGAAGCATATACTAAACTATTCAATGGAATGGTATAACACCAGGGACGGTGTTCATCTTAAGCAGGGGAAGCTGTAACATCTATCTCTGATGTAATTTACTAAAATGTTTAAAATGCAACAAGATGATGGAGCTTAGTGAAATGAAGTCGCCTTCACTAAGTGGGCTGGCAGTTGGCTTTAAGAAAGGCTATTTTTAGACAATGTCTATTTTTAGACATGTGGATCATGGTCTATGAGTTGCAGGATGCTATTTATGGATGATTGGTCGAGTTGGTAAAAATAGATGGACCTCTATTTTTAGACATTGGGCGGTTTCTATTTTTAGACTGCCGGGCTAAAAATAGAACAGTCAAATATTATTAACCCTTAATAATATTTAGACTATAAACATTATCTTATCCTCTTTGAGCACTTCAGTTTGATGCTTGGATGTGGCACATGCAGCTGACAGAAGGAAATACACTTTTCCTAAGGGTTAGTTGAGCTATTGCATGGTTGACTTCAGTTAGAACTCATGTGGCAGAGTTTGGTGGAGTTGATGAGACAGTTGGTGGAGTTGTGTTCGTTTAACTTAGTTGAACTAGTTGTATTTAGTCTAACTGAAAAATACACTAGTGATGAGTGGTGTGAATTAATTATTAATTAATTCACTAATTATTAACTCATAAATCAACTAAAGAACACATTAGTTAATTGCAATGCATGGACAGTTCAGTGGAGACCAGTGTTAGAGGTGGGTGAAAGGGTGAGTCTACTATCAGTTGTGACTATTGGTTGTGCATGAGATTTGCACACACATTGATGGAGATTGCCAATGAGGATTGCGCAGTTGGAGCTAGTGGGATTTGAACTTGGATCTCATCATTAATCAACTTGGATTGCGCAGTAGAGGCAGGCAGACTTGTGGAGGAGATTTGAACCCAAGACTTGTTCAAATCTCAGTTAGTTTGTGTGTAACTTTTGGAGATAGTACTGAGTACTTGTGAGGAGTATTGTGCTATGTATTGTTACATGTTCTCTATCATTATAATATACAGATATTTGGGGGTTTTCAGCTATTTCTTTCCCCATTACATCCTGTGTTGATATGTGTGCTTGATTATGTTTAATGAGCGCATGCGACTGCTTTCTATTTCCGCATATTGATGATCAATTGTAGAAGAGGTTATGTATTATGCATGAAGCTTAAATAGTGTGTAATCAGGATAATATCGGTGAATAATTAAGCTATTATTCAAATTTCTGCATGGTATCGGAGCGAAATTGATCATCAAATCTATTACAGTGATTACAATTATTTCGGTAGACAGAGTCTGTAACGAGCCAGGTAGCCTTTGGATCCATCCTTTCTTTGAAAGGTGATATATCCAATAAATGCCCTTACATTTGATCTCTGTGCTAGAAATAATTTGTTCTCACAGATCCAGAAGCAGCTGAGTTTTGAGCTTGGAATTCGAATTTGCAGCAGAATTTGGAATTTGAAATTTGCAGCAGTTTTCTTGGTGCTAGAGTTGAAATGTCTTTCAACGGATTGCGACTGGAATATGCCCTTGAGGGCAGTTCGAATTATGTTGCATGGAAGGACCGGATGGAGGTGGTATTAGATGATAACAGGCTGAAGGAGTTCATAGAAGCTGAGATCCCAAAGCCTACTGATGCTGCTCAAGTTGAGGCTTGGCAAAAGAAGATGGCGAAATGTCGAAGAATTCTGTTGGAGGGCGTGAAGGATCACATTGTATCCAGCATGCATGGAAAAGCTTCTCCATAATTTATGTGGAAAGCGTTGACAGATTTATTCCAAAGCAAGAGCGACCAGAGGAAGTTGGCGCTCAAGGATAAACTCAAACATATAAAGATGGAGAAAGGCGACAGTATGCCGAAGTACCTCACGAAGTTCATCCAATGCAGGGATGAGCTGGGAAGTGTGGGGGTGACTGTCGATGATGAGGAATTGGTGAGCTTGGCTCTCCTTGGTCTTCCAAAGAGTTGGCATGCCTATCAGGATTCTGTCAATGGTCGGGAGAAATTGCCAGGATGGGAGCGACTTTGGTTGGATCTTGTGCAAGAGGAGATAAGGCGGAGTACCAGGGACGGATCTTCATCAAAGGCATATGATGAAGAAAATTGTGCTTTGGCTGCCAAAGCAAAGAAGGGGAAGAGCAAGAAAGCTTCTCATTCCGGTGCGAAAGGCAAGAAGCAGGACATGTCCAAGGTGAAGTGCTTTCACTGTCACCAACACTGACATTATGCCACAAATTGTCCGCAGAAGAAGAAAAATAAGCAGGCTGCTGGATCTGCAGCTAGAGAGGCCTTAGCCTCACAGTTTGAGCTAGATTATTCACTGATCGCATGCTTGTTCTCAAGTGTGATGGGACTGGTGATGGTTCTTGGACAAGCAGCATCTTTTCACATGACAGGAGATCGAGATTTGTTTATTGATCTGGATGAGAAAGATCTTGGAGTGCACATCGAGAGGGCGATGATGGTAGATACAGTGCGACCGGTATCGGTACCATTTCCTTTGAGAGGGAGTCTGGTAAACCCTTCGTATTGAAGGAAGTGATGCATGTTCCAGGATTGAATAAGAATCTGATCTCTGTGGCGATGTTCGAAGACAAGGGGTATGATGTGGTCTTCACCAAAGGAAAGTCGCTGCTAGCAAGAAAAACCACTGGTGAGACCTGAGGATAGGGGTTCGAAGGCCAAGAACCTTTATCGCCTGGTAAGTAGATGGCTGCACAAGAATGGCATGCAAGGCGGTGTGAAGGAGTGGTGAGTTTGGATGATGGCGAGGAGCCATGGCACCCTGAGATTGGGCCATCTTCACCATGGAGCTTTAAAGATACTGCAGTAGATTTCTACTGGGCTTCCTAAGGGCACTCTTGCGCAGTCAGATCAGTGCAAGGGGTGTACCTTGGGAAAATTTGTGAAAGCCACCTTTCACGAGAAGGATAGTCATGCTACGACGATCCTTGAGAGAATTCACACAGACGTGTGTGGACCTTTCTCAGTAGCTTCGACAGAAAAGCACAAGTACTATGTGATCTTTGTTGATGATTTTTCTCGGAAGTGCTGGATCTTCTTCATGCAGAAGAAGAGCGAGACATACTCAAAGTTCTGTGAGTTCAAGGCGCTGGTTGAGAAGGAATTGGGGAAGCATGTGAAGGCTCTTAGGAGCGACAATGGTGGTGAATTCATCTTTGTTGAATTCAAGGAATTTTGCAGCGCAGAAGGGATTCAGAGAGAGCTCATCGCACCCCATAACCCACAGCAGAACGGGGTTGCTGAGCGGAAGAACAGAACGATCGTGGGTGCTGCACGGGTGGTGTTGCATGACCGCTGCCCGCCTTCACTTGTGGGCTGAGTGGTGCATGCAACACCGCAGTGAGGTGTGTAACCGTTGTCCTCATAGGATACTTGGCATGAGTACACACTAGAGGAGGATTTTTTGTAAGAGACCCGACATTTCCCATTTGAGGATTTCTCGGTTCACCTCTACATGCATGTGACAAAGGATGCCGGAAGAAGTCGGATCCTAATCGCGCAGGCTGGAACATTTGTGGGTACACTGATACACCTCACAACTATCTAGATGTATTTTTTCCAGATACCGCTATGCCTAAGTAAAGCACGGATATCAAATTTCAGGAGGAGAAAGCCATGAAGTGTTCGCTTGAGAGGGAGCCACACTTGCATGCAGATGAGGAGCTATTAGTTCCTAAGGATGAGCTTCAGAATGTGGATCAGCCACAAGAGGAAGTTCATGGAGTGGAAGAGACCACTCATGCAGCGCCAACCATCAGAGGGCGGAAGCGCACTACAGAAGCTGAGCGACTGGCTCAAGATGCAGAGAAGGTTGTAGGATCACCTACATCACAGCGCAGATAGAGATAGTCACCGGATCGGTACACTAGATACATGGCTCTTGTGAGCAAATGTGTCATGACAGAGCCATCCTCTTTCGAGGAAGCTGTGGAGGACCCCGCATGGGTAGATGCCATGGTGGAAGAGTATGATTCGATTGTCAGAAACAGTGCATGGGAGATTGTCCCAAGACCGGAGGGGAAATCAGTGGTGGGTTCGAGATGGATCTACAAAGTGAAGCAGGCAGCTGACGGGAGTGTGGAGAAGTACAAGTCAAGATTTGTTGTGCGTGGTTTCCACAGATCGAGGGATCGATTATGAGGAGACCTTTCACCCGTCGTAAGGTACTCTTCCATGCTGCATAATCCTAGCTCTCAAAGACGGGGATGGATGTGAAGATCGCATTCCTCAATGGAGTCATTGAGGAGGAGGTGTACATAGAGCAGCCCCGAAGGTTTCAGATCTTCACGGTGAGTCACATGTGTGCGCACTCAAGAGAGCATCAGACGGTTGAAACAAGCACCTCGTGCTTGGTACACACAGATGTGGACAAGAGCCACTGCACTTGATCTCCAAGAGTGAGGTGGATCCTAACCTATACCAGATTGTGGTGGAGGGGAAGTTGCTGATCATTGTACTGTATGTAGATGATCTGATTTTGACGGGTGATGAGCTGTTGATACTTTCATGCAAGGAGGATCTTGCTAGAGAGTTTGAGACGAAGGACTTGGGCCTCCTTCATTATTTCCTGGGATTGGAAATTTGGCAGCGCAGTGATGGACTATTTGTTTCTCAGGGTAAGTATGCCCGAGAAATATTGGAGAAGTTCAACAGGCATGGCTGCAAGCCTGTTGATACTCCTCTTCCTGGAGGTTGGAGGAAGGAGGATGCTACTTCAGCGGAGGTAGTGGATGCCACTGTTTATCGACAGTTGGTGGGGTCGCTTATGTATCTGGTCAATACACGACCCGATATATGCTATGCTGTTAACCAGCTTTCGCAAGCTATGGTTAAGCCTACCAAGCTCTTCTGGAAGGCATGCAAGCATGTATTGCGTTATCTTAGAGGCACATCGAGATATGGCTTGTGGTACAGATAGGAGGATGAGGTGAAGCTATGTGGCTTCACGGATGCAGATTGGGCAGGGAGCCCAACGGACTGAAAGAGCACATCTGGAGGGATCTTCAGTATCGGGTCGACAGCAGTTTCCTGGTACAGTAGGAAGCAAAGATCCGTGGCACTCAGTTCCGCGGAGGCCGAGTATATGGCAGCAAGCTTGGCTGCATGCGAGGCTATTTGGATGAGGAAGATTCTGGTCGGGTTGTTCGGGTTGCATTTGGAGCCTACTGTGATTTATTGTGATAACCAGAGTTGCATTAAACTCTCAGCTAATCCAGTATTTCATGATAGATCCAAACACATCGACATCAGGTACCATCATATCAGAGATTGTGTGCAGCGGAGAATCATGTTACTTTCATACATTCCCACGAAGGATCAGGATGCTGATATCTTGACGAAGGCGCTCACCAGGAGCAAATTCGAATACCACAGAGGCAGGATAGGGGTTGCAGATAATCCATATCTTTTTGAGAGGGAGTGTTGAAAATGCAACAAGATGATGGAGCTTAGTGAAATGAAGTCGCCTTCACTAAGTGGGCCCGCAGGCTATTTTTGGCGCAAAGTCTATTTTTAGACATATGGATCATGGTCTATGAGTTGCAGGATGCTATTTATGGATGATTGTTCGAGTTGGTAAAAATAGATGGACCTCTATTTTTAGACATTGGGCGGTTTCTATTTTTAGACTGCCGGGCTAAAAATAGAACAGTCAAATATTATTAACCCTTAATAATATTTAGATTATAAACATTATCTTATCCTCTTGGAGCACTTCAGTTTGATGCTTGGATGTGGCACATGCAGCTGACAGAAGGAAATACGCTTTTCCTAAGGGTTAGTTGAGCTATTGCATGGTTGACTTCAGTTAGAACTCATGTGGCAGAGTTTGGTGGAGTTGATGAGACAGTTGGTGGAGTTGTGTTCTATTTAACTTAGTTGAACTAGTTGTATTTAGTCTAACTGAAAAATACACTAGTGATGAGTGGTGTGAATTAATTATTAATTAATTCACTAATTATTAACTCATAAATCAACTAAAGAACACATCAGTTAACCGCAATGCATGGACAGTTCAGTGGAGACCAGTGTTAGAGGTGGGTGAAAGGGTGAGTGTGACTATCAGTTGTGACCATGATTGTGCATGAGATTTGCACACACATTGATGGAGATTTCCAATGAGGATTGCACAGTTGGAGCTAGTGGGATTCAAACTTGGATCTCACTCATTACTCACTTGGATTGTGCAGTAGAGGCAGGCAGACTTGTGGAGGAGATTTGAACCCCTGACTTGTTCAAATCTCATATAGTTTGTGTGTAGCTTTTGGGAGATAGTACTGAGTACTTGTGAGGAGTATTGTGCTATGTATTGTTACATGTTCTCCATCATTATAATATACAGATAGTTGGGGGTTTTCAGCTATTGCTTTCCCCATACATCCTTACATCCCGTGTTGATATGTGTGGTTGATTATGTTTTAATGAGCTATTGTAATTTCTTTCTATTTCCGCATTGATGATCAATGAGAGAAGAGTTTGTATTATGAATGAAGCTTAAATAGTGTGTAATCGTGGATAACTTCGATGAATAATTCAAATAGATTATTCAAATTTCTACTAAAATACATTTTAATTTTTACTAGACATTGAATTTATTTTGATTATTTTATTAATTGATTAACAAGTATGTTAATCAAGAAATTATGAACTAAAGTTTCTCACTAGTAAATAAAATTTTAATAAACAATTATGTTGTCATGAGTCTAATGGAAAACTTTCCAAGATCCCAAAAGTAGTTTGGAAAAGCAGTTGCTGGAAGTTACCTTTCCTCTGGGATAAAAGGAAAAGCCTAGAGGAGGAAAGGGGTTCTGTAGAGGAGAAAAGGAGATACAACTATAAATCTAAAGAGCAGAGTACCAAAGCTGGAAGAAGACCAATGGTACTATGTACTTGATAGGAGGGGAGACTAGACCAACGTCCTGAGGTCTACCTCCTTGGTAAAATATTGCTGTGAATCCTACTTGGGTGAGGAGCACGAGGGGAGTAGAGGATGTCATCGCCTCACTCAAGCTTGGGCGAAAGCCATCAAACTACTCAAGTGAGATAAGTAAAGTAAAATAGAATATTTTTTTGTTTATTTTACTCTGATAGTTATGGTTATTGCAGAGGAAATAATATAGTGAAAGAGCCTGTTTGGAAATAATGATGAAATAGATTTTTTGTAAAACTGTGATATAAAATTAAAAGGGTTCTTAATTTTCTTTCTTCCACTTGATAAATTCCTAGAGTCAAAATTATGTAAATTATAGGGAATGTAGTTATAACCCTAGAACATGACAGAGGAAACATGTTTGAATGAGAAAAACCGAGGAAAGAGGATACCCTCTAGATTTTATAGACTTTCTGTTCCGTGAATATTACCTAGTTAATACACAGACAATGGGATAGTTTCCCTTGATGTGGTCCGATCACCTTAGCTAACAAAAAAAAAGAAAGAAACAATAGTACTTGTGTGTAACATAAAAACTGTAGAATGGAAATTACAGAGCAAGAACTATAAGCATAACTGTAGAATTGGAATTTATAGAGCAAACATTTACACACATTTTCTATATATAAAGAATAGAAATGAATGCGTAGGAATAATCTTTATTAAAGAGACTATGCCGAAAGAAAAAAAACTTTAAAAACTGAGTCGGACTACAGGTCTGTCAGATTAGGAGTAATAAAAATACTTAATGCAATATTTATATATATATATATATATATAGATAGATATACAAATAGAAAATGCAAGCGAGACAGTACAGGAAGAAAATGAGCAAGGGAGATAATTATATGTAAATTAAATATTTACAGAAAATGTCAGTATTCCAATGCTTGTCATAATAGGAAATCTCCTAAATAAAAAGGCAAATTCAATACTTAAATTTTAAATTAAGGCACCCATGGGTCTGAATCATTAGGAAAAGCATATCTGTAATTTCAAAATATTACAATGCCTCTGTTCCAGGCTGAATATGAACTTGAGAATCACGTAATGGAGAAAACCAATAAACAATTAGAGAAACACTCATCAAGAAGGGTAATTTTATATAAACAAGAGGAAAAAATACAGTATTCTGATGAGTAGGAATCCTAACCCTGGTAGACCTCTTAAAAATCAAGAAGGATATAATGAGATATTGTCGCACCGATTGAATTAAAACATAAAATAAAAACCTTCTAACTGAATCTGAAATCCAAAAATCAAGAAATACCCCTTTGTAAGGCATGCACCTCTAAATTAACAAAGAAGACCCTTCTTAGGAACAGAAGGCCACGAAACGAGCGACGAAGTTAGCAGAACGAACCTTTGGGAATGGTTACCTGAAAATAAACAAAATATCAATAGGAAATATAGAAACTGTACAAGGGTATGGGAATATAAAATTAATGGAGGAAGGCTTAACTTAAAAGAATTTACAATGAGAATCTCGACTCCTTGGAGACAACTTACACAACAAATAAACTGGCTTTAAACCTTTTGATGGATCAAAGACTGTATAAGCTCTCAAATCTGAATGAATTCATGGAAGAAAAAACTGTACTGAAGGAATCAGTATTGTAAAATCCTTACTGAGAAGGAATGTTGCAAATGTAAACCTTTGGTTCGGGCTGCCATGACACCAGGGTTCCATGGCCGTGACAAACTGATTGAAATAACTAGAGGAAATGTAGAGGAAGCCCGTGTTAGCCATTAAAAATAAGCTAAGGTGCAGAGAAAAGGATTTAAGCAGGCATGGATTATGCATGGATAGGAGGTGAACAACAGAGAGTAAAACTCACCATAAGCTAGCTCGACAACCACAGAGTTGTAGAGCCTTGAAGGTAGAGCGACAGAGGAACAAACTGAGACAGTCAGGATTTTGATCGGGTAGGGTTCATACCCTAACGAACCCGGTTGAGATATACACTGTTAAAGCCGGAAGCAGATCAATGGAGGAGATGTAGCCATTTGCCAAACATGTTAGATCTAATAAAGATTAGTTAACCTCCATGGTACAATAAGCGGGGTGTAATCAATAATCGTACCCATAATTTATGTCAACACTAATTTCCAGTTGCAATGTTATGACCCTCTATCAGAATCTGGGAGAGGAAGGCTCAATAAACGATAACAAACCTTTAAATTCCTAATTCAGGGCAATAGATGCCAAGAGGGAAAATACTTTAGATTCGAGTTTTCAATTTAAGTTGAATCAATTTAGTGTGGGATCCAAACGTTATATATATATTCCAGTCATAAAGTCGTTTAATGAAATGTGTTAATCATAATAAATAGATTTTATATCATACAATTGTACCAGCTTATGTTAGTCATTGTGTGTGATTATCATATTATTCATGAATCCTAGTTAATGCAAATTCAATTTATAATAGCAGTAATAATTCTCATGATATTGTACTTAGAAGTTGGGTAGACAATGAGGTAAAAATTTTTTTTAAGTGGTTAGGTTAATAATGTAACTGTACATTACATGCGAGGTGACTACGAAGGAGGATATAATGGACGGATATGTTGATTCAATTCACATTTTCATCATCTACAATCACTTATGTTGGCACAAGATGGGAGACTAAAGGCATCACGTACAAAATGATATCTACACTCTCAATAAAAGATAAATGTGGAAGTCTTTTAGGAGCTTGAGGCTTTCATCTAATATTCTTCCCCTTCGTAAACGTTTTCTCAACATCAGTTTTGGTTGGAAATGTAGTGAGGTAGGTGCTAATAATCGGGTTCTAGGGAATGACTTCATGCCATAGGGGTTTCACTCAATGAACCTATGACATATCACATGTGTCCATGGTATATTAAACAATACCCTTAATTTGACTACATATTGCAAAATACCTCTAAAAATAAAATTATTTAACCCCTTACCAATATGAACCTAATACACCTTCGCAATTTGAAAAACCCCCTACATTCACTAGATATTGTAGGTATCCATTTTCTCATTAAAAATTTTTATACCCCTTTATGTTTTTTCATTAACTTTGAGCTTCATTTTTTATACCTCGAAATATAAAAATCCTTTACCCCATATATATCCCCCAATATATTATTGCATTTTTTCGTCAATATATATCCCCTACTATGAACCCATGTGTTATGGTATTTCTCCCCCATTGAATTCCCTGTGATGTGTACTTCCATTTTATGTGCTCCATGATAATTTATTTTGGGAACTAGGATCAATGTTTGTCTTATGTAGAGATAATCCTTGGCTCCTAACTATTAAACTATAAATTATTAGAAGAAGTATTCGAAATAGGATGGACCCTGAAATCCAATATATGTAGGAGGAAAATATGTAGCTTCAATTGTGATAGAACCTAACAACAACAAGATTGACCGCAACAATGGAAATCCTAGCCTAACAAACCATCCTTAACTCAATTGTTGATTCTAGGAATATTCTAGAATCAAAAAAATATGAGTGAGGTCAAAAAATTGTCCTCACTCTTCTTCATTTAATTCCTGAATATTCTCAAAGTAAAAAATCAAGTTAAGTTTATAAAGTTGAATAGAGGATACATTTCCAAATGAAAGAAGATGAAATTATTAGTCTTCTGCACCAACTAGAGGACCTTAAGCAAGAAACGGTTCATAATCAACAATGCTCTCCCACTTTTTTTAAGTATATTAATGATTTCAATTTCCTAGTTATATATTCAAATGTTTTCACTACATCAAATGAATCTCTCACAATGATAATTGATATTGTTCTTCTCATGTATATAGTAATAGTTTCTGTAATCTGTTTTTCTTTTTTTAAGGGGGGCACTGGAAGATATATACTTATAGGTATGACTTGTAGAATGTTTCTCTTAGAAGGTTTTTTTTTCACATTAGGCTAGAGGAAAAAATTTCATTCACCTAAATTTCAAAATTTTGTACTATTGTTTTATATCTACAAATCCAAGAAGATTTATAATATAAAATATTTCCTCTTGTAATTAAAAAGGGCATTTAAACTAATTTCTATATATTAATTAGTTTAACAAAGTGATAAAATTTATTGTAACTTAATTGGTTGGTAGTAATGAAAATTATTTGTGAGTGCAAGGTAAATTATCATTCAAAAAAACCATGGCACCTAAATTTTTTTATAATGGTTTGTAAGATTTAAATAATAAGTGAGTCTAAATAAGTCAATCATATGATTCTAGAAAAGTGATAAAACTAATTTATTATTTATTAATTTATTCGAAGGAATAAAATTTAATAATAGAATTCACGTAACATGTACTAATATTACATTAATATATTGGTATAACGATAATATTTAAATTTAATTAATTGTTTAAAGGATAATTTTTTTTAGGGTGTGGCAGAAGCTAGAGGGGCTATCTTCAACCTTTGTGGAAAATTGAAATTGAGTCTAGTTGGAGGTCAGGTAATTGCACAATTAATGTAGCAGAGGGATATGGATTAATACAAGGGTTCTTTCTGGCCATAGAAGAAAACATCAAAGATCTTGTGTTATTGGGATATTAGCAACTGGTTATCTAAAACCTTGTTCATTGATCATTTCATAGGGATTACAAGATCTAAAATACAAGGTTAAATCTAGTAAGATTATAGAATATATCTAATATATTCAGGATCACATTTTCATAAGAAAATTTATGTATTATGTCCCTATAAAAAGGCTTTGATTGGGTGGATCTGAAATAAATGGAAACCCCGTCATTAAAAAGGATTGGAGTTAGGGGAAAATGCTTTTTTTTTAATATCCATTTTCTATAGCTTATAAGACATATCAAGGTTTTATGAAGGAGGGCGATATTTTTTCAAAAATGCAAGGTTCTTTAAGCGCTTATGGAAGGATCCATATAATTTGGAGAAGGAGGATTTCCTTGCAGCCCTATTTTGGGTTTGTCTCTTTTCTACCCCTAAGGAATATCAGGACGAGGAAACCCTTGAAGGCATCAATAATTCCATAGGAAACTTTGTAAAATTAACAGATGCTACCAAGAGAGGGAGGTACACATCATATGCATGGATCTGTGTTTACATGAATAACTCCTATCCTCTCCCACCCTTCACAGATATTTACTATCTGTATAATGTTTGGAGGTAGTTACTAGATTATGAATAGCCCCCCTTTAGATGTTGAAGTGGTCATCAATACAGACATATTATTAAATAATGTTTGATGAATTTCGAAGAATCTTTTAAGCAAATCCTTTCTTAGAGAGATTCAATTGATTAAGGAAAAATCCCCCAAAGAAGTAGAAATTTGAGTCTTAGGGTAGCTCAAATCTTGACTCGATCCCCATATTTGAAAATAGGTTCGAGTCTCTCACCTTCTAAAGGAGTCAAAGTTAACATTTAATCAACCATACAATAAACACAATGTAAATATCATAACCCTATATAGGCCATGCGAAAATATCTTGAAAATTATTAGAGAAATCCATTACCACATGAGATGATTACCTCCCCTTTGGATGAAGGTGAAGCAAATCCCTACCAGGAGATATGGATATTGATGACGCATGGCTAATGTCCCTTGCACAATAATGAAATGGAGAATATGTGAAGGACATCATAACCTCAAGGATAAGATTTTGTAAAGGGTTTATCGTCAAAGCAAGCAATTGGGTTTTCTTTTCTCATAGTCTAGTCTTGGGGTTCATACAATGGATTTCATGGGGGCCTCTAGTAAAGACAAAGAAGCCGAAGAAAAAGGCCTTAAGAGAAATAAGGTAAGAATCCAAGAAGACTGTGAACAATTATTGAACTCTAGGTAAGTCATGGAAGCTTTCCCCCTTAACATATTGAATCATCAAGGAATTTTTTATGCGAATCATCATAGATTTTTCTATGTTGTTATGATTATTACAGTAAATTTTTATTATCTAATCTTAGTAAGAAGCTTGTTAGTCTCAAATCTTCTTTTAAAAATTCAACCACATGTAACTTTTTCTCATTAATAAAATAATCCTTTTAAACATAAAAATTAAATATTATTAATTGTAAAATTTAAAATTCATATTTGAAAAAAATAAAATAATAAATAAACAATATTAAATTTTATTTTGTTATTATTTGATTTTTATTTACTATTTTCTTTTGTAATTTTTTTAGATAATTATTTTACTGTCATCCATTATTTTACTTTCAAATTTTATAAAAATAAATTTAACTTAATAATATTAAATATAATACATTTAACAACGTTTAAAATATAGTTTAAGAAATGAATTAAGTTTGAAAATTTTGGAAACTCAATTTTCATTTTACTTCATATCAACACCACTATCAACTGAACTACCATGGACAATTGAGCTTATTTTGGTGGGATAAAAAGTAACACTAATTTTAGGCTTGGCCAAAAATTCTCTGGTAAGACAATATTATTGTATTATTGACTGTTAAAATCTTTTTAAAAAAAAATAGTGTTTGAATTGCTTTTTTATAGCTGAAATGGATTCAACACGATAAAAAAATCCTAAGACACATCTAAATTTCAATTTTATTTGGGTAATTTATGGGCTATTTAAACTATGTGTTATTTTTTAAGCAATACATTATAATAATAAATTTTTTATTTTTATTATTTCTTTAACAATTGTGATCATTTTAAATTGATTTTCCTAAAAAATAATTAAAGTCCTGATAATGATTTTTTTTCAAAGACATACAAAAGTAATTAAAATTTGAAATTTCATGTCTATTTAAAATAATTTGGGGTATTAGGGACTTCCAAAATTTTAATTTAATTATAAATAATTATTACATGGATGACAATTATTTAACATCCATGAAATATTTTAACATATTCATAGTATATATAAAGCAAAGTTTGATATTTATTATTATTTTATGAATTTTAAAGTGAAAATTTATGTCTTTTAATAAATTATTGGATTATTAAAAAAAAATTGTGAACTTTTTTTCAAAAATGCCTAGAAAAAAAGAAAAATGTTGTTTAAATATTTATAAAATTTCATATTTTAACATTTTTATTTTTCAATTGTGAAAATAAAAAGATTATCATTATATTATTTTTCAATTAAGATTATTTTTTTACAATTAACCAACAACTTTGTAGTTATATAATTAAAAGTTATGATGATGATGGTGGTTAATGTCCACCTACACCAAACTTCGGGTGTATCAGACCTAAAGAAATTAATTATTTAGTTTGTTTTAAAATTGTACCCTTGTGCTCAAAGAGCTTGGAGAGAAGCATCTCAGCTCATCTCTCTCTAATTTTAACATGTTAAAAGGAAGGTCACTATAGCAACAGAGATTATGAAACTGAGATCTAATGTGGGTGTACCAAGGGCACTCTAAGAGAAGCGATTCTCATCCTCAATGTTCATATTCTCACAAAGATGGCAGATCCTTTCCACCCATGGTGTTTTAGGGAGCTCATGAGAGTTCGTTCTTATCTTAGCTATATTAAATTTTTTATTTACTAGTTAAAACAGAGAGATACTTTTGATTTTGTAGAGTATGGTTGATGACCTCCTTATAATATCTTAATTTTCTTTTACCCTCTAAATCTTTCTTACATCCGATTTTCTCTTTAAAATTAGAAGTAACAATATTTTTAATGTTACTAATATTTTGCAATGCAATGAGTATCTCAATGATTTAACAAGCCCTGATATTTTTATGCCAACTTCATCTGAGCCTTGAATAATTTTAACTAGAATTTTAAACTAGCTTAAAAAATCTATACATTCAACATCCATATAAAATTCAAATATAACTTACCAATTATAAATTTGTTAACTCGTTAATTTACCGTAATATCAGTCTATGTTCGTGGAGATGAATGCAATCGAAACAAAATGTACAAGGAAAAGCATGACTAAATATGAGACATTGTTCGTCTTTAAATTTGAAGAGTCTTCGTTCGAGGTCAATCTTATTCATTCATGATAAGGCTGCTGCATTGGCGATCGTTCTTCATCATTTCATAGAAATCTGTTTTAAATATTGTATTTCTTCGAAATCAGTTTTTAAATATTGTATTTTTTTTCACGAAAACTGTATTTTTGGGAGATGAAACCGATGATTCTTTTCTGAATTTTACGTACAAATAAAATGTAAATCAGTTATTTCTTAATTAATAAGATCTAAATTAGTTTTATTTAATTTTTTGAATTCGATTTTAAATTTAAATTAAGAAAAGTTTAAAATATAATTATTTAATAAATTGTTATTGATATAAATTAAATGATTAGCAAAAAATTATATATATATTAATTAATAATAAACCGTAAAATTATTTATTTTATTATTTCTCATATTTTTATTTATATATATGTATATATATAATTTTATTTTAAATAGTAATATTATTATTATTATTGAAGAAAATAATATATAATTAATATATATAGATTTTTTTAGTTTGAGAGAACCATATGTCCAATATTAACAGTGTAGATAACCATCTACTTAAAATTTAATAAATTTTATATAAATTTTATAAAATATATAAAAATATTTATTTCTAAGAATATTTAGCTTCATTATTTTTAATCTATAAATAGATTTTATTACAATACTATTTGCATTATCATACATATCAATACTACATGTCTAAAAATCATAACTGATTTCATATAATAATTGTTCGTATAGTATTTATTTTTTCAATTTATAGCTTATCAGTAATAATGTCATAACTCATTTATATAACAAAATATATATATTTTTTTTCAGAAAGAAAAAAACACTGTATATTATATATGATAGTGCATATAACAAAACATTACATTCTCAGCTGTATGCAACGAGGAAAAACTGATCATCATTGCCACAATATGCCAAGAGCCCCCTTTTCAGAAAGAAAAGAGCCCTTAAAAACTGTGGCAGAATCTCAAATCACAGGAGGGCATTATACCACTCCTTACAAAATATTAGATACCTATATCTGTCATATTCCTCCCCTCCTGCATCATTATATAAAATATTACTTATATATCGTATGTGCAAGAGGGCTCCATAAGTTCCATTGATACCAATACCTAATCGGAGAATGAACATATAGGATATATCATATTGAAAAGATAAGTAAAATGATATCCTGCTTGCCTGAGGATGGAAACCTTATAACATAAAAATAGACATGCTCACTTGTAGAGAATGACCAATATTTGAAATGGAAATCGTTTGCCCATCCTTCATTTATATAAGATAAGTATAGTGCAGTTGTTGTAGATGAAAAAACTAAGCAAACTCACTTGAGAAGATGTGTAGGATAGTATATATATGAAATAATAAAAAGACCGCTTGCATATGAAATAAAAAGCATGGCATGAAATGATAAATTAACAGGCTCTCTTGTAGGATATATTAGTTAGCTATGGAAGCAGAATAGAGCTATTCCAGATTTTATTTCCAACCCTAAAGTGAGTTACCTGCAAAACCCCAAAGTTAGCATTGATACCACGTTTTGATAAACCATCAGCCCCCATGTTGTTTTCTCTGTATATATGAAATATAGGCGGCCGATTCAATCTCTGCCATAACATTTGTGTCCTCTTAAGTCATCCCTGTAAACCTGGATTTATCATATTGTGGCGACCAATAATGCAATCAACAACCAGTTTAGAGTCTCCATAGATACAGACCTCTTTCAAATTTAAATTGATGGCAGCAAGGAGGCCACCCCATAATTCCATAAGTTCCTCTTTGTTGTTGGTGCCAGGGCTACCATTCCAATATATATGGATTCTTTCTCGTTGAGACAATTTAATCCAGGCACCGCAACCAGTGATACCCTCATAGCAAGTCCCGTCAAAAAATATAGCAGGAATGGAGATCTCATGAGGCCGGATACGATGGGAGCCACCTATTAGCACAACTTCATTCAGAGTCCCCTCATCAATCCATCTCATAATGGCAACATATATGAAAGGAAGTTGAAAAGGTTTATTTTCAAATATAAGCTTATTTCGTGCTAGCAAGATCTCCCATATGAAGAAAAATGGAAGAGATATGAACTTACCATTTATTTTATCCCATTTCATAGTAGCGGAAATAAAGTCCTTTGAAATCCATAAAGGATCCAATATATAACGGCTGAACAACTTCCACAGATGAGTAACAATAGAGCACTGGAAGAAAATATGTTCGATAGATTCCTCCTTTACATAGCATATAGCACACTTGCTAGGCCCAATAGTCCCCCTTCTGATAAGGCCATCACAAGTAAGAATTTTACCCTCCATACCAACCATCCAAACAGTACGATTTTAGTGGGGATATTTCTCGCACCGTAACTTTAAAAGAAGATCCTGGAGAGTTGGCCCATGTATAAAGTAATGTTAATGCATTGATATATATACTTGAAAATAACCGAATTCCCAATTGTAGGACCATCCCATATAACTTGATCATTCCCCTGAGCATGGAAAATACCAGCCGCCCTTAAAATATCATAGAAGTAATTCCAATCCAATGCATCATCATTTTCAAGGCCCATTTGTTCTTCTGTTTTGAAAACAGGGGCATGAAAGGACTAGTAATGAAGAGTTTGTGATAAAAAAATGATGCCCTTATGAGAGAGACGATGGAGAAGACAGGGTGATGGTGTAGAATGAATCGGAATACCAAGAATATTTGTGAATCCTATTGGAATGCGGAATCCATCTCGAAACAACCAAGTCAAGCGATCTGCAACATGCCCCAACACCCTTTTAAAACTCCACCATATAGTGGAGATGGCCCTAGGGAAATATAGCTCATGACAGAGTAATTGGTGAAGGGTATCACCTTCAATATATTTGCATCTGATGATGTCGTTCCAAATACCAGTGCCATTAATAGCCTGCCAAAAGGAATTTACCAACAATGCCTTATTAAATACCCTTGTATTAAGAATACCCCATCCATCATGCGATTTGGGACGACATAATACATCCATTTTGCATAGGTGGTATTTCTGAATCCCGGTGGATCCCCCCCATAGAAAATGAGCAATGAGATTATTAATCTTATCAATAATCTCTTCAGGTAAATAGAAAATATGTCCCCAGTAGACAATCAATTGAGATAAGACAACCTGTATCATGATGAGGCTGCCACCCAAAGACAACCACCTGTGTGTCCATTTGTTGATCTTTTCACTCAATCTGTCCACCAGCGACATCCAGTCCCTATTCTTGTAACCACATGGTTTGATTTTATATCCGAGATATAAAAAACCATCGATGTCAGCATGTAATTGATCCCTAGGAAATCAACAATAAAGGAAATTTCCTCCATATCACCATATTCAAATAGCAAAAAATATCTAGCTTTGTTTATGCATAGTCCCATTGCGGATCCAAATCTAGTAAGCATGTAATGAATATAGAAGCAGTGGTTCCTAATAAGAGAACCAAATAATAACATGTCATCCACAAAGAGGGAATGTGTGGTAGTAATAAAATCAGAAAATGATAAACCTTTAATATATCCGTTTTGCTCAGCCATATGCATGATCTTGCTAAAGCCATCCATAATCAAAATGAAAATGAGAGGGAACAGAGCACAGTCTTGCTGAAGTCCGCGTCCAGTTTCGAAAAAAGGTGTAGGTAGTCCATTGACAATGACCGCATATCTCACAGTAGTAATACAGGACATAATCCACCGAATGATCCTTAGAGGCAGACCAATCTTGAGTAGAACAAGGCGTACATATGACCAGCCCAGAGTGTCATATGCCTTATATAAATCAATTTTCATAACCACAGCCTCCCGTTTGTCTGAGTGCATAGTATGTAATACCTCCTGGGCTATTGCAATGGCATCGTGAATAGAGCGTCCCTTGATAAAATCATATTGTTCCATAGATATGTGGTTTGATAGAGTCCGTTTTAAATGACTGGCAATGATCTTGGAGGAAATCTTGTAAATCAAATTGCAAAGTGCAATCGGTCGAAACTGCCCAAAATAAGATGGATCAGCAGTTTTCGGTATGAGTGCTAGAAATGTGGATTTTAAATTTGATTGCATATGTCCATTAATTCTAATCAGCTCCACCATCTCCGTAATCTCAGCACCCATAATATCAATAAAGAATAGAAAAAATTCCGATGGCCATCCATCTGGACCCGAGAATTTATCATGGGAGAAATATTTAAGAACCTCCTCCACTTCCCCCACTGAAATTTGTTCATTTACAGTATTAATAGCCTCCTCATCAAAAATTCTGTTAATATGATCTAGTATCCATTTCTGGAAATTTGCATCAATACTGTGATCCGCTCGATAGAAGGACGAGAAATGTAGGAGGGCCTCCTTCTAGATCTTTGGAGTAGTAATCGCATAACTGCCATCTGATCTTTTAATACGCCAAATGGCATTTCTATTTTTCCTATCATTTGCACATTTGTGAAAGAATTTGGTATTTAGGTCCCCTTCCTTCAACCATGTAATTCTACTTTTAAGCTTCGAGGTAATCTCTTTAATTTTAAGAATATCCCTTTTCCTGTTCCCAAGATCCTTAATCATATCATATGTCTTTTCATCTGGGTCTTTATATGTTAATTTTGTGTAAATTTCCTTATCTTGTCCGATATGTACCAGAGCTTAGCCTTGAGGGCCTGTTTCTTTTTAATCTCCCACTCTTTGGAGACCCTCTTCATCTTTCACAGCATATGATGAAAGCGGTCCTTTATTATATTATCATGCCCTATAGTCCTTATCATCCAACCATGCCCGATTAAACTTATAGGGCATCCCTTTAGTATGATTACCCAATTTCCACGATAATATAATTGGCATATGATCCGAGATATCCGATACCAAAACCGTAGATCTAGGGAGTCCCAATATGTTAATTAGCTATCTTTTACCATGGCCTTGTCCAGTCTTTTTCCTATAAAAAGAGCTCCCTCTCTTTTATTAGTCCAGGTAGGAATTAAAGGGTTCGGCTATATGTAAATTATGTAATGTGAGATAAAAATATCATTCATGAAATTGGACAGAGGATCACATCTGGCCGTAGCACCCCAAGTTTTATCAGCCTACAATGTGGAATTAAAATCACCCATAATAATCAAATTCTACAAAGAAAGAATCCTTGAATTCTGTAGAGGGCTCCAGAAAGTAATTCTATTTTGATAAGGTGCATATAGATTGATAATGTTGAATATAACCTCAATACCCCGAATATGACCAGATAATAGCATCCCACCAAAAAAACTATAGGCCTTGATATTAGCCTTATGTGGATTCCAGAATGCAATCATACCACCTGAATGTCCTGTACCATCAACTTCTGAGGCATACCATCCTGATCGAATACTTAAAAAAGCTTTGATAGCTTTTTCCATGCAACATAAAGTTTCTTGACACAGGATAATGATAGGGTCCTCAGAAGCAAAAATATCCTTAAGGTAATGGAGTTTGGAGCCATCTCCCATACCCCATATGTTCATAGATAGCATTTGGATCATAATGTCACATCCTCGGGTTGCTCGCTCTAAGTGCCCGTAGATCACCCCTCATATCATCCACCACAGCAATTGAAATATTAGTGAGGTTCTCATGATCATCGAAAAACAGTGATATGGATCTCAACCTACCTCTGAAATGTCATATAAATATATATATATATATATATATATATATATATATATATATATATATATATATATATATATAATTTGATTGGTAAGTATTGATACTCATTTTTATTTGTTAATACTACTAATTGAATCACATGATTGACATATTCTGAAAACAATATATGAAAATAAATACTGGATGCAATTACCTACGAACACTGTGTGAACTCTTTCGATTGGAATTACTTCCGAAAGATATATGATATGTACTTTCATTTGGATATTGCCATACGGGACTGGATTTCACGACGGTAAATTCAGTTGAAGATTCGTATGGGCCAAAGTCGCTGTCGATTTTGACAATCTGAAAAGCAGATGAAAGTTCATGAGACTGAATTGAGTTGAAGATTCGCACGGGAAAAAGTCAGTTTCAATTTCATGAGTATGAATTGAGAGATTCTTATGGGCCAGAGTTGCGGTCGCACATAATTTTCGCTTATTTGAACCTTTCTGTGCAAAACTTTCAACTTGAAAATTGTTGCACGATTGAGGTGGGCCAGGCGACGGCTTGGCAAAATTTTGAAAGCTATATTCTGCAATAATGATAAGCTGGGTTATTCATCCATTAAAGATGGTCTCAGTATTATGTACTTGTTATAATATGTTGGGATATTAACTCATTAATGCTTGAAGGTATTATATGTCACTAGTTGAATTATGTATTTGCTATAACCTAATCTAATGCTTCTTACATTAATGGGTTAATGACCCACATTATAAGCCTAGCCATTGACCCATTAATGACAAGTAGCACTATTGGATTATGTGCTTGTTATAGTCCAACCAATAACATATACTAATGGTCCTAATTAATAGATCAATGAAAAAAACCTTAATGGATCAATAAACCTTACAATAATCTAATCTAATACTTCCCATGAGTCAATAACCTAAATTATAAACCTTGTCAATATATACTAAGCCATTGAATTATTAATGAAAGACAACAGTGTATGCAAATAATTGGATTATATACTTGCCCTAGTCCAATAAATGAAATATACTATGGCTTCGCATTAATTTCCATGATTTTTTCATGGAATGTTCAATGAATCTTCGAAAGAATGACTTTGATTTAAGAGGAGACGAAGAAAGCGTTAAACCTACTGTCTCTTGCTCATTTATCATGGCAAAAATGTTACCATAAAAGTTGGATTTTACATTCTCTTTTGCTTTTCCTCACAACTTCGCTCTAGTCAAGCATTTATATCAATGTCAAAAGAAACATGTAAAAGTCAAAATTGCTTTCTCTTATGTCCAAATGGTTTGTAAATTATACACATTAAAATGTTAATATTACAGGATCATATCAAAGAAGAAGTGATTTAAGAGGAGATGAAGAAAGCATTAAACCTATTGTCACTTGCTCGGTTAGCATGGCAGAAATGCTACCATAAAAGTTGGATTTTACATTCTCTTTCGCTTTTCCTCACAACTTCACTCTAGTCAAGCGTTTATATCAATGTTAAATGAAACATGTAAAAGTCAAAATTGCTTTCTCTTATGTCCAAATGGTTTGTAAATTATACACATTAAAATGTTAATTGTTACAGAATCGTATTAAAGGAGAAGTATGTTAAAGATGATGATTATGAGATTGATTTTTTTGTATTGCGGGTGGAGCTAGAAAGAGAGTTCCAACTGGAACTTTAGTGCATTTTGTAGAGAAAGATGCTCATGCTTCAGAACCGAGAAATCGAGCATGATAAAGTGAAATGGAAACACTATGGGCCTGATCAAGCTACATGGGACATGGCATATCACATGCGGGCTATGTATCCTTCCTTATTCTTTGGTTGAGAAAATGTTTTGGCATGTGTTTTGGTATATGTTGGTATGATGGTCGGTATATGTACATATGTATATGGATGTAAATTCTGCCATGAGCTATGTTATAAAGATCCAATAAGTGTTGTTGATGCCATGTCATTATGATGTTATAATTGTCATGTAGTCATGTTGGTTTGCTTCTTAGCAAGTTGATCATTATAAATACTCCAACGAGCTAATTTATAAAGCTCCATGGGAATTATGTTTTGCTTACAATAGTCTTGTTTATTGTAGGTGTTGTTGAACACCGAGGACAACGTTCCTCAAATGGGGAGGGTTCTGTAACAACTTTCGTGAAAATTCCATGTAATAAAAGTTAATAAAGGTAAAATAATAGCCAAGGTCTTGGGACATGTATTCCAAGCTGAATGTTGGGAAAAACATCCTATTGTGGGCGTTCATATGGTTTATCCTGAATATGGAAATTTTCAAAGTCAATAGCTAAGGCTTTGGAGAGACAAAGTGGCATTAATTTTCATTTATATATGAAAATAATGGAAAATAGGAGAAAAGGGATGTGAAAGGTCACATGTTTCATGTGAGGAGGAAAATGAAGGAAAATAATAGAAAATTGAAAAAATTAGAGGCCTTATTAATAAAAAGGCTTATGAGGATTAGTACACAGACTTTTGTCATTTCTGTTTTGGAGATTTCGTTATATTCTCTCTCTCTCTCTCTCTCAAATTCTTGGACACTTAGATTTTTCTTGGAGCACTCTTGGAGAGTCTGGCATACTTGAAGTTTTGGAGCAAGAAGGAAAATGAAGTCTAGGAAAACACAAGAGGACATTCAGAGAGCTACAACGGGTTTTTATTGTAGGTACCAACTTGCATGTATGTTTTCTTCACTAGTGTTGGCATGCATGTAATATGCATTTGGTTTCATCGTCATGATTTGTAACTGACATGGAGGATTTCCTGCATTAACAGTGGATTTTCCTAGCCTTTCAATTTCCTAGATAGACATGGTGTCGTGGGTTCATTTCAATTTTTTTCTTGTTGGTTGTAATCTGCCTTTAGTTGTGGGTTGAGTTACTAGTTCCTAGAGCCTTGGATGGAAAAATACTTTGGAGCCCTGTAATAGCTTGGATTGAGTTACTAGACTTAGATCCCTTATTGGACAAACGCTCTAGAGCCCTTAATGGGTTGAGTTACTAATCCTGGAGCCTTGGTTGGAAAAACACTCTGGACCCCAACAATAGCTATGGGTTGAGTCAATAGTCATGGAGCCTTGGTTGGAACAAACGCTTTGGAGCCTTGGTCTTCAGTGAAGGCCAATCTGGTGATGGTTGTGATGTCCAACCGTGAGGTTGAATCACTGGTTGAGGGTTGAGTTAGTTCAACATTTGAAAGACTTGGTTTGCTTTTGATGAATTTGTTTTATGAGATCCCACATTGATGCTTGGAATATGGCACAGGGTAACTCACTGAAGAGAGATTTGGTTTAGTCATGTCTATGGTCGGGTGGAATGTGGAAGTCCCAGACTTGGTTTCATTTCACTTATCGCAATAAGAGATCTTTTCCTCTTGTATTGATGGGCAAACATTCTTGTTATTATGAGGCTTATATGGTTGTTATATTCTTGTCATTTATGTAGTTTATATGATGGTTATGAATGTTTTATATGCCAGTAATGGTGTATGGAACTCATCATGTTTTCATTTGTAAATGAAAGAACAATGTATCTATGACCAAATATATGATACATTGATAATATAGTTAATGTGATGAGGGAATAACGCTTTTTAGTGATTCTCAGATAAGTATGAGATCACTATGCTAAGATCTGTTGTTTAAACCTATAAAATACATATTTGTGACATGTTTGATGAAATGTTTGTCATGGCTAGTAGTGGTCCAGTCAAGTTCTTGTTAAAGTGTTTCCACTTACATCATTATTGCATTATTATGTTTCATTCCTTAAAGTGTCATGGAGTTCTGGGAAGTGAACTTAGCTCTGAGCCTGAAAAAGTGGCATAGAAATCATGGTCATGGACTCAGAACTACATGGAAAACTTCCGAGTTGCATGCACATCCATGTTGTGCGAGCGACTAGAGGTTTCTAGTCATGCTCTTACCCATGTCAAGGGAGCGACCGGGGGATTGATGCATTAAAAACTCAGTTTGATTTAAGGGCTAGCCTCCTCAAAGGTTGTGATGGATCCTTGGTGTCTTGTAGTAGGTGCATAAGGTTTGTGTTCTTGTGTTCCGTCAATTCCAATTCCTTAATTGTTACATACGGAGTTGAATCATATCATAGTAACTCTTTGTCACATGTTTACCTTAGCTGGTCGGTTATCTGGGTAGAGGTGAGAAGTGGTTGTTACATTTCTAAACGAAAACAAATTCAGAATGATGTGTTTTCTATTGTAACTCATCTTGCTGAAGTTGTGACTCAAGCTACAAGAAATCAATCTTTTCCTATGAATTACATAGACATATTCTAATATTAAAAAGAGATCCTATGTTGATTTTTACCATCCCTTCGGTAGTGGAAAAAATGAGGTATGGAGCAACTCGAATGTATCACCAATTTTAGCCATTTTTTAAACAACTTAAGCTGAGCAAAAGTAACCTTTTTGGTGTTGCCTCTTCCCTCTGGAAAATTTTATCCACAATTGTTTTGAAGGACTTAGGAGAGCTATTATTTTCAACTGCTAGAAGCTAGGAAAATTTGATTGAAATCTCGTTGGAAGCCAAATAGCTTTGCAAAATTTGGTGTTGTAACCGATCCTCCGAAAATAGAAATCCTCAATAGTGAACCGACGTCTTGTATATTCCAATACAACGTTCAACACATATAACTCATATGTGAATGAAATTCACGTAATTCGAAACATATGATTGGAATGCATGGCATGACAGACTTTATAAACGAATTCAATGTTGTAAAGTTTAAACCATGGTAATGAATAGTCCAACCCTATTATTGTTCAATGCTTATGAAAAAACATGCACATAGCAGGTAATGAAACGATATCAATCAACATATAAACTAAGGTGTATGTAACTTAAGGGAATTTAAAATACGCACAGACTTTAACGCTCCAACCAACACTCACGACGTTTAACGCATTTTGAGATTCAAGTAGTATCCAACGTGTACAACACACATACGGACTAGGCATCTTTTCCAATGATAGTTTACCAACATATATACAACATGCACCATAAAAAAACATTAAGGAGTCAAGGCATATTTAAATTCTTTAACGCGTCATGCATAGACCATTGAACGAATAAACAAAAACATCAAGGAGTCAAGGTATATTTAAATTTTTTAACGGGTCATGCATATAGACCATTGAACAAATATTGAATGTAGGATTTCAATCAACGCATTGAAAATAATGCTTTCTTGGATCATCATACGCACAGATACTCGAGGGACAACACCAGGCTGCTTAATGCAGAGTATGAACACAATCAAATAGAGTTTTGTCCAACGATGAACTAGAGTTCAGGACCAACGTTCTAACCGAACCAACATTCTATTGACCCAGCCAACGCCTTCCACCGTGTGAAACCACATCAAATCGAGTGGAGTGTTCTTTTTAATGGCCACAGAAACCACGTTACGGTCAGTACCACTTTGTATGGCAGAACACGAGGCCGCTCCTTCAGCTATGAAGTCACTGCATTCGACATGCAACTCTAGTTGCTCCTTCAATACGGCGACCCACGTAACTTGGGATCCTTCAATAAGTATGACTCCAAAGTTGTGTATGTGTGCCCTCCTTACACCCGATGGCGGTGCACCCACAAGTGATTGAATGAAATATTTCTCAACATGTTTAGATGCATAGATCATGAGGCTTCCATAATGGTTTTAATCAACATTAAGACAAAGCCAATGTAGTACACAACTGTTACAATGGAAATAATTGATATAAGTGATTTTTTTTTTTTTTGTGTGGTTGAATGAATTATTTCTCCACATGTTTAGATGCATAGATCATGAGGCAACCATAATGGTTTTTTAATCAACATTAAGACAAAGCGAATGGAGTACCCAACTTTTACAATGGAAATAATTGATATATGTGTGAATTTTTTTTTGAGATTTAATCCAAGGCACAAATACTATGAACAAAAAAGGAAGTTATGCTTCAATTTAAAGAAAGTGTCAGGGAAGGGGAAAATTTAGAACACAAATACCACTTCATGTGTATTTACATTACAATTTTCGTAAAACAAAAGTAAAATATGAAGTAAAAGAAACATTGAGAGATTAACAAACCATGTGCAGTTGGGGATAACAAATCATGTAGATTTGCACTGTAGTGTTATAGAGACACTAACCATGTCGGAGATAATCTTCACAGGAGATCCTAAAATAGGCCACACAGGAGTACGTTACCATATGGCACTTGTACGCAGAGAGAAATAAACATTGATGAAAATAGTTATGAGGACCATTTAGAATTCATTATTGTGAAAACAAAGAATTGAATACAAAAAATAAGGTACTAGTTTTAATGAGAACATAGGGCAGAACTGTCACATAGAGAAAGGCAACAAAACTAGTGGCTCACACTTAACCATCGTAGGAGTACTTCCACTCTAATATCCACATGGTCTCTTGACTCCAATGACCTTTGAAATTCCACATCATAACCCTTAGCAGATTATGTGTTCAATAAAAGGTGTTAAACCTAGTATTAAATCTATAGTGAAATTAATATATCATTTAGGTGGTAGCCGAAGGATTTCTTCCTTAAACATGTCTCTAAATTCCCTAAGGACTGTAAAGTCTTCAAGACTCAGTTTGCCATTTCCTTCTATTGTATCAATCAATTAAAAAACATAGATTTTATGGCCCTTCCTAGCACACTTCTTCATTTATAATATAGAAATATATCGTAAAAGTATGGGCTTGTGTATTCCCTTGATTTTTCGTGCATTCCACTCATCATCCACACAGTCAAAGGTCTTAAATAAGAAATTTAGAACCACTCCATGCTTCTCTAGCTAGTCCATACTGATCAACACGCCATCTTATCCCAATGGAAAGACATTCAAATTTACAGCAGTTTGTAGTCCATTAATTTCTAAAACACAAACGAGAATAAATTATGGGACCTTCCTTTTGGTCCTGGTGGCCAACTACACTAATCATTCTTTCCTTGTTTCATTTTGATTAATTTACAACTTTATACTACCTTAGGTGATACATACCTCTAATTAAAGCCTTTTTTTAGAATGAATTTAATAGGTTTAGTATTTAACTTACCACTTGTTTGACCATTGTGGGTTGATGTTCTAACTATTGGTCATTTAAGCCTACACTGATCCTTGGAATTTATCTCACTACATCATTGACCATGGATGCCTCTTGGATATGGTGTATGGATGATCTATCATTTCCTTTTCTATGTCGGAAATTTCGGCCGAGATGAGGTTCTCTACATGCCCAACATTTTAGAGATTCCCTAGTGAAATCCCCATTATTATTTTTGAAGCCTTCTAACTATGTTTCACATTTGGGCTTATCGTGTTCTAATATGGAGTTTACAGGGTTGAAATGATTTGTGTTTAGCCTGACCTGTTCTAAGTCGATATTCCCCTTTCCCTTAATTAGTGTCCTCTCCATATCTGTAGTGGGATCCACAATGACTGAGTGGGGAATATACACCGCCCTTATGTTACAAGTGGTTCTCCCTCCCTCACCCTCTTCATATGCTAGACATTTTATCGACACTTGGATTTTGGATCAACGATGGTCACCAACGATTGATGTGGGAATGACAATGGTTTTTGGGTACCAGGACGACCAACTCTGAACCTAAGGGCACAATTGTGGTTGTTGGTTACGTGTATGGCATATTTCCGTTTCCTCAGAAGAGCATGATAAGACTAGGGTTCAGACATGCTCTAACAGTTCTGGTATCTCGAGTGCTCATTGTATTACCTTCGTTTGTCAACTCTTCCCTTGGATCTGCGTATTTTTTTTCTCTATTACTATTGTATGTTGCTACAAAGATATTCATTCCAAGCATTAGTCGACCCTTCCCTTAGCTTTGTGTATTCTCTTCTTTTTATTTACTATTGTTGGCCCTCCCTTGGCTTTGTGTATTCCCTTTCTCTGTTACAAGATGTTCATTATGACATATTTATTCATCGACCCTTCCCTTGGCTCTATGGTTATGATGTAGGAAAATTATGTCTCCAAATGGGGTTTCCATTGTATTTTTTTCTCTTCCTTCCATTCTAGAGTGTTCTTCCTCTAATCGATTACTATTATCTACTATCTTTTCTTACTTCCCCTTTCCCCTTCCACATTTGAAACTGCAAGTGTCAATGACATATATTAGCCATGTTTCTTTTCTTCCTTTATGAATTTTATCCCTATTGTGGCAGTAATTCTATTGCACTTTTTAACTTCTTTTCTAGGTTTTTGATAATGTTACAGGTACTGTTAATAATTATATTTTTACTCTCTAGTAAATTTTGGTGTTGTCTTATTATAATTTTTTTTTCATTCTATTTAAGTTGTTAATGGCTCCTTGGTGTGGCTTGGCAGGGCTTTCGCCTCTTGGAAGCAAAATTATGTTAATATCGAGTGACGGTCCAATGGGGAGAGGTAATCCAACCACAAACCCACTCCCGAATGAAAGGATGGATTCTTGCATGTGTCTTATGTTTGCTCACTCTATATACGTGTAGTCTAAAAAAACCGCAATTTTTCCTTGAAAATAATAGAAATTCCGACATGATTTTGAGAAAATCCGGCATAAATTTTTGAAAATCTCGGCTACAAGTGTCAATCTTCAGGATTTTGGGTGCTCCAAGAATTCTTGATGGTGTTGAGTTCATTTCTTCCATCAAAAAATTATTTAAACACCCCCATAGTCAAATTTATTGAAGAATTTTTCACCGGATTTCGACGAAAAATTCACCATCTATGTGAAATTGTGGCTTCATTAGAGAACACCCTCTATATATAACTCTTTTATTTTCCACCTATCTCTTGTAGAGTCATATAACTTGATGTAAGTTGTATATGTAATGTTGAGAGAGGAATTAACATCTTAAGACTTAGTTATTTGTATTTGTGAATTCATTAAACATTTGTTATTATAATATGAAAAAAATATATATAGATATATATAGATAATCTTCATAGTAAAGCATGATTTTAAACAACATCTAAAATATCTTTATAGAAAAAAATATGTAAAGTTTATGAAACATTAAAAATAAAAAAAATAAAACTTAATCTCAAATCTTATTTTACAAAAATAATATTAATTTTAAATTATATAAATTTATGTAGTTTAATAAGTAAAAAATAAAACATTTAAATAAATTAGCTTCATTATAAAACATGGCTATAAATTTTAAAATAAGCAAAAATATAAACAATATATAAAATATTAGAAAATGAAAAATGCTCTTTTTAAAATGTTATTGTACAAAATAAGAAGCACAAATTTCACAAACTATGTAAATTTCACACAAACTGTAAAAATGTTTAATGGGAATAATGTCAATATCTTTTCGCTTGTACTCGTTGTTTGTCCTCGCTAATATGAGGTCAAATTGAGAAAAGAAATGAGTAGAGTGTTTCATGTTGGAGCGAAGGGAGAAAAATGTAGTTATGGTCTTTTTCTCTTACATTTAAAAAAAAAATGCTTGCGTTTTTAAGAAATAACTGAATTTTATTTTTTGAAATTTCGGTAATAGAAAATTTAATTTTTTTATTATAATAATAACAATAAATAAATTTTAAAATTAGATTTTTAATTTGATATTAAAATAATGAAATAAAATTTATAAAAAATAAATAAAAGCAAAAGTTTAAAATTTGTTTTCTATTCAATTATAAAAATGTAGTATTAAAATATTTTTGTAAATTAATAATGTTTATTAACAACAATTTAATTAGCGATTGTTGTGTGATGAATTATTCTGCAAATCATGAAATTTAAAGTGTTATTTAATTGGGCTGCTCTCTACAATATGCTATGATGGAAATGTGGGTGAGTATATGCTATGATGGAGATGTGGGTGAGTAGGTGAATGTAAAAATTTATAAATAATAAATCTATACCATTCAATTTGCTATTTTGTAATCTTATTTTTATTAATACAATTTAAACAGTTTTTTGGAGGGAAAAAATATTATATCTATATCAGGTTAAAACAAATTAAAATAATAATGAATTATATTCTTAACCATGACATTATAAAACATATAATTATTCAACATGTAACAACTTAATAAAATTAGGATGAGTTACTACTCTAAAAATAATAATTATAATAAAATATGATTAAAATTTAATTAATTTAATAAATTATTACTAAATGAGTATAGATTCATTTTAACCGTTGATCCAATATGAGTGGGAAGGGATAGATCTCAACGTATATATAGTGATTTTCTCTTTAAGTATAATTTTTCATTGTTTAAATTGTATTTTTGAATATTATATAAAATTCAAGATTTAAACTTGTAATTCAAAAAAAATTGTTAAATTGCAGAGAAAATTGACAAAAAAAAATGTAGGCGAAACAAAACACACCTAAATATAAAATAATGAGAATATTATCTTTTTCAATTTATTTATATGATATATACATAATTTCTTTTAAACAACATATCATATATAAATACATTAAAATGTTGTACATAATATGTTTGATCTATGGACTACATTGTCCACATTATTCTTATTTGTACATATTTGATATTTTTCATTTAATTTTTCAATTTTCAATTACTTTTTATTTTTGGACATTGAATATATTGTTATATAGTAGATTAAAATAATTTCTTTTAAATTATATATATATATATTCAAATAGTTTACTTAAATCTTGGGTTCAAATATTTTTGAGAAGTATAAGTTTAAGTGCCTTACTCGCACTTTTGTTTTCTAATTCTTTAGTCTCCCTTTAAAAATGATAGTAAATTATATTAAGGCAAGTGGATATAGAAATATTGATATATCCACTGACCATGTTGAGGTTTGGATCATTGATGTTTTATAATGCTTCTAATTAAAACTATCATTTTTTTTTTTTTATTATAACCCACATTTTTTTCTATCTGAACAATATTTTATTTTTATTTTAAAAGGAACACCCATCAAATCCACTTTAAAAAAGGACACAATTATACATCACCATCATACTCGCTACAAAATGCACCTCTCTAGAAAAAAGTTCTAGCAATTGTACCAGATGTTGCAAAAGAAACCTCGCAAGTCATAAATTATAGAAGCATTGTGACATACAAAAAAAAATTGAAGATAAAAATTAGTAAACAAAATTTCATTTTGTTGTCTTAAATAATAAGTAGCAGTTTCATGTGAGATATTAAATCCTTGAAGGTGTCCATTGCGCCATATAACTGAAGTGATAATTCATTCAACAATATAGAAACTCTTTGAGGTCCTTGTGACCCAACTAAAATTTTATAATTGTCACCACATCGAAAATCCTTGAGTAACAAACCATTATAGAAAAAATCACTTGAGAAATTTTTGGGTCTTGTCTTTTCAGGCATATAATAACATCTTGAACCACTTGAAATTTGAAACCCATATTATGTCTTTTGTGGCACATAACCATACCAGTTTTCACCATACCAAGTATAAAAACCTCCAGGAAGCATTGAATGAGTCCCGCATGATTCCTCGGAATACGAATACTTGAATACTCTTAAAGATTGCTTAATGGAAAAAGAAAATGAAACTTTTAGAATCTTCTTTCTGTGAGCATGTTTATAATTCCCCATGCTTCTTTATTATTAATTGTAGTGCATCAAAATCACCATGACTTACAGTTGTTTGAAGAGGATTTGGTGTTGTATTGTTTCCAGATGTTATTGTAGCACCACCATCTAATTTTTTTCGACAACTGAACAATTTACACTACATCCATTGAGAGTAGTGTCTTGTTTTAAATCCCAATGCATAGATTTATTTCCATCTTGATATCTGTCATTTACTAGAGCAACATATGCTAACAAAACATCTAGAAGTGCATCATCATTTTCCTAGACAACTCAAATAGAAGGAGGCAAATAATTTTTTGAATTAGCATTCCAGCTCTAGACAAATTGGAGAATATATTCTATGATTTTTCTTGTAAGTATAGACATGTATGATGGGTACTTTACATGAAATAGACATTAAAAATCCTCTATAAGGGGACTCCCTTATTTTTAAGTCTCTTAATGGGCTCATAATATAAATAAAATGTTAACATTCCACTTTTTAAACTCCCTTTTCAATGTATGGAGCATGGTTTTTCGGGAAATGATCAATGGTTTTCATGCTGGAAAGAAACTGAGATAACTTTGTAAGAAAACTATAATCGTGAGCGATTTTCCTGTCACAGGAGCATGAGAAATAATGAAACATACAACATGATCAGTACATGATGATTCATCCTTTCATCTGGGATTAATGAACCAACAATGTTTCTAAACAAGCATTCAAATCCCCATTTATGGTGACCACTCATTTTCTCATCCAACTGCAGAATAAATTTCCATACAGAATTGGGTTTCTCAAACAAATCATGAGTCTTGAAGGATGGGAATCCCTTTAAGGAATCCAAAATGGAAATTTCCATGTCCCTAGAACAATTATCCTTGTGCACTTGATAGCTTTAAATGCTTATGCTTCTTTTTGAATTCCATGCTCCTAGCCGATTTAGGGTCAGAGAATATGCAATAACACCTTTTTCCTATTTTAACCAAAAACTAAATTATTTTTGATGTCCAATGAAAAAGTATCTATATCATGTATTTACTTACAAATAGCTGAAATATGTTACTTATCTCTACTTCTTCATCTAAGACAAGCTCATGTCCATCAATGCACAAATTATTTTCTTTATTTTTTTCTATTTACTTCCATCGATTAGTGAGGTATTGTTGTGTTTCCTGACTCCTATGTCAATCAACAAATGAAATGCAACGATAATAAACAAAATCATCAAACAAAAAACACAGCTACATTGAAAACTTCTGTAATTATTCTATATCTATTGGGTATCTTTGGGTATTTTTTCCATGTATCTTAGAACAATGTTCTTACATAAAAGAAATCCAAAACCTTATAGTTCTATTAATTGATAGTATCACAATTTCTATCTAGGTCAATATTTTTTTTCACTTCGGTCATTGGTTCATGTCTTCTCTCCCAATAGGTAACAATTAAGAATAAAAGTTCTTATATTTAAGGATTAAATTCAACAAAGTTACTATTTGAAATACCCACATGCTTGGTTTTAGTGTTTAAAAATATTTATACTAAAGGGGCATATACACACACATCTCAGATTGATCAAAGTGCATGCATGCATGCATTATTGTATTCTTACCTATAGCAGTTTTTGCACATGGGATTTAAACATGCCAGGTGCTAAGCCTTATCTAATGTATACCTTGCAATGGGTACAAGATTGGTGGATGTCTGAAATGGGACATTAACACCTGAACATTGCCTTATCTTTGAAGTTGACCACTTTATGGGACATGATATTGGTTCCTTTTTCAGAATAATTAACTTTCACTGCCGAGATATGCCACAAGTTTGGATCAAGAACTATGGATATCATTCATCATATTTGATATTCCTATTTCAGTGTTTTACACTTAGGCCTTGAAATTTTCTCTGAAAAAAGGGCATTGCGAGCACTCTATCTAAGGTAAATTTGTGTAGGTTGCAATGCTTGTTACTGATTTCTGTAACTGTGTTGTCAGAAGGTGGTGATAACCTAAACTTTGAAGAGCCAATCACAAATTATGAATTTTCATCTGATGTAAATTCCCACAAACTCAAGCTTTTCATTTCTGAGATTGTGTTTCTCGTAACTTCCCAAAAGGCTATAACATTCTTTGAATAAGCCTAAAAGGATTATTATTCCATCATGGTATGAAATTTGGATGGGTACCCACCCCTTGAGCTTATCTAAGAACAATAAAATGGGAGCTCTTCCCAAGAATTTCATTGTTTGGTTGCCTTCACTCTATGGAAACACTGCTATATCTACGAAGAAGCATAATGAGGCCTTTAAAGGCGCTCTCAAAAATAAAGGGGTTGAAAAACATGAGGCAATTTTTGTCAAATTGTTTGTTAAAAGCCTTAAAGGTGATGCTAATGAATGGTATAATATCCTTCCTGGTCATTCTATAAAAAGATGGGATGGAATGATTAAAGGCTTCCTTACTACATGGGAAGTGAAAGTTGACAACGAGTTCATGTTAAATCAGTTGCATGAAATCAAGAAGGAAGACAATGAAATTGTCCTTCAGTTCAATCTCAAGTTTCATGCAGTCGTTGAGAAGACCCGTGATGAGTTATATCTTAAAGATGCTACAATTATTTTATATTATGATAATGCCTTTGAGGGACAATTTAGTTAAGGTTGTTTAGTTGATGTGTCATTTTAGTAAGTAGTCATGTTGCAAATTGGATTTCATCATCTAAAAATAAACCCTCACTATTCTAAATGCATCTAGAATGATACATGATGCCAAAGAAAGTGGGTACACAGGTACAACTCCCAACATAAGCAAGGGAATCATGCCCTTTTTTGCATCGACCTATACAAATTTTTTTTTTTCAGAATATGGATAAATGTAAGGGAGAGTGTACCATTTTTTCCTAGTATTATGTAGTGGACAATGTAGCATTTTCCCCCTGTATTTTGTAATGACTATTCACTAGGAAAGAAATTTATGGAGTTGTTTTGTGTCTCAAATATGGTTACAGTATTTAGGATGTCTGAAATTGGTTATAATTGTCTTGACCTTTTTGGATAACTTGAAATGCTACCAGTGCTAGATTAGGTCTCTATAGTATTATTATTTGTCAGTTTTGAAGAATCTATAGTGTATTGATATCATCCGGAAATTATATGAATCAAATGTTCGATTCCAAATAAAAAAGAAATTGCTCCATCCTTTTGGTTGCATTTCCCAAGGTAAATAAATTATGTTGGAATTTAAGCATTGAATTTGTCTACTTAACAAACAACCACCAAAAAATAGGATGCATTTTTTCTTGGAAGTGGACTTTGCAGAATGATGATGTGGAAGTGCATTTGGGCATGCAATTTTTGCATAAGTAAAGTGACCTCAAATAACCTACCTTCTGCGTAGGATTTTGCAGTTGTCATAATTTCAAGGTTTCATCTTCCCTTCTTCTAATTCCGTGTGATGACCACCAATCTAAATTGATGTGGACCTCTTTTGCATCGAAGAAGAGTTTCCCATGTTGTGATGAAAATGTGAAATTGAAATCGGTCCGAAGGAAACAATTGGTTTCTAAAATTGAGGTTCCATCTAATATTAGTTTATTTCCCATGAATAACATCTAAGATGAAAATGAAGGTGGTGATAACTTAAACTTTGAATATCCAATCACAAATTATGAATTTTCATATGATGTAAATGCCCAAAACTGGAGCCTATGATTTCTGAGATTTTGTTTCCCATAACTTCCCACAAGGCTATCACATTATTTTAATAAGCATAAGAGGATTATTATTTCACCATGGTTTGAAATTTGGATGAGTACGGGCCCGTTAAGCTTACCCGAGCATAAGGAAATGATGAATCTCTTCCCCAGAAGTTCAAAATTTGGCTTCCTTCATTCCATGGAAACACCACTATATCTGCAAAGAATCATAACGAGGCCTTCGAAAGATGCATTAGTGACTGGTCTGATAGGTTGGGTGGAGTATCATTGTGAGGTGTGAGTTCTGTATTTCCCATCTAAAACACATATAAGTATTTTTTTATTTTTTTCGAGTTAGATGGTAACCACACTGAATGGATAGAAGGAAAAATACTGTCCATTTTATGTAAAAGTGAAAATTTATTAGCATAAGTTTTTTCTGTCAATATTTATATATGATAGACCTCTCTATAAGTATATGTCAGGACTGTGCTGAGTGTGTGGACTTGGAAAATTTTATTAACAAAGACAAGTGGGACTAACTAGAAATATGAACCCAGAGGACATGTTAACTTCAGGCTTCGCAACTCAGGTATATCTAAGTAGTATTATTGTGGAAAAATTTCTATTGTAATAAAACACGAATGAAACAATCAAGCTAGAATGAAAATATGTTTGAAACTAAATCAACATGGATTATAAATAACTCAAACAAGCTAAAACATTGTCTTTACAACTAGATAATAATTTTATCATTCCTACCATTCAGAAGTTTGGTGAAATACCACGTTGTATAGAATCAAGAAATAGTAAATCATAATTCAAATAATAAAATTTATTTGTAACCATTCAAGCCTTGTGATAGGTAGAAATATTAAAGAAACTCTCATTAATTGGACAAAACCCCTTGTAGGAGGGTATCAATGAAATGAAATTAACTAAAATCTCCTCATGCATTCGTAAGAAAATCAAAGGATCAGTTTCACACATCAACCCAGATATATATTCATTCTATACATAGATTCATAGAGTCTAAACTTACAATTATTGCAAATTAAATTGAAGGGGGTTGCTACAGCTTTGAAATCCCTAATGTTTATACAAATGGAAATACATCGTGAAGAGAATTCATAACACTCTATATTAAAGAAATTAAAAATAGAGTTGAGAACTCCATAAGTAACCCATTCGAACCCTAGGTCAAGTATTGAACCTGCAAAGCCTTACTAACAGTACTTGAAGTAAACCTTCTAACAGGAGGAGGCCTCAGAACCTCTTGAAAGGAGAAAACAACGATAGAATACATGTAAGGAGAAGAACTAAAGTTGGTTGCAAGAACCTAACACACGAAAAAAGTATGAACACCATAGAAGCAACTAAAACATATCACCTGTCAACATGAGCTGGGTTAATATAAACAACTTTAGATGGAAAATGAGAAATGGATATTAAAACTGTAGTGGAATTGAAACAAAAATTTACCTGTAATTGTGGGCTTTCGATCTGCTTTGAATACCTACAAGAAATTGTAGATCAACTGGTTACATATGTAGTAGCAGAGTCTAGCCAATAGGGAGAAAATTAAGGAGAACCAACATACCTCGTGATAGTATCCAGTTTATCTCATACTGAGGTAAGTAGGAAATCATATTTGCAAAGGTGCAGTTCCTAACTCCAGTCATAGAGATGGGATGTCGCGGACACAAAAGAAAATGTGAGCCTTCATTTAATGGTGGGGATTCAACCAAAGGAGACCATGAAATTGTGGCCATGAAGCATAATAATGATGAGGAAACAATAAACAATTAATTCCATCCCCTCTTGAAAACTAGGGTGCCAAAGCCCCTCATTAAACCGCATTAATTCTTTCGCTTGGTAGGAGGGCTTAGACCAGTAGACACAGGAGAAAGGAGGTCGATTTCTATTCATACTTTCTTCTTGTCAATAAAAAAAGTGGAGATCTAATAATGAAACGCGTATTATCCCGTATCAACAAAGGGAATAACATTAAACCAATATGAAATTTGACATACTTGTAGAAGCGAAACCTTTGCAAGCCAACCTAGAAGCTCTCATGTCGCACTGAGGAGGATACTTAATTGAGGGTTTTACAACCCAAGTAAAAAAGAGGCCCAAGCCAAATTGCATCAAATATCAACTGGAAATAATTAAACCTTATTAAGCTCTAGAGACTGGAACCATGGGAACCAAAAAACCGTTTTATGCATAAATAAAATCTCCTCAGCAATGAGAGATTATTGACGGATGATTACAGACTATAAGTGAATAAGAAATCAGGCATGGCAGCTATAAAAATTCAAATCAATGGGCAATGATAACCCAATTGTCTAACAAAGGATCAAACGACACAAATTATGAAAAGAAGACAACTAGGGAATTGTTTTAAAAAATAAACTCTCTACGGTGTAATTATTAAACTTGATATATATAAATAAAGAATAAATACATATTCAACATATTTTTCAGTGGGTACAAGATTGGTTGATGTCTCCAAAGGGATTTTAACACCTCAATATTGCCTCATCTTTGAAGTCAATCACTTTATGGGATGACATATTGGTTCATTTTTCAGAATAATAACTTTCTTTACCGGGATAAGCCACAATTTGGGATTAAGAATTATAGATATCATTCATCATCCTTGATATTCCTCTTTCATTATTTTACATTTGGGTCTTGAAAGTTTCTTTGAAAAAAGGGCTTTGTGAGCACTCTATTTGAGGTAACTTTGTACAAGTTGCAATGCTTGTTACGGATTTCTGCAAGTGTGTTGTCGGAAGGTGGTGATAACCTAAAATTTGAAGATCCAATCACAAATTTTTAATTTTCATCTGATTTAAATTCCCACAAACTCGAGCTTGTGATTGATGAGATTGTGTTTCTCGTAACTTCCCACAAGGCTAGCACATTATTTGAATAATCATAAAAGGATTATTTTTACATCATGGTATGGAAGTTGGATGATTACAAGCCCCTTGAGCTTACCTAAGAACAAGGAAATGATGAACCTCTTACCCAAAAGTTCACTGTTTGGTTCCCTTCACTCCATGGAAACACTGCTATATATGCAAAGAAGCATAATGAGGCCTTCAAAGGTGCTCTCAACGATAATAGGGCTTACGAACATGAGGCAATTTCTGTCAAATTGTTTGTTAAAAGCCTTCAAGAAATGCTAATTCATGGAATAATATCCTTCCTGGTTGTTATATAAAAAGTTCGAATGGCATGATTAAAGCCTTCCTTACTACATGGGAAGTGAAATTTGACAACAAGTTCTTGTTAAATCAATTGCATTAAATCAGGAAGGAGGAGAATGAAACTGTCCTTGAGTTCAATCTCAAGTTTGATGCAATCATTGAGAAGACACCTGATAAGGTATATCCTAAAGATGCCAAAATTATTTTATATTATGCTAATTATTTTGACGGACAATTTGGTTAATGTTGTTTAGTTAGATTGTGTCATTTTAGTAAGTAGTCATGTTGCAAATTGGATCTTATCACCTAAAAAATAAACCCTCATTGTTCTAAATTCATCTAGAATGATACATGATGGCAAAGAGAGTGGGTATGCATTTAAAACTCCCAACAATAAGCAAGGGAAGCATGCCCTTTTTCACATCGACCTATAGAAAATTTTGTTTCAGTATATGGGTATATGTAGTGGACGATGTACCATTTTTTCCCTATATTATGTAGTGGACAATGTACCGTTGTTCCGTTGTATTTTGTAATGAATATTCACTAGAAAAGAAATTTATGGAGTTGTATTGTGTTTCAAAGATGGTTACAGTCTTTGGGATGTCTAAAATTGGTTATAATTGTCTTGAAATTTTTGGATAACCTAAAATGCTACCACTACTAGCTTGAGTCTCTATAGTATTATTATTTGTCAGTTTTGAAGAATCTATGGTGTAGTGATATCATCCAAAAGTTATATGAATCAAATGTTGGTTTAAAAATAACAAAGAAACTACTCCATCCTTCTGGTTGCATTTCCCAAGATAAATAAACTGTGTTGGAATTTAAGCATTGAATGTGTCTACTTAACAAAAAACCACCAATAGATAGAATGCATTTTTCCTTGGAAGTGGACTTTGTAGGATGAGTAGGTGGAAGTGAAGTTGCGCATGCAATTTGTGCATAAGTAAAGTGACCTCAAATAACCTACCTTCTGCATAGGCTTTTGTAGTTGGCATAATGTTAAGGTTTCATTTTCCCTTCTTCTACTTCCATGTGACAGTCACCAATATAAATTGAGATGGACCTCTTTTACATTGAAGAAGAGTTTCCCATGTTCTGATGAATATGCAAAACTGGAATCGGTCCCAAGGAAATGATTGATTTCTAAAATTGAGATTCCATCTAATCTTATTTTATTTCCCATGAATAAGAGTGAAGATGAAAATGAAGGTGATGATAACCTAAACTTTGAAGAGCCAATCATAGATTCTGAATTTGCATCTGATGTAAATGCCCAAAAACTAGAGCCTGTGATTTTTGAGATTATGTTTTCTGTAACTGGACACAAGTCTAGCACATTATTTTTAAAAGAAAAAGAGGATTATTATTCCATCATGTTCTATAATTTGGATGAATATGATCATGTTAAGCTTACCCCAGCACAAGGAAATGATGAAGCTCTTCCCTAGAAATTCATTCTTTGATTTCCTTCATTCCATGGAAAAACTACTATATATGAAAAGAAGCATAATGAAGCCTTTAAAAGATGCAGTAATGATCGTTCTGATAGGTTGGGTGGAGTATCATTTTTAGGTGTGAGTTGTTTATTTCCCATTTGAAACACATATAAGTATTTTTTATTGTTGGTTAGATGGTAACCAAATTGAATGGATAGAAGGAAATATACTGTTCATTTTATGTAAAAGTGATGATTGATTAGCATAAGTGTTTTATGTCAATATTTATATATGATAGACATGTATATAAGTATATGTCAGGACTATGCAGGTTGTGTATACTTGGAAAATTTTATTAACAAAGACAAGTGGGACTAAACAGAAATATGAACCCAGGGGAAATGTTAGCTTTAGGCTCCACCACTAGAGCATACCTAAGTAGTCCTGTCGTGGAAAAACTTCTTTTGTAATAAAACACGAATGACACAGTTAAAATAGAATGACAAGATATTTGGAGCCAAGTCAACATGGATTATAAATAACTGAATCGAGCTAAAACATTGTCTTTACAACTACATAATAATTTTAGCATTCTTAACATTCATAAGTATGGTGAAATAAACTCTTAATTCAAATAATAGGAAATAGTAAATGATCATTCAAATAATAACATAAAGTTATAACCATTCAAGCCTTGTGATAGGTAGAAATATGAAATAAACTCTTAATTGGACAAAAACACTTGTAGGAGGTTATTAAGGAAACTAAATTAACTAAAATATCAACATGCATTCGTAATAAATTTAAAGGATCAAGTCCACGCAACAATACATAGATTAGTAGAGTCTAAACTTATAATTATTGCAAAGGAAATTAAAGGGAGTCGCTACAGCTCCAAAAACCCCAATGTTTATACAAATGGAAATAAATGGTGAAGAGCGTTCACGACTCTGTATGTTAAAAAAATTAAACAAAGAGTCAAACTTTCCATAAGGAACCCATTCAAACCCTGGGTCAAATATTAAACCCACAGAGCCTTACTGATAGTACTATAAGTAAACCTTGTAACTGGAGGTGTCCTCAAAACCTCTCGAAAGGAGAAAACAATGATAGAATACTTGTAAGGAGTGGAACTGAAGTTAGTTGCAAGAACCTAACACACGACAAAAGTATGAACACCATAGAAGAAACTAAAACATATCACTTGTCGACATGAGCTGGGTTAATATAAACAAGTGTAGATGGCCAATGAGAAATAATAAATAGATATTAAAACTGAAGTGGAATTGAAACAAAAATCTAGCTATAAATGTGAGTTTTCGATCTGCTTTGCATACCTGCCAGAAATTGCAAATCAATTGGTTACATATAATTAGCAGATTCCACCCAATGGAGAGAAAATTAAGGAGAACCAGCGTACCTCATGATAGTATGCGGTCTATCTCCAACTGAGGTAAGTAGGAAACCATGTTTGCAGCAAAGATGGGATGTCGCAAACACAAAAGAAAATTTGATCCTTCAGTTAATGGTTGGGATTCAACCAAAGGAGACCACGACAATATGGCCATAAAGCTTAAAAATGATGAGGAAACAATAAACAATTAATTCCATCCCCTGTTGAAAACTAGGGTGCCAAAACCACTCATTAAACTGCATTAATTTTCTGTCTTGGTAGGAGGAGCCTAGACGAGTCAACACTAGAGAAATGAGGTTGATTCCTATTCAAAATTTCTTGTTGTCAATGAAACAGGTGGAGTGCCAATCAGGAAACATGTATGATACTACATGAACAAAGGGAATACCAATAAATCATTAGGAAATTTGGCATACTTGTAGAAGCGAAACCGTTGCAAGCCGACTCAGAAGCTCTCATGTTGCACTGAGGAGGATACTTAATTTAGGGTTTTACAACCCATGTAAGAAAGAGGCCCAGGCAAAATTGCATCAAACATTAACTGGAAATAATTAAACCCTATTCAGCTCCATAGACTAGAACCATGGGAACCTAAAAACCCTTTTTTGCGTAAAGAAAACCTCTTTGATAATGGAAGAGTACTAAAGAATGATTATAGACAAGTTAATAAGCAGTGAAGCAGGATAGAAATCACAATTCAAATCAATAGGTAGTGATAACCCAATCATCTAAAAAAGATCAAATGACAAAATTATGACAAGAAAACTAGAGTATTATTTAAAAAAAAACAATTTACGTCGTAATTATTAAACTTAACATATAAAAATAAAGAATAAACATCATATTCAACATATTTAACTTAATTTTTTATTTAATTAAAATTTATCTTTTCCGAAACTTTAAAAAAATCAATAATTTCTATGTATTTAGATATAAAAATATTATTTATAACCATATAATATTGACAAACGCAACATCATCCATTGTCTAACAAAATAAATTCCAAAGACCCTTAGGAATTTTCAAAAAACAAGTATTATGGCTGCATAGATGTTATTTTGAAACAAACAAAATTTACATGATTATTCTTATAACGTTATAAAAATATTATTTATAAACATATAATATTCACAAAAGCATCATCATCCATACTTTCAAAAATTCATACAAGTATTATGACTGAATCATATTAACAAAAAGCATCATCAGCCATATTCATACAAGTATTATGGCTGCATGAATTTTATTTTGAAACAAAGAAAATTTACATAGATTATTCTTATAACGTATGCCATGGGACAAACTACTTGTGTACCCGGTCATGAACATGAAGATATATATATATATATATATATATATATATATATATATATATATATATATATATATATATATATATATATATATATTAGATAGATACAATTTCGACACGTTATATGACAAATAGACCCTATAATTCCAAACCGTGCAGCAGCAATTACATTTGGAGTAATCTCTGCAATACTATGAGTGGCACCATGTGACCATGCCGTTGTCTTGTGCGTAAGCTTCTCAGAAAGCGCTCCCATAAGCAGATGGCAAAAAACAGGAGTCTCAGTGTTAAGTACAGTCCAATCATCTATTTATTGATATTGTTCGAAGGAGTCACGAATAGGCGTATGGTCAAACTTACAGATTGCACAAGAAAGCTATATTGCCAACCTAGTAGTGTAGCGTGGCAGGTGAAGCCTGGTCTGGTTCATGCCTTTCAATATAGTAGATTATCGTTGGGCTTTCGTGGTTATGTTTTCCCACGTAAGTAGTTACGACTATTCCCTTATCCTGGGTGTCACGTTCCACCATTTTCTTGACACCACAGTTGCTATTCGAGCATCTGTAATAGTTCCTGCAAACAAACAATCCACTACTTAGCCCTGTTAATGAAACAAAGGAATTTTAATAACATAAAAGGTAGAATAGATGGTAATGAGGTGTATGGTTAAGTTATTTCATGTGATATGAAGGTTAGTGGTTCGAAATTCTATGGGGTATAAATACAATCATGTTAAAGATTGATGAAATTGGTGTAATGTTATTTTTCGGTGATTTCGAAAGCTTAATACTCTGGATAATTTATAATTTCTGAAGGTATAAACTCAAACCACTTTGACCAAAAAAAATCTCAAATTTAATAATATAACAACCTCGGATTGGGACTGTTCTTCAAAAATTTCCTCCCATACTTTCGCCACTTATGTTGAAATATTAAAGTCTACAACAACTTATAGCCATCTTGCAGAATGTCAGTTTCAGATCTGGTCACAAATGCATATTTCAGAGCTCCATCTGCCTTTCTCTTCTTGTTGTTCTTCTTACAGATTCTGTTCAAAATAGATAATTTTACCTTTCATTGCTCACATAAAATATTGTAAAAAATTCATATATCAGAGCACAGATCATCTTAGAAATTTCCATCTCAAGCTTTTAATCCTTCTACACGGTTAATAGATCTGAAGAAGGGTTAAGATGAATAGTTTTATAAGCTGCACATATTAGTTGCGAAAAAACTCCAAAGTAACAAACACTTACACTGTCACGGGAGGCTCCTGGGTTTGGATCACAGTAGAATTGTGATCTAAATGATTAGCCTGGATACATGGTACTGGATTGCTGGCGAAAGGGCACGCATAATCACGTTGGAAACCTGGTCCGGATTTGACAGTGTTAAAGTTGTAACACTGATCGCCCCCATTCTCACTTTTACATGAATGTTCAAATTGCTTCTCGAAAAGAAGAAAGTCTGAAATTTCAAACGCTTCGGCACCTTCATTCATGTGCTGCGAACAATTTGCTTCCTGCAGCGGCTGGGTTTGCCCCTTGCTGAAAATCTTATTGGCGGCTTGGAAATGGGCATATCTCGGATCAAAATTAGCCATTGCAATTACTCCACGAGTCTTCCTGAAACACTCAAAATCTTTTGAAGGGATTTGGAGGAGTAGGACACTGGCTTGTTACACCTACTGAAGCGTCCACGAAGCTTCACTGACTTGACTGGAAATGAGAAAGAGGTAAATAAACGCAGGTCGGCTTGACTTTGTATTCTTTGGACTCGCCTCGGCGTTTCCATGACGCTTTACTTGTGGAAGGTGAAGTGTGGTTTCCTAGCATTTTAGGTTATGATTGTGGCATTGGAGTATTCCGATTGAACAGTCTAGCTTAGGGTAGCCTAGAGTAAAAGAGAGAGTAATTTCGTAGGCACGCCTTATTATTATTATTTTTATTAATGATGTCATCGGTTTTGGATGAGGTGATCTGTTATTTGTATTTATTTATTTTTAAGTTTAACTTATCTATTTTTAAAATTTAAATTATTTAAAAGGATTTATAGTAGGTAAAATGTTTTTTATTATTTTAGATTTATTTCAATTTTGGATTTATAAATCTTAAAAGATTAAATTTTCCAAGGGTTTGTATTCTAAATATTTTTTTAAGATATGATAAAGATTTTGAAATAGAAAAAAAAAAAAAAAAACGTTGATTCTTAATAATATTATTTCATTTATATAAACTTCACATTTCTATATATATAAATCTTTATATATATATATGGATGTTTTAGAAAAAGGAAAAATAACCAAATATTTTATAATCGTTTCTAAGTCCAAATCGACAAGTCTCAATGTAACACCCATACATATAAGAAAAAAAAAAAAAAAAAAAAACTTCCTATACTAAAGTTAACCCATAATCCAAAGCTAACTTACTATTCATTACTAAAATATTTCAACACCATATGATTTTATTGTTTATTCCGTCGACATCAAACTTTAATTTATATCATACGACAAACATTACCACCGGGTGCTATTCTAATGTTATACTACTGCTAAGGCTTACCACACCACATAACTGTTTATACTGAGAATTGGTTCTCTTGAATTATATTTGGCACGAATTCTAGATATTCAATGCTGAGTACCCGACATTCATTTCAGTTGACAGGTGTGTGATCTGCTTAGATTTGTTGCGAGTTTTTATGGTCCTCTTTGTAATCTTCACCGTTGGATCTAGAGGGATCAATGGTGAATGCTTCGGTGGGAAATTGGCATAGATATTCTTGCCAACCCTCGCTGGAACCCTCTTTGTTACTGCTTCTGCATCGAGGATTCCTTTTAGCTTGAAAATTTTGCTTCGACTGAGGGTTTGCTCCGCTTAAGGGTTTGGTTCTTGGCGGTGGATTGAATATCTAAGCGAACTTGTTCATCAAATATAGCGGAGGAGGTGCCTCTGCCTCTCATCCTCCATCTTCAGGCTGGTACTCCGAATTCCTTATGGTTGTTCGAACCTCGGCGTCAATCCGGAGGGCTTCTCCTCTGTGCAATCCAGGTAACACATCAAGTTTATGCACTAGTTCTCAGTTTTTCTCTCTGGAATTTATCGCAGTTTACCTGCCACGAATTTGTAACTTAAGTTGTTTTTCTTCTGTTGATTCTAGCTACTCTTTTCGGAATGGAACGCGACGTCCATTCTTATAGGTATAGTGTTTTTATTAAGAGATCTCCAATTATTTTTCACTCTTCCTTTGCAGTGAAATCTTTCATGGAATTCTTGATTACTTATACAGAAAGTTATGTTTTTCTGTCGCTTGCAGATAGGTTCGTATATTAGAATGGCAGTTTTCCTTACAATAAGTCAATTTTGTTTTCCATCTGTTTATTCCAAGTTCTGAAATAGCTTACTTGACTCCCACCAGGTATGCTCTTAAGGATTTCGTGTAGTGGGAAAGGTGTATTTCTCCTCATGCATTTAACCCTGTTTGTGGGAATGAAGGGTTCTTCCCAAATCTAGTTTAACGGCTTCTCTAATGAACACAATTTCTATATAGTTATAATAATAAATGTTCTATCTTTCACTCTCGTGAAGACGTTTAGATGTTTAAACATTATTCTCTTATGAGAACACATATATTTTTACTTGCTATAGTTAATACTGAAACTTTAGCTTTCCGGGTTTAATTATTTTCATTTGTATCGGGAAAATATGTTGTTACAGTTTGTAAAGAAGTTCTTCAAGACAGTCTCAGATTCTGTTCTTAACGTAGGTTAACCGAACTATGGTTCTTATCTTCCATTTTCTTCAATATGTGAATATATTGCTTGCAGTGTTATGCTCTAGATTTCTATATCTATTATAATGCATTTTTTCTGTTTATTACCTTACCAAATTGTTTTTAGTTGAGGGTTATATTTTTAAAGGGTCTCATTACTTTCTTTACTATTAATGGAATATGAATATTTCTCTACTATTTTTATTGTTATATGAATATGAAGATTTCTCTGCTATTTTTATTGTTAAATGAATATGAATATTTCTCTGCTATTTTTACTGTACGAAATTTATTTTTATTTTTCGGGTGTCCGGACAACCGAACTACTCTATCCGAATATAGATACCAAGGTTAACGATGTGTACCGGGTTGGCGTCTCCTGCACCCAGTACCAACGGTTTTATGATACAATAAAGTTTCCAGTTGAATTCTTTGCTTGAGCAGTAATAATAATCTTCTATGTTCGCTTATCTCTTCATATTACATTTCTTGGTAGTGGTTACGGCTACATGCATTCTATTAATTTAAATGAATCTTTATAGTAAAATGCAATGTGCAGTTAGAGATTTCCCATTTAGTTATATTACTGTTGATATTAATCTACTATACTTTCCTTGTAACTTACAATAAGTGGTATAATATCTATAAGATTAAAACTATAGAATCTACTGGGGTAACTCACAAAATCTTGCCATATTGTACGGAGTAATGTACATTTCATAACTTAACATTTCTAATTAAAGGTAAATTCCCAACAGAATATAGCTTTTATAAGCCTTAAAAAGAAAAGTTCCAACAGAGAAATATTATAACACAGTTTTTCCATGTATTAAATATCAGTCGTTCTATACAATAACTTAAGAACAACAATTCTTTTCTTTCTAATCATAACAAACAGACATTCACGTGTCTAGAAAATTGTGTTAGGGTGTGGTGACCTCCCAACCTTCAAGAGAGGTAATAACGTCCTGCTCTTTCCCCATGTTTCCACTGAAAAGTACAGGTTGACAAAAATTTCTGTTGTGACCTCACTACTCTAAGTCGAGTCAGTACCAAAAAATTCGGGAATTACTGAGTGTTTTTCCATTGGTCACTACCAGTTCAGGAAAATAGTTGGGATATTGGAAAATAGACTAATGAAAAAATTGAAGTAAAGTCATTAAAAATGAGTGAAAAACACAGTCTATCAAATATGAATTTCACACAATATGATTTAAAAAAAATGTTTAAAATGATGAGTAAATCTATATTCTCAAGTAATAAGAAATGATAAATTTCCCTCTAAATTATCCATAAGTTATTTTCAATAAAGTAAATATTTTTAATAATAAAAAAAACCATTCATTTATATACAATATTTAATATCATTAATTGAGAAAAATTATTAATATTTCAAAAAATATTAATAATTTAACTAATTTTAATTATATTAGTATAGACTTATTTCAATTTAGGATTTAGTAAATGTTCGAAGATTAAATCTCTCAAAATGCAAACATTTTTTAGAGTCAAAATTTAAAGAAAGATTGACACCTCTAAAAATTTGATTTCTCTCGAGATATGATAGAGATATTGAGTTAGGAAAGATTTATAGTGTTTCTTAATAATATTATTTGATTTATATAAATCTCATACATACATACATATATATATATATATATATATATATATATATATATATATATATATATATATATATATATATTCTTCTTTTCATATATTGTAACATCCCTAAAACCACGCAAGATTAATAAAGAAATGTTAATTAAAATTTTTAATCAAGAACCGGTTTGATGTAAAACGAATTTACGTTCTTGATAACGACCTGAGAATTCGTTATGTATCGGGGACCTTTGGAGAAGTTTTAAAAAGGGTTGGATGTTCAAAATATGGGGAGTCTACGGAGTGAGAATTTCTCGACGAGCCAGAATCGCAAAAGGGAAAAGCTTGTCTTATGTGGCGGATGGCTTCTGTCCATGCTGGTATTTTCTGTGTCATGTTTGTCTTTCTGAAACCCCAAACAGGATGAGCACTTTCCCTCTGACTTTTGATGTTGTCTATAATTGATTAATCTAGAGTCAGAAGGAGAAAGCAGCAGCTGGGCTAGACAACAATAGTACCTCGCCTTTTGGTTTGGTTGGAAGCAGCAGCTATTGCAATCACATACCGTCAGAGAAAAATAACTCAGTTGACAGCGGTCTGAATCACAGGGAAGATTCGAAAACATTGTGGTAAGTTTAAACCTTGCTAGTGCTCCAAGGCTATGATGCCATTACTTTTCTTTGATAAGAGTCAATTGCCAAGATAATGGTGGCTAATTGTTTTTATTACATAATCTTTTTCTTTGTGAGTTGAAAGACACACACACACACACACACACACACACACACACATATATATATATATCATATAGCTTTTCTAGAAAATATTATTAGAAAAATAGTAAAGAATAATAATGATCTTTCTCATATTTCTTGGGATAGGTTACATATACCAAGAAAAGGGCATTTCATTAGTTTATTGGGATGTCACTGAAATTCACTGTCTATTTCCTGACTTATTTCCCATTTTATTCTCATATTAGGATGAATAAATATAGGAGAAAATATTTCATGGGAAGATATAATAAGTTGGGATTTCCCTTCTTAAGGTGAAAACGTGTAATTGTGGTTAAAGATAATATCTTATGGAATTACCTTCTAGGGAAGATATAATAAGTTGGGATTTCCCTTTTTAAGGTGAAAATGTGTAATTGTGGTTAAAGATAATATCTTATGGAATTACCTTCTAAAAATTATATATGCATAATTAACATAAGTCATATGATTGTCTTTGGAAAAAATATCTTTATCTTGTGAGTGAAAGATAAGTCTATTGTGTTAATTTCCTTTGCAAGAATTTGCAAAAGTTACATGTTCTTGTAGGTAAAAGAGAAACTTATTATTGTGTTGTATATTGGGTATTTTGATTTAATTGCATGATTTGCTGTATAAAATGTTAACTTTGTTAATACTTAAAAAAAAAAATCTTCCTAGTTCTTATGCACAAAGTAAGGGTTAGTTATGGTACCTTCTTGAAAAGGGTAACCTCTTGAAAAGATTGCACGGCTAGTTCTTGACTTAGGTGTATGAAAGGATAAGTTAACCTTGTTATGGTTTCCTAGTTTTGTGCAAAAAAGATGGTTATCTATCATAATTTCATGAAAGGGGAGCATGGGAAATACATAAAGAAACTAAGTTATATTAACTTCCTTTTGAGAAATAATTATGTATATCCTTACATGGAAAGAATAGTTAATAAGGTGTTATTCCAAGAAGGGAATTTGTTATAATAAGCTATTATGGTAAGCTCTGCATGTGAAAATAATATACATTTTGTTATAGAGATATGTTCTTCGCATGGATAGAAGAAATATTGACTTATCATGTTTCCTTAGGAAAACTTGTATGCGAGTACTTTACGCTATCATGACTATTATGTTAAGTTTCATTTTGAATAAGATCATGCATGGGCATGCAATATTTGTATTAAATTTCATTGGAAAGAATATACCTATTGCTATGTGGGAAAAGATAGCATGTTGTGTTGACTACATAAGAAGACATGTATTTCTATGCTTTATTACATCAGTGTTATGCATTTGCATGCTAACTTGTGTTAAGCAACATGCGTTTTCATGCTCTCTTCTGTTAAGCATTCCTTTGGGAAGACTCATTTGGAAGCTATGAGCTCTGTTATGTAAGCATTCCTTTGGGAAGACTTTTTTGGAATCTATATGCATTTGCACGCATGGGAGTAACCTTTTTTTATGTTAGCTTTCCTTCCATGAACCAAAGGAAATAGCTAAAGGACTAGTTATTTTGATTAAATTTATGTAAATCGTATGCACGAATATCGTAACTGAAGTATCAGTTCTTTTAAAGAAATGCTGGGAGATGTAGCTAGTGTTTTGCAGGAATGTGTGCTTATGCGAGGGAAACATTAGTTAATGTGATGACTTATAACTAGCACATATGCAGTATGTGCTGTTAAAGGAAGCAGGTCAAGATATTTTACTTTCATGTCATGAATATACATGAGTAGATGGAGAAGCTTCTCTAGCATAGATTTATGAAATGGTTGATTAATATTTTATGAATATTGACATCAACGTATGTTGAAGGCATCATTAGTAGGGAATGATGGTGACATTTACAAAGGAAATATTATGCTTAAATTGGTGGCAGGTAAATGATTATGGTTCATGCAGATGAGTGCGAGCTACAGGATGATCCAATGTATGATGGTCCATTGTAGGTACATCCATGCCACTAAGATATGAAGATATGAATATTAGTGGGTAAATGCTATCATATTTATTGTAATGTCTTTAAGCTAGATATTAGTAAATTTCTTTGTAAGATTTATAACGATGGTTAAGGGATGGTCTCCCTTATAAGCCATTGAGTGAGGGCTGAACACCCTCTATAGCGTTTAATAATAAAATTAAACGTCTGCTGGTTTTCACCCTACGAGATTCCCAAGGTATATTGGTGTTAAATGATGTGATTGATTATTGTGTCAAATTGATGATGTTGATTCCTTTCTTGTTGTGATGTTCATAATGTCAACTATGTGATGACTACATGAATAATGAAATGAGTGGAAGGTTACATCATACAATATTATGTTAATGTACTACAATAGAGGTTGTTAATGGTTGAGAAGACCCCTGATAAAGTATATCCTAAAGATGCCACAGTTATTTTATATTATGCTAATTCTTTTGAGGGAAAATTTGGTTAAGGCTGTTTAGTTATATTGTGTCGTATTAGTAAGTAGTCATGTTGCAAATTGGATCTCATCACCTAAAAAATAAACCCTCATTGTTCTAAAGTAATCTAGAATGATACATGATGGCAAAGAGAGTGTGTACGCATTCAAAACTCCTAGCATAAGCAAGGGAAGCATGCCCTTTTTCACATCGACCTATAGAAAATTTTGTTTCAGAATATGGGTATATGTAGTGGACGATGTACCATTTTTTCCCTATATTATGTAGTGGATAATGTATCATTTTTCCCTTGTATTTTTTAATGAATATTCACTAGATAAGAAATTTATGGAGTTTTTTTGTGTCTCAAAGATGCTTACAGTATTTGGGATGTCGAAAATTGGTTATAATATTCTTGTCCTTTTTGGATAACTTGAAATGCAACCACTGCTAGCCTGAGTCTCTATAATATTATTCTTTGTCAGTTTTGAAGAATCTATGGTGTAGTGATATCATCCAAAAATTATATGAATCAAATGTTGGATTCAAAATAACAAATAAACTACTCCATCCTTCTGGTTGCATTTCCCAAGATAAATAAACTGTGTTGGAATTTAAGCATTGAGTGTGTCTACTTAATAAAAAACCACCAACGGATAGCATGCATTTTTCCTTGGAAGTGGACTTTGTAGAATGAGTAGGTGGAAGTGAAGTTGCGCATGCATTTTGTGCATAAGTAAAGTGACCTCAAATAACCTACCTTCTACACAGGCTTCTGTAGCTGGCATAATGTTAAGGTTTCATTTTCCCCTCTTCTAATTCGGTGTTACAGTCACCAATATAAATTGACGTGGACCTCTTTTGCATCGAAGAAGAGTTTCCCATGTTGTGATGAATATGCAAAACTGGAATTGGTCCCAAGGAAACGATTGATTTCTAAAATTGAGATTCCATCTAATCTTATTTTATTTCCCATGAATAACAGTGAAGATGAAAATGAAGGTGGTGATAACCTGAACTTTGAAGAGCCAATCACAGATTCTGAATTTGCATCTAATGTAAATGCCCAAAAACTGGAGCCTATGATTTCTAAGATTATGTTTTCTATAACTGGCCACAAGTCTAGCACATTATATTAATAAGAACAAGAGTATTATTATTCCATCATGTTCTAGAATTTGGATGAATATGATCCTGTTAAGCTTACCCCAGCACAATGAAATGATGAAGCTCTTCCCTAGAAGTTCATTATTTGATTTCCTTCATTCCAAGGAAACACTAGTATATCTGCAAAGAAGCATAATCAGGCCTTCAAAAGATGCATTAATGACTGTTCTGATAGGTTGGGTGGAGTATCATTGTTAGGTGTGAGTTTTTTATTTCCCATCTGAAACACATATAAGTATTTTTTATTGTTGGTTAGATGGTAACCATATTGAATGGATAGAAGGAAATATACTGTTCATTTTATGTAAAAGTGATGATTTATTAACATAAGTGTTTTATGTCAATATTTATATATCATAGACATGTATATAAGTATATGTCATGACTATGCAGGTTGTGTAGACTTGGAAAAGTTTATTAACAAAGGCAAGTGGGACTAAATAGCAATATGAACCCAGGGGAAATGTTAGCTTCAGGCTCCACCACTAGGGCATACCTAAGTAGTCCTGTCGTGGAAAACCTTCTATTGTAATAAAACACGAATGACACAGTTAAAATAGAATGACAAGATATTTGGAACCAAGTCAACATGGATTATAAATAACTGAATCGAGCTAAAACATTGTCTTTACAACTACATAATAATTTTAGCATTCCTAACATTCATAAGTATGGTGAAAGACCATGTTGTATGAAACTAGGAAATAGTAAATCATCATTCCAATAATAACATTAAGTTATAACCATTCAAGCCTTGTGATAGGTAGAAATATTAAATTAAATCTTAATTGGACAAAAACCCTTGTAGGAAGGTATTAAGGAAACTAAATTGACTAAAATCTCCACATGCATTCTTAATAAATTTAAAGGAGCAAGTCCTCGTAAAAATACAGAGGTTAATAGAGTCTAAACTTGTAATTATTGCAAAGGAAATTAAAGGGAGTCGCTACAGCTCCGAAAACCCCAATGTTTATACAAATGGAACCCATTCAAACCCTGGGTCAAATATTAAACCCACACAGCCTTACTAATAGTACTAGAAGTAAACCTTGTAACAGGAGGTGTCCTCAGAACCTCTCAAAAGGAGAAAACAATGATAGAATACTTGTAAGGAGTGGAACTGAAGTCAGTTGCAAGCATAGTTACCAAGTTCGGCCGTACTGCCGAAAAAAATTAGTAAATTCGTAGATTCGGTTCGGTACGGCGATTAATTCGGAAATTTCAAATTCGGTTCGATGCTATGTTTTTTCAAAGTTTTTTTTGAAAGCTTTTCACGTGCTGTCTCTCACATTCCGCGTGCTTCGTGCCTCAACCGTGTCGTGCCTCAACATGAACGCACTCGCATCCTGCTTCGTATCTCAACCGTGTCGTGCCTCAACATGAACGCGCTGTCTCCAACCGCAAAACTTTTAGTGTACCCTTGCAACCTGCTTCGTGTGTGAACACGCGCTGTCTCCAACCTTTACAACCTTTACAGTGCCTTAACTGCATCGGTAATTTGAAAAATATTGAACCATGCAACCGTAAATAATATACCAATCAGTTATTTAATCTTTAACATAAACATATCAATTTGGAAATTAGCATTAAACATATCAATTTGGAAATTAGCAAATTGGTAATTTTTAATGAAAATAAACTTTCATAAAGTTTTATATAAAAATTAGTAAAATGGTAATTTTTAATGGGAAAAAAATTAAAAAACAGTAATTTCTATATTATAAAATTTTATAAAATAGGAAATTTCAATTCAAAAAAAGATATTTCTTACTATAAAGAAAATTATAAATAACATATTGGTTGCGAATCTATTACAAATCAATATTTATATAAAAAAATAAAAAAACAGTAACTTCTATTTTGGAAAAAAAAAAAATTATATTTTGATTAAAGTTTTGAATATAGTGTTTGTTCCTTTAAATTTATAAAAAAATATAAAATAAAAATTAATATATTTAATTATTTGTAAGATCTATAGTACCGAATTTTTTCCGTATTGAATTTTATAGATTCGAATTTTTTCCGTATCGAATCGAATTCGTCGAATTCGAATTCGAATTTGGTAACTATGGTTGCAAGAACCTAACACACGACAAAAATATGAACACCATAGAAGCAACTAAAACATATCACCTGTCGACATGAACTGGGTTAATATAAACAACTATAGATGGCCAATGAGAAATAATAACTAGATATTAAAACTATAATGGAATTGAAACGAAAATCTAGCTATAAATGTGGGCTTTCGATCTGCTTTGAATACCTGCCAGAAATTGCAAATCAATTGGTTACATATGCATTAGCAGAGCCCACCCAATGGAGAGAAAATTAAGGAGAACCAGCATACCTCATGATAGTATGCGGTCTATCTCCAACTAAGGTATGTAGGAAACCATATTTGCAGAGGTGTAGTTCCTAACTCCAGCAGCAAAGATGGGAGGTCGCCAACACAAAAGAAAATTTGATCCTTCAGTTAATGGTTGGGATTCAACCAAAGGAGACCACGACAATATGGCCATGAAGCTTAAAAACGATGAGGAAACAATAAACAATTAATTCCATCCCCTGATGAAAACTAGGGTGCCAAAACTGCTCATTAAACCACATTAATTTTCTTTCTTGGTAGGAGGAGCCTAGACGAGTCAAGACTAGATAAATGAGGTTGATTCCAATTCAAACTTTCTTCTTGTCAATGAAACAAGTGGAGTGCTAATCAGGAAACATGTATGATCCTGCATGAACAAAGGGAATACCAATAAATCATTAGGAAATTTGACATAATTGTAGAAGTGAAACCCTTGCAAGCCGACTCAGAAGCTGTCATGTTGCACTAAGGAGGATACTTAATTTAGGGTTTTACAACCCATGTAAGAAAGAGGCCCATGCCAAATTGCATCAAACATTAACTGGAAATAATTAAACCCTATTCAGCGACATAGACTACAACCATGGGAACCTGAAAACCTTTTTTTGCATAAAGAAAACCTCTTCGATAGTGGAAGAGTACTGAAGAACGATTTTAAGCAATGAGGCATGATAGATATCACAATTCAAATCAACAGGTAATGATAACCCAATCATCTAATAGAAGATCAAATAACACAAATTATGACAAGAAAACTAAAATATTGTTTAAAAAAAAACACTTTACGAGGTAATTATTAAACTTAATATATATAAATAAAGAATAAACATCATATTCAACATATTTAACTTAATTTTTTATTTAATTAAAATTTATCTTTTCCGAAACTTAAAAAATCAATAATTTCTATGTATTTACATATAAAAATATTATTTATAACCATATAATATTGACAAACGCATCATCATCCATTGTCTAACAAAATAAATTCCAAAGACCCATAGGAATTTTCAAAAAACAAGTATTATGGCTGCATAGATGTTATTTGGAAACAAGAAAAATTTACATGACTATTCTTATAACGTTATAAAAATATTATTTATAAACATATAATATTCACAAAAGCATCATCATCCATACTCTCACAAAATAAATTCCAAATACCCATAGGAACTTTAAAAATACAAGTATTATGGCTGCATAAATTTTATTTGGAAACAAGCAAAATTTACATGACTATTCTTATAACGTTATAAAAATATTATTTATAAACACATAATATTCACAAAAGCATCATCATCCATACTCTCACAAAATAAATTCCAAATACCCATAGGAACTTTAAAAATACAAGTATTATGGCTGCATAAATTTTATTTTGAAACAAAGAAAATTTACATAGATTGTTCTTATAACGTCTGCCATGGGACAAACTACTTGTGTACCCAGTCATGAACATGAAGATATATATATTCATGATCTGAATTTCGACACGTTATATGGCAAATAGACCCTATAATTCCAACCCGTGCGGCAGCAATTACATTTGGAGTAATCTCTGCAATACTTGACCATGCCGCTGTCTTCTGCGTAAGCTTCTCAGAAAGCGCTCCCATAAGCAGATGGCAAAAAACAAGAGTCTCAGTGTTAAGTACAGTCCTGTCATCTATTTATTGATATTGTTCGAAGGAGTCACGAACAGGCGTATGGTCAAAGTTACAGATTGCACAAGAAAGCTATATTGCCAACCTAGTAGTGTGGCGTGGCAGGTGAAGCCTGGTCTGGTTCATGCCTTGCAATATAGTAGATTACCGTTGGGCTTTCGTGGTTATGTTTGCCCACGTAAGTAGTTACGACTGTTCCCTTATCGTGGTTGTCACGTTCCACCGTTTTCTTGACACCACAGTTGCTATTCGAGCATCTGTAATAGTTCCTGCAAACAAGCAATCCATTACTTAGCCCTGTTAACGAAACAAAGGAATTTTAATAACATAAATGGTAGAATAGATGGTAATGGGATTAAGTTACTTCATATCAGGTTTGAAATTCTGTGGAACATAAATACAATCATGTTAAAGATTGATGAAATTGGTATAACGTTATCTTTTGGTGATTTTGAAAGCTTAATACTCTGTATAATTTATAATTTCTCAAGGTATAAACTCAAACCACTTTGACAAAAAAATCTCAAATTTAATAATATAACAACCTCGGATTGGGACTGTTCTTCAAAAATTTCCTCCCATACTTTCGCCACTTATAGCCGTCTTGCAGAATGTCAGTTTCAGATCTGGTCACAAATGCATATTTCAGAGCTCCATCTGCCTTTCTCTTCTTGCTGTTCTTCTTACAGTTTCTGTTCAAAATAGATAATTTTACCTTTCATTGCTCACATAAAATATTGTAAAAAATTCATATATCAGAGCACAGATCATCTTAGAAATTTCCATCTCAAGCTTTTCATCCCTCTACACCGTTAATAGATCTGAAGAAGGGTTAAGATGACTAGTTGTATAAGCTACAGATATTATTTGCAAAAAAACTCCAAAGTAACAAACGCTTACACTGTCACGGGAGGCTCACGGGTTTGGATCACAGTAGAATTGTGATCTAAATGATTCCCCTGGATACATGGTACTGGATTGCTGGGGAAAGGGCACGCATAATCACGTTGGAAACCTGGTCCGGATTTGACGTTGTAACACTGACCGACCCCATTCTCACTTTTGCATGAATGTTCAAATTGCTCCTCGGAAAGAAGAAAATCCGAAATTTGAAACGCTTCGGCACCTTCATTTATGTGCTGCGAACAGTTTGCCTCCTGCAGCGGCTGGGTTTGCCCCTTGCTGAAAATCTTATTGGCGGCTTGGAAATGGGCATATCTCTGATCAAAATTAGCCATTGCAATTACTCCAGGAGTCTTCCCGAAACACTAAAAATCTTTTGAAGGGATTTGGAGGAGTAGGAAACTGGCTTGTTACACCTCCTGAAGCGTCCACGAAGCTTCATTGACTTGAATGGAAATTAGAAAGAGATAAATAAACGCAGGTCGGCTTGACTTTGGATTCTTTGGACAGCTCCGGACTCGGCTTGCCGTTTCAATGACGCTTTACTTGTGGAAGGTGAAGTGTGCTTTCCTAGCATTTTAGGTTATGATTGTGGCGTTGGAGTATTCCGATTGAACAGTCTAGCTTACGGTAAAAGAGAGAGTAATTTCGTAGCCACACCTTTTTATTATTATTTTTATTAATGATGACATCGGTTTTGGATGAGGTGATGTGTTATTTGTATTTATTTATTTTTAAATTCAACTGATGTATTTTTGAAATTTTAAATTATTTAAAAAGGATTTGTAGTAGGTAAAATGTTTTTTAATTATTTTAGATTTATTTCAATTTTGCATTTATAAATGTTTAAAGATTAAATTTCCCAAGATGTAAATTTGAGAAGGGTTTCTATTCTAAAGATTTGATTTCTTTTAGACATGATAGAGATTTTGAATTAGATAAAAAAAAAATTGGTTCTTAATAATATTATTTCATTTATATAAATTTCACATTTCTATACATATAAATCTTTTTCTTTGTATATATTAAGAGGTTTAAAAAAGAAAAGAAAAATAAACTAATATTTTATAATCGTTTCTAAGTCCAAATCTACAAGTCTCAATGTAACACCCATACATATAAGAAAAAGAAAAAAAATTACTTCCTATACTAAAGTTAACCCATAATCCAAAGTTAACTTACTATTCATTACTAAAATCTTTTAACACCATATGATTTTATTGTTTATTCCAACGACATCAAACTTTAATGTATATCATATGATGAACGTTACCATTGGGTGCTATTTTAATGTTATACTACTGCTAAGGTTTACCACAACACATAGTTGTTTATATCGAGAATTGGTTCTCTTGAGGTATATCTGGCACAGATTCTGGATATTCAATGCTGAGTACCCGACATTCATTTCGGTTGACAAGTGTGTGATCTGCTCAGATTTGTTGCAAGTTTTTATGGTCCTTTCCTAATCTTCACCGTTGGATCTAGAGGGATCGACGATGAATGCTCTAGCAGGAAATTGGCATAGATATTTTTGCCAACCCTGGCTGGCACCCTCTTTGTTACTGCTTCTGCGTCGAGGAGTCATTTTAGCTCGGATAGTTTGCTTCGACTGAGGGTTTGCTTATGGCAGTGGATTGAATATCTTAGCAAACCTGTTCATCAAATATAGTGGAGGAGGTGCCTCTGACTCTCATCATCCGTCCTTTGGCTGGTACTTCAAACCTCGGCGCCAGTCTAGAGGGATTCTACTCTGTGCAGTCTAGGTAACACATCAAGTTTATGCACTAGTTCTCAATTTTTCTCTCTGGACTTTATCGTAGTTTACCTGCCACGAATTTGTAACTTAAGTTGTTTTTCTTTTGTTGATTCTAACTCCTCTTTTTAGAATGGAACGCGGAGTCCATTCTTACAGGTATAGTGTTTTTATTAAGAGCTCTACAATTATTTTTCGCTCTTCATTTGCAATGCAATCTTTCATGGAATTCTTGATTACTTATACAGAAACTTATGTTTTTCTGTCGCTTGCAGGTGCATTCCAATATTAGAATGGTAGTTTTCCCTACAATATGTCGATTTCGTTTTCCATCGGTTTATTCCAAGTTCTGAAATAACTTGCTCGGCTCCCACCAAGTATGCTCTTAAGGATTTCGTGTGGTGGCAAAGGTGTATTGCTCGTCATGCATTTAACCCTGTTTCTGGGAATGAAGGCTTCTTCCCAAATCTAGTTTAATGACTTCCCTAATGAACATTATTTTTTTATAGTTATAATGATAAACATTTTTTCTTTCACTCTCGTGAAGACGTTTAGATGTTTAAACATTATTCTCTTATGAGAACACAAATATTTTTACTTGCTATAGTTAATACCGAAACTTCGGCTTTCTGAGTTTAATTATTTTCATTTGTATCGCGGAAATATGTTCTTGCAGTTTGTAAAGAAGGTCTTTCAAGACAGTCTCAGATTTTGTTCTTGACATAGGTTAACCGAACTATGATTCTTGTCCTGCTTTTTCTTCAATATGTGAATATATTGCTTGTAGTGTTATGCTCCAGATTTCTATATCTATTATAATGCATTTTTTCTATTTATTACCTCCCCAAATTGTTTTCAGTTGAGGGTCATATTTTTAAATATTCTCATTACTTTCTTTACTATTAACTGGATATGAAGATTTCTCTGTTATTTTTACTATGAAATGAATACGAAGATTTCTCTGCTATTTTTACTGTTAAATTAATATGAAGATTTCTCTACTATTTTTACTATGCAGAATTTATATTTGTCTTTCGGGTGTCCGGACCACCGAACTATTCTGTTCGAGCATAGATATCATGGTTAATGATGTGTACCAGGTTGGGGTCTCCCACACCCAGTACCAACGGTTAACCCAACTCAGTTTATGATACAGTAGAGTTTCCAGTTGAATTCTTTCCTTGCACAATAATAAAAATATTTTATGTTCCCTTATCTCCTCATATTACATTTATTGGTAGTGGTTACCGCTACATGCATTCTATTAATTTAAATGAATATTACCGTAAAAGGAAATGCGCAGTTAGAGATTTCACAGTTAGTTATATTACTCTTGATATTAATCTACTATAATTTCATTGTAACATAAAGTATATGATATAATATCTACAAGATTAAAACTGTAGAATCTACTGGGGTAACTCACAAAATCTTGCCATATTGTACGGAGTAATGTACATTCCATAACTTAACATTTCTAATTAAAGGTAATTTCCCAACATAATATAGCTTTATAAGTCTTAAAAAGAAAATTTCCAATTGAGAAATATTATAACACAGTTTTTCCCTGTATTAAATATCAGTCGTTGTATACAATAAATTAAGAACAATAATTATTTTTCTCTCTAATCATAACAAACAGACATTCACTTATCTGGAAAATTGTGTTAGGTTGTGGTGAACTCGCAACCATCAAGAGAGGCAATAACGTCCTTCTTTTCCCCCGTGCTTCCACTAAAAGGTACAGGTTGACTACCAGCTTAGGAAAATCTCCACTCCTTCCTTATCCTATGAACAAAACCCCTATTCCTCACTAGGATGAGTCTCCTATCCCCAAAGGAGCAGGTAACTATTCAAATTGTCCAACCACCTTTCAGTTCTTGGAAGACATTTACCATCAGCCTTTTACTTTTACTTTCCATAACTAATTTTATTATGCAATATTAAAAATAAGAGAAATAATTTTTCAGCAAAATACTAATTGTCTCAGTATTTTTCCTTAAACAATATTAAAAGTCATTTTAACTAGTTAACAACTAGTTAGCAATAAATGCAGCTGTCACACTCAACAATAATAAATCTATAAAGGTGCAAACATTTTTTAAGTTTTACACTCAAAACTAGGTTGCATTTTGAGAGATTTGATTCCTTGCACTTAGTAGATCCAAAGTTAAGATGAATCTATGTTGTGGTATTTGAAAAACAACCTAATGAAAAAATTGAAGTAAAGTCATTAAAAATGAGTGAAAAACATAGTCTATCAAATATGAATTTCACACAATATGATTTAAAAAAATGATGAGTAAATATATATTCTCAAGAAATAAGAAATGATAAATTTCCCTCTAAATTATCCATAAGTTATTTTCAATAGAGTAAATACTTTTTAATAATAAAAAATTCATTCATTTATATACAATATTTAATATCATTAATTGAGAAAAATTATTATTATTTCAAAAAATATTAAAAAGGTATTTTGAAATCATCAGTAAACAGAAGAAAATAATATGCACCAGCCAGCGACTTGGTCTGCATAGGTCCGCATACTTTTGTATGCACCAGCTTTAGAATATATCTTCTCTTTCTATCAATATGCAAAGGAAATTCCTCTCTATGCATTTTCCCTAATGCACATCCATCACAATCCAACTGAACACTATGAAAAACAGGGATTCGATCGACCATACCTTTTCTTTGAAGTAACACGAGGTTTTGTAAATTAAGGTGACCGAATCTCTGGTGCCAGAGTTTTTCGGCTATTATTCCTATTGCGACCATGGCTTGTTGTGGTATTATTTTGACATTTAGTCTTTATAGGCTCTCCACACGCACTCCTGATGCAACTGTTTCCATCTTGCTATCCTTTATGACACAACGTGTCTTGAAGAATTCAACTAGAAGATCGTGATTTGTTATCATAGATACAGAGATCAAGTTTTTCCTAATCCCGGGCACATACAGTACATTATTGAGATGGCTAATGTCACCATTAGGCAATCTTACTGGAATATCACCATACCCTTTTATCTCATATCCTCTGTCATCTCCTAGAAATTTTTTATATCCACACGAAGTTTCTTCAATAAATTCAAACCATTCTTTCTTACCTGTCATATGTGAGGATGCACCAGAATCGACATACCATATGTCGTCCTCATTTTCATTAGAAGCTGAAAGCACACAATCAGCTACAAATAGTCAAGTTTCATGATTATAATCTTCATCTTCAATAAAAAAGTATCCTTTGTGCCTACTCTGATTATTCCTTGCTTCGTCTGTCTACCTCTTAAAACAATCCCTAATTTCGTGGCCAACTTTCCCACAGTAAAAACATTTCTTGTTTGAGAATTTATTTGAAGAAATGCCTTTAAATGGTCTCTTTTGAAATGTCCTACCTCCTCTCTCTTGTTGTTGTGGCTGTTGATGCTACTGTGGTTGCTTCCCTCTAAACTATTGCCTCTTCGCCATCAGAGCAAGATCATCACTCTGCGGTCTTAAGTTCTTTCGGCTCTCTTCTTCTTGTAGCGAAAGTCCTGTCAATTCTTCAAATGCGGGGGCTTTATCCCTCACTGCCAATCCTGTGATGAACATATGATATTCATCCTTCATTCCAATCAATGTAATTATGAATAGATCAGAATCAGACACCTTTTCTTCGATGTCTCCCAATCTGTCCTTCAGGTCTTTAACCCTTGCAATGAATCCAGCAGCAGATTCATTTTCCTCCATCCTCATCGCAAACAACTTGCCTTTAAGTGACAATATGTGATTTGTATTTTTTGTCTGGTATAAATTCTTGAGCGTCGTCCAGATCTCAGTAGACGATTTTCCATCTCTAATGTGTGGGATAATATTATCCTTGATGGACATCTTTAGTATGACTTTTTCTTTGTTCTCCCTTTTATCCCAGTCTTCTATAAGTGCGGTTGTTCTTGTTACAATATTTGGTTTCTGCTCATCGCCTTTGACAATCGACCATGCATTTTCTCCCTCAAGCAATGTCTGTAGCTTGAATTTCCAATTGGTGAAATTGGACCATTCGAGTTTGATAGACTCGTTGAGATACGTTTCTATAGTATTATTCATACTGGACTGATTTGATTCCAAACCATCCAATGATTCTAACCAATTGAATAATTACAAGCTACAATAAAAAAAAATTGAATACATACCAAATCCTGATCATCGATCTACCTCCAATCTGGCCCGATCTTGTGACTGTAACTTAGATCATCCATTGATCTAACGATTACTGTGTCTGCAACTTGAATTTACCACCAACGGGAAAATCCCCTTTACAGAACCGCCAACCAATGTATCTGCGACTCAGATCTACCACCACCGAGAAAATCCCATGTGTAGAATCGCCAACAAACATGTCTGTGACTCAGATCTACCACCACTGGGAAAATTCCATGTGCAGAACCGGAAATAACATCTGCGACTCAGATCTACCACCACCAAGAAAATCCCACGTGTAGAACTTCCAAAGAGCGAGATTGGCACTTTTCTGTGGCAAATATCCGTGCCAAATAAAAGATTCATGTAAGTGCCCAAATTGGCATGGGTATGGCCCTGGCAGTTGTGCCAATTGCGCTTTTCGGCACGACTGTCAGCAGAAAAACCACGTTGACCCTCCTGTGCTCAGAGATTCCAAAAAATCATCCGAGACCTATGAGTGAGGTGTTCGTTGCAGACCACCTGCTCCTTTGAGCAACGAAGCTCCTATGCGCATCGTAGCCACTAAGGTTCTGTAGCCACTAAGGCTCTCCAACAAATCAGGCTCACTGGTCTGAGCTCTGATACCAAGATAAAAACTAGATTGGATAGAAACTGCAGCTCACAGATGAGTACTGCACCTGGAGATTGCACACAAATGGAGAGTACACTCTACATTAATTAATCAAATGATACAACTATAAGTACATCACAAAGAAGTAGGAAGTTGTAAACAAACTCCTATAGCCTAGGAACTAATCCTAACTTAAGGAGCTATGTTACAACAATGTAACCATTTCTCCATTAATATACAAATAATATTAATTATTTCCAAGTGATGCAAACATTTTTTAGAGTCCAACATTTAAAGGAAGATTTACACCTCTAAAAATTTGATTTCTCTCGAGATATGATAGAGATCTTGAGTTAGGAAAGATTTATAGTGTCTCTTAATAATATTATTTTATTTATATAAATCTCACATATATATATATATATGGAGGATTTTAAAAAATGAAAAAGAAGTATATTTTATAAGAACTAACATAGATGTTAACTTTTCTCAAGTTTTGCACTAAAAAATTAATTCAAATTCATTCTAGTGGATTGAAAAACACCCTTTTTCAAGTATAAATTTCACACAATATGATTTAAAAAAATAAAATAATTACACCAAGGTCTATACTCTAAAATAATAAGAAATAATAAATTTTCTTATAAATTATCCATAGATTATTTTCAATAAAATAAAATATTTTTAATAATTAAAAATAATAATTTATATATAATGTTTAACAATATTTAATTCGTAAAATTTATTATTATTTCTAAAACTATTAATAATTTAATTAATTTTAATTATAATATACTTATTCAACTAAAAATATAAAATAAAATAATTAAATAAACACTATAAAATATGGAATATGCAACCATGCTAAAAGCTTATTTATTATTTACTCATTTCCATAGCCCCACTATATATAAAAAACCACAGTTTTTATTTTTTATTTTTTTATTTCATAGGGAAAAACCATAATTTTTATTATTCATAACAAAAATTACGTTCTCTGAACACAACAAAGAGGTTATATGCATTCACTTGAGCATCTGATGTAAAAAACAAAAGTTACTATTGTCTATATTGGGCTCAAAAGACCCATGACATCAAGTAACTAATAACCAGTCCATAGAGGATCACTGACAAAACCACTAAGTAAAAAAAGTTTAACAAAATATAACTATATTAGGAACATTTATAATAAAAATTACATTCTCTAAGCACAAGAAAGAGGGCATATGCATTCCCTTGCCCATCTTATGTTTTTAAAAAAAAAAAATGTTACTATGATGTATATTGGGCGCAAAAGAAATTTGATCCATGATATCAAATAAATAATAATCAGCCCATAGAGGATCACCAAGGAAACCAACAAGTAAAAAAGTTTTACAAAATATGACTATAATAATATGTGTAAGAAAAAGTTAATTATGTAAAAATACAAAACTAAACAAGCCACCAAAAAATAAATTGACGAGAACCATGTATCATGGAGGCTGTTAGTCAATTGGATGGCCTGACTACCTTGTCCCAAATAAGAAAAAGTGTTGGAAATTTAACTCCAACTAGAACCGAGCCGGGGGACACTGCGACAGCGTATTTTTTTCTTTATGTGTTGAACACTCCATCGGGCATTGAAGTCATGGTTTTAAACTCTGAAATTCAATTTCTGGTTTTAATGGCCGTAACCTTGTTTTGCAAAGAAATCTGTGGGTCACACACCATGCAACCCTATTTTCAAAACTCGCCATACCACCATTAAAACACTGCACCAACTATCATTTAAAGCTATGTACCAATCGTTTGACTTACCGCTCATTCTTTTTACATTTGACTGCACCCACATTATTTACGATGGTCCAACAAATCCACGTTATAAACCCAGCAGCAAATGACGCTCTTATCGTACAACTCCAACGTCTAGTGATCCCGTACAAAAATGGATGCGATAAACTTTGAATCATTTTTTATTAAGTTTTGAATTCTGCCAAGTCACCATAGCATCAACCAATGAGAATGCTATTGAAAATTATGAAGTCCATTCATCTATCTCCTAAATGGATGCAATAACTTATGAAAAGGAATTTTTTTTTATGGTTTAAAGTCCGCGAAATGCATTTGTATAAGGTTTTTAACCTTAGCTTTAAGGTTTAATAGTTTATGTTTATTTCATTTTCCATAACGTACATTTTAGTTGTAAGTTATAAATATGCTATAATATATATATTTTTAGAATCTACGCTTTCATGGTCCATATAAAATTGTAAAATCTCTTTCGGTAATAATCACATGTAATGGAACATTGTCGACGCGTTTTGAAACAACCAGTGTGGTTCATCATCAGGACTAGGTGATGATGATGAACCACTTTGTTACCTAGTCCTGATGATGAACCACATTGGTTGGTTCAAAACGCGTCGACAATGTTCCATTACATGTGATTATTACCCAAATATATTTTACAAAAATATATATATTATAAATATATATTATATTTACACAATATATATATATATATATATATATATATATATATATATATATATTGTAATGAAACATGCAATTATATATATGCCATGAAAAAAAAGAAAAAGAGCACTGTGTATTAAAAAAAAAAAGATAGAGAGTAAAAACAGTGCATTGTAGTGTATGCGTGAAGGCAAAAAAACAGAGTGTATGCAAAGAGAGTTAAAAAGACAGAAAGAAAATGCGCTGTGTTAGCAGTAGCCAGTGAATTTTATTGTAAATTCAGAACTATAGTTCTAAGGAAGTATATTTTTTTTGTAACAGTCCAAGCTTTTAATAGAAATAGAATTTTACTCCATCTTTCACTGTGCATGAAATTTTTTTTTTATTTTAATTCTCTATGTTTAGAGAGGGATTTTTTTATTCCTCTGTGTGTTTGGAATATTCAGAAATTCCAACATGGTATCGGAGCTAGTCCAGGCTCTTTTCATTTTCCAAAGAAGTTGAAGGAAGAAGAAGAAGTTTAAGCTTTGACCAACAATGTGAAGGCTCAACAAAACAAGGTATTTAAAAAACAGAGTTTTGTGTTTGTTTAAAAATTGCAGTCCAGAAAAGTCTTTTAAGAGACAGAGTTTATCTTTAAGCAAAGACAAAGTTTATTTGGAAACATAGTCAAGTTTTTATTGCATAGTTCAGAAAGTTAGCCATGGCAGGAGCCAACACAAGCATGAGTATGGGAAATACTCAACTCCCACAGCTCAATGGGAAGAACTATGACTATTGGGAAATCAAAATGAAAGCCACGTTTTCCTCTCAAGATTTATGGGAGCTAGTTGAAGATGGTTTAGAAGAACTACCAGATGAACAAGCATATAATGCCTTAACACAGGTAGAGAAGGATTTGCTGAAGAGTAATAGGAATAAGGACTCAAAATCCCTCTTTTGTCTCTATCAAATAGTGCATGAAAGTATATTTCCAAGGATTGCAGTAGCAAAGATGTCCAAGGATGCATGGGATACCCTCCATATAGCCTACCAAGGAGTGGAGAAGGTAAAGATAGCAAAGCTTCAATGAATGAGAAGGGATTTTGAAATCATTTGCATGAAAGAGACTGATACATTAGACTCATTATTCACATTGTTGATTTGGTTGGTTATGCAAATGAGATCTCATGGAGAGACAGTAGAAGAAATAAGAATAGTGGAGGTATTGAGGAGTTTACCCTCAATATTTGATGTGATAGTCACAACCATTGAAGTGACAAAGGATCTCTCAAAGTTTACAGTTGATGAGCTTCATGTATCATTGATGACACGTGAACAAAGATTGGGCAGAATAACAAACTCATCTTTGGAGCATGCATTCAAGACCCAAATTTCCTTTGGAAGAGGAAGAGGTCAAGGCAAAGGAACTTAGAAAGGAAAAGGAAGAGGCAGAAGCCAAAACAGAGGAAGAAACAACCCTACAAATACAAATGGAAGGGGTAGCAACCAAAGTCATAATTGAATCTAAAGCAGCATCAAACGAGGTGGACAAAATCAAGCACATCGACAAAAGTATGATAAATCCCAAGTCCAATGTCATTACTGTAATAAGTATGAGCACTATTCCAATGAATGTAGGAAGAAACAGAGTGACATAGGTAATAGAATCAGTGCTAATTTTACAAAAGAAAATATCAGTCAAGAGAATTTGTTTTTATCATGTAATATGACTGAAGAGAAGAATGAAGATATATGGTTTCTAGATTCACTATGTAGCAACCATATGACTGGAAACATTTCTATGTTTTCCATGATTGATGAAAATTTAAATTCTCAAGTAACATTGGGGATAGACAGTAAGGTCTCTATCACGGGAAAAGACAGAGTAAGTGTTTTGACAAAGAAATGAGAAAGGAGATCAATATCAGATGTTTACTATGTGCCTGGTATGAAGTATAACCTTTTGAGCATTGGACGTCTCCTTTAGAAAGGCTACAATGTATTCTTTGAAGATGATGTATGCATCATCATAGATAAACCACCAAGCAAGCAATGAATTGCACAAGTGAAGATGGCAAGAAACAGAATATTTCCTCTAAATATGAGAGCAGATTTGAAGAAAGGGGTTGCAATGGAAGAAGTGACAAAAGAGACATTCCAAAGAGAAGCAAAGGATGAAAAAATTTTATGGCACTTGAGATTTGGACATCTCAACTTTGGAGGTCTGAATTTGTTACACAGAAATTAATGGTAAAGGGATTACCATTGATTGAGAAACTGGACAACCTTTGTGAAGGATGCATCCTGGGAAAACAACATAGTGAAAGCTTTCCATGAGGAAAGAGTATAAGGGCAAAGGCACCCTTAGAAATAGTCCATTCTGATTTGTGTGGACCAATGCAAACACCATCATTAGCAGGTAGCCACTATATGCTGACTTTTATTGATGATTACAAAAGAAAAACATCCGTTTATTTCTTGAAGTTGAAGAGTGAAGTGTTTGAGAAATTTTGCCACTTTAAAGCTCTTATTGAGAATAAAAGTGGGCAGCATATTAAAATCTTAAGAACAGAAAAAAGAGGAGAATATATCTCAAAATAATTTATGATTTTTTGTAGAGAAAATGGGATGCACAAGCAACTTACAACAAGGTATACACCACAACAAAATGGAGTTTCTGAAAGGAAAAATAGAGCCATAATGGATATGGTAAGAAGTATGCTAAAGGCAAAACATTTGCCAAATCAATATTGGGTTGAAGTTGCACATTGTGCAACATATGTTTTAAATAGATGCCCAACAAAGAGTGTTATGAACAGAGTTTCGGAAGAAGCATGGAGTGGCATAAAATAGTTTGTCACCCACATAAGAGTTTTTGGTCGTGTGGCTTATGCACACATTCTAGATCAGCTAAGGAAGAAGTTGGATAGTAAGGGGGAGAAGTGCATATTTGTTGGATACAGTGAAGAATCAAAAGCATATAGATTGTATAACCCATCCACCAAGAGATGTGCAGTTTATTGAGGAAGAACCTTGGGGTGGAAGCATTGAGAAAACAATGAATGTAAAAAACCTGTTTGTCTCATGATGATGATGAGGAATAAATGACTGAAATACATCCCTCATTAGCAGCACCACCTCCATCAACACAAGGAAAACAAGAAACACCACATGCTGGAATGAGAACATCCTTGAGAAGTGATGACAGTGCTTCTCCAAGCACATCACAAGGAGCAGATTTCAGTGCTTCTACAAGCACAATTTTAGCAAGTGAAAGAGGAACCAGATTCAGAAGTCTAAATTAAATTTAGGAGCAAGAGGTAGCAAACGAAGGTATGAACTCCTTATTTGAATTATACTATCATGTAGAAGATCCTATTCATTTTGAAGAAGTAGTGAAAGATAATAAATGGATATATGTTATGGATGAAGAGATAAATGCCATAGAGAAAAGTAATACATGGGAATTAGTTGATCTCCCAAAAGGCAAAGAAGTAATTGGAATAAAATCGGTTTATAAAACCAAGAAAAATGTTGAAGGTAAGATTGAAAGGCACAATTCCAGACGTGTTGTTATGGGCTACAAGCAGCAATAAGGAAGATATTATGAAGAAACATTTGCACCAATTTCAAGAATGGAAATAGTAAGAGCAGTGTTGTCCTTAGCAATACAACACAGATGGAAGGTTTACCAAATGGATGTGAAATCAACGTTCCTAAATGGAGTATTGATGGAAGAGGTTTATGTTGAAAAACCTTTGGGATATGAGAAAGCACGCCAAGAGCACAAGGTATGCAAATTGAAGAAAGCTCTGTATGGGCTGAAACAAGCACTAAGAGCATGGTACAATAGGATACGTGCCTTTCTACTAGAAAATGGGTTCGAAAAATGTGAAGGAGAACCCACATTATACATTGAAGATAAAGATGGTAAGATGCTGATTGTTGTTTTGTATGTTGATGATGTTATATTCTCAGGTAATGATGCTTACCTCATTGAGAATTTTAAAACAATCATGAAGGACGAATTTGAGATGACTGATATGGGACTGCTTAGATACTTCTTAGGAATAGAAGTAGAGAAAAATGGAAATAAAATTTTTATTTCTCAAGAAAAGTATGTTAAACAAGTTTTGGAAATATTTGACATGCAAGATTTGAAGGCAACAATTACTCCTACAGTGATGGGATTGAAGTTAAGAAAATAAGACAGCAACAAGGATTTTGATCCAAGTTTGTACAAAAGCATAGTTGGCAGCCTCATGTATTTTATTGCAACTAGGCTTGATATTATGCATGTTGTGAGTTTAATTTCCATATTTATGGAAATGCCAAAGAAATCACATTGGAAAGCAGCAAAAATAATTCTTAAGTATGTGAAAGGAAAAAAGACGTACGAAATTTTATACACCACTTTAGAAAATTTCGAATTGATTGGATATACTGATAGTGATTGGGCTGGAAGTATTTATGATAGGAAAAACTCCTATGGATATGTTTTTCATATGGGATCAGAAGCCATTTCATGGAATTCTAAGAAACATCCAATTGTGGCTTTATCAACAACAGAGGCGGAGTGTGTGGCAGCTACAGCAACAACATGTCAATTAGTATGTATGAGGAGAATGTTGAGAAGTTTGTATCATGAATAGGTAAAAGGCACAAAAATTTACTGTGATAATAGCTCATCTATAGCTTTATCAAAGAATTCAGTGTTTCATAAGAGAACGGAACACATTGATGCCAAGTATCACTACATTAGAGAGCTAGTGAACAATGGAGAAATTGTTTTGCAATATTGCGGAAAAAAGGAGTAGTTTGTTGATATTAACAAAACCATTGGGTCAGAAAAGTTTTATTTACCTAAGAAAATGTCTGGGTATGGAGGAGAACAATAGTTGTAATTAAGTGGTAGTGTTGGAAATTTAATTCCAACTACAACTGTGCCGGAGGACACTGCAACAACATATTTTTTTCTTGATATGTTGAACACTCCATCACGCATTGAAGTCATGGTTTTAAACTATGAAATTCAATTTCTTGTTTTAATGGTTGTAGCCATGTTGTGCAAAGAAATCCATGGGTCACACACCACGCAACCCTGTTTTCAAACCTCACCATCGCACCATTAAAACACTGCACCAACTATCATTTAAACCTCTGCACCAACCGTTTGACTTGCCGCTCATTATTTTTACATTTGGCTGCACCCACGCCATTTACGATGGTCCCAAAAATCCATGTCATAAACCCAACAACCAATGACGCTCTTATCTCACAACTCCGAAGACCAATCATCCGGTACAAAAATGGATGTTATAAACTTTGAATCGTTTTTATTAAGTTTTGAATTCTACCAAGTCACCATGTTGTCAACCAATGATAATGCTATCACAAATTATGAAGTCCAATCATCCACCTCCAAAATCGATGCGATAAATTATGAAAATGAATTTTTTTTTATGGTTTAAAGTTCGCGAAATGCATTTGTATAAGGTTTTTAACCTTAGCTTTAAGGTTTAATATTTTATGTTTAGTTTCATTTGTCGTGACATACATTTTAGTTTTAAGTTATAAATATGTTATAATATATATTGTAAAAATATATTATATTTACTATATATATATATATATTGTAATGAAAGGTGCAATTAGATATATGAAGTGAAAAAAAAAAAAGAGGACTGTGTGTTAAAAAAAGAAAGAGAGTAAAAACACTGTGTTGTTGTGTATGCTCGAAGGCAGAAAAAAAGAGTGTATGTAGAGAGAGTTAAAAAGAGAGAAAGAGAATGGGATGTGTTAGTAGCAACCAATGAATTTTATTGTAAATATACAACTGTAGTTTTGAGGAAGGATATTTTTTTTGTAACAGTCTAAGCTTTTAATAGAAACAGAGTAATTTATGATCTTTCACTGTGCATACAATTTTTTTTATTTTAATTCTCTGTGTTTGTAGAGGGATTTTTTTTATTCCTCTATGTGTTTGGAATATTCAGAAATTCCAAAAAAAAGGAGCACTGCTATGAAATTTTGTGATTTTCCAAAAAAAAAATTCCTAATGAAGAGCAAATTTTGAAATCCCATGAAAAACATGGTTTATTTCCATGTATATATGGTGACATGAAAAAAGGGTAAACACGTTATTCAATCTAATAAGTTCATCTAAAATGGGATATAAATGAAATTTATGCAAGCTTGAGAATGATTTATCGAATTGACCACTAGGTTTGAATTACCAAATAACTAAAGTTGCGAGGCTCCTTGTTTCATGGAAAATACAAGAAGAAAATGTATGGATTGCAACTCAACATAGTTGTTTCTGGAAGAAAAAAACCCAATAGAAATCTGAAAGGATATATGTAATGATAGATGCAAAACAAAATCACCTCTACAATAGGCACCCTCCTCTGTTGAAGCCCCATAGAAATAAGGCCATGGGAAGGATTGATCAGGAAAATTGTTCACAAGAACATGTGCCCGAAATGCATCTTTCTCCTATGGAAAGCGATTGAGAATGGTCACAGATTGAGTGGAAATGATCGTAGGAGATGAGGGAAGATATTGAAAAATTACTCTATTATGGGCAATCCATATACCCCACTAGATGATCCATTGAAGAGCCTTGAAAGTGCGTTAGGATGGTAGAGATAACCATTGTTTCCAAACATGTTCAATTGAGGCATCCACCCATCAGCCAATATGTGCTTTCGAAGATCTACAATGTTCCCATATGTTCTAGATAAAGTTTCAATGGAGAAACAGGTGGTTGATAGTTTTGTCCTAAATTTGACATAATATTCACGATCTCGGCTCTATGGAAAATTTCCTTTTTAAAACATCCCATGTAGGAACCTTCCCCTTCATGATGCGCCACATAAGGAGCTTCACCTTCGGGGGGAATTTGGCCTTCCATATATAGGACCACCACCACTATGGAGCAGAAGGAAAAGATTCAACAACTATATAATTGTAGACAACTTTTGGGGAATGGAGACAACTTTTAGCACCTGACTAATTCAACTCATATTCAATATCCATTAGTCGAACATGACCTCTGCAAAAATTTAATATGTAAATATCCCATTGCTCATAGAAGATCCCTAGAATTCCTAAAGCCTCTGCCAATTTGCAAACTTAATTCCAGATAGTGGAGGGATTTTGATCAACAATATGAACAAGTTTTAAAATACCACGATCCCACAAAAAATCAATCACATGTGTAGGGAGGATATGATCTAGGTTTTAACTCGGCCATGGGTCGATACCCAATCAAATGTGAAAACCATAACATACTCTCCAAACCATCCCTACGCACATGGTTTCAAAAGTATTTAGGACAACATGCCAAACGACTGAAATATTGTTCTGAGGCTTATCAATACATCACACCCAGTATTCCATAGATAAAGGAGATATATATTTGCTAAATACAATAGTGTTCCATAAAATTTGAGCAATGAGAATATGGCATCCACTTTTGGCTGCAAGAGCATGTCAGAAATGAAATATATTCTTCAGATCCCAACTGCTTAGGGCTTTTGGGTAGTGCAATTTTGTCCCATCCCATCCACATAAGAGGGAAGTCTGAATTTGAGCCTGACCATAGGAATTTATAGCAGGTCCTTCTCATATGTTGTATAATACCCTTCGAGATCTGGGAAAGAGAGGACTAATACACTAGAACAACCTTAAGGAAAAATTTAATGAGAAACAGGTTCCCCGCATGATAGAGTCATCTATTACACAAAATATTAATTCTCTTTTAAATTTTGGAAATAAGCCATCTTCAGTTAATAATTTTGCATGTGTTGGTATTTAATTGAAATCCAAGGTATTTTATACCCTCTTGAGTATGTGAATATGCCATTAGGAGAGGATCTTGATGATTTATTGAATGTTGGCATCATCTAGATTTAACAAGGCCTTTCCAAAGGTTCACATAATTATTTTAAGACATACCACCTCTCCAACATCCCCAATACACAATATTAAAATATCATCAACAATGAAAAGGTCAGAAATAGTAAGAACATGACATGCATAACATTTGAGAAAATCCCCATTGGATTTCACTTCCATTAGAATCATGTTGTGATCCTCCGCAACCAAAATAAATTGGAGATAATACAGAGGGAAACCTTATTAGAGGCCCCTTTGGACATGAAAGAAAGGGGACGCATCTCCATAAGGACAAAAAATGAGATTGTTTGCATATAACTCATTACCAATTTTATGAAGTCAAGGTTGAACAACACATGAGTGATAAGAAGTCTCATGTTGATCCTAATTGGATAATTATATTGTGTTTCATCCATATTGATGCACTTAGAGTGGAAAGGGTCGAGGAATCAACTCACAGGATCGTTTTTACCTGTGGGACCCCATTTGGAAAAATAGGGTTTGAAACCTTCTAGGAACATTTTGAGGCATACAATTATTTTTTTTTGGGGGGGGAGGGGGTAGAAATTCACTATATTATTTAAGCACCATTTCAGATTGTTCTACACACAACGATATTTCCAACGACACAAGAAGCACATCAATCAGAGTTTGCATGCAAAAGTTATGCCACTCAGAAGTTTACCTTCCTCTTTTCACACCTATAATTTGGGAGGATGCTACGTCAGCCCCATTTAATCATGGAAAAGTATGTAGCCACATGTTTGTGATGTAAAATACTCAATAATATTCTATATTGTAACTCTATTTAAGAGTTAATGTAGTCAAAATTAACCACTAGTAGGCTATCGAGTTGTGTAATAACCAAGCCAGTAGGAGGAAGTGACATTCCATTATTTTCAGAGAATTTTGTTGCATAGCTGAGAAAATATAGAGAGTAGAGATAGGTGGTAGGGCACATAGAGAGGATATGTGCACAGTGTCATCCCACGGGCTATAAACATTACTTCTTTATACCTACATCTATATTTTCAGACAAAGAAAGAGAGTGAAGTGGCCTCACCTCCCGAAAGGGTTTCTGAGAGAGCATATCTTGTGTCCTATGTGTTTATGTGAGATTACGTTTTTGTTATATAATTTTCTACATAATTTCCATTCGCATGCATGCACTAATTACAATTGAATCTACAAATCTAGAGTTAAAAAAAACCATAATAGTCCAACATTTCAGTATTTTAATATATTATTATTAGATATGTTGTGAAACATTTCCCAGTGGAATATCCATGGAATTTTACGGATAATTTAGAATTAGAGGAGGTTATTTGGGTATTTTTTTGAGATTTCAGGGATCTATATTAGTGTGGATGAAAATCATAAAACCTTAATCATGGCCGACGAATTTATAAATGAATCTCCTGATATTGCAGAGGTGAGTTTTACGTGGTTGGGACAAAAGATCACAGATATCAAGAACAATGTAAGACTCTTCATGCTAACCTTGAATAGAAAGCTAGGATACTTGGAGAATATGGGGGTTCGAATGGAGAGGAAAAATCAGAATGGGGATCAAAACATCGAGGAAAAACAAAGAAACAATCAAACAATGGACCTGAAAAAAGATAAACCCAATTCGAGTGTCGTGAACCAATCACAGTCCATGTTTAAAAATGGAAAAAAAATTATATATAAAGTTGTACCACAATGATGTTAACTCTCTGAAGTTGAATCATTGTTTGTAGCAACTGGAATTTTATTTCAGTGTCCATCATTTTGTGGAAGGGGGAAATATCTGATTCGCATGGTGAAATTAGAGGGCCATGCATTGACATGGTGGGAGAGCCACACAGAAACTTTGACGTTGGAGGGGGAACCTCTAGTGACTAAGTGGGAGGATCTAAAACCCCTCATTAAGTCACATTTTTATCCCATTGGTTATGTGCAGGATCAATGGATCTAGTGTCATTAAAGTAGGGAAACGTCGGGCCAAAGCATGCAAGAGTACACCACAGAATTCAAAATGATGATTATAAAGTTGGGTACCTCTCCAAAGAGCCCAGATGTAGTCCTTAAGTATTTGGGGGGACTACATCACTATATGCATAATAAATTGATGTTGTTCAATCCAAATCTATGGAAAAGGCTTGTGTATTGGCGCAATTTCTAGAAAACATAAGCTGAAAGAGAGTGAAATCAAGGGGATCAAAGCAGAAGGAGAAACAAGATTATTTTAAGGAGGGGAAGAAGAAGAAAAAATGGGGAAAATATAAAAATATTATATGCACAGTGCATTAGTATAAATATCCTAACAACCACTGGAACTAGTGGAACGTTGATGGCCATAGAGAGGAGAAGTGTTAGAAATTGCATCTATAGCTAAGTCTAATGAACTAGAAGAAAGATAACAAGATGAAGAATCTAATGGCCATGGATTCAATCAACCATGTTGAATGTAGCTCAGAAATCGATGAGAATATCATTTACACATCACTGAAGAAGGAGGTGAATCTGAGTAGCCTTCAACAATAGGAAGAGAAAGAAATGACCAAACTCTTCCATATAAAGACACAAGTCAAGAAGACAAAGATTGCTGCTCTATTGAAGCCATATGATATGGTTCATGCCTTCCAATATAATATATTACCGTTGGGCTTTCGTGAATATGTTTTCCCACGTAAGTAGTTACCACTATTCCCTTATCATGGGTGTCACGTTCCACCATTTTCTTGACACCACAATTGCTATTCGAGCATCTGTAATAGTTCCTGCAAACAAACAATGCAGTTCTTAGCCCTATTAACAAATCAAAGGAAATCTAATAACATAATAGTGCACTACTTAGCCCTATTAACAAATCAAAGGAATTCTAATAACATATGCAAGGCCACATGTCAAAAGAGGGTCGAATAAATGGTGATGGGTGGTATTGTTAACTTATAAATGGTGATAAGTTGTGTTGTTAATTTTTTTTTTGTAGTGATGTTAAATTTAATCACTTTAAGAGTTGGTGTGGCCTTAGACTTAATTGATTTTGACAGTAGTGATTTCTCAAACTCCATGTCAAAACTAATATAATCTGTGATAAGTCAAACTAAATAAATAAATAAAATAACAACCTTGTATTGTGACTATTCTTCAAAAATTTCCTCCCGTAATTTCACCACTTATGCCATCTTGCAGAATGTCAGTTTCAGATCTGGTCACAAATGCATATTTCAAAGCTCCATCTACGTTTCTCTTCCTGCTGCTCTTCTGAGTTTCTATTCAAAAATGATAAGTTTATCTTTCATTGCTCACATAAAATATTGTAAAAAATTAATTTATTAGAACACAGATCATCTTAGAAATTTCCATCTCAAGCTTTTATTCCTTCTACACGGTTAATAGATTTGAAGAAGGGTTATGATGAATATTTGTATATGCTACATATATTATCTGCGAAAAAACTCTAAACTAAGAAACACTTACATTGTCACGGGAGGCTCATGGGTTTCAATCACAGTAGAATTGTGATCTAGATGATTCCCCTGGATACATGGTACTGGATTGCTGGGGAAATGACATGCATAATCACATTGCAAAACTTGGTCTGAATTTGACAATGTTAAAGTTGTAACATTGATTGCCCCCATTCTCACTTCCACATGAATGTTCAAATTTCTCCTCGAAAAGAAGAAAGTCCGAAATTTCAAATGCTTCAACAACTTCATTCATGTGCTGTGAACAGTTTGCCTCTTGCAGCGGCTGGGTTTGCCCCTTCCTAAAAATATTATTGGCAGCTTGGAAATGGGCATATCTCGGATCAAAATTAACCATTGAAATTATTCCATGAGCTTTGCCGAAGCACTCAAAATATTTTTAAGACAGTTGGAGGAGTAGCACACTAGTTACACCTCCTGAAGTGTCCTGAAGCTTCATTCAATTGACTGGAAATGAGAAAGATATAAATAAACGCAAGTCGGCTTAACTTTCCATTCTTTGGACAGGTCCAGACTCTGCTCGCCGTGTCAATGGCGCATTCTTAGTAGAATTTGAAGTGTGCTTTCTTTGCACGTTAGGATATGATTGTGGCATTGGAGTATCCCGATTGAATAGTCTAGCTTATGGTAAAAGAGAAAGTAACTTCGTGAGTACGGTTGTTTTTCTTTTTTGTTAGTATTGTCATCGGTTTTGGATGATGTAACGTTTTATTAGTATTTATTTATTTTAAAATTTAAATTATTCATTTTTAAAATTTAATTATTTAAAATGGTTTATAATAAGTTAAATGTATTTATATTAGCATAAATTTTTTTTATTATCAAGAGTCTAGAATAAAAATTTTTACTTGCAAAATTTTGTCCTAGTGTAAAATTTAAGGAAATATTTCACCTCTAAATATTTTATATTGGCTCTTAATAATATTGTTTGATTTAAGTAAATTTCATATATATATATATATATATATATATTAGGGGAAACTCAATTGAGGATTGTTGTGTTATGAAGCATAAACCTTTCTTTAAGTTTTCTTTGTATCATGAGAGATTTGATTCCTCTTTAAACTTGATTGATCCAAAAATAAAATAAATGTATACTAACCTATTTCCAAAACAAGCTAAAAATCTCAAAATATAAAATCATTTGAAAGGAGTGAAACACACCCTCTTTCAAGAGGGGCCTGAACCTCCTCTCCTACGTGACGTTATTCTTAAAGCAACGTGTCATAAATGCTTTCACTAACAAGGTTGTGTCGATGTTTCCAGAGCTAATGCAGGCTACAATTGCTAGAGAAATTGCATTGGGGGTGAGTTGGTTGGATGTTGTTATGGGACGAGAGGTGAAGAAATTTATTGGATGTTTGAATTTGCAGGGTAGCATTCTGGCTATGCCAACTCCTACCCTTCAACCTCGCTTGAGCTACAAAGGAGCTCAAGTTAGCTCCAGAGGCATTTTGACATTGATAAGGGAGATTCAAGGTCAGTGCATGTGGGATCCGAGCTCAGGGTGGCTTCGTTGGTAGATGTGGTTTGTTTACGTGGAATGTCTAGACTTGCGCTGGAACAAACTAGAAGGTAGAGTGGATTATTTGGGGGTATGTATGGAGATTCAATCATCCAGTAACCGCCATAAATATCGTGTTAAGGCCGAATTTTTTCTTCTCTTTTTGTTGGTGGGTAGAAAATTTACTTTGGAGTATTGAATTACTCTAGTCATCCCTGGTCAAGTTTACTGAAACGGATGTGAGTGTGGGGGAGGTTATAAGGAAAGAACCCCTCGAATCTTTGGCTTTTAGGCTTATGAGGAAGACCTTTGTGGTCAAGGGTTTATTTTCTGTGGGGATTTGGTTGTATATGGTGGTTTCCTACACAATGGAGCTCGTGTGCTGGAAGTGCACGGGCCATTTTAGGAAGGGTATCTAGTCTTTCGGTGTGGGAAACAAACTGCACGATGTTGGGTCTTCTTTTTGTTCTTCCTGTTTGGATTTCCCTATGGGTATTGAAGATGAAGGTGTTGGGGTAATTCTTGGATCATAGTGGTGGTGTTATTTTTTGGTCAGTCAATGCATCCTTGTTTTCTCAAGCCCAATGCAATGACAACCAGAGTTCTCTTATTGGGGCGTAAGGCCAAAAGGTTGTGGCATAGCCCACATACAGTATAATCAAGACCTGGGGAATAGGTGGCTCCATAAAAATTTCACTCTCCTAGCATAATTGAATTTCCCACCCCTCTCCCCAACCCACTTTCGACTCTTTGGATTAATGTCTTAATAAAATTGCATTTCTCCTAGAATAAATTTCTTAAGACATCCATGAGGATTGGAGCGAGGTGATCGTATTCATGAATGAAATTTAGAAAAATAAATAGTTGATCATGGACATGCTAGCCTCTATTTGTCATGGCCACAAGAGGATTCATGAGAGAATGGAGTAGCTAGAGGGAAATTCGGAGAAAATGGAAGCCCATGTTCATTGTGCTTTTAACACACCTCTATCAACATGTTGGAAATGTAAGTAGTTTTGGTCTTCATAATGTAATTCAAATGTATCATTGATGTATTTAATAAATTCATTTATTATTATTTCTAATGAAAGCATGTTCTTTATTCTTATGTGGGAAATTGAGTCAAAAGAGAATTTATTGTGAGTCAAAGAAAATGTACTTGAGTCATGTCCAATTTTGAGATTTTTGAGAAAATCAAATTTTATTTTTTATTGAGTCAAAGTCCACCAAAATGTACAAATTGGCCTCAGCCTCCAAGAGCCAACTATTTAATATCATGTATAAATATATATAGAGGATAGTCCGATCACTTTGAAGTACACTTACTTATCATCATCACACATATCTTATGCATCCAACAAATGAAGGAAAGGAAAAAGAATGAGGAGAAAAGGGAGATCACACATGTGGAGTAATTTCAGTGAAAAGAAGGCTGAATTTCAAAGATTATTTTAAGACCGAAATTTAAGGGATAGGAATTACAGGGTCAAAATTTCAGGAGTTGACCATGTTTGGGACAATTTAAAAATGTTTGACTTTGACATTAGAGGTGAATTGGAAGAAGGTTAAACTTGAAATCTTGGTGGCAGTTTTGGTTCTTGCTCATAATCTTGGATATCTCATTTTTATATGACTCTATAAGAGAAGTATTTTTGGATTCTCCCCCCTGTGGGGCTTTTCCCTTGCTTGGATCCTAATTGCTAGTGTCTCTTGTCTCCTGTGCATTATGTTATATATATTTTTTCTATTGTATAATTTGTTGATGACATAAGTAAACAATACAAATAATAATAAAAGAATGCATATCAGTTACAAATAATTACCATGAAAATAAATTCTATCGTTTGACATAATTTCAACATGGAATTAGAGCTATGGTTAAAACATAAGAATTTATTAGAGAATCCCTAAGAAGTGAAGATCATAAAGAGGAGAAGAATCTAGTGGAAAAAAATAAGGACTAAAGCATAGTGTGCAAGAGGAGCTAAGATACTAATATTATTGCATGAAGGCTGTTGAGATCAATTTCTAACTATATCCTCCTCTCTATATTCTAAAATAATTCTAATAGCCCAAATACATGACAAAAAAAATTCGTATACTCTTTGTCTAGAAAGAAAATAATATTATAAGAAGTAGTTCAAAAATATATGATAATTCTCAATTGCATACAAACTTACTACCAAACCACTTTTTAAGGCACTTGAGCTTATTCTTCACACCTGAGCTTACTCTAGCTTCAAATTTATCCAGACTAAGTAAGCTTCAAATTTATGAAATCTCCACTGCGTTTTGAAACATAACAATATATAATACATTGTGGTATGTGAACCATCTTTGGAGCCATGACAAGAACAAAATTTCTGAGACCATGAAACTAAAATATGTGAAGAATCTGTGGATTTATGTCTTTGCATACCAGTGACAAGTCTAAAATTCAGCTTTACATCTCTTCAATTTGGATCAAGTTATGTGGCATAAACTTGAGGCATAAAAGGAAGTGAATCTTTAGTGTCATATCCTATCTCTATCACGTAAGTTTCCAAGACTTCTCTATCTATGTGTTGGAGATTTCTCTCACCTTAATGTAAAGTTTATGTTCAAGTTTCTATGAAAATACAATTTCCAGTGATGAATTTTTAGTGACATATTTCTCCATAAAGTGAGTTCCTATGACAAATATTTCTTGGCATATATATATATATATATATATATATATATATATATATATATATATATATATATATATATATAAGGAGAAAATTAAAGGTGATTGTGGTGAATTGAAGACTCAAACAATCAGGCTCACTATAAAATCCAAGATATTGATGATGACACAGAGATTAGAGCTATCCAAAGTATATAAATTTTCTAATGTAGACATGTTTTGGAATAAATGGTGATACTGAAGAATTTCATATTGTTTTCCATATGGAAAGCATCAATGTCTGGAGACACTATGTTTCTATGAAAAAAACAACATGTATAATGTGACACATTGATGAAACCAAATAAAAATTATCCAAGGTTTGAGCAATGCATATCAGAGACATCTAAGAAAAATCTTGTGGTTATAATTTTCCCTATATTATCATAAAAGAAATTGAAAGTATCATTGAAATTATATGAACCTTTTGTGGAGGAATCCCAATATATTATTACAAAAGAAATATTTTCCTTCAATGGCACTATGGTGACACCATCATGGAGGCCAATTCTCCTTAAAGAACAACACATTTGTTGTCAAGGTGAAAGAATCATTTTCCGACTGTGTGGCCATATATTTTTGAATTATTTCCGTTTGTAGTCTTTGGAAGGAGTTGAAATATGTGGGATCTAAGGCTAGATGAAGCATATATATGTAACACTATAATGTGAATAAACTATAATACTAAGAACAACAAAGAGTAAAAAAACAAGGATCTGAAGCTATGAAAAAATTTTATGGAGATCATTTGAACCTTCTATAGAACTGCAGTAAACATAACTTTCTCTTGAACTATGATATGCAAGTTTTTATTGATGATCCAGAATAACTGAAGGCCATGACATCTCAAGGATCAAGAATTAAGCCTCATGCCTATGGCAATGAAGCATAAGACAACAAAATTTGAAGAATTATCTCTATGAAAGCATGATACAGTGCAAGCAAGGATTATGAGAACAAATTTACATATGAATCCAATATCTATTGTGCAAGAATGAGAAGCAACCACAAAATCCTTTCTTGTACATAACAAAAAAATCTATGAAACCATGAAGTCAGCCTATCTAACATTGAATCTTGAAAGGTATATATAAAAAGGTTTGAAGAGTATAAACAGAGTAATAATTAATGTGAAAACTCTATGAAACAAAATAAAATATATTGAAAGTAGCCCAAATTTATCTCTATGTCTCGATAGCTAAAATTCTAAATTATCTATGTTGGAAGTGGATATCAACTAAAGAAAATTCAAATGCAAACTCATTGCAAGGATGAACAAGTAAAGTTAAAAGAGGTATGTATAAGCTATATTCATTTGCAATCAATGATCTCTATCAATAGTGGTGATGCCAAGAGATTGATCTCTTGAAAGATAATAATGCATCATAAAAAAAGGTATCTGCAGGAATATTTGAATGATCGTTGATATATTAACATCAAAATTATTTCCTTGTATATAAAGGCTAGGATACTAAAATAAAATATTGAATAAATTCTATATAGAGAGCTTCCTCATGCAATCTCTACGGTTTGTGTATATGTACAAATTAAAATTTCTAAGATCACAGGTCTTGAATACCTTGGAATCTAGGGTTTGTAAACCCTTGCAAGGTTTAAGCTAGAAAATCCTAGGAACAAAAACTATAAATAATTTTTTATGCTATAAAGACTAGCTCTTTAGAATGGGATGAATGACATCATACTAATACAAGGTTAAGAGGGAGATGACTCTTTTGAAAGAGATAATTATTTTAAACCTCCTTTATTTAATTATTATTGTTGTTATTTTGTCTTTGTACTTATCCCTTTTTTATTTCATTGTATTCTAATAAAGGTTTCACTTCAAGGGAATATATATCTAAGATTAATTAACATATGGAAGAACTAGAATAACATGGAGAAGCATGAATATTAAGTAGGAGGAAGAATAAGCCAATTATAGGACATCAAAAAATAAGAAGTCCACCTACCTAAACCGGAGAGAGAGAGATTTGATTGTTTGGATTAAGGAACACATTGATTGGGTTGACAATACTGATGTTGATAGAGATACTATGAATGATTAAAGTTGATATGATTTCTTGAGAGAGCATGAAGCAAAATTATATCACAATACAAAGAAATAAGATGTGAAGGCTTGTAAAAATCAGCTAAGAAGTTTGGCTTCATAATAGACTTTATAAACTATTTGATAACATGTTTGATTTGACAAAAATATTTTCATAAAAATAGGAAGGTTGAAGCTCGTTATGATGCAATGTAGATAGAATCCAAGAAGCTACAAAAAAATCTGCATAAAGGAACATGTAGTCAATGAATTGATGAATACTTTTGATACAAGGTCAGGCTTGTGGTTATTTCTCTTTGTTTTAGAGGGAGTGAGGATCAAATCCCTAGATGATAGGGATTGAGAATGGACACCCTATTCTCCATGTTTCATGCACTATGGCCATGAATAACAATTGTAAGCCTGGTGAAGACATTGGTAGGGAGAACGGTGGATTGTATATGGCTTTTGGAACAATATTATTTGAGGATTTATATCAAATATAAGAATAGTACTTGGGACTTATATTCTTTGAGGATGTGTATCTAAGATAAGAATAATCTTGTTGTTGTGGATGATTTTGTCACCCTCCTAGAGACAGCCTAGAGTTGCCATAGACCAGTGCCTAGGACATCTTAATATAGCAAGGAGCCCTTTATAGTTTGGGTTGTCAGTCCAAGAACTCACTTACTATCTCTTGTTTTGAACAAGGAAATTAGTTTTGAATGGGACCAATCTCTCTCAGAAGCTGGTACAGAGACAAGAACAATGTAGGGACATCAAGTAAAACTCCAATATAAAGGCATCAGACAGTTAAGAGACCGCTTACTGTAAAGAGGGTTGATTCAGATAATATATCACAGAAATCAAATATCAGATGATGAGTGCAGTGAGGAAACATAAGAAGATATTAGCTGACATGAGACTGATACCCAGATACACAACAGAACCATATAAGGGCGCACCAATTTATGAATCCTTATATGACAATGGCATTTTAAAAGCACCCTCCTCAAGCAACTAATATAGCAGAAAATATGGAAAGAGTGAACATGGAACAGTATATCATGACTAGGCCTATTTAAAGCGCTTGACTAATTCCAGAAAGGGCACCACTTAAGATGAATCCTTACTGCAAAATAGTGAGCCACTCGCATTCTAGAACATGATACAAGAAGATAAATTGCATGAAATGAGATAATGTATTAACACGTAAGAGAAATTACATACTGTGAGATATCAAAGACCAGAATCCTCAATACAGTTATAACCCCTCCTCACTGAGACCCTACGGGCTCTGAAACTTCATACAGAAATGTCACAGAATGTATACAGAAGCCTTCTCGCTGCACAGTTTGCTGATAGAAATCCGAAACCCTTACAATGTCTTTTCTTTTAGCTTTTATAGACCAGATAGAGAAATCTAGAGGAGGCGGTAAGTAGAGAACATTTAATGACTTATTTTGAATCAGAAGGTGGAAAACTTTCGCGCCCACACCATGAAACGACTGAACATAATTAACTGTAATTTACAATTTATTTCTGAAATGAATGCGGGAAATGAAAATCTGCATATACTCAAGACATAAATAATAAAATATGTGAACATTCAGCCTCTTTCTGGAGGAGGAAGATCCGCGGCAATAAAACCTTGAGGCGCCTGCTTTCATGCATGGTACTTTCGATCTTTAGTTCTCGAATCTAAATTTGGAACCTCTTTCGAGCTGGATTCTGAATTCATTGCTTCTTCATTAATAATCTGCTGCTGCATTAATGTTTTCATCTGTCCAAATGCGTTCCTTTTGATTTTTCTCTGGAGAGTTCCATGGATCGAAGTACCTTTCTTTAATGGAGGTCACATCATAGTGACTTCCGGATCCTTTCCGCTAATTTTGTTCCCACCACAAGTTCCTGCAAAAACCAAAGCCTGTTGAATAAAACTGATGACAGAGAAAGTGGACAAAGCGAGACTAACAGAAGTGGTGGCATAGACGTGAGAGGATGATAGAATGACGCGGGGAGGAGATTTCAAACGAAAACGCAGAGGCGTGACACGTAATCGGAATATGTGAACAATGGAGAGACAGTGGATGACACGTAGGCACACAACGAAAAACGGCAGACGGGCGCTGGCAGTACAAAAACTCAGCAGATTAACTTCTGGAGGAGTTACAAAGGAAGGACGCGACAAGACAGCGGAATGAAGGCTTTAGAGGTGGGACCTGGAGCGCATATCGCAGGATCGCAAGAGGAGAGAATGCGATGGAAGAAGAATAGAATAACCAAAATTTCGCGCTTTGCGCCGTGCGATGGGCGTGGTGAGCGCAGATCGCAAAAGTGAAAAATGCGATGATGGGGAATAACACGCGAGAGCAACTGCGCTTTTACGATGAGGCGGACATGCGATGGCGCAATTATGAGATCTGCAATAAACACTCAAAGGGACAGCGCTTGGTTATATGCAAAAGGAAGCGCGGAGCTAGGAGGAAAAGGGGCCAAACCTTATATAATATTTAAAAAGTGGACTTTAGCCCTTTTTCAATGCATTTCTGATGCGGGGAGAGGCAGCGGTGAAAGAGGAAAAGAGACTATGGCCAAGATTCAAATGGGGGAGGCTGATTGGTACAACATCGGCTCCAACTGGGGATGGCATGTTCATCCTCGGGCATGCCGAGAACTCGCAGACCTCAGACCCCTTTGCATTTTCTTCAAAACTTAATAGCTTATTTACATTATTTACATCTCAAAATTGAATCACGCTAGCTTACGTTATATACATAAATATACCAGGCCTGATCTGCCTGAGTCAATACTGAAAGTAGTGTTTTAGGAATTGTCCATTCACGGGAGCGTCCAACAGATCACCCTGTAAATTTTCTAACATGAAAGTATTATTTCTCCCTAGATTCACTATCTTGAATGGGCCGAACCAAAGCGGGTCAAACTTGGCATGCTTGCCCTTTTCTGCTCTGCGAACATCCCACCTGAGAACCAGGTCTCCTATCTGGAAATTCCTATCCTTGGCATGGCGATAAAAAATATCCTTCATTTTTTCCTGGTATTCCATCAATCTCTCATTTATCTGATTGCGCGTTTGCTCCAATTCTACCAGCTGATTAATTCTTCTGATCATGTCAACTGGTTCTTCCTGATTCTCTTGCATGAAACGTGCCACCGGTAATGCTAATTGCAGAGGAAACACAGCAGCTCTCCCATAGACCAGCTCATAGGGTGATTTGCCTGTTGCTCTTTTGCTGGTTATCCTATTTGCCCATAGAGAAAACTTTAATTGAGAGTCCCAGTTTTTCTGATTTTCAGCTATCGTTTTCTTCAAAGCCCTAACCAGGGTTTTATTAGAGGATTCTGCTAAACCATTTCCCTGTGGATAGTAAGCTGTAGAATGAGTCAGGATAATGTTATATCTTTGGCAGAATTTTACGAACTTGGCAGATATGAAAGCCTGTGCATTGTCGGTTACAATTCTTGCAGGACAGCCAAACCTAGATATGATATTATCTTCTATAAAATTCATTATTACAGCGTCTGTAGCATTTCTAGTAGATATGGCTTCCACCCATTTCGTGAAATAGTCTGTGGCTGTCAATATCCATTTATGTTGGCCACTTGATGGGGGATGTATCTCACCTATAAAATCTAATCCCCATTTCTGAAATGGTTCATTTACATGAATAGGGATCAAGGGCAATGCTGTTAATTTCTGCCTTTCTGCAAATCTTTGGCATTTGTCACACGATCTGACCCAAGCAAAAGTATCTGAATACAATTTTGGCCAGTAAAAACCAGCCTTCAAGATTTTATGAGTTGTAGCCCTCCAGCTGTAATGTCCTCCACATATCCCCTCATGAAATTTTGTCATTACATTTTTCACTTCATTTTCTGTAAGGCATAAAAGTAATATGCCTAGAGGGTCTCTCCAATAGAGCTGCCCATTGGCAATTACATATTTTTGAGATTTCATCCTTACAGCTCTGTATTTTACCTTGTCACAATCTGTAGGACAGCTGAGCGTTAAAAGATATTCAGCTATTTCTTTATACCAAGGACTAATTAGATATTTCACATGTATCTTTTGCGTAGCCGTCTTTAGTCCTTGCTGCTTCTCTTCTTTTCCCGATTCTTCATTTGATAACATGGATAGATTAATGCCCAAAGCTTGATTGTTATATTCAGATAAAATTTTGGCAAGTCCATGTCCTTTGATTAACTTAGTAGGCCTTATGTCCAAATCATATTCCTGAATTTTCGCAATCCACCTTCCTCTTCTACCTTCGATGTCTCCCTGAACCAGAATGTCTTTTACAACGGCTGTGGGGACATATGCAGTAATATGAGATTGCAAAATATAAACTCTGAAGGCTTTAAGGGACTTTACCAGGGCATATGCCTGCTTCTCCAATATATTGTATTTCAATTCTGCATCATAAAGTACTTGACTGAAGAAATTTATAGGCTGTTCATATCCCTCTTCATTTTTCTGCAATAACACTCCAGCAATTGTATGGGGTGAAGCAAATGAGAAAATCATAAACGGCTTTTTGTAGTCTGGCCCCACTAGTACAGGAGCTTCGGCAAATGCATGTTTTATCCTTGTGAATGCATCTCTAGACTCCTGGGACCATTTCACTTCATTCTCCTTTTTCAGCATATTAGTTATATGCCTAACTATCTCAGCATAGTTAGGAATGAACCTTCTTAAAAAATTTATTCGGCCCAAAAACACCTGTACCTCCTTTTTATTCCTGGGCAAAGGAATGTTGTTTATCACCTCAACTCTCTTAGGATCAATTTTCACACCATCTTTTGTTACAATGTGCCCTAAGAGCTTTCCCTCATCTAAAGCAAATAAGGACTTTTGAGGGTTAAGAGAAAGGCCATACCTTCTGCATTTCTCAAAAGTTCTTCTCAAATGCTCGATATGTTCATCATCATTCTTTGAAAACACAGTGATGTCATCAAGATACACCACCAAGAACTTGTCCTGCTCTCCAATAAAGGCTATATCCATTGCCCTTTGAAAAGTGGCTCCTGCATTAATTAATTCGAATGGCATCCTAGCATACATAAAGGTTCCCCACGGTGTAGTGAATGCAGTCTTCTTCTGATCTTCTGGGAATACAGCTACCTGATTATAACCAGAAAATCCGTCCGTCATTGACATTCTGGATGCTCCTACCACTTTCTGCAGGATGTGGTCCATCTTGGGCAGTGGATAGTTATCTTTTAATGATGCTCTGTTCAAATTCCTGAAATCTACACATAGCCTTATTTCTCCATTCTTCTTCCGAACAGGAACAAGATTTGCTATCCACTCTGAGTACCTTAAGGGCACAATTATCTTGGCTTTCAGTAATTTTTTGATTTCTTTTTCAATTGAGGGAAGCAGCAAGGGGTTTATTTGTCGCAGCTTCTGCTTGTATGGCTTTGCATCTTCCCTCAGTGGAATCTTATGCTGTATAATATTTACATCAAAAGTTTTTAGGTCCTGATAGGACCAAGCAAAAACATCTTTGTAAGACTGAAATAACTTCAAATATTTTTCTTTATATTCTTCTGGGACTTTCTTGGATAATTTGATAATGTTAGGATCTGCATAAGTACCCAGATTCAAGTCTTCCACTTGATCTTCCTCTGTTACTTTACTTGGCTGCAAAGGTACATCATTTTTATTAAATAATCTTTCTAGGGGCACTAGACCTCTAGGTATAACATTTCCTTTCAGCTGCAGCACTCTATTTCCTGCTATTCTTTCTTCCCATTTGTTTTCAGCAATATTTTCAGCTTCTTCCTCCTCATTATCATCAATTTCTATATTTGTGAATTCTCCCACTGTCTCCATAAATCTCTTCATTTGTTCATCATCTTCAAATACCTGCCAGTGCTTTATATTATCTGGAATGGATGGTCTGTAACGTACCTCCACTTCATATCTTAAAAGCGGATTCTGAGGAGGAAGGAATGTACTAGCAGCTACAGCAAGAGAATCTGCTATTCTATTTTGCTCCCGGGGCATGAAATGTATGTTAAATGCTGAGAAGAAATTTTCTATCATGTCCCATACTTCGTTTCTATATGCCCTGAGCCGAGGGTGTTTAGTTTGACATTCATTTTTGATCTGCCTTATGACCAGCTCAGAGTCTCCAAACACTTTTAGACACTGGATGTCCATATTCTTGGCTGTCTGGAGTCCCAATAATAGTGCTTCATATTCAGCTACATTGTTTGTAGCATCATACTCCAGTTTAAAGGACAGTGGCACCCATCTCCCTGCAGGAGAAATCAACAAGACCCCAGCTCCATTGCCTTCTCTTGAATTAGCTCCATCAAAATGCAAAGTCCAAATTTCTGATTCCCGATCATTCTTAGGCTGCTCAACTTGGATTTGACCAAAAAGGGACTCATGTGCATAGCTTTGGTCTTCTTCTAACATCAAACATGAGAAGTCTCCCTCTTTGTTATAAACTAGAGAGTTCTCTGAGCAGTCAGCCTTAGTTACCATCTTAACAAATCTAGTCTCCCTGTATAACCTCCTTTCTTGACCCCCAAAGACTGCGACAGTAGCATATGTTAAATCTAGTTTAATTGACCCCCCAATCTTAGTACCCCATGACCTTGACAAGAGCATGCCAAAGCGAGCTGGGATATCAGCAACCACAATGTCCATGACCACACTCTTTGCTAGGATTTGAGCCAAATTGACCACTAAGTCTTTAATCATTCCTAAGCATTTAACTCTTTTTGAATCAAATGAATATAAGTCTTTGTATGGCCTTGTAATTTGCAGTCCTAGTTGTTCCATGATAGACAGAGGCATAAGATTATGGGAAGCCCCAGAATCTAACATACAGTTGTGTAACAGCAGGTCATGCATAACTAGGGATACGTAAAAGGGAGGAGTAGAAGGGTCTATCTCCTCAACATGTGGGCCAAAGACTACCATGGGTCTTTCTTCTTGAAGATTTAAACTATCAGGTACAATTGGTATTCCAGGAGGAAACATAAAGGAAGTAACTTGAGACTGATATATAGGCTGCTTCAATAATTCAGTCAGTGGGACAGGAATCTTAATTTTCTCGAGTTCCTTTTGCAAATTGAAAGCAGATGAGGGCTTTTCTATCCCAATTTCTTTTGACTCCTTATTCTCAGCCAAAGACTTAACTTCTTTTGACACCGGCTCAGTATTAGAAGGACTGACTACTTTAGAAGAAGAAGGAATCTGATCATTAGACTGCAAGGGGGTATTCAGAAGATTCTTACCTTTTTCCGCATTCTTCTGTGTTGCTGACTCCTTCTGAGCAGATGTTTCCTCTCGAGGTGGTTCTTCTTCTTGCGCCTGAGTTCTGGTCCTCTTCCTTGAGGATCTGAGATCATATTTTACATTGAATTGCGCTTCCATAAAATCAGCAAATTGCTTGCAGTAATGGTCAATCTCCGTCTCTTCGTCTTCATCTTGCAGCGGGCACTCTATATCATCATTATTTGAAAAATCCATATTTGAATCTTCTACTTCATAAGCTGCATCTCCGGTGGAGTCATCTGCTGGTCCTTCCAGGTACAAGGGATGAGGTAGCTGGTCTTGTTGTTCCTTTGTCTCTCTCGACAATATCTGGAGAGGTGGCCTTCTATACTGAGGATTATATCCCCTGTTTGGAGTGTTATAGAAATTATTGGGAGCTGCATTTTTTGCTTCTAGTTCAAGCTTTACCATCTTCTTTATCATTTTACTTATTTCATCTAATTTCTCTGGATCTTTTTCTTGACTTGAGGCGGAAACCTCCTCTTTGCCTCTCCTCTTAGTATCTTGTTCAGTTTTTCCCTTTAGTTTCCCGGTGGAGGCAAAGTTCGCTTCTAATTCCAGAGCATCTGATTGTGCGTCATCTAGAGTGGCAGGTTTCCTTTCCCTTAAGGAGAAGCCAAAATCAGATTCAAAGGCTGCTATGAAAATTATCTTAGCCGCAGCTTCATGGGGCTTCATCTCAGGGGGCAGGCTCAGGTATAGCTTATTGAATCTTTTAATAAAGTCTAAAACTGCTTCATTCTGTTTCTTCTTCATGGTATTAGATTCGGTGAGACATAGACCGTGGTCCTTCTTTTCTCCCCGCTTTCTGAGAAAAGCATTTTCCATCTGGTCCCAGGTGGTTACAGAATTATTCCCCAATGTCTTAAACCATTTTCGGGCTTCCCCTTCCAAAGACTGCAGAAATAATCTCAAGACCACATCCAGATGTTCAACATTTAAGTTCTCTGCAAAAGAGCAGAAGGTCTCAAGATGCTTTTGAGCATCAGCTCCATTTTCGCCATTAAACCTCGGCAGAATCTTTAGATAATCTTGTGGCATATCATGTAACACTTGGGGCAAAGCCAGTGGGGCGTATTTGTTCAAAAGGAATGTAGGGACATTGGCCATTGGAGGAGGTGAGGGTTGCACAACAGTCTGAGATACAGAAGTAGGGAGAGGAGTAGGAGGAAGCGGAGTGTGAATAACAATGGGAATATATTGCACAGAAGCCTGAGGCTTGGATGGGAATAACTCACAGTTAACAGCAACTACCCCAGTGACTTCTTTAATTTCTTCAGCCTCAAAAGCGGGATGAGATTCTTCTTCAATTGAGGCACTTCCTCTACGTGGAGTTTCCAAGCAAAACTCCGGATTTTCTGTTCTAACTTCTTGAGAAGAAGAGGGCGGGTAATCTTTAACGGAGTATTCAGAATTTTCAGCGCGAGCTGACTTCCTCTCTTTCCAAGTTCTTTTATGAATAATCTTCTCTGGGTCAGACACGTAAGGCGTTTTCAGTTGAGCTGTATCTGACCTCAAATGCGGCTTACGAGGAGCCAAGACTACCAATAAAATTTATTGAATAAAGACCAGTGGAGTCGCCAAGGTGAGAGATATGCAACTCTTCAACTCTCTATGCTCACCTGATTAGAGAGTGAAAACAAATTGTCGAGACCCAGGGAAACTGATATTCTTGAATTCGATCCCCGGCAACGGCGCCAGAAAGATGTTGTGGATGATTTTGTCACCCTCCTAGAGACAGCCTAGAGTTGCCATAGACCAGTGCCTAGGACATCTTAATATAGCAAGGAGCCCTTTATAGTTTGGGTTGTCAGTCCAAGAACTCGCTTACTATCTCTTGTTTTGAACAAGGAAATTAGATTTGAATGGGACCAATCTCTCTCAGAAGCTAATACAAGGATAAGAATAATGTAGGAACATTATGTAAAATTCTAGTATAAAGACATCAGATAGTTAAGAGACCGCTTACTGTAAAGAGGGACAATTCAAATAATATATCACAGAAATCAAATATCAGGAAGTAAGTGCAGTGAGGAAATATAAGAAGATATTAGCTGGCATGAGACTGATATCCAGATACACAACAGAACCATACAAGGGCGCTCCAATTTACGAATCCTTATATGACAATGGCGTTTTAAAAGCACCCTCCTCAAGCAACTAATATAGCAGAAAGTATGGAAAGAGTGAACATGGAACAGTATATCATGACTAGGCCTATTTAAAGCGCTTGACTAATTCCAGAAAGGGCACCACTTAAGATGAATCCTTACTGCAAACTAGTGAGCCACTCGCATTCTAGAACATGATACAAGAAGATAAATAGCATGAAATGAGATAATGTATTAACACATAAGAGAAATTACATAATGTGAGATACCATAGATCAGAATCCTCAATACAGTTATAACCCCTCCTCACTGAGACCCCACGGGCTCTGAAACTTCATACAGAAGCGTTACAGAATGTATACAGAAGCCTTCTCGCTGCACAGTTTGCTGATAGAAATCTGGAACCCTTACAATGTCTTTTCTTTTAGCTTTTATAGACCAAATAGAGAAATCTAGAGGAGGCGGTAGATAGAGAACATTTAATGACTTATTTTGAATCAGAAGGCGGAAAACTTTCGCGCCCACACTATGAAACGACTGAACATAATTTACTGTACTTTACAATCTATTTCTGAAATGAATGCCGGAAATGAAAATCTGCATATACTCAAGACATAAATAATAAAAAATGTGAACATTCAGCCTCTTTCTGGAGGAGGGAGATCTGCAGCAATAAAACCTTGAGGCGCCTACTTCCATGCATGGTACTTTCGATCTTCTGTTCTTGAATTTAAATCTGGAACTCCTTTCGAGCTGGACTCTGAATTCATTGTTTCTTCATTAATGATCTGCTGTTGCATTAATGTTTTCATCTGTCCAAATGCGTTCCTTTTGATTTTTCTCTGGAGAGTTCCATGGATCGAAGTAACTTTCTTTAATGGAGGTCACATCATAGTGACTTCCGGATCCTTTCCGCTAATTTTGTTCCCACCACAAGTTCCTGCAAAAACCAAAGCCTGTTGAATAAAACTGATGACAGAGAAAGTGGACAAAGCGAGACTAACAGAAGTGGTGGCATAGACGTGAGAGGATGATAGAATGACGCGGGGAGGAGATTTCAAACGAAAACGTAGAGGCATGACACGTAATCAGAATATGTGAACAATGGAGAAACAGTGGATGACACGTAGGCACACAACGAAAAACGACGGATGGGCGCTGGCGGTACGAAAACTCAGCAGATTAACTTCTGGAGGAGTTACAAAGGAAGGACGCGACAAGACAGCGGAATGAAGGCTTTAGAGGTGGGACCTGGAGCACATATCGCAGGATCGCAAGAGGAGAGAATGCGATGGAAGAAGAATAGAATAACCAAAATTTCGTGCTTTGCGTCGTGCGATGGGCATGGTGAGCGCAGATCGCAAAAGTGAAAAATGCGATGATGGGGAATAACACGCGAGAGAAACTGCGCTTTTGCGATGAGGTGGACATTCGATGTCGCAATTATGAGATCTGCGATAAACGCTCAAAGGGACAACGCTTGGTTATATGCAAAAGGAAGCGCGGAGCTAGGAGGAAAAGGGGCCAAACCTTATATAATCTTTAAAAAGTGTACTTTAGCCCTTTTTCAATGCATTTCTGATGCGGGGAGAGGCAGCGGTGAAAGAGGAAAAGAGACTATGGCCAAGATTCAAATGGGGGAGGCTGATTGGTACAACACTTGTGAGGAAAAATTGGTGAACATGTAGATGGGGTATGTGCGTAGAGATATGGTTGTGTCCAAATTTATGCTTGCCAACATTGTGCTTCAATCTAGTGGAGAGATAAAGCTTGTTAATCAAGGCCTTGCTATTTTTGACAATGCTAGTTATGATGATGCTTATCAATCCAAGTTCTTCCTTAGATGAATATGTCAACCTAAGTGTATCATGTTGTGTCATTATGAATACCTTTATTGTTAAGAGGGAGAGTTTAAAATGTAACTAGTGCTAGTCTTCATAATGTAATTCAAATGTATCATTGTTGTATTTATTATATTTGATTTATTAGTATGTATAGTAAAAGCATGTTCTTTAGGCTTATAGGGTAAGATTAGTCAAAAGAGAATTTATTGTATTTCAATGAAAATGTAATTAATTCATGTCTCACTTGGATATCTATAAGAAAAATAATTTTAAATTTTTATTGAGTCAAATTCCACCAAAATCTATGATTTTTCCCTCCATGGGAACAACTCAGCATGGGCTTCCAAGTGCCACCTATTTGACCTCCTAGAGAAATATATAGGCGAATGTTTGATCACTTTGGTGAAAAATTAGTTATCATAATCACTCATAGATTTTGCACGTAACTATTGAAAAAAATAATGAATAAGAAGGAGAAAAGGGAGCTCACACATGTGGAGGAATTTCAATGAAAATACAATTGAATTTCAAAGCTTATTGTAGGACCAAAATTTCAGAGTCTGAAATTACAAGGTAGAAATTTCAAGAGTTGACTAGATTTGGGACAGTTTTACCATGTTTGACTTTAACATTTTAGGTGACTTGGAGGAGGGTTGGACTTGAAATTTTGGTGGTTGTTTTGGGTCTTGTCTTGGTCTTGCATATCTCATTTCAATATGGTTCTTCAAGACAAGTATTTTTGGGTTTTTTGCTAGCTTGGAGCCTAATTTATAGTGTCTCTTTTCTACCATGCATTATGTTTTTGAATTTTTACTATTGTGTAATTTCTTGATGACATAGCTAAACAAGAAAATAAGTATTAAAAGAATGTAGTAACAAGTAATTACCATGACCATAAATTCTATGATGTAACAAAATTTCAACATGGAATCAGAGTTATGATAAAGAAATGAGCACTGATTGGAGAATACCTAAGAAGTCAAGATCATAAAAAGGAGAACCATCAAGTGACAAAAATCAGGACTAAAGTCTTGTTTGCAAGAGGAGCTAAGAAACTAATATTATTGCATGAAGGGTGTTGAGATGAATTTCTAAGTATCTCATCATCTATAAATTACGAACTAATTCTAATATCCCAAATACAGGACAAAGGGAATTCCTATTATCTCACTATAGCAAGAAAATAAGATTATAAGAAGTATTTCCAACCTCTGTGACAATTCTCAATTGTATAGAAACATACTATGAAAACATTTTTATGAGGCATCTCAGCTTTATTGGGGACATTCGAAATTACTGTCACTTCATGTATCTGAAATCTGGACTAAGTTCAATAACATAGCAATATCTAATACAATGTTGTATGTGAATCTTCTTTGGATCCATGAAATGTGAAAATTTTGTGAGGCCATGACACTACAATATGCAAAGAACCCGTGGCTTTCTATCTCTGTGTATGAGTGATAAGTCGAAAATCTAATTTTAGATCTCTATAATTTGGATCAAGTTCTGAGGAATAAACCTGAGGCATAAAAGGAAGTGAATCCTTAGCGGCATCTTATATATCTATGATGAATTTTTTTGAGACATATCTATCTATTTGTTGCAAATTTCTCTCTCTGTGATGCAAGTTTCTGTGCAAGTTTCTGCGATAATACAAGCTTCAATGATGAAGTGTTAGCGACATATTTCTCCATAAAGTGAGTTACTATCACAAATATTTCCACACATGTATATATCAAGAAAAGGAGTAGATCAAAGTTTCTTTTTTTACTTGAAGACTCGAATATTAAAACTTACTATAAAATCCAATACATTCATGATCACACCGATATCTGGGAAATCCAAAGAATCTAAATTTTTGGAAGTAGACATGTTTTTGAACAACTGGAGAGATTGAATAATCCCATCTCGTTTTCCATATGGAAAGAATCAAAGAGTAGATACATTTTTCTTTCATGAAATAAACAAAAAGTATAATCCCACACCATTGATGACATGAAATAACAAGTCTTGTCCAAGATCTAGGCACTTATATTAGAAACATCCAAGAAAACTCCTTTGGTCATACTTTTTCCTATATGATCATAAAAGAAATAGAGTCTAAAACTATCTGAAGCTTCTCTGAAGGCATCCAAGTATCTTATTACAAAATACATCTGAGCCTTCAATAGCAGTATAGTGACACCATGAAGACTAGACATTCATAGGCCAGGTCTTCATGAAGAACAACATTGGTGTTGTAAAGGTGAAGGCATCATTTTACAACTATGTGACGATATATTTCCAAAGAATTTTCATTTGTATTTTATGGAAGGAACTACAATATTTGGAATATGAATCTAGATGAAGCGTATCTTTGTAATAATATAATTTTAAGAAGCTATACTACTAAGTACAACAAAGACAAAAAAAACAAGGATTTGAACCTGTAACAACATTTTGTGGAGAGAATTAAAACCTTTTGTTGCACAATGGTACACTAAATCGATATTTATTTGTGATATGCCAGTTTTTCTTGATGAAATAAACAAATTGAAGGATAATACTTCACAAGGATCAATAATCAAGCATAAATCCTATGAAAATGAATAACATGACTACAAAATTTGAATCAATATCTCTATGGAAGCATGATACAATGCAAGCAAGGACCATTAAAAGAAATTTACATATGAAGCCCATATCTGTGGTAAAAGTATGATAAGAAACCACAAAATCCTTTTTGATACATATTAGAAGAACATATTACACCATGAAGCTGACTTATCTCACATTGAATCCTCTAAGGTATGTACCTTGGACATACCATCCCCTCGAAAGGTAGAAACCACCTAATATGGTACCTAGCTAACCCCATTTTGAGCTTGGAGACATTAGCACATTCCAAAGCCCACTATGGAAGGGCATGCCATTATCAAGTGTACACTTGTTTTCCATGATTTTTAAGCTCTTTTACCAGATTAATTTATTGACTTGTTGTACTAGAAGGCTAGGGAACACATTAGATCTTATGCATGATTGTTGATGGTGCTCATTTTGTTTTGGTCTCCCTAAATGGGGTCCTCACTGTCTAAAGGGCTATGTTGGAACATTTAGTGTGTGTGTACATATCAATGGGCCTCGATAACAATAGAAAACACTCCATGGATCCCCATAGATGTTCAAAGATTACTAGAGATCCAACTTTTGGATGAAGAAGATGCATTTGGTACATTATGTCGAGTGGGCCCCACAGGTGCACGACACACTTGGAAGTTGTCCCAGTACTTTTAGGATAACATGGAAACATTATTTACACAATTTGGGCCCTTACAAATGGTCTACAGGAATCTTCAACTCATATGGAGACCCATGAGGTTATTGGTGTGACTCCACACCAACTGGGAGCATCATAGGTTTATTGTTTGGAGAAAAAGGGGCCACCAAATTTTCCATTACTTTTTAGGATCATGCTCATCATTATTTAACTTATGGACCCCATCAGGCCTCTTGGAGATTTTATTGGTGAGCTAGTTTGGGGGGCTTGTCACCAAAAGCTAATTAATTTTCACATTATTTTATGTTTAGGGGTTAGTGCAGGCCAATTAGGCCATTTTAACTACTAATGCCTATATAAATAGGAATTGGATTGATTCATTTGTATCATTCCCTAGATTTGGGATCATCCTCTAATTATAGAACTTCACACTTTTCCTTGGTGGATAATTTTGGATAATGAAAGAATTTTGATGTATGGATTAGGTTCTTCTTATCTTGGAGCTTCTTATATTTTAAATGTGTTGCTGGTTGGATATATACTCTTACATGTAAGTTTAATTTTAATATTATTTTCTTTCATTTTTCTCCATACATTGGTTATGAGATCTTCATTATTTTTAGGGCTAATTGTTGCATGTATTTAATGTGGAATTGTGTTTCTATTTAGCTTATAGCTATGTATGGGCAATGTTTTATGAATGAATTGTCATAGATAGTGTGTTAGCTCAATAAGCCTCTTCCATTTTCAATGAATTAAAAATTCTTTTAAGGTCACTTTCCTTCTCTTGCCCTCAACATTGGACAGAGTCAACTTTGAGGGCCTCCTTAAACAAGAAATGAGGTCCATATTCATAATTCTCCTTGACACAAAATCCCCAAGAGGAATTAGGCACTGAAACATAAAAGGATAGTGATTTAAAATGTATTTTTTCCACTGTTTCCTTCCTCTTCTAGGTCTAGCCACCCTAGGCCACCTAGGGCATCAATTTCTTAGCAAACTAGCCCTAGTAAAATTTCAATCTCCTAGACCCTAATTCATTGGTGTGCAATCAAGGTCTACTCTGAATTTGAAGATATTACGACTAAGGGACTCTAAGTTATCGCAATCCCTAAGTCTAATATTAATTTTTTCCCTAGTGTTCCCAAGGCTAGTACCACATATCATCAATTTGACAACTTTAGGTGAAAATTGTTATTTGATCCTTTCACCTCGCCTTGGTGAGGTCAAGAATATCATTAGTTTCTAGATTTCATCACCTTAACCTATATTGGGTCCCCTTGGCCCAGTGTGATCTGATTTCTTATCAAACACGATTCATTGAGGGAAACTTGGGAATCCAAGTTTTATAAGGATTTTAGTGATTGGTGATATCCTTTTCAAATCATATTCCTTTAACCTAACCCTCAAGTCCTCACCTCCTTTCCATACAAAATCTTGCACCTTGCTTAAAGAGTAGGCAAACTCCATTATTAATCATATCCTAGGGAAAGGGTCTTTAAGGTCACTTCACATATATTTTTTGATCCATGCTTTATAAGTGATTTCCTAATTACCTGGTCTCCTCCCATGGGTGAAATTCCATAGATAGCAGGGAGTCTTATATGTGGTGATAGTGGTTAAGTCTTCATCGATTGCCTTGATCTAGCAGTTGCCCTTTTAGGAGGGCCTTTTAGGTCCCCTGCTAGTTTCAGTGGCAACAATGTCTCTTTGGTTAATAATATGTGATCTCATACTTATCAAATCTTGTATTTTAGATTTAGTGAGTTAAACAACATGAAACACAAATCATAGAAGAGATCTCTTGAATTTACGTACAATTACAAATATTTACCAAAAATTCAGAGATGAACCTCTAGAAAATACTAATTTACAATTGATATATACTTGTGTATGATTGTATTTTCCAAGGAAAACACTATTTTTTATGTAAGGCATGAAAGAAAGTTAAATTTCTCTTATGGTATGAAACCAATAGAATTAAAATCAAGTAAATGAGGTTTTCGAAAATTAAAAATAAAAACAAAAATTTTACATTTCTCTATGTGGACATACTTTTGACTCATTTACCTAAAGTACTATCTTGCATATTTATATATAAAATGTAGATTAAGTTGTAGTGCACTTAAATATTCATGTGTATAATGTACATTAAGTTGCAGAGTGTACACATTGCATGATCGCAAATTGTAAAAAAGTGTTGCGTACAGATGGTAGTCCCTGTAATACACCCCTAATGTGTCCCAGTCATAGAAGATGAAATTTAAAAGGTTGTTTGGACTGAAGGATGAGTGGGATTTAAGTCGCAGTGGCTGTTGTAACCTTCCCATTGGAGTCAACAAAATGGAATTCGTATGGTTTTTTAAGGTCGGCAGCAGAAGTTGGATTGACTTTGTTGTCTTTATTCATATGCACCCAACATGTTTTTAACTGTTCTGATGATTATTGTAAACTATTTTTTTTGTCAAAATGTAATACCCCTAGTTCTATGTTTCTTTCAAAGTTAGACATTTTAACTTTAATCCAAACGGGAGTGGATCCCAATGGATAAGAATTTTGTGTATGTAATTAAAAATTTAACTATGGAAATTAAATAAAATAATTCTGTGCATATTGACCAAATGAGAATTATGAGATCACTTGCTAAATCCATGAGGATGGAAAGAGGTAAATACTTTCCCCAAAAATCTTTCAAAAATCATTGAAAGAATCTATTTCCAAATTAGATTTTGAGGAAAATCTAGTTTCGCCAATGATGTGGAGAGTAGTTGGGAAGAGGTAAAAAGCTGGGAAAAGAAGAAATCAGCTTTCAAAATCCCTAAATAATATAAGCCTAGGCAAATAGGAAGAAAAGGATCCTGATATTGTGGACGCAAAATTAGAAACAGGATTCAGGGAGCAAAAGCTTAAATAAGATATTCCTAAAGAGATTAGAGATTGGTCTGTTCTAGGAGATGATCTTAGCTCGGGGGTGAGTTCTGTGGATAAAAGAACTCTAAGTTTGGGAGGAATGATCAATAGCAGAAGTGGTATGTCGAACATGCTTATGGATGGTTGAATTTGGTTGTTACTGTGTAGTGTGATTTAAGGCATTAGATGTTATTTTATTAAATGTTGAAACTAGTAGCCATACATTTACATAATTGTTTATAGGAAATTAATCCTCTCCATTCTGTGTAGTTGTATGGACAGGAGTTAAGGGAAAAATCAACCAGAAGTTCTAAACCTGCTAAAGGTTTAAATCTGGAGATTTATTTTACTCCCTTAACTTTATTATTTTATAGTTGTACTAAAATTCTGTAGAAAACGAAATCAAACTCTGTATTGAAATAGGAAATCTAAGGCTGAAAAACCAGCTATTAATATAAAAGAGACAGAAATAAATTATTATTATTGCACTAGGAAATGAATAATTCTGGTTGCATGAGTCCAAATATGATATAGAATTTTACAGCAGTGAAGAAAGAAGAAAGTAGGAATGATAGGTTAAGTCAATTGCAAGACTCATATGAAAAGTATAATTACTTTATATGAGGCAAAGAATGAAATTTTGGTTTAATACATTCTCATATCATGAAACTATCTAGGAGGTGTATATATATATATATATATATATATTGTTGTGTTAGAAATGAAAGTTTCACAACATAAAGATAGATGTCATTGATATGTCCTCAATAAGAAAAGTTTTATTATATTCTACTTACTTGACAAGAAAGGTAAAACAAACCATGAACACCGAAATACTCTCATCTGAAATTATGTAATGGATTTCAGTTTAAATAGATTTCATTTTTTTACAACAAATGTAAACCATGTATTCAAATAAAGTATTCACTTAAACTTTGTTAAGAGTTTTACTCATCTATTTCCACTATTCTAATTGTACTCATAATGATAAGAAAGACTAAGAACAGTAAACCCTTGTAATCCAGGACTTAAATGAATAAGCACTCTGATAGATATTATTACCTCTCCTAATCTTATATTGAAAGGAAAATTGTACTGGCTAGAATTTTATACCTAACTAGAAGCTAGTACACTGATAAAAAATATACTATGGTATAGATATTACTCAGAGAAAAGATATAAGTCGTAAGGTAGCATATAGAGACCATGACAGAAAATAAAACAATTAGTAGAAAGAGGACTCAAACCCTCTGCTTACATATAGTCATGGAGAAAATTAAAAATACCATAATTTAATATGTGTATAACTATTAAATGAAAACGCAGAGTTGATTAGGAAATAAATAACTAGTGTGTGGTGACCATGGTGAACATGATAAAATCATACCTACTAATACACAATAAATAAACTGAGCCTTAAAAATTCAGCTCGATAGGTCTCGCCGAGTGAGGAAAATCCATGCCAATGAGCTCTAAAGGGAAAATAATACGGTACGACCAGACTATTGCATAGAATATCAATAGTATAAAAAATTTTAGACAGTCCTAATTACATTTATATGCGCGACGAGGGTTATCAACTCCATGCCACAATCAAACAATTCGAAGAGAAGTCTCAGATAGAAAAATAAACTAGAATTAAAGCCAACCCATGCATATGGGAGGAGAGTACTAGAGAAACCTAAATTCTCTGCGACGAGAAGGAGAACCAACCTGAATACACACATGAATACAAAAACCTTAGAGCGCAATGGAAATAGTTAATGAGAGCGGGGGACAGAGAGACAATTGTGATGGCGGGAAGTAGTTAAGTTACCTGTGGATACAAGAAACCCAACACAAGGTTAGTATGGCAAAGAAGAGGGCAGTATAAACTATCAACAAAAATTTCTAAACGCCATAACCGTATCAGAAATTACCTTGGAAAAGAGGACGTAGTAGGGGAGAGTCCCAACCCTGAAATGGGAAAGGAACCCGAGATAGTTAAATTAAAACAAAGACTCAGGCGGCTCAATGATAGTCAACCACAATGAAAAAAAAAAAAAAATTGAAGCTTGAACACGAAATATGGCATTACCTCACGGGAAGAATTAAGTCAAATCACTGTGAAGGGTTTGATATAGTATGAATACGCTCAGTCCATGAAGCTAATCACCAACGTGACAGAGCATCAATAGTCCAAACTTATTGTGTAGAGAAAATAAAATAAAATAAAATCGTGAATATAGTAAGAGTTGTATACAATGAAGAGCATGAGTAAATTCAAGCTAGAGGTGACATTCTAAGAAGAAAAATTTACCTATGACCCTTGCTTCTGTGTGCCAAACGAGTAACGGCGTATCTCCAGAGGTTTGATGGCACGTATTTCAATACCCTGTGCAGAAAAATCGGGCCGCGAAACTGGAAAGATCCAAATGGAGATAGCAACAAGAGAAAATTCTCCATTAAGTAGACGTTAAACCCTAACGCATCCAAACCATACAGATGATATGATCTGGGAGATGCATACTGAAAAGTAGGGTTAGGTCAATAAAAAAAATCAGAGGTTGTAATGTCGTATTGATAGCCTTTACGCATCCGAGCCTGGGAGATAAATGTGAAAATGACTTCTATGTACAAATATTCGGCTTGAGAAGGGGAAACAGATGCGAGGTAAGGTAACAAAGAGTTGGCGTTCAACAGCTGTAACCAAAAAGGTACGCAATAACAATTAAATATATTTTAGAGTGAGACAAAATCTCCACGAGAGTCGATTCCTTAAATGAAACCGTGCTCTAGGTAAATATCTTGGGATCGTTACAATTCAATTCCAGATTTCATATACCATATCACGTAAGCCAGATGTGACAATCCAATATATGTATCGATTTAATGCGGTTGCAGATCATAACCATATGTGTACACCATATATTCATACAGTCCATGTAATAATTCCATAAAAAATTCCTATCGAAATTTAATGAAAATCGATCTCGACATAGGATTTTGAATAATAAAAGGGAATGCATGACAAATCGAAAGAAGTGATGAGTTTTATTAACATAAGTAAAGGTGGTAAACCATCGTTTAAATACCTGCAACCAACTTACAACACAAAGAATGATATAGGTTTACCCTCATGCTTAGGTGATATGTACTTAAAAAGGGGCAAATCAAATTAGGGTGGATGTGTATATATAATGATATACAACTGGAGAAAAAAAACAATTTTATAACAATCATATATCAAGCAAGAAAATCAATTTCATCACGGGTGTAGATTGTAGTAAAGGTTGTGGTAGAGAAGTGATTATTTGAGAAAATAGGAATATGCATTTCTATTATTAGTGTAAGGCAAAAAAAAAAATTGGGGTCAAGTTGGGAGACATGACAAATGGTATCAGAGCTCATGTTAGAAAATTGGGCTGTTGTTGTTGTGCTCACTGTATAAATTATTTCTTGTTGGAATTTTTTTTTTTTTTTTTTACTAATATGTGTTGTTTAGTGTACAGTGTTGCTGAAACAGAAAATTCAAATGGCTGGAAGTGATGAAATTTATGTTGATCTGTGTGATGAATATAATACACCAGATCCCAACACTCCGGTGATGGCTATGTTGCATAGTTTGCAACGAGAGATGGCTGAGCTAAGAAGCCAGAATGATAGACTGTCATTAGCCAGTGAGGAGCAGGAAAAGCTCATCAGAGAATTAACTTCGCGGAACAGCCAAGAAGGTGAAGGTTCTAGAAAGAGGAAGAAGGGAAATTTTTCTGATGATTCTGAGGAATATGATGCTACTAGGCATCAGTATAAGTAGCAAAAGGAATTACAGGGAGAATTATGAAAGATCAAACCTCCCTCCTATGATGGGGAGAAGGAGGAAGATGCTGAAGCCTGGTTGTTGAACGTGATTAAATATTTCCAGGTCTACGAATATGAAAGCAATCTGAAGTCCAGATTAGATGTCTACCAGCTACAAGGTAAGGCTACCTTGTGGTGGGAGGAGACGAAAATGATCCATGCCATTGATGAAAAAACTATGACTTGGGAAGATTTCCAAGTCAAATTTGAAAACCGTTATTTGAACGGATGTTATTATGATGATAAAGCAAAGGAATTCCATGAAATTAGACTGGGACTGCTCACTATTGATGAGTTTGTCACCAAGTTTACAAATCTGTTAAGATATGTCCCTTACATTCGGAAAGAGAATGCAAAGGTGCAAAGGTTTTTGAACTGTTTGCCTGCCGTGTACAAAGAGAAGATCAAGTTTGATAACCCAAAAACTATGGATGAAGTAGTGAGGAAAGCTAGATTATGCTACCAACAGTTTAAAGGAAGGGGTGAGCATGGAAAAGGCTGGATAAACAAAGGTGAAATCAAAGGAAAGAAACAGAAACTAGCTTACTTAAAGAATTTTGGTAGGGATCATCAGCGGAAAAAGTTTAATAAGCCAAAAGAAAGCCAAACTACTCAATCCCAAGTTGGTTCCAAACAACTAGATGGAGAAAGTAAGAAGGCACAGTTAAAATGAGGGAGCCTTTGAAATGCTAGGGTTGTGGAGAACCTCATCTCTTGAGGGATTGTCCCCACCGAAATATTCAGATGATTATGAGGGATTGAGAAGCTAACACCGTAAATGATATAGCAAGAAATATACCCACTATCAGTGCAGCCTTGGAGAATCAACAAGCAGAACACTAAGCTACCATGGTTGAAATGGAAGGTAATATTGCTGACCAATCTGTTAGTGTTTTAATTGATCCATGTGCTTCTTTGAGTTACATTAGTCCCCAAGTGGTAGAAAAATGCAATCTCAAAGCTGAAAAATTTTAGCAGTCTTGGTTGGTCCAGTTAGCCATTGGCACTAAGAGTAAAGTAACTCATAAGTTACCTCAAACAACAATTAAATTAAATGATTTGCAGACAAAAGTAAATTTCAACATTCTGCCCTTAGGCTCATATGACTTGCTAATAGGAATGGACTGGCTGGAAAAGAGAAAGGCTATGAGGAACTGTTGGGATAAAACTCTGCATTGCATAGATGAAGAAGGGAAACCTTTTATTCTCAAGGGAAAACCAAAACCCATCTCTGTAAGACAAATATCAGCATTGCAACTTAAAATAATAGCTAGGAAAGGATATCAAGTATATGCAGTACATGTCGAAGAATTAGAATAGCAACCTGAAGAAAACCTGATGGACACTTTGCCAGTAATAAGAGAGTTTAAGGAAGTTTTTTCGGATGAGATTCCTCATCTTCCCCCCAAAAGAGAGATTGATTTTTCAATCGATTTTGTGCCAGGAGCAACACCTGTTTCTCGAGCCCCTTATCAAATAAGTCCCCTTGAACTCATGGAGCTGAAAATGCAATTGCAAGAATTGCTGGATAAAGGTTATATCAGACCAAGTGTGTCTCCTTGGGGAGCACCGGTGTTGTTCGTGAAAAAGAAGGATGGAACCTTTAGAATGTGCATTGACTATCGTCAACTGAATAAGTTGACAATTAAAAACAGATACCCTTTTCCCTGAATTGATGATATTTTTGATCAGGTAAGAGGAGCTTCAGTATTTTCTAAGATTGATTTCAGGACTGGTTATCACCAGCTCAAAATTAAGGAGGAAGACATTAGTAAAACAACTTTTCGAACCAGGTATGGTCACTACGAATTTGTAGTCCTACCTTTCGGCTTGACAAATGCCCCTGCCACCTTTATGTGCTTAATGAATAGTGTTTTAAACAAGTACTTGGATAAATTTTTGCTAGTGTTCATAGATGATATTTTATTTTATTAAAAAAGTGAGGAGGAGCACAAAGATCACTTGAGGATAGTGTTGCAAACTTTGAAAGAAAACCAGTGATATGCCAAATTCTGTAAATGCGAATTCTATAAGGACAAGATCCAATACTTGGGTCATATTATTTCTGAACAAGGGTTGGCTGTTGACCCTGAAAGGATAAAAGCTATTCGATAATTGCCGATGCCAATTGATGTTTCAGCAGTGAGATCATTCATGGGGATTGCAGGTTATTATCACAAATTTGTGGAAATATTTTCTGCCATAGCATATCCCATAACCTCACTACAAAGAAAGGGTGTCAAATTTGAGTGGACTGAAAAATGCCAAAATAGTTTTGAACAATTAAAATTTAAAACTCACCACAGCCCCTATACTGAAGATTGCAGATCCCGATAAAGAATTTGTTGTGTGTACGGATGCCTGTAGAGAGGGGTTGGGAGGAGTCCTGTTGCAAGAAAATTCGGTTATTGCATATGAGTCTAGGAAACGTAAGACACATGAACAGAACTATAGTGCATATGATTTGGAATTGGCTGTTGTAATTCATGCCTTGAAGATGTGGCGACACTATCTTCTTAGAAAAAAATTTACATTGATGACTGATCATATTAGTCTTAAATATTTCTTTTCCCAAATTGATTTAAATGCTAGACAAGCCAGATGGCTCTCTTTTCTGAGTGAATTTGATATGGACATAAAACATATCAGAGGGAAAGAAAATAAAATTGTTGATGCTCTAAGCAGAAATGCTTGTCAAAACATAAACAGTATTGGAAGCAGTGCTAATTTTGAATTAGAAGAATTAGTGAAAAAGGTAGCAGACCACGATCCAAATTATGAGAATCTACAGGTGAAAATACTAAAGAAGGAGAGGGTTGAATACACTAAAAACCAAAAAGGGTTGGTCCGCTACAAAAATAGATTGTATATCCCCAATGTGGAAAATTTGAAAAAAGAAATCCTAGATGAATATCACAAATAGCCGTATGCAGGGCATCCTGGATATCAGAAAATGATAACACCTTTGAAAAAGAAGTTGTAGCAGAATATTTAGCTAGGTGCATGGAGTGTCAACTAGTTAAATTTGAGCATCAGCATCCTGCTGGTCTTCTAAATCCTTTGCCAATTGCAGAATGGAAATGGGACACCGTTTCTATAGATTTCATAACAGGGTTACCCAAAACCAAACACCAACACGACTCAATGATGGTGGTAGTAGACACTTTAACAAAAGTTGCACACTTCATACCTGTGAAATCTACTTTTGGGACAGCCCAAGTAGCAGATGTGTTCTTGAAAGAAGTAGTAACGCTCCATGGGGTCCCAAATATGATTGTTTCGGACAGAGATGTTAAGTTCACAACAACCTTTTGGAAAGGTCTATTTGGGGGCATGGGCACTAAGTTGAATTTTAGTAATGCCTATCACCCTCAGACCGACGATCAGACAGAGAGAACAAATCATATTTTAGAGGATATGCTGAGAATGTATGTGATGGACATGCCATCAAAATGGGAAGACTACTTGCACTTAGCTGAATTTGCCTATAATAACAATTATCAATCCTCTATCAAAATGAGTCTGTTTGAAGCACTCTATGGGAGGAAATGTCGTACTCCTTTGAGCTGGAGCCAACCTGAGGATAAGCTAATGTTGGGACTAGATGCTTTACAAGAGATGGAAATAATTGTTAAACAAATACAAAGAAACATCAAGACAACACAACATCGACAGAAATACTATGCTGATAAGAAGAGAGTACATCGAGAATTCAAAGTGGGGGAGCATGTGTATTTGTGTATTAAACCCAAAAAGAGCACACTTTATGCTGGAAGTTGTGCAAAATTGGCTCCTAGATATTGTGGGCCTTTTGAAGTGTTAGAAAGGGTGGGACCAGTGGCTTATAAGCTGGCCTTACCGCCCCATGTTAAATTTCATGATGTGTTTCATGTTTCATTATTAAAAATATATGTACATGATGCTTCTCACATTGTTGATTGGAATGTGATATAGGTGGAACCAGAAGGGGAGTTCCTTCCAGAGCCGCTTCAAATATTGGAGCAGGAAGAAATTGAATTGAGGAATCGAACGGTAGCAAGAGTAAAGGTGCAGTGGAAGGACTTTACTGCTGAAGAAGCTACCTGGGAAAGAGAAGCTGATATGATGGAAAAATATCCATTTTTGTTTGAAAAATGAACTCTAGTAGTTAGTTATCAACACCGAGGACGATGTTTGCTTTCAAAGGGGGAATATGTAACACCCCTAGTTTTATGTTTCTTTCAAAGTTAGACATTTGAAATTTAATCCAAAGGGGAGTGAACCCCAATGGATAAGTATTTTGTGGATGTAATTAAAAATTTAATTATGGAAATTAAATAAAATAATTCTGTGCAGATTGACCAAATGAGAAGTATGAGATCACTTGCTAAATCCATGAGGATGGAAAGAGGCAAATACTTTCCCCAAAAATATTTCAAAAATCCTTGAAAGAAATTATTTCCAAATTAGATTTTGAGAAAAATCTAGTTTCCCCAATGATGTGGAGAGTAGTTGGGAAGAGGTAAAAATATGGGAAAAGCAGAAAACAACTTTCAAAATCCCTAAATAAGGGAAGCCTAGGCAAATAGGAAGAAAAGCATCCTGATATTCTGGATGCAGAATTAGAAACAGGATTTGGGGAGAAAAAGCTTAAATAAGCTATTCCTGAACAGATTAGAGGTTGGTCTGTTCTAGGAGATGATCTCATCTCGGGGGTGAGTTATGTGGATAAAAAAACTCTAAGGTTGGGAGGAATGGTCAATAGCATAAGTGGTATGTCTAACATGCTTATGGATGGTTGAATTTGGTTGTTACTGTGTAGTGTGATTTAAGGCATTAGATGTTATTTTATTAAATGTTGAAACTGGTAGCCATACATTTACATAATTGTTTATAGGAAATTAATCCTTTCCATTTTGTGTAGTTGTATGGAAAGGAGTTAAGAGAAAAATCAACCAGAACTTCTAAACCTGCTAAAGGTTTAAATCTGGAGATTTATTTTACTCCCTTAACTTTATTATTGTATAGCTGTACTAAAATTCTATAGAAAATGAAATAAAACTCTGTATTGAAATAGGAAATCTGAGGCTAAAAAACCAGCTATTAATATAAAAGAGACAGAAATCAATTATTATTATTACACTAGGAAATGAATAATTCTGGTTGCATGAGTCCAAATATGATATAGAATTGTACAGCAGTGAAGAAAGAAGAAAGATGAAATGATAGGTTAAGTCAACTGCAAGACTGATATCAAAAGTATAATTAATTAATACTAGGAAACGAATGAAATTTTGGTTTAATACATTCTCATATCATGAAACTATCTAGGAGGAATATATATATATATATATATATATATATATATATATATATATATATATATAGAACTAATTTGTTGTGTTAGAAATGAAAGTTTCACAACAGAGAGATAGATGTCATTCATATGTCCTCAATAAGAAAAGTTTTATTATATTCTACTTACTTAACAGGAAAGGTCAAACAAACCATGAACACTGAAATACTGTCATCTGAAATTATGTAATGGATTTCAGTTTAAATAGATTTCATTTTGTTACAACAAATGTAAACCAAGTATTCGAATAAAGTATTCACTTAAACTTTGTTAAGAGTTTTACTGATGTATTTCCACTATTCTAATTGTACTCATAATTATAAGAAAGACTAAGAAAAGTAAACCCTTGTAATCCATGAGTTAAATTAATAAGCACTCAGATAGATATTATTACCTCTCCTAATCTTATACTGAAAGGAAAATTGTACTGGCCAGAATGTTATACCTAAACAGAAGCTAGTACACTGATAAAAAATATGCAATGGTATAGATATTACTCAGAGAAAAGATATAAGTCATAAGGTAGCATATAGTGACCATGGCAGAAAACAAAACAATTAGCAGAAATAGGACTCAAACCCTCTGCTTACATGTAGTCATGGAGAAATTAAAAATACCATAATTTAATATGTGTATAACTATTAAATGAAAACGCAGATTCGATCAAGAAATAAATAACCAGTGCGTGGAAACCATAGTGAACATGAGAAAATCCTACCTAATAATACACAATAAATAAACTGAGCCTTATTGAGCTCGATAGGTCTCGCCGAGCGAGGAAAATCCATGCCAATGAGCTCTAAAGGGAAAAGAACATGGTACGACCAGACTATTGCAGTATAAAAAAAATTATACAGTCCCAGTTACATTTATATGAACGACGAGGGTTATCAACTCCGTGCCACAATCAAACAACTCGAAGAGAAGTCTCAGATAGAAAAGTAAACTAGAACTAAAGCCGACCCATGCATATGGGAGGAGAGTACTAGAGAAACCGAAATTCTCTGCGACGAGAAGGAGAACCAACCTGAATACACACACGAATACAAACACCTTAGAGCGCAATGGAAATAGTTGATGAGAGAGAGGGACAGAGAGACAATTGTGATGGCAGGAAGTAGTTAAGTTACCTGTGGATACAAGAAACCCAACGCAAGGTTAGTATGGCAAAGAAGAGGGCAGTATAAACTATCAACAAAAATTTCTAAATGCCATAACCGTATTAGAAATTACCTTGGAAAAGAGGACGTAGTAGGGGCGAGTCCCAACCCTGAAATGGGAAAGGAACCCAGGATAGTTAAATAAAAACAAAGACTTACGTGGCTCAATGATAGTCAACCACAATGAAAAAAAAAAAAAATGAAGCCTGAACACGAAATATGGCATTACCTCACGGGAAGAATTAAATCAAATCACTGTGAAGGGTTTGATATAGTATGAATATGCTCAGTCCGTGAAGCTAATCACCAATGTGACAGAGGATCAATAGTCCAAACTTATTCTTTAGAGGAAAAAAATAAAATAAAATCGTGAATATAGTAAGAGTTGTATACAACGAAGAGCTCGAGTAAATTCAAGCTAGAGGTAACGTTCTAAGAAGAATTATTTACCTATGACCCTTGCTTCTGTGTGCCAAACAAGTAACGGTGTATCTCCAGAGGTTCGATGGCACATCTGTCGATACCCTGTGCAGACAAATCGGGCCGCGAAACTGGCAAGAACCAAATGGGGATAGCAACAAGAGAAAATTCTCCATTAAGTAGACGTTAAACCCTAACGCATACAAACCATACAGATGGCATGATCTGGGAGATGCCTACTAGAAACTAGGGTTAGGTCAATAAAAAAAATCGGAGATTGTAATGGCGTATTGATAGCCTTTACGCATCCGAGCCCGGGAAATAAATGTGAAAATGACTTCTATGTACAAATATTCGGCTTGAGAAGGGGCAACAGATGCGAGGTAAGGTAACAAAGAGCTGGCGTTCAACAGCCATAACCAAAAAGGTACGCAATAAAAATTAAATATATTTTAGAGTGAGACAAAATCTCCATGGGAGTCGACGCCTTAAATGAAACTATGCTCTCGGTAAATATCTTGGGATCGTTACAATTCAATTCCAGATTTCATATACCATCTCACGCAAGCCAGATGTGACAATCCAATATATTTATCGATTTAATGTGGTTGCAGATCATAACCATATGTGTACACCATATATTCATATAGTCCATGTAATAATTCCATAAAACATTCCTATCGAACTTTAATGAAATTCGATCTCGACATAGGAGTTCGAATAATAAAAGGGAATGCATGACAAGTCGAAAGAAGTGATGAGTTTTATTAACATAGGTAAATGGGGTAAACCATCATTTAAATACGTGCAACCAACTTACAATGAAAAGAATGATATAGGTGTACCCTCATGCCGAGGTGATATGTACTTAAAAAGGGGGAAATCAAATTAGGGTGGATGTGTATATATAATGATATACAACGAAATTTTTTTTTTTTTACAACAATCATATATCAAGCAAGAAAATCAATTTCATCATGGGTGTAGATTGTAGTAAAGCTTGTGGTAGGGAAGTGATTATTCAAGAAAATAGGAATATACATTTCTATTATTAGTGTAAGAATTTTTTTTTTTTTTTTGGGTCAAGTTGGGAGACATGACACAAAAGCACCTTCGATCATATTGAAATAATCGGTTCTCAAAAGATATGGCGAAGGAATAATGGGAGTGAGTTTCTAATTAATTATAAATTATTAAATTATCGTATTATATTGATAAATATATATACAATATAATGTGTGTTTTTCAAGAGGCCGAGCACAATATTTGGGTGTTATGCAAAGGAAAGATGGAGATTCATCCAAAAAAGAATAGTTGTCGTGTATACAACAAGTAAGCTTGAGCACTCGCTTGCTGAGCTCTGATTTCTGAGGATTGTGTTTTTATGATTTTTTTATGATTTTTAATGAGTTAACGTGCTCTGTAATTTGCAGATGTGTGAGAACAATGACTTCAAGGATAGGAAAAGGAAACAGTCCTGATGATGAAATACCTTATATCCACTCGGGAATACAATGTATCCAAACTTAGAAATCCCAATATTTACCGATTCCACCCTCGAACTGCACCACAAGGCCAAGAGAGACCCACTCGAAACCTTGCACTTTCTAAAACCAAACCAATAGTCCCAGTGGGATGTTCGAAACAAAAATGAAAATGATAAACTTATCCCAAATTATTCCTCAAAAATCCATATGTCCCAATGCACAATCCACAATTCAAAGAGTATGTGTATATTCAAGAAAAAATAGCATTCTTACCCACACCATCAAGAAAAAATGCTTATGTGAAACTCAAAGCATCCTCCATAATGAAATCTCTTTGTCATATGTGGATTTTGTGAGTAGTTTCTACTTTCTTATGGAGTCCTTGATGAAAGCTTAGACCTCCTCAACTCTCCTCATCTCTCCTTAGACCTTTCTACTTGTTGATGCATGAAAACCATCAAGTCTTTATTTCTCCGGATGATGCTGCATGAGAAATCACACAATATCATATACTTTCCTTCCTTGATCATACAACTTCAAAAAAATCTCATAAATTTAACTCAGTAGCATAACTTGGTATAATTATGAATGTAAATTTGTAAAAAATGTGTAAAATTGGTATTGTGAAAAGTGATATATATATAGATTGAATGTAAAAGAAAAAATAAAATAAGTAAAATAGTTTGATATAAACATTAAAGTAAAATTATAAAAAATAACTTTAAAATATTGCAGAAATAAAAACACAAATTTCTTCTAAAATCACATTCCTGAAGTTCATTCACATTATTCGATGGAGAGAGAATTTTATCTCCTTGTTTAGCTCTATGTCAGACTCTTTGATTTCCAATGATTTTTTAGATAGATACTATTTCATTACTAATGATTTTTAATATAAATGATTTTTGAGATTCTAAATTTTTTTTTTTTTTTTGTAAATTTGTTGATTCCTTGGAGATTCTAACTTTTTGATTACCAATGATTTTTCTTCTAAAATATGGGTTTGGAGTTTGACCCACATTTCCTGGTAAGGTTTATTAAAAAAAATGATAATATTGAAAGGTTTATTTAAAAACAAAAACGATAATATTAAGAAGAAGTCACACGCTGAGTTTTCTACCTTTTGCAAGTTGGGGTGGGCACATATAGTTATCACACTTGGCTTACATGGTGAATTTATCCAATCGATGCACTAGTTTTCCCATCCTCCATTCAGCACAACATGTAGCAAGTCTCTTATTCCATAGCTGAGAGAGTGCAATAATAATGAGTTTTAAGATATTTATTCCACAACTCAGAGAGTGCACTGATAACGAGATTTCGGATCTTGGTTATGGCAATGGAACTTTGGGGTTTAAGGAAAATAAAAAGTTTGAATCTATCCACCGTATTATTAACTCCATGGCCTTATGGGTTTAGTGTAGACAAAAAATTTGAATTTGATCATTTTTATTGTTTTTATTTCAATAAAAGTAAATTCAAATAGAAGGGGCTCTCAGAGTATCGATGGGCTACATTTTTTATCTACATGGGAAGAATGAAAAGAACAATTTATCCTTGTACATTTCCATTTTCTTTGGCTTATTTTCATTTTCATTGGTTTGACCAATGTTGGCATCAATGTTTGTGCATTGTTTGAGTTGAATCTACACCATCACATCAATGTTTGTGCATTGTTTGAGTTGAATCTACACCATCACAGGGAGAAGGGAAAGGAAAACATAAGGGAGACATGAAATTGAGATTCTGGTATTTACTATTTATTATTGCATTTTGGATTACCTCACTTGGATTTTATGATAACAACAAGAAAATAGTCAACCAACATATTTCATAATCAGACTTAATATAGGATAGTTAATACAAGACCGGAGACGAATCGAAGAATCGAAGCGCTTATTACATAAGCTCATATATCCCTCGAATATCCGAGTGGTTGTAATGGGATATGAACCAAAGTACCTCTCACGAAACCTCAAATATATCCTGAAATATCTCAGGGCTTACCCCATACATCTTGTATCTCAAATATCATAGGGCTTGCCCTAGAAGTCTTGTAGGATGATGTGCAATTAGTGTTTGGAAGAGGCACAAGTAGCTAAGGGTGTGCAATTTTTTTTTGGGAAGAGACACCGGTAGCTAAGGAACTCATATTACAGCATAAAATGATTCAAAGAAGACAAAGAAAATGTTATTGTTGTCTCACAAGGCATGGAATGGGCCCTCTATTTTTCCATAATATTTATTTTAACCTACAATAATGATATAGAATATCTGCAAGCCCAACAATAATGATAGAGAATATCTGAAAGCCCAAAAATAGAATATAAAAAATCTTTATTACAAGGATTAGTCGAACAACCATATCAATTCGTTAGGCTTTAAAGCTAGTATGAAAGCTAAGAGCAGCTAGTGTAAAGCTATAACACACAGTGAAATATTTCTATCTATTATGTAACCGTAACTCTAAAAACTGTAACAGATTACATTTTATACATTTATGTACATTTATTTAAAGGAAACAAGTGATGTTTTTTTATTTTAAATTGGAATAAATCATGTAATAATATGACACACAGATTTCTAAATCCTTTGAAAATCCTTCTTACCAACAGGTCTTTTGAAATAAGTCTTACTCTGCAACTGAGTATATATCCTTTCTCGTCTCTGCAGCTGAATTGATATGAAATTCAATAGATATCCTTCCAGCTGAATAGATATCTCAGAAACTGAAAATACTTTCACCTTATCGTGCATAATCATATGTTAATTTGAAGGTTTCATGGTGCAACCCCTTCACCAAGAAAGTCAAAACAACCATTGAGGTGGGGCTAGCTTTGAAGGTGTTGAACGGAGACTCAGGCAACAACCCAATAAAAACAACCACTAAGGCAGGGTGAGCTTTGAAGGGGTTGAAGGGTGACTCAGGAAACAACCCAATAAGTTCGTTATACTGGGAGGTGAGTGAAGGAGTTGAATCTTTATACTGGAAGGTGGGTGAAGTCGTTGAAGTGGTGGTAGAGGTGTTGAATCATTATACTGGCAGGTGGGGGAAGGATTTGAAGTGATGCCACAAGATGGCAGGTGGGCGAAGGTGTTGAAGTTGAAGTAATGGCAGATGTGGTCAAGGAGGTGTATTTTTCGTTTAAAAAGACTGGATGAAATAAATTTTACCCTTTTTCAAACATTCACTCAGATATGGGTTAAAATGGCTAAAATAATGTGAAGTTTTCAAAAATTGGCTCAGATATTGGTTAAAATGGCTAAAATAACGTGAAGGTTGTGAAGGCTGCAATAAGAGGTGGAAGTTAAAACTTTGGTTAAAATTGTGGGGAACCAAATTGCCAATTTAAAACTTTGGTTAAACTTTGGTAAGACAATTGCTAGAGTCCCTACATGCCGAAGGCGGGGAATAATAAGAAGTAAACCATTTTCCTAGCCAGGAAGGAAAAAAATAAAAATAAACAAGCATAAATGAGTTTTATTTAAAATATAATTTTAAATAAGATTTAAAATATCTCAACACATTTTTTTTAATGAAAAATGTAAAAAAATATTAAAAAATGAAAAATATTCTCTTATAATGTCATTTTACAAAAATATAAACTTTTTTTCTTTAAAATGTAAATTTGTATAATTTAATAAATATAAGCTAATATATTTAAATAATATTTATTTAGAAATCAAAACTCAATTATAATTTTTTTTAATGATAATGATGCAATTTTCTTCTTTTTTCTCACTAACATGTGGTGAAATTAACAATAATTAATAGAAGAAATAAGTAGAAATAGTTATTCCTCGATGGGTTTGTAATCTATGGAGGGAATTTATAGTGAATGGTATAATGGACTCACACTAGTTCATCTTCTAACATGGCATTGCATTAAATGGGAACCTGGGCTTGGGTTGATAACCTTACATACTCTCATTATAAATGGATGACTGCAGAGCTAGGGTAGCGAAGGTATGTGGTACAATGCAATGGTGGTGAGATGAATCCTCACCCTATTGTCTCTAGTATGTTGGTGAAGTGATTTCCATCTGCTTGTGAGTTCTTGTCCTTTTCTCTATTGTTGCTCGTAGAATTTTGTGCTCTGGTGGTATAGGGACATCTTGATGTGGAGGCTCAGTTATGCAGATGAGTGATTTAAGTCAATTTGTTTCATCTTATTCATGCATTGTACAAGGCACATACCAGTCTTTGAACTGGTGGTTTTTCTTTCAAACTTGACCCTCTAGGATAATGAATTTGCAGGATCCCGCTTGTTTTACCAATATTGGATTGTTGTTATTAGTATCATGGTAATTTCTCTATTTGGTTCTAGTATGAGTTTTTTTCCCTTTCTACTTAAAGGTGCACAATCTATTTTGGTTATTGTGTTACTTCCTCTTCTACAAGTCCAAGTTAACTCCTATTTTACATAATTGTTCTTTTTATTATTTTCAATTGGGAATCTTCTTTGTTTTATTACATTTTGAAATGTTGAGATAAATTATTTGTTATTTATTATGCATGGGCATGGTTTAGTGCATTTTTTGCTTTTGTGGATTTTTAGTGTGGTGTATTATGAGTGGGGTTCTCATATTTTTACCAAGATTATGGCCTTGGTGTTTTCTGAATTTTACGTCTCCCTTGAATTTGGCCCCCATTTGTGGAGTTTGTCGGACAACTTGTTTTTGTTACATTTTTCCAATCATGTTTAAGTGTTTTGTCCCTTTGCTTGTTTCATTAGTTGTGATCCTTTTGCTGGAAAATGGAATTAGGTTCGGTCTTCACTTAATGTACTTGAGTTATTTTGTAGTGTACTTCTCAAAATAATAAAGAAATATTATTATTATTATTATTATTGTGACTTATTAAAGCATGGGTTTCATGCTTTGGTCACCATGTTTTAGGCCGAATTCCGCATTGAGGACTTACATAATTTATTCTAAGTTAATAGAGTCATTTTAGATTTAAATATACCTTTGTTAGGCTTTTGAATCATGTAGAAAGGTTTAATATTGAGACTAATATGACATAAATTTCACATTAATTCGGCCTAAAGGGGATCATGTCAGCCTAATAGACACCATTTCAGTCTCACTAGATCGTATCAAAAGAACGAAATCGAATTCATTTGGAGCACACTCTGTTACAATAAGTTCGATATCTATTGTAGTTGGGAAAAGTTTGAATTTTGTTGTCGGGAAGCCGAAAGAAGTGCGAGTTTGGGAATGTATAAGTAGAAAAATAAAAATGAAATTTTGGTGCTTCTCTCTCCATTTCATGCCCTATATTAGGATATTCAAGTCTTCAAAGCTCTGTTGTTGCTGGAAGTATTCTACTGCTGGAAGTTGCTGCCTAGTCGAAGTTGCTGGAAAGGGGTCGAAGATCTGGGAGGTTGACTTGGTGTGGAGGGAAGTAATAGTATGTATAGGGTTAATAGTCTCAAAGAATACTATTTAAAGGAAGAATTACCTTGATTTTGTTTCCCCCTCGAGGGGATTTTACCCTGGCATAGTCCCTACATACGGTGTTTATTATTTTATGTGTTGCTTCTTAGGTAATTTCTTGTTGAACAAAAAGAAAAAAGATATAAAGTATCATAATAAGAAGAAACATCACAAGTAATTATCAAGAATAATAAATTATTTATGCCTTTATGATTTTCTAACATGGTATTATACATTTGGTAAAGAAGGAAGATAAAGGTAGTATTCAACACTTACTCAAGGAACCATTCAAAGTATTATTTGAGGGAGGGAATATAATACACTCTAGGAAGATGTCTAACAAAATAAAGTGAGAGAAGCCTCAAATTACATGTCCTAGGAGAAGAGAATTTACCTAATCCTTGAAAATAATAAGTTACTGGACTTGGTCAAAGGGAAACTAAATAAACCTACAGAGGATTCTAGTGATGGTGACAAAGTGAAATATCGGGATCTAAAATTGGTTGACATGACTCTAATGGTAGAACGAATAAAGGACAACCTTGTCCCATGCATAGCCAAAATCGACAATGCTCAAGAAATGTATGAAGTCTTTTTGAAGTTATTCACTATTAAGAACATTGTTCAAGAATTTACTTTGAAGAATGAGCTAAGGAATACAAAGATGACAAAAGAAGACATAGTGGCCTCATTCTTTGTGAAGATAGCAAGAATTAGGTATTAATTTTTGGATATTGATGAAATTGATCCAAACAAAGAACTCATGATCACTTCCATATTAGGATTTCCATCTACTCAGGGTGCATTTGCCGTAGGAATTAACAGTTAGATGATATCTCCCATCTTTGAAGAACTATGGACTACCTATATTAAAAAATAATCAAGGATCTCATTAGCTGCTAATGTTGAAGGAGTATCGAATGTCTACATTTCTAACATATAAGGAAAGAAATCGAAAGGAGCAAGGAAGAAAGTTGACATGTCTAATGTAGAATGATATAAATGCCATAATAAGGGTCACTATAGGAGTTACTATCCTAACAATCCAAGAAACAAGAAGAGAGAAAGAGATCAAGAAAAAATTGTTGAAGAAGGAGACCCAAAGAAAGTCAGGCCCGAAGAATTTGAAATTACAGACTTACACTACTAATCCCTTTTCTTGTAGCCTTAGATATCTTAAATTTATATTTTTGATATTTTAGAATTCATAGGCCTTTGACATATTTTTTGGAAAATACATTTTATTATTTTTATAAGTTTATAGGTATCTCTCAAGGTTTGGAGGCATACATCAACAACTTCCAAAGATAAGTATCTCATTTCCTTTGAGTTATTGATTTCATGTACTTATTTAAGTTTTGATTATATTAATACTAATCACTTTTCTCTGTCTATTTGTCTTGATTAGGAAAACATATGCCATATTCTCAAGAAGTATGAATGAGGACCTCTCAAGTCAATTTTTTTCAAGAAAAAAAATATACTCCTTAAACATTGATTTCTTTATATCAAAGGTTTATTCATTTGACAGTCTATTATTACTATTGTTATGTCTAGTTATATTGAATGATAATGATTTTTTTTCTGGGTGATTCATCACATGATAAATCTAACCACCCCACTCATATTCTTAGCTGATTTTGTAGAACCCTAGTCATGTTATGGAAAACCCTAACCAAAGGGTATGCTAATGGGAATGTGTGAAACCCTCAACTACTTAATATTATTGTGAAATGTTATTTGAATTTTTTATTGATGATGCCATTTTTATGATTTTGGCACGATCGGGAAAACCTAACTTAGCTTTGAATTATAAGGTCTAAAATGATGAACCTCTAAAATGTTGGAAATATTGGGTTTGACTCATGTTCCTCTATTAAAACTCTAACTCATTAGGGTTTGGTGGAATGTGTAGGCAAGACCCTTATAATGTCTTATAAATGATTTCCTTGGTATGTGTGCACTGATCTGATCAAACCCTAGTCTAATAAAAAAAATTATTCATATGTTGTGAAGTAGGTTTTGAGTATTATATGAAATGCCTTTGCTTAATATGAAGATATATCCTTTTTGGTTGAAGACATAACTTGGTCTAGGTCAATGTATGTATCATGTATTAACGTTGTCAGACATACGATATGCCTTTATATGATAATGAATTCCTAGATACCTGTGTTGACCTAGGTATTTATCATCATAAGTCTTAGGATTTAATATAAATCCTTGTCTAAGATTTTAGGATGACGATATTTGGAAATCTAGAAATTTGTTGCTAAACCCTAGTAATAGTTAAATTCTCTAGTATGTGTGATATAATAATCTAGGGTTGAGGTTGTGAGAATGAAATTCTATGGTTTTGAAGTTGAACCGTAGTAGAAGTGAAAATATTTGATGAATAGTGAGAACATGATGATTTGAGATTTGTGTAAGATTGATGAAATCTGAGTTTTGATTGGATTTGATAGTTGATTGAAAATATAGGCTTTCTAACTAACTCTAGTTGAAGTTGGCCATATTAATGACTAAGTTGTGATTGGCTTTGATTGATTCTGTTATATGAAATCTAGGATTTGTATAAATATGATCTGAATGGAGTATGTTAGTGTTGTTGTGCTAATTAATCATTTAGATTATAAATTCAATGTCTTATGTGTACTTAAGGGTTCAAGGTTTCTTGCAAATTATCAAGTCTCATGTGTGTTTTTCATGTCAATTTAGTGGGAAATTTAATAGAAAAATAATATTTTAACAACAACCAATAAAGTACAAAACATCACCATACATAACATTAACACAGGTATCTGATGGAGTTCACCCCTCCTGGGCTACATATCCTTGGTCCAACTTCCATGGATTGGGCCTTTATATTATGCTTAAATTGTCAAATTGACCTATTTACAATGCTTTTTTTCTCCTATAACCTGCCCCAATGAGCCCAAAATGGCTCAAAATGGTCATCTAGCCTCTTTTTTAGTCTAAATTGGTGGAAAAATTCAAAGATTATGGCATTTTCAAATTTTCGCACTAAATCCGGCCCTAAACTAGCTAATTGTAACTAGAACTAGTAGTCCGCCGAATTTGGAGCTCCGCCAATTAAATATGCAGTTAATGTTAAGTGGATTTTAAGCACTAATTAAGTGTAGTTAAGTGCTAATCATGCGGTTAAGTTAATGTGCATTTAACTTTTGGATTAGGTGCATTAAACATGTATTAAACATTAATTAACCATGGCTTAACTCTACGCTAACTGTTGGTCCACCATTTACATAGTTTGAATTAAAATATAAGTCCAAACCCATGTATTGTAAGGAATAATGGATAGGCGAGACTGTAGACTATGGTTCTGTGTGGCAAGAGGTTGCGAGGTCAAGCCTCAATGCCTTAGCCCAGTCTTTGCACCAAATTTTTTACACCAACACACAAAATTTGGGGGGCACATGGTGGCCTCAAGCTGTACCAGATGTCCTCACCTGGTTGGCTCACAAATTAAACCAATGAAACTCTGCCACATCATCCTGAATACAGACCAATGCCATGTTGCCCCTTGGTAGCTTAACATTCGTGGAATAATTTCCAAACAAAATGACCCTGCACACTTAGCATGCGACACTAGCAGTACAGACTACTAACTGGCTATCTCACTGTCATTTTTTTTTAATCTACCTGTTTAGAAAAGCGGACATAACTCATTTTTGGGAGCATATGGCAACCATTTTTCGTGAAATGAAGTGCACCGGATTCAGAACAACAATAACTACATCGTCCTTCGGGTTCCAAGAAAATATGAAAACTTTAATTTTTGAGCATAAAATTCATCCCTTGATCATTCCACCCCACCGGAAACTTTTGGAGCCCAAAAGATCATATTGAGTTGCTAAACAGGTGAGGGTACAGTTCCCTCACTTTCCTAATTTCAATCCATTTTTCCTTTGATGGATTTATTCCTTTAAGCCCCACTCAAAGATAGTCGACACTTCCTCTTGTTGATGTCCTTGTCCTCCTATCAAGTATGGTGTCTTTCTATAGCTCAAAAAAGAAATCTAGAGAAAAATATTCAATAGATGGAGGTGAACATTCTCTCCTTGATATTCAATCAAAGGAGGCTCATACAATCTCAAATTTTCAACATGAACAATTGAATAAATTTGCATGTTTGAAGGAAAATCAAGCTTGAAGGCATTGTTATAAATATTTTCAAGAATTTTGAAAGGATCATAACGGATTGGTTTCATATTTTTATCTTCTCCTTGAAGCCCTTTTTTTCTAATGTGAATCCAAACTTCATCTCCAACATGAAAATTATGATCCACCTGATGTTTTACATGCCTCACCTTGTACTTGCCTTGACTTTTATCTAGTTTCTCTTAAACTGTTTCATGAATCAACTGAATTTTCTCAATGAATTTCTTTGCTTTATCTATGTCGCTATTCCCATCGATAGCTACATCTTTCCCAAATATGAAATCCAATGGAGAATTTGGCAGGTAACCAAGGCATGCCTCAAATGGTGATGTTTGAGTAGAAGAATATTTTGCACAGTTGTAAGCATGCTGAATGTAATGCAACTGTTCATCCAACAACTTAGGATTTTTTCTACAATATCCTCTAAGAAGAGGAATGAATGTTCTATTAACTACCTCAGTCTAACCTTCTATTTTTTGATGAAAGAATGTACTCTTATTCAACTTAGTGTCCATCAAGTCCCACAAAATTCACAAAAAATTCTCAACAAATCGAGAATCTTGATCACTTCTAATAGATGTAGGCAGCCCAAAATGAACCCAAACATTTTGAAATTAAATGAGTTGTTTGTTTAGTTGCAAATTCTTGTTTGCATGGCATCAAAATACACAATTTTCTGAACCTATCCAAAACTACATACAAGTACTCATGACATATTTTCGAGAAAGGAAGACCTCCTAAAAAATCCATAGATATACTCTCCTATCGACATCAAGAAACTAGAAGTGGCATGTACAATCCCAACTTTCTATTACTAGGCTTACTCATTCCACATAAATAACAACCTTTATTGAAACGCGACACACTTTCAAGCATACGAGGCTAATAACAATACCTCTAAATATTTGCCAGTGTTTTTATTACACCAAAATGTCCAGCAATAAGAGAAGTGTGTGTTTCCCTTATGACATCCACTATGTCACCCTGTGGAATAGAAAGCTTGCCCAAATGATACAACAAGTTATTTTGAACATGATAATATAACTCCTCAACTTGGCGATCTTGACTGAAATTTTCATAAACATCTTGAAATTCATTGTCAAATGCATATTGTTGAATGTAACTTTCATGTAAAACAAAAGTGTTCATGATTAAATTATTTTCATTTATAATAGGCCTAGAAAGCATATCAACAAAATTGTTGTATATACCTTTCTTATACCTGATAACCAAATTAAATTTCTACAAGAATCCCATCCATCGAAAGTGCCTTGACAGCTGCAATTTGGTTTGTGATTGCAAGTATTGCAATAGTTGGTGATTGGTGTGAATGATGGTTTCCTTTCCCATCAAATAATTGTTCCATTTCTTCACACTTTGTACGAACACATATAGCTCCTTGTTATATTTAGTATAATTTATCATTGCACCATTAAACATTTCTAAATGGAATGAAATAGGCTTACCATGTTGAAAGAATACTACGCCCATGGCATAGTCACTTACATCTATTTGAATCTCAAAGGGTTGTCTCAAGTTCGGTAATGCTGATATTGGTTTTGAACTAATATTATTCTTTAAATAAAATTCTTTTTGCTAATTGCCTACCCACTCGAATACTTTCCTACCACTTGTCAATCAATGTAACATAGCTACAATAGAGGAAAAATTAGCAATGAACTCCCTCCAATACTGTGCTACTCCTAGAAAACTTCTTAACTTCGTGACTGGCTTGGGTGTAGGCCAATTCAAAATACACTAAAGTTCTTTAGCTCACCTCCTCCAATAGTATATCTCCAATACACTAAAGTTTGACATTTTTTTAAAAAATTTCTCTTTTCTCAAGACATCAAGCACCTTTTTCACATGCATGAGATTCTCTTCTCGTGATCTACTGAATATCAAAATATCATCTAAGTAGACAATGCCGAACTCATCTATAAATGGTCTTAATACATCATTCATAACTCTCATGAAAGTAGATGGAGCATTGCAAATACCAAAAGGCATAACAATCCACTCAAACAATCCATGTTTAGTTATAAATGCAGTCTTCCATATGTCCTCTTCAGCTATTCTAACTTGATGATAACCACTTCTTAAATCTAAACTATTGAAATAATTTAGATACCTAAATTGATCAAGAAAAAAATCAATCCTTGGAAGAAGATAACGATTCTTTATAGTGATTTTTTTGAGTGCACGAAAATCCACACACATGCGCCATGTACCATCGAACTTGGGTACCAATACAATTGGTGAACCACATGGCGAGGTAGATTGAAGAATGATACATTTGTTCAAAAATTATTGGATTGTGCACTTTCCATTATCGACATGCGATACATGCCAATGTTAGGGAGTGGAACATCCTGCTGCAGTTGTATCTTATGTTGGATTCTACTCTTGGGAGGTAACCCATTTGGCTCTTGAAACATCTCGCCATGCTGACTTACCACATCAAACAAATTATATTTTAATATATCATCACAACCTTCAAAAGGTTCAAAATCCTTTTCATTGTTTTCTTGATCATAAGAAGCACAAATTTTTTTCTTGAGTTCACTAGTCTCTTCAATTGCCCAACATTAACCAAAGAGTGGTTTATCTTTTTGCGATGGGCTCTCACAATATATTACACGCCATATTTGAACAAGTGGTACTTGTTATCATGGTGATAGAAGACTGCTTTCCTGTCATAGAGATATGGCCTAACCAAAACAATTCCAGATATGTTAAGCGGTACAACATCTACCTCAACTTCATCAATAAAATTTGTGGTAATTGAAAATCAGAAAATGCATTTTCTTGTAACCTGTAAGTTTGTATATTTGATTATTCAAAAGAATGGGCATGGCTTATGATGAGGTAAGGTTTCAACATTCAACTTCTTGACTAAGTCTTCATATATTAACTTCGCTTGAGAACCACTATTAAACAGTGTGTCAATTTCTATATGTTTTGAGATCACTCTCACATGAAACAACTATATCCTTGCTTCCTTATTTGGTAATGTGACAATTGGAGGAATTAGTACTAGCTATGGATTCTTTTCCCTTTGTGACCATGGCTACAATTTTAATCTCATCTCCTGAATCAGATCCAAGATCTTGTTGTGTGGTAGGAGTTGTATTTTGTTTCCCCTTATTGTTGAATTTCTTAGGCCTCAATTCTAGATGAAGTTTCCAAAAGTGGGAATTGAAGTTTCCAAAAGTGGGCTTCATAATGACTCTCCTTGGAACAATGAGTACATGTGGTTTTCTCCGCTTATTTCTTAATTGATGCATTCTAATTTTGTTTAGCCTTGAAACCCTTTCCTTTATCACCACCATATAATGGTTTATTTCTATCCTCATCTTGTACATTTCCCCCTCTTGCCTCAAGGTGTGAAGCTTGCACACAAAACTCATCTAAACTAGTGGGATTGAACATGAGGATGGTATGTTTAAGATAAATATGCAATCCACCTATGTACTTCAGAAAAGTTTCTTGGCTATGTAAATTGACTCCTAACATGAGAGCTCTTCTCCTAAATTCATGAGTATAATCTTGCACACTTTGACCTATCAATTGTCTAAAATTTTCCAACTCATAATAGATTTTTGCATGTAAGCTAGAGGATAGAATTTCATTTTAATGGAAGTGATAAAATTTGACCAAGACATTGAGATCATACCGTGTTTCTTAACCTCCTCTTGTATATTTTCTTCCCACCATACAGGTGTTGATCCCTTCATTCTCAAGGAAGCCAATTGAATCTTTATGTCATCTTCTTGAAGGTTCTGAATACTACAATAAACCTCCAATTGATGAATCCAATTATCTAACTTCTCTACATTCACTTCTCCATTATGCATTGTAATCTCCAAATTAACATCAAGTTTAAGAAAGGGTGATTTACCAGCTCCTTTGGAAGTATGTTTTTGAACATATGGAAGAGTTTTGGTAGTGGAAGATGATGATGAGGAAGGTGAAGATGGTGGTCAGGATGATGGTGGAGTGGATGGTGGCTTATTACCATCTCCATGTCCTCCTCCTCCTAGATAACCCTTGCCTCTTAGAGGCCTTGAACTCTCTCCTTGCATCCTTACATTTCTTTCGTCATAGAGGAATTTTACCATCTCAGTCAGGTCAAATAATGCCTTCCTAAATGCTCTCTCATCTTCTGTCATGATAGGTTCTCCTTTATGAGACATGCCCATTGAAGGCTCAACTTAAATTTGAGGATGTATTGGTGTTGAATACTTTGGCAACCTTTCCCTTCTTCCTCTTGACCCAACTGTAGGGCTCTCAACCACCTTCCCTTCTCCTAATTTGAGTTTTAACCTTGTAAGCATGACACAAACTTTCAAACAATTAGATCCCTTCTTGCATAAAAAAACCTAAATAACTTGGGATCTGATACCAAAATTTTTCTAAATGGAGTATGTTAGTGTTGTTGTGCTAATTAATCATTTAAATTATAACTTCAATGTCTTATGTATGCTTAAGGGTTGAAGGTTTCTTGCAAATTATCAAGTCTCATTTGTGTTTTTCATGTCAACTTAGCGAGCAACCTAACATAAAAGAAAGAGCTAAAAAGCAACAAATAAAGTACAGAACATCACCACACATAACATTATCACATGTATTTGATGAAGGAGTTCACCCTTCTTGGGCTACATCTCCTTGGTCCAGCTTCCATGGGTTGGGGCTCTATATTATGCTCAAATTGTCAAATTGATCTATTTAAAATGCTCTTTTTCTCATGTAACCTACTCCAGTGAGTCCATAATGGCGCAAAATGGTCATCTAGCCTCTTTTTGAGCCTGAATTGGTTGAAAAATGCAAACATTATAGCCTTTTCAAAATTTCCCACTATATCCAATCCTAAACTAGCTAATTGTAACTAGAACTGGTAGTCCACCAAATTTGGAGGTCCACCAATTAAATCCATAGATAATGTTAAGTGGATTTTAAGACTTGATTAAGAAAATTTAAGCACTAATTACGTGCTTAATTTAATTTGCATTCAACTTCCAGATTAGGTGCATTAAACATGTATTAAACGTTAATTAACCGTGGCTTAACTCGGTACTAACTGTTGCTCCATCAGTGGCTGTGGCATGTGGTCCTATGGATCGGGGGCTGGACCTCGCCTTCCCTCATCGTTTACATATTTTGAATTTAAATATAATTCAAAGCCCATGTATTGTTAGGACAAATGGATAAGTGAGATGGTAGGTGTGCCTTTGTGTGGAGGGAGGTCACGGGGTTGAACCTCGATGCCTCAACCCATACTTTGCACCAAAATGTTTTACACCAACACGGCTTTGGGAGGCACGGGCGGCCCCAGGCTGCACTACATGTCCTCATCTGGTTGGCTCATAAATTAAACAAATGAAGCACCGCCACATCACCCCAAATACGGACCAGTGCCATGCTACCACTTGGCAGATTACCATTCGATGAAGAATTTCGAACAAAAATGACCTTGCATAGTCAGCATTCTACATTAGTAGTACAGACTGTTGAGTGGGAATATGAGTGTCAATTTTTTTAAAGTTTACCTCTTTAGCATAGCAAACATAACTCATTTTCGGGAGCATACGTCGGCCGTTTTTTGTGAAACGAAGTGCACCAGATTCAGAATAATGAGTACTACACGGTCGTTCAGGTTTTGATCCAATATGAGAAATTTTGTTTTTTAGTATAAAACTGAGCCCCTGATCATTATAAATATCTAGAGAAAAGTCTAACATATGAATTCTAAAATTTGTTAGATATCTTGTAGACCTATATTTAAAATTGTTTCTAGGTTGTTCTATATGTTGTAGTAGGGTGCGTTTCACCTTTGAAAGAAATGTGAAACCCTAGATACAATGAAAGTTGTTATGAAATAGTCTAAGGTTTATGACAAAGGCCCTAGAAAAATGTTGAAGATTGTGTGTCTCTTATTTTCAATTAAATTTGGGTGGGTGATAAATATAACATTGAAATTATTCTTTGATTTTGATATGGGTAACTTCATGCTTCTATATATTTGGTTGTACTTGCTACCTAAGTTGTCCAGTTACAAAATATTGAATATGGTGAAGACACTCTTTGATGAGAAAAGCATGATAAGGACGATAATAAATCTGATGAAATGGTTGGAAGCCACGAAATATTCTCCGATGACGAAAAGAAGAAGTTGATCTCCCTATGGAAGCCTGAATAAAAGAGAACTCCCTAAGATTAACAGGGAGTCCGGATAAAGATGCTCCTTACTTGAGAGGGAGAGTATAGCTTGGTTTTTATTGAAGAATGAAATTCAAAGGATATGTTGATGTATGAAAAGTAGGAGAGGGAATGTGTATGATGTAGGAATATTCTTTCAAATATTCAGTTCATAGTCCTACTATGAGAAGTTGAGAAGAAACATCAAGTTGTCTGGAAGACCCTGGAGGTTTGTAATTGTTTATGTACATGTGAAAGTATATAATTGATTGGTGTTTTGTTTCTATAGGAAAATATCTTGGAGGATTTGATAGCATTCTAGTTACAAATTGGTTTGATTGGGAGATATTGGTAAACCATGATCTGCTAGATCAAGGGGTGTCGAGGCTTTGTGAGTGAAGAATTTCCTAGAAGGACATACGGTCGGCAGTTTTTGTTGGTTTCTAGGTCTCAAAGTAGGGAGGGTGGCCTGGGTCATAGAGATCTAGCTATGTATATGCACCTAGGTCCCTGGGTTGAGGGTTAGAAAGTAAGTATGATGGTACCTAAAGCTTGAGTCCATTTTAGTCCTACAAGGATAGATTTTCCTAGTCAGGAATCTAGTTTGTGGCATTGAGTTTCCTAAATTGTTGAGATACTAATGGATAGATTTCCCTTGTCAGGAATCTAGTCTATGGCATTTTGGAGCCTAAGGTTCTTCATTGTCCATAGAGTATGATATCTTCCATTGTGCTTGTATATGATGAATACCTCCTTTTTTAGAGGAAGTTTTGGAAAATGTAACTACGTTTAGTCTTCCTTTAATGTACTTGATTCATCTTGTAATGTACTTTTCAAAAGAATAAAGAAAATAGTTATTATTATTACTATTATTATTATTGTAACTTATTAAATCATTAGTTTCATTCTTGGGTCACTATGTTTTAGGTAAAAGTCCCTATTGAGGACTTCTAGGATTTATTTTGAGTTAATAGAGTCATTGTACATTTAAAGATACCCTTTTCGAGCTTTTCAATCATGTAAAAATATTTAATATTGAGCAAAATATGAATTATATTACCTCCACACTAATTCAACCTAAAGGGGATCATGTTTACGTAAGAGACACCAAGTCAACCTCACATGGACCCTATTAAAAAAAATAAAAAATCAAATTCATTGGGAGCACACTCTCTCACAACAAGTTTGATATCTCTTGTAGTTGGGAAAAGTTTGAAGTCTATTTCTAGGAAGCCAAAAGAAGTGTGAGTTTGGGGAATTCTAAGGAGAATAAGAAAAAAAAAAACTTGGTGCCTCTCTCTCTCTATTTCGTGCCTACATTGGGAGATCGACGTCTTCCAAGTTTTCTTGCTGTGAGAAGTTGTCTCCTCCTAGAAGTTGTTGGAAACGGGTCAAATGTATGGGGCATTGACTTGGTGTGGATGGAAGGACTGATATAGTTCTAGGGTGAATATTCTCAAATAATTCTATTGAAAGGAAGAATTATCTTGACTTCTTTTTCCCCTCGAGGGGGGTTTTTTCCTAGCATAGTGCCTACATCTAGTGTGTATTTTTTTATGTGTTGTTGCTTTGGTAATTTCTTGACGAACTAAAAGAAATAAGATATAAAGAATTGTAATAAAATGAAACATCACATGTAATTATCAAGAATAAGAAAATATTTTTTTCTTTACGATTTTCTAACACCTTTCTTGACTTGCTAGATTTACTCTCTTCTCCTAGCTACCATGCCTTCTACCCAGAGAATGGCAAGCCAAAGTCAGGGAACTAGAAATTGTGTTCCTCGACATCATAGACTGTTTTCTTGGGAATAAGCTGCATCATATTTTGATTTAGTCCCTCTCGAATTACGAAGGGAAATTCTTCTAATGGAATAAAAATACTTTGGGGATCTCCCTTACATTTCCATTTTAGAAATTAGAGGTGAGGAATTGGAATGGCTTCTAGATCCATGAAAGTTCCAGAAGAGGAAGTTGTTATTTTTGCATTCTTTGTGTGTTCACCAACAATTGGACACTCTCTTCCATATGGTTTTAAGGGAAAAACAAGTTGATAATTAGAGGGTTTTTGTTGGTCAAGTGGATATTAAACACCTTCCAAGGAATATCAGATAGTGCCTTAGTGATATTAATTCTCATCTGATTAGGTGGAAGGTTATGTGGTGTTGGACTTTACGTCAGTGGAATTGGTTGGTCCTCCTAGAGGCCCTACTAACCGCCCTATTGATAATCCTCAAAATTTTATAGTTATCTCTTCTCGTTAAGGAAGGTCGCTACCTTTGAATTTTTTTTATTTATGTTGTCTAGATTTTTTTGTGGGTGTTGATGTTTTTGATGTTTCTCCAAGTGAAGATATATGGTGACAATATTTTTTCGGACTGCACTTGGTTTGTCCTTAGTTCCTCTCTGGCTAGACTTCACTTCGCATTCAAATATTGTAGCACACCTTCTCGTTTATGGGAAATTCCTTTGACATGTGGCTCTATACATTTTTTGAAGGCACACCGTAAAAAAAAGCCCTATACTTGAGGCATTGGAAATACCTGTTGAACCCTTAGTTAAACTGAGACAGGGGTGAATCAGTTTAACACAGTCATGGTCTTTTAAAACTTTCCTTTACTCTTATTTACACTTTCATTTCATGATCAACTTACTATGTCAGCAATCTTCATATGTGAGCAACAAATATTAAGTAGATTAGATAATGTAACAGCACTCTCAATATATGAGCAACAAGTATTAAGCAAATTAGATACACCATATCAACACATAAACATCATGCACTTGCTTTTTTCCATGCATGTAGAATGCATTTCCCAAATTATGTTCCAAATCTGGCAGCTATTGTCATGTAACCATTCTGCATACTCTCCTGTTCACTGCAATTGTGTATCTGCTACATATATAACTGCTTTACTAGTTTAGCCCCCAAATAACTCTCAAAGTCTCATGCATATAAAATGCATCCCAAAATTTGACCCAAGCTATTTCCAAATCTGGGCAATTATTAATAATAATATGTGCAAGTTACCTTTTTGTTCTTAACAAAATGGTCAGAACCCAACAATCAAATAACATCGGTCTTCATATAAGGAAGCTGCTTTTAATGCTCTATGGTTAAAAACCATAGTCAAGTCCATTTAATGCATATTAAACGTTCGAATTTGCTATCATTCAATGTAGGTCTCGACCCTCACACATATTTATATATATATATGAAAATTCTTTATCGACCCATCATATATCTACACCATACAAATATTCCTTTTGTCTTACACTCTCGATTTTGGATAAAACCCAAACACTATATAATAGCATCATTTGTAGATGTAAATTCATTTTAAATGCTTCCATTGTCATGAATGAAATTAAACCTTTCTACTTCATAATTGTCGACTTTGTTAAACCAACGCACAAATGCATATATCAACAGGGACTTGTGGGCCCACAACTCTATTCATCTGCATATCAAAGTATATTGTATATTGGTTCCGTCATATGTTAAACCAACAATAAATCTTCACCAAGCACATATATTAATATAAATATGTCAACACTTTACCGCGTATCCAAACCCCATGATTATTTAACCACTCAACCAAGTCTTTGGGCTTTCACCTTATGGAGATCTAATGAACTTTATGATAAAGTTCAATTTATAACATAGACCCACACACTTATATCTATATATGACAAAACTTCCCTTTTACTACATATTTCTTCGGCCACTATATATATATACGTTTGTTATGTTAACTATTTAAGATTGGTTAAGAACCTAGTTCTTAACATAACAATACTCGACCACAACCCACTATTGATCAGGCCTCACACATATACAAACCGTCGCATCAAATACATCTGGGCCCCACTACATATGCAACTTACCTCTAATTGTCGACCTCGCAACTTGTAATGTGAAACCCCTTTGATCTCTCACAAAAATGATCGAACTGTAATCGCAAAACTTTCCCGACATCACTTCAACGCCCAGAAAAAGTGCAAAACTCGTGGTTTTTGGAAACCACCTTTTCCACGCGTCATTCGAAGAGCACTATCGCATTTTTTCCAGGAAAACAGCTTACCATTTATTTCTTTTACGAAACACATTTGTGGATTCAAGAAACCACTCTCACTCTTCATTGCTTGGTTCCACTTCTATTCATGGTTCCACCTTTTATTAACACATTGGGTTATGTTCATGTTCCATTGTATTTTATACGAAACTCTGACCTTGGTTTAAAACATAAACCATCACATGATCCACCTTTAATATTGGGTCCCACTATTCTTTTAATGTACCATTCACATCCAACGGTCTAGCTGCTCTCGCGCTCCAACTATACCTTAGGCACGCATCCGACGGATGTCGCGCAATATCACGTAAATTAGATGAACGACGCTTAATTCTCAAAAGTTACATGAGGAAAGTGGTAAATGAATACCACTTTAGGACACATGTCGGGCAGTGACCCTAATCGCCTTTTTTTGAGCATTCTGCCTACCACTTTTGAGGTTGTGCGAAACTACTGGTTATGTTCTCTCAAAACCGCTTCATCTTCAGGGTTCCAACGTATCTTAGATCACCGTTCCGCTTTCGATTCTATTTCATTTTCCCCATCATTTACGTAGATTTCGATCTCAATTTCATATCTTCCCTCTTCCACATAAGGCCAGATTCCATATTATTTGAACCATGGTTTTATTTCAACGATTGTGCAACTCTGTCTTAATTTCTCTACCATGCCATTCCACCTTCAACAGCTTCCAATGTATGATCATGCCATGTCTAGGCATAGTTTTGTTCTGATATCACAATCGAAATGTAGTGCTTCTTTTCATAAATGAATAGGTCTATGAAAACCCTCTACTCCTTCTTCTGTTGTGATATAAATCATCGACTCATGATTTGTTTTTGCATGTGGAAACCCACCATATTCTTGATTTGTTGGTTGTCTATAGTTCATTCTTCAAATGAATCATAGTCCTTCAATTCACTCTTCCTACAGTCTTTTCAAAGATAAGTACAATGATACACAGAACACCAATCAAACCCTTGCCACAGAGTTTATTCAAACCTGTTTATAAACTCTGATTGACTCACATATATAATAAACCATCAAAGCACAAATAATTGCACACCACAACATCAGTAACACACAGGATCCATTTAGACCCCCAATTACACCTCACTGGTTCTCATACAAATCCTTTTACATACACAAATCAACTCAGTGGCCCTTTCAGCCTCACTACTCTGCCTCTAATTCCTTTGTTGCTTCTGCTGCCTGGGTTGCGTCTTGCATGTCTCCTTTCCCTATTTGCTGGTTCTTCTTTCTTTTCTTTGCCATAGTGATAGTTCAGGTGCTGCTCCTTTCTTCTCCTTTGCCATCAATGACAATATTTCCAACAGTATCCCCATTTGGCATTGATGGAAATACTTTAATACTCTTATTTTGCTTGATTTTCCTCCCCCTTTGACATCAATGGAAAAGGGTTGCACATTTCCTAGTGTAGATTCTATCTTTTCATTTCTTTTCTCTGAGTTTTGTTTAGGCCTTCTTATTTTGACTTTATACCTTACTGCTCCAGACTAGTGTACAAGAGTTGTTGAGAGAAAACTTTTGAGAATTATTGAACTTGTATATACATAGTAAGTTGATACCATCCCAAAGCACAGACTCCTTGCACTTGTATATAGTGTAGGTGATGATAGAAAAACCATATATAATCATATTTATATAATCAGATATGCATCAATGGACTAAAATACTGAGAACGCTTCAAATATACTTCAGTCTCTAGTATGATCTTCATCAGAAATGCATATCTGTTGAGGAAGATTGTAGATGGAATATGTCTTCTTTTGCCATAAACATCTGCACTACAACATTTGTTCAATTTTGATGATGCCAATATATCTTTTATAGCTGTGGTTCACCTTTCCTGCCTATTGGTGGTGATAGGATCTAGGATGCTAACAAGCATATTACACTCAATAGCTGAAAGGTCCTTGTTACTTATGTGAAAAATGAATCAACCAGAATTTGATCTAAGAGATTAAATGACTTTACTGCTTGTACAATATACTTTCAAAAGAAACCCTTGAGGCTAGATACATTCATTGTATTAGTCAATCTCACTTATCAACCATCCAATTTTCTATATGGCATAAGGGGTTATGTATGTCAATGATCAATCTCTCTTTAATGGTGAAATATCAGCAAATCCTTTCTGCTGAAGTATTCTTTTGATGAATCAATAACAGAATTTTGAGCTTCAACTGTTAGATTAACAGAACTATTCTGTCATGATTATTTTCAACAAAAACATCTTCAAGTTGTTTAATTGATATCCCATCCAACAGAATTCACATAGTTTTATGAATGATCTTAAGAAAGAGACCTTGAAGATATATATGTACTGAGTTCAGGAAGGCATGCAGTTATATCTAGAAATAGATTATGCTCAATATACTACTTCAAGTGTAAACAAGATAATGATCGTTTTTCCCTTTCATTGACCTTTTTATGCTTTTAAAAAAGCAGATAACGTTGGGATACTACCTTGATTTACTCTTGCCATAATCCTTAGATCCTGAGGACCTGTACCATATTGCTTCTCCACTGATAACATTTGATATTCTGTTGATAGGCATGCTTCTTGTACTAGATACCAATTGATACTACTTTGATAAACCATGCAGAGATTTTACTTCAGCTCGTACATGAACCCATAGTTAAGACACTCTTCATAGTTTCTACTATTGAGCTCTCCATAGTTCTCAACAACAATCATAAATTTATTGATTCTAATCTTGGCATCATTAGCCATTTTTCTTATTCTGTCAATCTGTTCACAGGAATGCCTTTGCATGTTCCTTTCTAGGACTATTCAAAAATCATTGCTTCTTTATATGCAATTCAAATGTTCTAACATAAATGTCTTCAGGAAGACATCTTCAATTTCTATACTAGGAATCTTCATGGGCTGATCACTCTGAGATTTATCATTCACTTAACTACATTCCTCCAAGGCGACTTTTCATAGATGAAAGATGTAATGACATAAATATGATAGGCACTGCTATTACTCATCCTTCTTAATGTGATTCATTGTTAATTCTAGCAGTATGATGCACAATGAGATCATCATTTATGGGTCTTTCCATAATTTTTTGTGATCTTGACCATTCTTCTCTTAATGTGCTGTTGTCCTCTTAGCTTACATGATCTTGGCTGATGTTCTCTCCTACTATCATGGCTGCTTGTTGCTTTCTCTCCTTCCATCAACCTATTGGCTATTGTGTGCTTCAAGTATTCTTCTTCCTTTATAGTTCTATGTTAGAGCAATTGTCCTTTTCCTTCCTGATCTTATATCTGTTCTTATTTCATGGAGCTCTTCTTAGACTACTTTTGTGGTGACTATTTATGAACTTCTCTCCCCCTTGGATGTTGCTTCATATATATCACTGATTGGATATTTTCATTGCTTCCTAGAGCAATTCCCCCTAAGACTATGATGGATTCATTATGTTATTGAGGTAATAGGCTCCCCCCTTCTCTTTTCCTTCCATACTTTATTGGGGTTCTTCATAATGTCTGCACTTATTTTTGATTCGTAGTTTTGTTTGGTTTGATTATATTCCATCATCTGTTTAGAGTTCATTAATGTATATGGCAGTGTAGAGTATTTTTCTTTGTGACCCAGCTTGAGGCATACATAACATCTTATTTTAGCAAAGGGATGTTTGAGCTGAAGTATAATATTTTTTTCCCCTTTTTTAACACGTTTAACATTCAATAGATTTATGTCCAAATTCATTGCACGCATAACAGTAGCCATGGAAATGATTTATGTACCTGGTGAAAGATTGTCTTTTCCATTTGCTTGCTTGAGGGGTTCTTCTCTTTTGCTGCATCCTTTGTTGGTTGGACTAGATTTTCTTTGTCTTGAAATATGCTGCAATATGTCATGGTTTATGACAAGAGAAACATGTGATATTTTTCATAGGAGGAAAGAATCTTCTTTGACATCTTCAAAATTTATTCAATTCATATTCAAGAGTGTATGAGCCTTTTTCAGCTGACTGTTTCATCCTCTCATTCTATGTCCTTTCATGTTGCTTCTTGTTTCTGTTTGTTTATTTGTAAATCATGTTCTTGCTGGCTTCTACTTCTGGGGGAATCTTCTGAGTTGCTTCATTATCCTTTACAACTTTTACGAAAATGATGTTCCTGTTATCTTCTACCTTGGACTTACTTGTTTCTCCTTCATATCCTATCCTAGTATTTATGAGAGGATACCTTTGAGCATTTAGAATTTGGTCCAACTGTTCAGAGCTTCTCATTTGAGGAGTATTCATTAATAATTATCTTTGGGTTTTTTCTAATTTTTTTCTCAGGCACACTACCTCTTCATCCAATTTCTCACATTCCAGAATTTTCTCTCTCATTTGTTGCAGTAGAGTGTCTTCTACTTTCCTTGCTTCTTCAAGGTGTGTCTTCAGGCCAACAATTTCTTTCTTATCTTCATATTCTTTCTCATCACATATTTGCACCAATGTCTTAAGGTCTTTGTTTTCATTCTTCGGTCTTCTATTTCAGTCAAGGCAATGTCAAGTTTGGTTTGTTCTTTCACTATAATTTCTTCATGGAACTTACTTTCATTCGCACTATCAAGTACCTCATTTGATTGAACATTTTCTTTTTTACATGAATTTTTCTTCTTCTTGATTCTCTTCTCCTTCTTGAAAATGCAGCCACTAGTGTCTACTTCATGCATGAAATGCAATCTATCCTAGATTTCTATTGCAGAGGTTAGATCAATTATTAAATTAAGATCCTTGTTATGAAAACTGTTATATATCACACATTTTGCCTTGGCATTCCACTGTTGTTCTTGCACCGAGGGAGAGTCTATGCAATAACCATCACATACAAGCTTCCATACCTCAGGTTCATAGGCCATTAAATCTGTTTTAACCTTATCTCTCCATTCAGGAAAGTTTGATGTATTTACCACAGGTACATTTTGATAGTCCATCACTTAACCAGATCTCTTTCAAGCTATTAGGCTTACACCAAAGGAACCTTCTTTGGTACGAATTATTGAACCCTTAGTTAAACTAAGAGGGGGGGGTGAATCAGTTTAACACAGTCATGGTCTTTTAAAACTTTCATTACTCTTATTTACACTTTCATTTCATGTTCAACTTACTATGTGAGCAATCTTAATTTGTGAGCAGCAAGTATTAAGCAGATTAGATGATGTAATAGCACTCTAAATATGTGAGAAACAAGTATTAAGCAGATTAGATACACCATATAAACACATAAATATCATGCACATAGAAAATAGATATAAGTGGAAACTCATAAGGGATAAAACCACATCTCATTATTGTTGTGATGCAAAGACAAGCTCCAAATCCCTCTCACCACTGATTTTCTATAGGCTCTAACCTACAGGGGGCGCCTACCTCAATTCTGCAAGCTACAAATTGCAAAGAAGCTCTAACTCCCATCTATTTTTTGCGGGCTACAACCTGCAGGAGGCTCCTACCTCAGTCAGCTACAATTGACTTCTATCAAGCTACAACTTGATATGGAAGCACCAACTTCCTCACTCTTTCATAGAAATCACTTGCTGATTTACCTAGCTATCAGCTCTGTTCTGTACCTTCTTGACCACTATCCACTTGCCTTCATATCTACGTTTTATCAGCTCTGAGCCTTCACAGCTTCTCTGTCTGCTCCTCTTTCTTCTTACCCTCTCTGCCTCATTTCTCCATTCTCTAATCTCTTCAATGCATATCAATGTGATATCATTTATAGAGTTCACCTCATGACTATTTGTATTCCACAGGGAATTCAAAGAGAACAACCATGACTCTTTGACTTCTGCCTTCTCATTTCTTTGTCCAGCTCATTCAGAGAAATATAGCAATTTACACAAATTTCAGTTTTACAGTGGAGTTTTGTTTTCCTATCGGAGACTTGCCTTTGCATCACAAACAATATAAAATCAATTAAAACATTTACATTTACAGTTAAAATAAGAATTTTAACTCAACCGATTCAATTCTTGGCTCGCTGTGCATTTGTCTTTCCTGCTGTTGTCACTATCTTTTTCAGTTTCTGCATACTCTCCTGTTTTCCATGCATGTAGAATGGATTTCCAAAATTATGTTCCAAATCTAGCAGCTGTTGTCATGTAACCATTCTGCATACTCTCCTGTTCACTGTAATTGTGTATTTGCTGCATATATAACTACTTTACTAGTTTAGCCCCCAAATAACTTTCAAAGTCTCATGCATATAAAATGCATCCCAAAATTTGACCCAAGATATTTCCAAATATGGGCAATTAATAATAATAATATGCGAAAGTTACCTTTCTGTTCTTAACATAGTGGTCAAAACCTAACAATCAAATAACATTGGTATTCATATATGGAAGTTGCTTTTAATACTCTATGGTTAAAAACCATGGTCAAGTCCATTTCATGAATATTAAACGTTCGACTTTGCTATCATTCAATGTAGGTCTCGACCTTCACAGATATTTATATATATATGATAATTCCTTATCAACCCATCATATATCTACACCATACAAATATTCCTTTTGTCTTACACTCACGATTTTGGATAAAACCCAAACACTATATAATAGCATCATTTGTAGATGTAAATGTGTTTTAAATGCTTCGACTGTCCCGAATGAAATTAAACCTTTCTACTTCATAATTGTCAACTTTTTTAAATCAACACACAAATGCATATATCAATAGAGACTTGTGGGCCCACAACTCTATTCATCCGCGTATCAGAGTATATTGTATATTGGTTCCGGCATATGTTAAACCAACAATAAATCTTCGCCCAACACATATATTAATATAAATATGTCAACACTTTACTGCGTATCCAAACCCTGTGAGTATTTAACCACTCAACCAAGTCTTTGGGCTTTCACCTTATGGAGATCTAATGAGCTTTATGATAAAGTTCAATTTATAACATAGACCCACACACTTATATCTATATACGACAAAACTTCCCTTTTACTACATGTCTTCGGCCACTATATATATACGTTTGTTATGTTAACTATTTAACCTTGGTTAAGAACCCAGTTCTTAAGATAACAATACTCAACCACAACCCACTATTGAATAGGCCTCACACATATACAAACCATCACATCAAATACATTTGGGCCCCACTACATACGCAACTTACCTCTAATTATCGACTTCGGAACTTGTAATGCGAAACCCCTTTGATCTCTCACAAGACTAATCAAATGGTAATTGTAAAACTTTCCCCACATCACTTTAACGCCCAGAAAAAGAGTGAAACTCATGGTTTTTCGAAACCACCTTTGCCACATGTCATTCGAAGAGCACTATTGCATTTTTTCCAAGAAAAAAGCTTAGCATTTATTTCTTTTGCGAAGCCCATTTGTGATTTCAAGAAACCACTCTCACTGTTCATTGCTTGGTTCCACTTCTATTCATGGTTCCGCATTTTATTAACACATTGGGTTATGTTCATGTTCCATTGTATTTTATACAAAACTCCGACCTTGGTTTAAAACATAAACCATCACATGATCCACATTTAATATTGGGTCCCACTATTCTTTTAACGTACCATTCACATCCAGTGGTCTTGCTGCTCTCACGCTCCAACTATACCTTGGGTGCACATCTGACAGATGTCACGCAATATCGTGCAAATTAGATGCACGGCGCTTAATTCTCAAAAGTTATGCGATGAAAGTGGTAAATGAATACCACTTTAGGACGCGTGTCGAGCGGTGACCCTAAACACATTTTCTTGAGAAATTCTGCCTACCACTTTTGAGGTCGCATGAAACTATTGGTTTTGTTCTCTCAAAACCGCTTCATCTTCAGGGTTCCATCGTATCTTAGCTCATCATTCCTCTTTCGATTCTATTTCGTTTGCCCCATCATTTATGTAGATTTCGATCTCAATTTCGCATCTGCCCTCTTCCACATAAGGCCAAATTTCATATTATTCGAACCATGGTTTTATTTCAACGATTGTGCAACTTTGTTTTAATTTCTCTACCATGCCATTCCACCTTCAACAACTTCCAATGTATGATTGCACCATGTCTAGGCATAGTTTTGTTCTAATATCACAATTGGAATGTAATACTTCATTTCATAAACGAACAGGTCTATGTAAACCCTCTACTCCTTCATCTGTTGTGATACAAATCATCGACTCATGATTTGTTTTTGCATGTGGAAACGCACCACCTTCTTGATTTGCCAGTTGTCTACAGATCATTCTTCAACTGAATCATAGTCCTTCAATTCACTCTTCCTACAGACTTTTCAAAGATAAGTACAATGATACACAGAACACCATTCAAACCCTTGCCACAGAGTTTATTCAAACTTGTTTATAAACTTTGATCGACTCACATATGTAATAAACCATCAAAGCACAGATAATTGCACACCACAACATCAATAACACATAGGACCCATTTAGACCCCCAATTACACCTCACTGGTTCTCATACAAATCCTTTTACATACAAAAATCAACTCAGTGGCCCTTTCAACCTCACTATTATGCCTCTAATTCCTCTGCTTCTTCTGCTGCCTGGGCTGCCTCTTGCCTGCCTCCTTTTCCTATTTGCTGGTTCTTCTTTCTTTTCTTTTGCCATAGTGATAGTACAGGGGCTGCTCCTTTCTTCTCCTTTGCCATCAATGACAATATTTCCAACAGAGTGGCACAACAGAAGCATTGTGGGCCCATAACCCCTTGTTGGGAACCACGATTGTCGTTAGACCAAAACCCACAGGTGTTAGTCAACGATCGCATCGCCAAGGATAAGGATCCACGAAAGGTGGTTATTCCATGTCGCGAAACACACGGAGAGCGTTGGTTTATCTAATGTCTAACCATCTCCCCCCCCCCCAACGCGAGCCGGGTGTGTATTGAACTCGTGACCTACGCTCTGATACCACTTGTTGGGAATCACGATTGCCGTTAGACGAAAACCCACAGGTGTTAGTCAACGATTGCATTGCCAGAAATAAGGATCCACGAAAGGAAATTAGTCCATGTCGCGAAACACACAGGGAGCATTGGTTTATCCAATGTCCAAAAATACCATAGGCTTCTTTGTGAAAATTTCAGAAGTCACAGGGAGAGTGTGTTACAGTTCATTTGCTCAAATCTATGTATATATAAATATTTCTCAACCATGGTTGGAATCCGTTGAGATTTCATACCAATATGAAGTTTGGAAACAACCAGAAACAAAAAATTGGAACATAAGTGGGTTTACAAAAACTGCATAATGGATTTACAAATTGGAACAACCCTAGAGGATTTATTGCTACTGCATAATGCATTTACAGAAAAGAGTAACATGGCTGCATATATTTTATTTTGGAAACAAAACGAAATTTACATGATTATTCTGTATAATGACAGCCATGGTATTAACTGCTTGTGTACCTCGACATGAACATATATACTCATGATGTGAAGTTCCAAAATTTGTATGACAAATATACCCTATAATTCAAACCCATGCCGCACCAAATATATTTGTAGCAATCTCTGCAATACGATGAGTCGCATCATGTGATCACCAGACTGTCTTGTGCGTTAGCTTCTCAGAAAGCCCTCCCACACGGGGATGGAAAAAAGCTAGGCTCTCACGGTCTTAAATTACTGTCCAATCACCGATTTATTGATATTAGTAAGAAGTCCCGAATAGGCGTAGAATCATACTAAAAAGGCTATATTACCGAGCTACTAATTTGGCGTCATAGCTGAAGCCTGATGCGGTTCATGCCTTCAAATATAATAGATTACGGTTGGGCTTTCGTGATTATGTTGCCTCGTGTAACTAGTTATGACTATTTCCTTATCGTGGGTGTCACGTTCCACCGTTTTCTTGACATCACAGTTGCTATTGGAGCATCTGTAATAGTTCCTACAAACAAACAATCCAATACTTAGTTCGATTAATGGAACATTAAATGAAGTCTAATAACACAAGCGCCTCGGATTTAATAGTATAACTACCTCGGATTGGCGCCATTTTTGAAATATTTCCTCCCGTATTTTCGCCACTTATAGCCGTCTTGCAGAATGTCAGTTTCAAATCTAGTTAGAAACGCATATTTGAGAGCTCGATCTGCCTTTCTCTTCCCGCTGCTCTCCTTAGAGTTTCTGTTCAATATATATAATTTTACCATTCATAAGACAAGCGAGTAGCTCTCATCACATGTTGATATATATATATATATATATATATATATATATATATATATATATATATATATATATATATATATATATATATGAGCACAGATCTTCCTAGGGATTTGCATCTCAAGATCATAATACTTCTACACGGATAATAGATGTGGAGAAGCGTTAAGATGAAGAGATAATCTCAAATTTCATCCTATAGGGAGGTTTGGTTTGATATTTGGTAGTGCGAGGTGACTACGAAGGAGGATATGGAAAGACATGTTTATGGAATTCACACTTTGATCATCTACAATCACTTCGGTTGGCACAAAATGGGAGACTAAAGGAATCACCTAAAATGTGATAATTCGAGTGTCAATAAAACGTATCAGTGAAAGTCTTTTCGGAGCTTGGGGCTTTGGTCAAATGTTCTTTCCGTTCGTAAATCTTTTTTCAACATCAGTTCCAGTTGGAAATGTAATGAGGTAGTTGTTAATAATCGGGTTTTAGGGATTTAATTTGTACTTCCCTTTTATGTGCTTTTTGAGAAAAAAAAATTTGGAACTACGATCCCTTCGCATCTTACGTTGTGATAATCCTTAGATCCTGACTATTAGACTAGAAATTCTTAGAGCAAGTATTTGAGATAGGGAGGATCTTAATGTTGAGATATTAATCTCACTGTCCGTTAGGTTTAGTTCAGTTAATTTATTGTCAACTAGATGTCATAGGCAGTTTAGTTTTACTTCAGCTTACTTCAGTCATTTATTGCTGATGTTTCCAATATTTTGGTAATATTGAGATGAGCAACTCTCTCTCCAGTTTGTTTTCAGTTTTTCAATTCTTTTCATGGTATCGGAGCAAGCTTGCATAATCCTCCCTGGAGCAGCGACAAAGCCACAAAGGAGTAGAAGAGAAAAGCAGTTGATTGGCGTGGCTATGAGTTGATTGGCGCGAGAATACACCACATACCCACACCAGTTTTTGAAGTACGCGCGAGTATTCCCATCGTGTGTTGGAATTAATTTCCAACTACCTAGAAAAGGCAGCGAATAGACAAGGCGGAAGGTCAATTCCGCGGGGGTCTGGCAAGTCAGGCGGGCGGAGTATTGAACCCCATCGGAACTGCTGACATCAGCAATGGGCCCACACGAATGCACTCACAAGATTTGGGTTTAATAATTTGCCCATCGCACATTTGTTTTAATTCAATAGATGGTTTAAATGTTTTAAATATTAATTGTTTTATTTTTAATATATGTGAAACATATATATTAAAAGCCTGTTTGGTATTAAAAAAATATATACACAGTGAATTTTTTTTATAAGCACAGCAGTGCGGGAAGATAAAATATATACAGCAGTATGATCACTGGTCGATCTGAGATTGACGGTTAGAGGTGCCACCATGCAAATTCGACATCAATGCGATTTTTAAACGGTGCCGGCATATTTATGATGCCATAAATGAATTCTTAAGCGGTGATTTTTTGTCAACTTATGACATTAAATTCAATCTGAGATATTTTGTTAATATACAGAATAGAGTCATGTTTTTAGATATTATGTTATGTTTTTATGCACAGCAGAGTGCGTTTGTAAAAGACAGAGAGTGTTTTAGGAAAAACAGATTATACACAGCAGTGTATGTTGTTTTAGAAAGACAGAGTATTTTTCTGTGTGAGACAGAGAACAATTTTTGTTTGGCACTGTGTCTTGTAACAGTCCAGCAATTGTAATCCCTCTCTTGAGGAAGAATTTGTAACAAGTTTTTTTATGGAATATAATTTTTTTATGTGAAAACTCTGTCACTGTGGATGAAATTTTAAATATCTTTTCTGTGTTAAGGAAGGGACTTTTATTATTTTGGAATTCTGAAACATTCCAGCTTGGTATCGGAGTTGAAGGAAAGGAGTTCTTTGTTGCAGCAGCTTCTCCAGCAGTGTGAAAACTCAGACAAGAAGAATCCAAAGGTATTTCTCTATACAGTTTTGTGTTACTGTTGCAGTACAGTTAGTAAATTTAAACACACAGTGAAGTGTTTTTTGAATCATAGGTAAGAGTGCAGAATGGCTGGAGCCAGCACTGGTATGGGTATGGGAAATATCCATCTCCCAATGTTTAATGGGAAAAATTATGACTACTGGTCAATAGCTATGAGAGCATTATTTGTCTCCAAAGACTTATGGGAATTTGTTGAGGATGGATTTGAAGAGCCAACAAATGAAGCAGAGTTTTATGTGTTAACTCAAGCAGAAAGAGATATTCTGAAGAGAAATAAGAAGAAAGATGCCAAGGCTCTTTTCTTCTTGTATCAAGCAGTGCATGAGAGTGTGTTTCCGAGGATAGAAGAAGCCAACAGATCCAAAGAAGCATGGGAAACTCTCAAGACAACTTATGAAGGCATGGAGAAAGTGAAGACAACAAAACTTCAGTTGCTGAGGAGAGACTTTGAGACTCTCTGTATGAAAGAGTCAGATACTATTGACTCATTCTTCACTCATGTGATTGGAATGGTCACACAAATAAGATCTCATGGAGAGACTCTTGAAGACAAGAGGATTGTTGAAAAACTCTTGGGAAGTTTACCCTCAAGATTTTATGTGATTGTCACCACCATAGAGGAGACTAAGGATCTCACAAAGTTTTCAGTAGATGAGCTACATGCATCACTGATGACTCGTGAACAAAGATTGGGTAGAAGTGAAAACTCATCTCTTGAGCATGCCTTTAAGACCCAGATGTCTTTCGGAAGAGGAAGAGGGCAAAGCAGAGGAAACAAAAGAGGAAGAGGCAGAAGCAAAAACAGAGGTGGAAGGAACAACCCTTCACATTCACATGGAAGGTGCAACAGTGAAAATCACAGCCACGGCCAAGGCAGCAGCCAGCAGAATGCTCAAGGAAAAAGGTATGATAAGTCCAATGTCCAATGTTACCATTGTAAAAAATATGGTCATTATGCTAATGAATGTAGAAAGAAGCAGCAAGATATGGCAAGTAGAACTAGTGCAAATTTCACTAAGGAAAATAGCAGCCAAAATAATTTTTTTTTAGCTTGTAATATGGCTGAAGAAAAGAATGAGGATTTATGGTTTCTAGAATCCGGTTGTAGTAACCATATGACAGGAAATATAGTAATGTTTTCTATGTTAGATGAGAGTGTGCAGTCACAAGTCACACTAGGAACTGATAGCAAAGTTTCTGTTATGGGAAAAGGAAATGTAAATGTTTTAACAAGATTAGGTGCAAAGAAATCCATAGCAGATGTTTATTATGTTCCTGGAATGAAATGTAATCTCTTAAGTATTGGACAGCTTGTCCATAAGGGATATAATGTTTTCTTTGATAATGATGTTTGTACCATCATGGATAGACCACCCAGCAAACAGTGTATTGCTGAAGTGAAGATGACAAGGAACAGGATGTTCCCTCTCAGAATGAGAGCAGATTTGAAGAATGGTGAAGAGAAAGCAGCAGTTGCACAAGAGACTTTCCAAAGCGAACCAAAGGATGAAAATTGGTTGTGGCACTTGAGATTCGGTCATCTCAACTTTGGAGGTCTTAACTTGTTGAACAAAAAAGGGATGGTAAGTGGTTTACCATTGATAGAGAAACCGGACAGCCTTTGTGAAGGTTGTATTCTTGGGAAACAACACAGAGAAAGTTTTCCTTCCGGGAAAAGCATAAGGGCAAAAGCACCCTTAGATATTGTCCACTCAGATGTATGTGGACCGATGCAAACTCCATCGCTTGCAAGCAGCCACTATGTGTTAACATTCATAGATGATTTTACAAGAAAAACTTGGGTTTACTTTTTGAAAAACAAAAGTGAAGTGTTTGAAATTTTTTTCAATTTCAAAGCACTTGTTGAGAACCAGAGTGGGCTGCATATCAAAGTCTTAAGGACTGATAGAGGAGGTGAGTATATATCTAAATATTTTCTACGTTTTTGTAGAGAAAATGGTATTCAAAAGCAGTTTACAACTAGATATACTCCGCAGCAAAATGGAGTAGCCGAAAGGAAGAATAGAACCATAATGGACATGGTGAGGAGTATGTTAAAGGAAAAGCATTTGCCTAATGATTATTGGGCTGAAGTTGTACATTGTGCAACATACATTTTGAATAGGTGCCCTACAAAAGCAGTGATGAACAAAGTGCCGGAAGAGGCATGGAGTGGCACAAAGCAAGGTGTCACACATATGAAGGTTTTTGGATGTGTGGCTTATGCACACATTCCGGATCAGCTAAGGAAGAAGTTGGACAACAAGGGGGAGAAATGTATTTTCATTGGATACAATGAGGAATCCAAGGCTTACAGGTTATACAACCCATCCACCAAGAAGTTTATTGTGAGCAGAGATGTTCAGTTTATTGAAGAGGAAGCTTGGGATGGAAGCATAGAGAAAACAGTGAATGTTAAACATTGTTTATCTCATGATGAAAATGATGATGAGTTGGCTGAAATACATCCCCAAACAGCAGCACCAACAAAAGAGCAACAAAGCACACCCTTGAGGAGAAATGAAAGTGCTTCTCCAAGCACACCACAAGGAGGAAATTCAAGTGCTTCTTCAAGCATTTGTACATCAAATGAAAGAGGTAAGAAATTCAGAAGTTTGAAAGATATTTATGAACAAGAAATAGCTAATGAAGGTATCAATTCTTTGTTTTCTCTATATTGTCATGTTGATGACTCTATCCACTTTGAAGAAGCTATTAAAGATAGGAAATTGATAGATGCTATGGATGAGAAACTTAATGCCATAGAAAGAAACAAGACTTGGGATTTGGTTGAACTCCCAAAAGGTAAAGATGTCATTGGTGTTAAATGGGTCTACAAGACCAAAAGTAATGCTAAAGGAAAAATAGAGAGACACAAGGCAAGGCTTGTTGTCAAAGGCTATAAGCAGAAGCATGGAATAGATTATGAGGAAACTTTTGCACCGGTTGCTAGAATGGAAATTGTGAGACCAGTGTTGTCCATAGCAGCGCAAAACAAGTGGAAAGTTTACCAAATGGATGTGAAGTTAGCATTTCTAAATGGAGTGTCAATGGAAGAGGTTTACATTGAACAACCTCTCGGTTATGAAAAGAAAGGGCAAGAGCACAAAGTATGCAAGTTGAAGAAAGCTCTTTATGGGCTGAAGCAAGCGCCAAGAGCGTGGTACAGTAGGATAGATTCATATCTACTGGAAAATGGATTTGAAAAGTGTGAGGGAGAACCCACCCTCTACATGAAAGAAAAGGATGGTAAATTGTTGATTGTAGTTTTATATGTTGTTGATTTATTTTTACAGGTAACGATGATTGCCTTATTGAAAATTTTAAAACAGTCATGAAAGAAGAATTTGAGATGACTGACATGGGTTTGTTGAAATACTTCTTGGGAATAGAAGTAGAACAAAATGAAACTGGGATTTTTATCTCACAGGAAAAGTATGTTAATGAGGTGCTTGAAAGATTTAACATGCAGGAATGCAAAGCAGCAATCACTCCCACAGTGATGGGATTAAAACTCAACAGAGAGGAAAACAGTTAGGATTTTGATCCTAGTCTATACAAGAGCATAGTTGGTAGCCTTATGTATTTGACTGCAACTAGGCCGGACCTAATGCATGTTGTTAGTTTAATTTCCAGATTCATGGAAAAACCAAAAGATGCACATTGGCAGGCAGCAAAAAGAATTCTGAGGTATGTTAAAGGTACTAAAAGGTTTGGTATTTTGTATACTACTTCAGAAAATTCAGATTTAGTTGGTTATACTGACAGTGATTGGGCTAGAAGTATTGATGATCGGAAGAGCACTTCCAGTTATGTTTTTCACATGGGTTCAGGAGCCATTTCATGGGCTTCTAAGAAACAGCCCATTGTAGCGTTATCTACAGCAGAGGCAGAATATGTGGCAGCTATAGCAGCAGCATGTCAAGCAGTTTGGATGAGAAAAATGTTGAGAAGTTTATGTCAAGAACAGGTAAAAGGGACAGTGATCTTTTGTGACAATAGCTCAGCTATTGCATTGTCTAAAAATTCTGTTTTTCATAAAAGGACAAAGCACATAGACACTAAGATCCACTTCATACGTGAATTGGTTAGCAATGGTGAAATTGTTTTACAACATTGCAGAACAGAGGATCAATTTGCAAATATCCTCACAAAGCCACTTCAGCAGAAAAGCTTTGAACATTTCAGAAAATGCATGGGTATGCAGGAAAACCCAGCAGTTGAAATTAAGGGGGAGTGTTGGAATTAATTTCCAACTTCCCAGAAAAGGCAGCGAATAGACAAAGCGGAAGGTCAATTCCGCGGGGGTCTGGCAAGTCGGGCAGGTGGAGTATTGAACCCCACCGGAACTGCTGACATCAGAAATGGGCCCACACGAATGCACTCACAAGATTTGGGTTTAATAATTTTCCGGTCGCACATTTGTTTTAATTCAATAGATGGTTTAAATGTTTTAAATATTAATTGTTTTATTTTTAATATATGTGAAACATATATATTAAAAGGCCTGTTTGGTATTAAAAAAATATATACACAGTGAATTTTTTTATAAGCACAGCAGTGTGGGAAGATAAATTATATATAGCAGTATGATCACTGGTCGATCTGAGATTGACAGTTAGAGGTGCCACCATGAAAATTCGACATCAATGCGATTTTTAAATGGTGCCGACATATTTATGATGCCATAAATGAATTCTCAAGCGGTGATTTTTTGTCAACGAATGACATCAAATTCAATCTGAGATATTTTGTTAATATACAGAATAGAGTCATGTTTTTAGATATTATGTTATGTTTTTATGCACAGCAGAGTGCATTTGTAAAAGACAGAGAATGTTTTAGGAAAAATACAGTATACACAGCAATGTATGTTGTTTTATAAAGACAGAGTATTTTTTTGTGTGAGACAGAGAACGGTTTTTGTTTGGCACTGTGTCTTGTAACAGTCCAACAATTGTAATCCCTCTCTTGAGGAAGAATTTGTAACAAGTTTTTTTATGGAATAGAATTTTTTTTATGTGAAAACTCTGTCACTGTGGATGAAATTTTAAATATCTTCTCTGTGTTAAGGAAGGTACTTTTATTATTTTGGAATTCTGAAACATTCCAACCTCGGGATCGTGCTAGTCTACAAGCACAAAAATTAATAGTAGCGCCAGTCTGCAAGCACAAAAATTTTACGCATCTGCGTTAAAATTATTAAAAGTGCTTTCGAATATTGATTCATGTTTTAAAGAGTGAAAGACATGTTTTAGAGTGTTGAATTTAAAAAGGTGAAAGCCCTTTTACGTGTTGAGGTATTGGCTTTAAAAAGTAAAAGCTCTTTTTATAAAGAAGTTTTTTTTATTAAAGTTTTTTTTTATAAAAAAAACTTGAAATTGGATAAAGGTTTTTATAAAGAGCATTTGGTGAAGGTAAAGTTTTTTTTTTTTTTAAAAGGAAGTGTTTTTGAAGAGAAAATATAAAAGAAAGTTTTTAAGGGATTTTTTTAAATCTTTAAAAGAGATTTAAAAATTTTAGAGGAGATTTACAAAAGGCACATTTGAAGAAATAATGGCCTCTTCAAGTTCTTTGCCACAGACACGAAATCTGTTTGCCAAAAATTATGAATTTTGGAATTTGAGAATGAATAATTTTTTACAAGCACAATATTGTTGGGACACGTTTCTTATTGCTTATGTAAAGCCGACCCAAGAAGCATGGGCGGCCATGACCAATAATCAGAGAAATGCAGTTATTGAACTAAAAAAGAGGGAGCATAGAGTCAAATGCTAGATACAAAATTCAGTCGATGATTTTATTTTTGACAAAATAACTGGTGCGACAACATCAAAAGAGTGTTGGGATATTTTGCAAGTTGTGTATCAAGGAAATGATACAGTAAATACCGTTAAACTGCAAACATTGAGAGCTCAGTGTGAAAACCTAAAGATGGATGACACTAAGAATGTGGATCAGTTCGTGACTAGAGTCATGGGAATAGTGAATCAAACCAAACTCATTGGCGAAACCATTATAGATCAGAAAGTTGTTGAAAAAGTTCTTCAAAGTCTACCAAAGAAATATGACATGATTGTCACAGCCATTTTGGAATCCAAAGATTTTAAAACTTTCTCAGTAGAACAGTTGACTGGATCACTTTTGGCACATGAAACAAGACTCAATCTAACAAAATATTCCACGGAACAAGCCTTCAAATCACACCTCTCATTTGACAGAGGTAGAGGCAGAGGATACAGAGGCGGCAACAAGCAAGGCAGAGGTCGAGGAAATGGCAGATCTGATCATCATCATGCAACAGAGTAGTGGAGACCTCCACAAAACCGAAATCAGAGAGGAAGGTCATGGAACAGATCTAGTGTTCAATGTTACTATTGTAAGAAGTTTTGCCACTACGAACACGACTGTATAAAGAAACATTCAAATCAGCACAGAGGCTATATCAATCTCTCCAACAGTGAAGGAGAATCCTCAGAGACCATGTTTCTTTCATGCCATCTCTCAAAAGACAAGCAGAGTGAAGATATCTGGTTGCTCGACAACTAATGCAGCAATCACATGATCGGCAACAAGAGACTTATTTCTTCATGCTTCCATAACATGAAAGATAACGTTTGGAGATCGTACAAGTATTAAAGCTAAAGGAAAAGGTATTGTTCCTATTCTTACTAAGCAGAATCAAAACAAATACATCCCTAATGTTTATTATGTTCCTCAGCTCAAACATAACCTCCTTAGTGTAGGAAAGTTAATGGAACATGGCTATGATGTATTTTTTCAAAAGAACACCTGCTATATATATGACAAAGATCCTCATAAAAGGTTGATAGCAAATATTGAAATGACAAAGAGTAGGATGTTTCCATTGACCCTTAGAAGCCAAAATACCAACCAATCTTTAGTCCACAATATATCAAGAATAGATGAAACTCATTTATGGCATTCTAGGTATGGTCACATTCCAGTCAAGAGTCTCAGTCTGCTTCAAAAGAAATCTATAGTCATTGGTCTACCTACTATCAGTGAAAAAGTTTATAATTGTGAAGTTTGTCTCTTGTCCAAGCATAAAAGAGATAGTTTTCCCTCATCAACCTCAAGGGCGAAAGAGCCTTTGGCACTTGTCCATACCAACATCTATGGTCCAATGCAAACATTTTCCATTGGTGGTAGTTTCTACTTTCTGACATTTATTGATGACTTTAGCAGGAAGATATGGGTGTATTTTTTAAAAAATAGATCATATACCTTCTCTAGATTTCTGGAGTTCAAGACAGAAGCAGAAAAACAGAGTGGAAAACTCTTGAAAGTACTCAGATCAGACAGAGGAGGAGAATACACTTCAAATGAATTCAAAACATTTTGTCGACAACAATATATCCTAATGCAGTACACAACCAGATACACTCCACAGAAAAATGGAGTAGCAGAAAGAAAGAATCAGTCGATCATGAACATGGCGAGATGCATGCTATGGGAGAAGAAGTTGGAAAATAACTATTGGGTTGAAGCAGTGTCGACAGCAGTGTATGTTCTTAATAGATCTCCAAAATCCAGCCTACAAGATAAAATACCTCAAGAAGCATGGGATGGAAACAAGGTAAATGTGTCACACTTTAGGATCTTTGGATTAGTAGCTGTTTCTCATGTTCCTAAAAAACTGAGAAAAAAGCTTGATGATAGAAGTGAGAAATGCATATTTGTAGGTTACAATGAGCAGTCGAAAGCCTACAAACTTTATAACCCCATTACCAAAAAGTTCATTATAAGCAAAGATGTGAATTTTTTTGAAAATAAATCTTGGTTTGACCATGTAGATGAAACTTAAAATCAGCCTTTTTATCTACCACAGACTCCAAGATTGCAGGTTCAAGAACAACTAGAACGTTCTGAAAATGGAACATCATCAAGTACTGATTCAGCCAGTGATCAAACATCTTCAAAAGAGGGACAGAAAACAATAAGTATCAGAGAGATATATGAACAGGAGCATGAATCTAAACAACAGAATATGTTTGCATTCATTTCAACTCAGCTGACTTATTTTGAAGAAGCAGTTAAAGAAAAGCATTGGGTCGAAGTAATGAACCAAGAAATTGCTGCCATAGAGAAAAATTAGACTTGGGAACTAGCTGATATCCCAAGAGACAAAACAAAAATTGGTGTAAAATGGGTATATAATACCAAGCTAAATGAAAAAGGAAAAGTTGAGAAACATAAGGCAAGGTTGGTTGCCAAAGGATTCTCACAATAGTTAAGTGTCGACTATGGTGAAACATTTTCTCTAGTAGCAAGGTTAGACATTGTCAGAACCATTTTTTCCACAGCAGCTTAACACAAATGGAAAGTCTATCAGCTTGATGTAAAATCTACCTTCCTAAATGGTGTATTACAGGAAGAAGTTTATGTAGAGAAGCCTCCAGGTTTTGAAGTAAAAGGAAAAGAGCATAAATTATATAGATTGAAGAAAGCTTTATATGGCTTGAAACAAGCTCCAAGAGCTTGGTACAGTCACATCGACACCTATCTCATCAAAGGTGGTTTTTCCAGAAGCAGCCATGAACCCACTTTGTATACCAAATCTCATGAAGGAAAAATTCTTATTGTATGCCTTTATGCAGATGATCTTATTTATATAGGGAATATGATGCTAGAAGATTTCAAATCAGCAATGCAAGCAGAGTTTGATATGATAGATCTAGGATTCATGAAATATTTCCTAGGAATTGAAATTCACCAATCTGATAATGGCATTTTTGTTGGTCAACAAAAATATGCCATTAATATCATTCAAAAGTTCAGAATGAACAATTTCAAATCAGTTGATACACCAATTTCTCAAGGTACCAAACTCAGCAAAGAAGATGTAGCACCATCTGTTGATCCCACCTTGTATAAAAGCCTAGTTGGTATTTTGTTGTATCTAACTACAACTAGACCGGATATTATGTTTGCAACAAGTTTTGTCTCCAGATTTCTGCAGTCACCAAATCTTACTCATTGGCAGGTTGCAAAAAGGATCTTAAGGTATATTGCAGGGACCATAGACTATGGTTTGTTTTACACACATTCTAAAAATTGTTCGCTTTCCGGTTATACAGACAACGATTATGTAGGGAGTTTAGATGATCGCAAAAGTACCTTAGGGTATGTTTTTCATCTTGGAACAAGTCTGATTTCATGGGCATCGAAGAAACAGTCAATCATTTCAATATCTTCTGCAGAGGCAGAATATGTAGCAGCAAATTCAACAACTTGTCAAGCAATGTGGTTGAGAAGATTATTGAAAGACATTTCCGATATTCAGAAGGAACCAACTCCAATTTACTATGATAACAGTTCAGCAATTTCTTTATCAAAAAATCATGTTTTTCACAAAAAGAGCAAGCACATTGACACACGTTTTCATTTCATTCGTGAACTTGTCAATGATGGAGACATCACACTTTCTTTTTGTGGTTCCAAATATTAGTTTGCAGATATTTTCACAAATCCATTAGGAAAGAATGTATTTGAATTTCAAAGAGGGAAATTAGGCATTGTTAGCACCTCCACTTGTAACAGTTGGGATTAGGAGGGGATGTTGAGAAATTAATCTCACCGTCCGTTAGGTTCAGTTCAGTTAATTTATTGTCTGCTAGGTGTCATAGGCAGTTTATTTTTACTTCAGTTTACTTCAGTCATTTATTGCCGATGTTTCCAATGTATTGTTATTTAACTATTTGGTAATATTGAGATGAGAAACTCTCTGCTCCAGTTTGTTTTCAGTTTTCAATTATTTTCACCTAAAATCAAAAATACACAAGAGTAAATTATGTAGCTTCAATTGTGATACAACCTGCTAGTAGCAAGCTTGACGTCAACAATGGAGATCCTAGTTGAAAAAGGAATCCTTAATTCGATGGTTGATTCGAGGAATTATCTTGAATCAAACATATAGTAGCAAGCTTGAACACAACAATGAAAATCCTAGCTCAATAAGCCATCCTTAATTCGATGGTTGATTCGAGGAATTATCTTGTATCAAACATATAGTAGCAATCTTGACCACAAAAATGGAAATCCTAGTTCAATAAGCCATCCTTAATTCGATGGTTGATTCTAGGAATTATCTTGAATCAAACATGTATGAGTGAGGTCAACAAAATTGACATCACTTCTGTGCTTTTAATTTTCAAATATTTTTTGAATTGACAATCTAGTTAAGTTTAGAGGTTTGAATAGAGAATGCATTTCTGAAAGTAAGAATATGAAATTATTAGTCTTAAACACCAACTAGAGGACATTCAGCAGAACATGATACAGAGCAAAGAATGATCTCCCCACTTTTGGTAATTTTGTTAGTGATTTCAATTTCCTAGTTATTTATTTGAATGTTGTCGCTAGTTCACATGAAATGAGCAGGTTTCATACGAAATATATTCTTCATCTATAAAATTTTGTTTTATTTTAGGGGTGTAGCCGAAGATATATAATTATATTAATTGAGCTTTAATACTTTCTCTTCACATTATTTTGTTTTGGTTCTAGCCTAGATGAAAAAAATCATTCACCTAAATTCTAAAATTGTGTACTAGTGTTGTATTACTGTAAATCCAAGTAAATTTCCAATATAAAATATTTCCTCTTATAATAAAAAAGGTATTTAAACAAATTTCATAAAGCAATAAAATTTATTGTAATTTAATCTTTTAGTAACAATAATAGTTATTTTTGCAACTATTTGACTGAGTTATCATTCACAAAAACCATGCCACTTCAAAAAGGCAACCAATATTTTCACTGCTATCGACCCATTAATGCGGTGGAAGATACACTGCCAACCATTAGATTTAAACAATTTTAAATCTAATGGTGGGCAATGTATCTGCCACCACATTAATGGGCCGATAGCAGTGGAAATAAGCTTTGCCCTTAAAAAACCATGCCAGTTAAACTCATTGGTAGTTGTTTGTAACATTTAAATAATAAATGAGACTAATAAATCAATTATATGATTCGAACAAGTTGAAAAATAATTTATCGTTTATAATATATTAGATAGAATATAATTTAATAATAAAAGGTTACTTAACATGTAATAATATATATTGATATATTGTTATTATAACAATATTTTTAATTATTTAATTAGTTAAAAGGCTATTGTTTTTTAAGCGAGTAGCAAAAGTAAGAGAGGTTATTTTCAACTCTTATGCAAAAATTGAAATTGAGTATAGTTGGGGTTAGGAAATTGCACAAATAATGTAGCATAGGCATATGGATTAAGAGGAAAAAATGGAAGTGTTTGTGTTACTGAGAGATTCACAACTATTTATCCATCACCTTATTCATTGATCCGTGCCTAAGGATTGAAATATTAAAAATACAAGGTTAAATTTTATAAGATCAAAGAATATATCCATATATGCAGGATCATGTTTTGATCTAAAAATTCATTGGATTTTGTCGCTCTTAAAAAGATTTTATTAGGTAGATCGAAAATAGACAAAACTTGCAATGTTAAATAGAATGGGAGTTAGGGTAAAATTATTCTTTTACAACCATTATCTCTAGCTTAGAAGACATGCTGAGGGTTTTTGAAGGATGGTTATATTTTTTCAACAATGCAGGGATCTTCATATCAATATGTGGACATAGATAATATCGAGAAGGGGGATTTCATTGTAGCCCTAGTGTGGGTCCATCTCTTTTCTTTCCCCGAGGAATATTAAAAGGAGGAAACCTTTGAAGGAAGAAAAAATGCCATGGGAAGCTTTGGTAACATATCAAAGACTACCGCAATAAAATGAGCTGCAACTACACATTTCAAAAACCTCCTCACTGAGACGAGTATTCCAGAAGATTACTCAGACCTGCTTTAGTACCTCCTGTCCCTGATCACTGAAGAGATTAACAATTTTCTCCATAGAGAAATAACTGAAGATGAGGTCAAAAATGCTATATGGACCATGGACCAGGATAAAGCCCCTCGACCAGATCGGTTTCCGATATCCTTCTATAGAGCTTATTGGGACCTCAATAAAAAAGACCTCATGAAAATGATACAGTGGGCACATCGGAAAAAAATAAATAAATAAATAAATTGGTGGATATACTAACTCTACCTTCCTAGCCCTCATACCTAGAGAAAATCGGCCCTCTACCTTTACCATATTCAAACCTATCTCTCTTTGCAATGTCTCCTACAAACTCATCACAAAAATCTTGGCCACTTGCCTCAAGCCTCACATGAACAATCTCATCTCGGAAAACCAAGGAGGATTCATCTCTTAAAGACAAATCTCTGACTCTATCCTCCTTGTTCAAGAAGCTATCCATTCCATCATATCTCGAAATGAAAAAGGCTTCATCCTTAATCTAGAACTCGCCAACGCATTTGATAGGGTCAGGCACTCCTTTCTCTTTGTTGTTCTACAAAAAATGGGATTCGACCAAAGCTTCCTTTATTTCATCAAATCCTGCATCTCTGGGCCTTGGATATCTCCCCTCATCAATGGAAGACCAACTCCATACTTCCAATCTACAATCTAGGACTTTAGTAGGGCTACCCTCTCTCCCCCTACTTGTTCATTCTTACGGAAGATTCCTTCAGTAGAGCTCTGGATCATATGAGATGAGTGGATCTCATATTAGGTATAAAATATGGCAACGAAGTTCGAAATATGAATCATTCCCAATTTGCAGATGAAACTTTTTTAATGGGAGGAGCATCCAATATTATTGCAAAACTTTTTAAAAATGTATTGGATAAATTTATGCTCTTCTCTGGAGGCATGATCAACCACATCAAAAGCTATTTCTATGGTTGGAATACTTCTGTTCAATCTTTGCGCAGCATTGCCAACATATTTGGGGTACCTTGTAAGAAAAACTAGGACAATTTTAACTACTTAGGTATGTCGGTAAGCATCAAATCCCTGAAGGTTGAGGTCTGGAATGTAATTATTGATAAAATGAAGAGGAAATATCACCAATGGGACTCCACTTGGCTCAATCCCGTAGGTCATATTACTCTTCTTAAATCTAGGTTATCTTCCCTTCCCCTATATCAATTCATTCTTCTACAGGCCCCTATTAGTGTTCATAATAAAATTGAGGCAGTCATTAGACATTTATTATAGAAAGGAAGGAATCATGACAAAAAAAATACAATCTAGTTAAATGGAATCAAGTAATACAAGGTCAGGAACACAAAAGCATTGGAGTTCGTTCTCCCAAACTCATGAACAGAACCTTTGGAGGGAAGATTGTTTGGATATTCATCAATGGGAACCAAACTTGGTGGAAAAAAGTGCTGGAAGTAAAATATTTAAATTCCACCTGGCAACAGCTCCTGCAACAAGAAATCCACAATAGACCTTGCACCAAAATCTGGTCTTCATGTAAGAATGCTATCCCCCTCCTAGCTCAAAATATTTCAAAAGTTCCCAAAGGAGGAAACACTATCAATATTGGAATGGATCAAATTATGGGAAAAATTCCCATCATGGATAGGCCTAATACACATAACATTCTCCACTACTACAACAACATGGACCTCAAATTTCTAAACTAGTTTTCGAAATGGGATGCACAAAACCAAATGTGGATCGGATGGAACTTCCCGAACATTCCTCCTCACCTTGAATATGAGCTCAAAAATTTGCAATCCCACCTTCATGGACTAGCTCCCATTAAAAAAGATAGCATCGATGGATTCTGTTGGGACCCTACAAGTAAGTCCTTCACCATCAAGTCATCATATCAGTACCTATGCAAAGAGCATTATCCAATGAAAATTTGGCCAGTATGGAAGGTTGTCTGTTAGTCTGAAGCTATTCCTAAGATAAAATTATTTATCTGGATTCTATTAAGAGGTAAAGTTCTAACCCCAGAAAACCTAAAAAAAGGGGCGTTATAGGACCTTCTATCTGCCCAAACTATCAAAATGCAAACGAAACGATCTCACATCTCTTTCTCTGGTGCCCCTTCCCCATTCACTATTGGATAGAGCTCACCAATTAATTTTATCCCAATAGCACTCCTCCAAGCTTTGTAGCTGAGCTGCTTCTTAATTGGAGAAATAGTTTTCCTTGGAAAAATAAGAAGAACAAGCTCTCATGGAGGGTTTGGAACACTCTACCATTTGTGGTCTTGTGGAATATATGGCTCTCCCGGAGCAACAAGATATTCAGAGGCAAAGAGCCATCCTAAAGGAAGCTCTGTAATAAAACTTGGAGCCTAACTCTTGAAGCAATTTCTGCCAAAATAAATTACAGAATCGATCCCAATGATATGGGTGTGGAGGAAAAGATCTTCCTTCATGATCTGTTGTCTAGAAGCACCAACCCCTCCCCTAAAAATCAATGCAGATTTCATATCATCTGGAAAATTTGACTCAAAGAAAATGAATTCAGGGTTTGGATCAAGGCCAGTGGCAGACCCACACTTCTTTTTTACGGTGCTTTGAAATCTAATCTGGGAATTGTTGGGGCAGGAGACAGCACAAGAAATGAAATCGGGGATCCTCTTCTAACTTTTGAATGGAGTTCAGGCTCTCTGTCCAACAACAGAGTAGAGGCTCTCGCTCTATTTCAAGGCTTAGTCCAACTGAAGAAGCTCAAAATTAAAAACGCCTTGATTCTAGGTGACTCAGCAATCATAATTCATTTTATGATTCACAAACATCCTGTCGCCAATGTAGCCGTCAACCAAATCATCAGTAGATTCCATATCCTCTTACAAGATTTGACAGAAACCTCATTCTTTCACATCCTCTAAATCCATAACAACGAAGCAGATATTTTGGAAAATCGAGCCTGCACTCGACTTCTGGGTTAGTTGCTATGCAATGATTCTTTGTTTCAAACTTCCCTGCCTTAATCATGAGCTCCGCTGCTATAATATTTTATTCGATGCCCAACCCTGGCATCTCTGAATTCACTTGTGTCATCTGTACTCCTTATCGCTCCATTCCCGTGACTCATTCGTCTCGGATTTCTCACAGCAAAGCACCTCCCCACCTGTTCGATTCTATTTATTCCCCTATCCCTCGCCGTCTGCATCATCCTCTTAATTCCCTTGATCCTATAGCCTCTTCTTTGTGGTGTTCTGCACCCTTTCCTATCTATGCTCTTAGTTATAGTGGTGGATCCTAGAGCTCCTGTGGTTGTTTGTAGGTTGGCACGGTCTTCCAGCTCTATCTTCGACCCCTTTGGTCCCGTCTCTCAGCATTCAGCATGGCTCAAAGTGAAAACTGTTTTCACTGTGTTGAATTGCAGGCAGAACTCAAGCAAATTCGTGCTCACTAGAAGACTATCGACACAATGCTAAAGAATGATGTTAAAATCCTTGAGGACTGGCACCAGACTGATGTTAACTTCTTTCTCTCAAGGGTTTCTTCTCTTCAAGAACAATTCAAAGATCTTTCGAACAAGTGTGCTCATGCTGAAGAATCGATTCAAATCATAAAATGCATGATTGAAAAATGTGCTACCCCTAGTTCTATCTCCAACAACTTAAGGAACGTGGGGAATGAAGAAAATCTAGAGAACTCTACTGTGCTCCAAATTAGCCACATAAATATCGACTAATCTTCCTCTCTCCCCTCAGCATGTCTTTTACATATGTATTACTCCTTTCTCAGTTCGTCCATTTCTATAACTTTTCATTATTTCTGCTCCTTTCGAATACTACAATCAAAGGGCATGTAAAGCATATTTGTAGATGCTCTCTTCATTGCACTATAAGTAGACTTTCATGTAATTTCGAAGCTTTTTCTCTCTTCTTTTTTTGGAATACAATTTAGCAATAGACTCTATTAAAAAAAAAAAAACATATCAAAGACTACCAAGAGAAGGAGGTACAGTGATATGCATAGATCCGTGTTTACAAGAATATGTCTGAGCCTCTCCTAGCCTTCATAGATATTTACTATCAGGATAGTGTGTCGAAGTAGTATATATATTATCAACAAGTCCTTATATATGCATATGTTTTCATCGATACAAACATCTTGTTAGAGACTATTTGATGAATACCCAATAATATTTTGAAAAAAAAACTTATAAAAAAGAGCCAGTTGATTAAGGAAAAAAACCCGAGAGAAGCATAAATTTGAGTCTCTAGGGTACCTCAAATCATGAGTTGCATATCCTTAGATATGAAAACAAGTTTAAGTTTCTCTCCTCTTCAAAGAAATCTCTAGATCAAATCAACATTCAATAAAGCATACAATCACTTAAAGTAAATCTCATAACCCTTTAGAGGTCATGCAAAAGCCTCCTAAAGAGTATCAAAAAAATACATTACCATGGGAGATGATTAGCTCCCCTTCGGATGAAGCTGAAGCAAAAGCCCTACTAGAAGATATGAATATGGATGATCCTCGACTAATTTCCCTTGTGAAAAAATGTCAAGGACATGCTAACCTTGAGGCTAGGTATCTATATAAGGCTTATCTTCAAACCAAGTATTTGAGCTAGAGTTCATAACATTCTAGCCTTTGGGATCAGACATTAGATTTCATGGTGGCCTCGAGGAAAGACAATGAAGCCAAAAAATGAGGCCATAAGAGTAGTAAGGCATGAATCCAAGAAGATGATGGGCAATTAATCAACTCTGAGCAAGTCAATATGAGAAGCTTCCCCCTTTGAAATTAATCATCACAAAGTTTTCTATGTGACTTATCACAAATTTTCTATATTATTATGGTTATAGATGTAGTAGTATTTTTCTTAATGTCTACTCTTGGTAGCCAACTTTTTGTTCTCAAGCATTTCTTATTTTTTTTGGAAATTCAAAATATATATACCTTAATGAAATGATGCTTTTAAAAAAATAGATTATTAAATTTAAATGTTAAATTTCATCTTTTCGATAAAATTTAAATTTAATAAAATACATAAAATTTAAATTTAAATGTCAAATTTCATCTTTTTGATAAAAATTAAATTTAATAAAATAAACAAACATAAAGTTTTATATTATATTATTGACAGTTTATTGTCATTTACTATTTTATTTTATAATTTTATAATTTTTTTTATAATAATTTTATTATAATTTATTATTTATTATTTTATATTTTAAGTGCGATTAACTTGAAACATGCAATTTTCATATTACTTCATATCACAACAATGCTAATTGAGTTCATCTTGATGAGTTAAAATTTAGTAGTATAATAATAATTTGATTTTATTTCTTCCTATTATCAAGGTTAATTTAAACATTATTTTTATAAATAAATTTATTAAAATAATGAAAATTTGTTTTGTTTTTTTTTTTTAATTATTGAAGTTTGAAAAAAAATTATTGAAGTTATTAAATTTCAAACTTCATAATTATTTAAAATAATTATATAGATTTTTTTTAGATGGAAATGATTAACATGTATGAAATATTTTAGAATATTCATAGTATTATACTTGAATCAAAGTTTGAGATTTTCTCCAAAGTAGTTATGATTTTCTTTCTTTTTTATTTGAATTAATAATTTTAAAAATATCATATGAGAAAGCATAATATAAAGTGAGTTATGGTTTTTTTGACATGTGATATTGATAAGAATGGTATTGTTGCATAGTATTGTAACTAAGTCTATTTATAAATTAATAATCTTCATAGTAAAATGGGATAACTCTCCATGGTTAAGAATTTTGTTTTATATTTTTTTAAATGTATAAATGTTTAAGTTATATATTAATTCATTTATAATTAATAATAATAATAATAACAACAAATTAAAATAATGTTAAAATGTAGTTAGTTTTTATTGATTTTTTTCCCAATTTTAACAATATGAAATCTATTATGTACTAAATATATTTATGTTCATTGGGATTGATTTCTATCCACATTTACCAATTATTTAATTATATAATTGTGCTAATTAAATTATTAAAGTAATAAAAAAAATTTCTTCTATTTTATGAATTTCAAAGTCAACATTTATATCTTTATATCTTTTAACAAGTTATTTATTTATTTTTAAAATTCTAATAATTATTTTATTTATCAACTTTTTTTCAAAAAATAGTAATAACGAATATGAATGTTATTTAAATATTTATAAAATTCATATTTTAACTTTGTTATTTTTTAATTAAAAAAATAAAAATAATTTTACAGTTAACCAACACTATTATGTTTATATAATTAAAAAGTATTCATTCAATATCAATATTCAATTCTTAGTAACTTAAATTTAAAAAAAAAAAAATTAGAATAAATGTACTAATATAGTGTAATATGAGTCTATGCTCATAGAGATGAATGGAATACACTATACGTGTATTTACACTTCTTTGATCTCATGGAAAAGGACATTCTTGGTGTCGTTGAAGAATCTCTGATCCCTTGGGTGAATTCTGGGTGATAGCAATTATACCTTCACTCCGCTCATACCAAAGTCCTTTCTGCCTAAAAAAATCTGGAACTTTGGACTAATATCGACTAATATCACTTTTCAATGTGATTTACAAACTGATTTCAAAGGTAATTGCACAAAGTGTCCTCTCTAGTCATATCTCCCGTGAGAAATACAGATTCCTCCGATATCATCTTATCCATGATGCCATGGATACGACTCACGAATGTATGCATTCCATTCACACACAAAAATATGGAAGAAGTTATCATGAAAGTCGATCTTTATAAAGTGTGTGATTGTGTTGAATGGTCGTACATCATACTAGTTCTCCACAGGACTGATCTGTCAACTCGGAATGTACAGTGGATCATGGCATGTATTGCGCCGATATCGTATGTTGCTATCATTAACGATCTCCCCACTGATTTTTTTCAAGCAGGTTGTGGTATTCGCCAAGGTTTTTCTCTTCCACCTCTTATATTCATCCTTATCATGCACGGGCTCAGTATTAGCGTTAAAGAGGCACCCTTGCAAGGCATTTTCGCAGGCATAGAAATTCCCCCAGGGTCACGGTTACTCATTCTTTCTTTTTTGGCGACTTCCTTGTTTTTGGTATTATATCAAGAGTTTAGTGGTCAGCTCTGCACTATATTCTTTTTCGATATGGTGTTTCCTCTAGTCTGGAACTTAATGGTGCAAAATCACTTTTTTTATTTGCTTCCAAGGACAAAGTGGATATGGAACTAATTGCAAGTATCTTTGAAGTGAAAATTGCACCTCTTTTGAAGGGCCTCACCTATTTGGGTTTTAGTCTAAAGCCTTGTAGTAATGGCTCTAAATATTTGTTATGGCTCTTGGAGAAGTTCAAGAAAAGATTAAATATTGACCAAATTTATTTGGATGTGATTTTTATCGAAAGATATTTTTTCACAATTTATGGATCACAGAAGCAATATTCCTAAAAGATTAAATAGTTGGACTCATAAATGACTATCATTGGGGGGTTTATATGTTCTCATACAAGCAGTCCTCCAACAACTATCAGTTTACATGACTTATGTCTTTTCCTTGCGTGCTCAAATCATTTCCTTGGTGAAAGCTATTATCTCAAGTTTCATTTGGTCAGAATCCTATGGAACAAAAAAGTTTCACCTCTGTAAACTGAATTCGTTGGCAATTCCCAAAATATATAGTGGCTAGGGTTTGCTTGATATTTGATCGTTCACCCAGCCTCTCCTTATCAAGTATCTCTGGCAGGCTATAATGGGAACAAGTCCCTCACCTACACTCTTCCAATCTAAATAACTATATTTTATGGAATTACAACATATTTTTATATTAAAATCTCTCCCACAAAGAAGAATATCTTACATTGGGTTTCGATTCAGGCGTGTGGCCACACGTTTCATAAGCAAGCTCATCTGGGAGATTGGGAATGGTCGACAATATTAAAGTCATCTGCGTGCCTTTGAGCAGGAAGAAGCAAAAGAGTACAGCATCAGCAATAGAGATTGAGTGCACAACACTCTGTATTTAAGAAGAATGGAAAATCCGTAAGGATGAATTTAATTTGTTGATGGGCCGCAGCCAAGTATTGCAGAGGAGAATTAATTTTGTATTATGGGCGAAGTCATTTTTGGAGTGGAATGAAGATTTCCCGTAGATCTGAACTACGGAGGAGCAGAAGTTATTTAAAACAGTCATTTCGGGCTTTAAAGCCCTCAACAACCAAGTATGAAGAAAATTGAATCAAACAGGCGGAAGTCCTTTAAGTTTTCTAAAAAGCGACAGGACAAGTGGTCCCTACCACTTTAGCACAAAATCGTAGATCGCAGTTTTGAAAGTCGATTTTCTTGTTGATGTGGATTATTTGCGATGTGTGATCGTCGCGCCATCGCACAATCGCAACATCGCAATGTAGCAAAATCACCCTCCGCCCAAGCCAGAGTTTCGTTGATTGTTGCGATATGCGATCACTGCGATATCGCAATATCGCATATCACATATTTTCTACCTCTGCATATATGTTATGCCATTGAAGTTGCGATGCGATTTCGCACCATCGAACATCGCACATCACATATTATAATATGTGTTCCGCCGTGTTTGTTTGATCACGCAGATCGCAACATCGCACCATCGCAAATCGCATTTTTTTTGTTCTGCGATATCGCACATCGCAAATGGCCGACTGCGATGTGGTCCCCACTCGTACGTCGCGCCTATATTAAATTTTATTTTCCGGAAAGGTTTTTCCTTTGTAAATTAGTTTATTTATTTGTTTTAAGTTTTATATAGGTTTTATGTACTTTGTTCCCGCCGCGCCTTATATAATGTGAAAAAACTCGTGAGGCAAGTATGATTGCATTGTAAGTGTAATGCATTTTGTTGTAATTGCTGTGTGTGTGAGCCCGCAGGAAGGAGAACACAGTAAAAAGAACAGAGCATTATTTGTGCGTTCTTGAGAGATAGAGAGAAGATTTGTTTTTTGGAGCACTGCGTCTGTAGCAGTCTTACTCATATTTTGTGAATTCCTCTGTATTGAGGAAGACATTTTGAAACAATTTTTTTTTAAGTTCTGTTAATGAAATAGAAAGCATTTTCATGCCATCTCTGTCTGCAAACAAAATCTTGCTTTAAATTTCTCTGTGTTAGAAGGGGAGTTTATTCTCTCCATTTCTGTTGTTTGGAATTTCCCAAAATTCCAACAGACAACATTCGTGGCTCTCCGGATTTAAAAATGGAAATCCACCTTCAACATACTCTTGCTCATAAAGGAATTTTTTTTGTTAATGAGGTTATCTCTCATTGGAAACATTGTCTCCCGATCTGGAAATCCTTTGATCAGTTGGGATTGATGGGTCAATATGCAGTTGATTAGAAAACTTATTTGAACAAGTTGAGATCGGGCGGTTTTTTCTTACATCCTTTGGGTGACATAATAGTTTGGGCTAGCAAGATGATTGGTGAGTCTACAATCGTAGTGGGAATATATGACAGCATTATAACACAAAAAATACAAATGTTTCATAAATATTTGGAAAAGTCCAATCCAAATCAAGATCATTTTGTTTTTGTGGCTTTCGTGGAGGAATAAAATCCTCACTTGGGATAACTTCGCTAAGCACGACTTTCACGGTGTTGGGCACTATCCTTTTCGCAAGCTCACCTCTGAATATGTAGCTCATATTTTTATTAATTGTATTGTTTTCCTAAAAATATGGCATAGGTTTTCTCAGTATTTTCTCGATGCCAATTGGCAACCTCTCAGTAACATACATTCAATAAACTCATGGGAGCAGACAGACCATAAATTTTTCTCTCTCCCTTTTTTATTTTTGTGGAAGATATGGCTCGCTAGGAATCGGTATATATTTAAAGGTTCAGAGATTGTTCTCTCCTGATACACTATGCAATTATGATATGGCTTGAATGTGACTCTACAATTCCTCCTTCTCGTAAGGATTTACCTTTCCTCCTTTTCCCCCCTTAAGTTGTTTTTCCAATAGGTTACTTTGATGGGGCCAAAAAATAGGGTATTTTTGGCTGTGGGGCTTGGACAAAACTTCAACACGAGGAGACATATCATATATCTTTGAATGGTGTGCCCGACAAGAACACAAAGGTATAAATCCTTGCTCTATGGATTTTTCTCTGGGTAGCTTACAATTTGCAGCTTAGGACTTTATACATTTATGGGCACGCCAAAACTTTCATGGATGGGGTTAATTGTCATACAAACTTCTAGCCTTCCATGCTCTATTGTTGGATTAATCACATCAAATATATGCTTCAATGTCCACAGGCTCCAGAAATCGAACACATCTACAGGGACATCAATACAAGGGATGAATCTCTCTCAAAGAAAAGTTTAAAAGAGTTTTTCCAGCACATCTATGTTCAAAAGTACAAGGATAGATATATGCTGAACGGAAACTCCATACAACTCCATAAACACACTAGAACATGGATCTAGTTTTATTTTGGTTTCTTCCTCTCCCCTTTTTTTTGCTTCCAATTTTCGCTTTTGTGCAGCGTTGTCAAAATTTTCAAATTGAAAGTATCTATTTTTGTATGTATTAGATGTCGTTATTATTTTCTTGAAACATCTTGCTGAATAGTCATGAAAATTTGGTTGTATCATCAATATATCTTTCTACATTCTAGCCTTCTCTTAGACCAGTGTTTGCCACTTTTCATAACTCTCTGGAAATTGAGCATCATTGGAGGACAAATCCCTCACTTTATGTATTTTTTTGTAATATATTTCTTCTCCTGGGAAAAAAAAATGGAATCCAAAATAAATCTACCAGTGAATAATTGAAAAGATAACTAAATGTGGAGATTCGTCTTGTCGAAGAGTCTTCGTTTGGACTCAATCCCATTTGTTTACGATAAAACTGATCATCGTGGATCATTCTTCTTCATTTCTTGGAAATATATTTTTTATATTGGATTTCTTGGAATTTGTTTTTAAATATGGAGATTGTTCTTGTCTTTAAATTTGAAGAGTCTTCATTTAGACTCAATCTTATTAGTCCTCGCTGCAGACACGGTTGGGACTATAGTAATTGAAATGGATGGCTTAACATTACTTTAAAATTCTTAACATTATTACTACTGCAAATAACCAATGATCTTATTTTGTATTCGAAGGAATATTCTCTGTTGTCCAATGAAACATTTTACCATCTTCTTGGCCTCATATCAAGGCGATAAGGATATATTTCATAAATTTTACATCTTAATCAATATCACTTCTATAATATAAGGGTAATGATTTACAACAAAAAAGTAATGCTATATTAATGCTAGCATTAATTATCAAGCATTTAATGTTTACAAATATATTACTCAATATGTCTAAAAATATCAATATGAAACAAATGAAAAACATGAAAACAAGTGTGACCAGCATCACGAAAACACCTGCATGAAGAAAACACGTGTGACCAGCATCCATGCAATTGAAAACATGTGGTCTAGATGGGGATGCAAGTGGCAGTCAAGTATTTTATCAGACATGTCTAGACCACATTCACAATTTAGTTTCATAATCAAGCAATCATACCTCAAACAAGTGTGACGCCTATTACCAAGTGTGATGCATGTTACCTGTTAATACAACCTGTTACTGGATAATGTTTCTTGTATGGAAACATGGCTATATGGAAGCAAAGAATGTGTTTCTTGTATGTAACCTTAGCTGTACGGAAACACAACAGCACTTGAATGCTAAATATCTTGGAATTTATAGTGGAAGCACCAACAGATTGCACTTATTATTGCAAGCTGTAGTCTAACTAGACTGATTTTTTGCCCTGAAAATCATTGAAATTCTGGTACGATTTTAAGAAAATCCGACAGGGATTTTTGTAAATCCACGTTATAACTATCAAAATTTAGTATTTTGGGTGCCTTAGAGGTTTTTTATGTTGTTGAATCAATTTCCACCATCAAAATCATGATTCAAACACTGTTACTTTAAGATTTCTTAATTTTTTTTGACCCAGATTTCGACCAATTTTGACCATTCGGGAAATTTCTTTGTCCTGTTAGACAACTCCTTATTGCAATTTCAATGGAGCTAAAGAGATCTTGGAAGTACGCAAATTAAATTTCCCATGCAAAAAAATTTAATGTCAATTTCAAATGAAAAAAATCAAGGAAAAGAAAGAAACATTTATTTCGACATTGTGAGATCATCAATATTGAAAGCCTCAAGCCTCTAATTCTAGTCTCACATATCTTCTACTAACAAATATCCACATATCGTCTACTAACAAATATCTTCCTAAATACCCAACTAGTACTCACAGCTTACCTGGATTTATAGTATGTCGATCCTAGAACGTGGAATTAGAGTGGCCACCATGTTGAGGAAGCAAGATAGCTTCAAATTTTGTACTCAAAGATGCTAAGTGTTAATCCCAATATAGCTTTTTGTAGTATGGACTATGCAAACGTGGTGTGTTGCAATAGTGCAACACGTAGGATCTTTTTGATGCATTTTTGCGTTGCTTGAAAGTTATAGATTTTTATAGAAATAAAACTTAACACAATAACTTGACTTATTATTTGCATTACCAGGAACAGATATTTATAAAAAGAGAAGAACCTTCTTGAGGTTCATTTTCAGTGGAGATAGCTTCTTCAGGAAGCTAAACGATCTCTTGAGAAACAGGCTTATCTCCCAGAAACATCTAGACACATTAATTACTGTCAGTAGGGTAGGTTGAAATTACTGTACATCCAACACTCCCCCTTAATTTCAACCATATCACAGACACACAAAATACACTATGACACAATATATAAGATAGAAACATACATCCCTTAATTGACATGTCTGCTGGTCTAAGTCTCAGCTAGGCTTACAACAGTACATGACAACAAGACTCTCATTTTTGTCTTCTTTCTAAATGGTCAATACTTGTTTATTTGCAAACACAATTTCATCTTCACCTTTCTTGCCATAAGATAGTGGTGAAGTTTCTCCTTTCTTGATTTGCTTATGACCTCCTTAAATAGCTCTTTTTTTGTTTACTTAGCATTAGCAACCTCTTCAAGATTGGGATGTAAAACTGCATCCCCAAGGTTATCCAATTCATGCTCTCCCCTCTTTCCATGAGAAAGAGCCTTGTACAATATGCACCCAAGTTTCACAAACTCACCCTTGTATTTTGAGTGATGCCCAATGATATAATCTTCTTCATCCGCAACAACCATAGTTGCTGGATGTACCACATCTTCTTCAAAGAGGTTATTAACTTTCTTCATCTCATCAACTATTATTGAGTCATTCACAACTTCATCAAATTCCATTAATTCCCTTACAGCTTCATGAGATGCTATTGAATCCTCCACAATTTTTCTCTCTGCAATATCTACATCATTCTGTAGATCTTGATCTTTCATAGTTGGTTGATTCATGTTTTCAACCTCTTTAATCAGCTCCGTTGTTGCAAACATGTCATCCTGCATTTGATTTGTAGATGGAGATAGGCATATCTTCTCACCAAACAACAACTTATCAATGAGTTTCTTTTCATGCATCAAACATAACCATTCTTCATGAGATACATAATTCTCATCATATTTGACTTCACAAGTTTTTGCGTCACATGGAATTTCCTCACTATCACATGCTACTTTATTTTCATCTACGGCCATAATTTCAGTCTTGATCTCAGTAATGATGCTTTCATCACAATCACTATTTTTAACAACAATTTCATCAATTTCATCTTTCTGACTCCACTTCACGCTATACTTCATTTCAAGAATATGCCAAAACATTTTTGGATCAAATACTCCACCAAATTCATTTAAAATGTTTGACAGGATGTTTTCATCTAGAGCTGATATAATGAGAAACAAAGCTATTGCACGTCTGCTCTTATTTTCAGAATTCATATCAGTTTCTTGACAAATTTCCATAAATCTACTGAACCTAATAATCCTTCCATTTTAATAGCCCAAAGGTTAAAATTTTTACGTGAGAATGATGGCAGCACTGGCATTAATCTTCTGGCTAATCCAAATTCATATCTTCATTGAGCATAAATTCTTCCTTGAGCATAAATTCTATGGTTGGAAATAATCCTGATTCTGCCTCTGCCTCTGGCCTCTCATTCATTCTCTTCTGTTGTTTCAATCTTCTTTGTCGACCCATGCTTTCAGTCAGCTCCAAGTTAGCGCCAGCTCCACTTTCTTCAACTTAGAATCAATTAAAATATGCACAGATTGCTTCACACAATTCTGCAACACTGCAATAGCTCATATGCAAATAAACACTGCAAAAACCATAACTTGAACCCCTAATAGCTTGACAGCTCCACACTGCTACACGCACCAACCGTGAGAAGTTCCAAACTAACTTTCACACTATTGGATCTCATATGTAGATTATTTAGTAGAGCGTCTGCATAAATCCACGCTTAACAACACCTGACTTTGCCCTTTGGTTCACAATCGCAGCTGCAACTAACACCACCAACGACTCACAATATATTTTCAACACCGATCCAATTACCACTTCACATACTGTGACCAGTCCTTAAGGGAGCTCCTCTGCTCAATACTTACTGCACTTCAAACATAAACACTTGGCACCACAATCAGCCTCCCTCAACGAGCTCCAATGGCTCCTACACAAATTTAGTGCTGAACACACACTCTCTACACACAGCAGACACTACTGAGGCAGTCTGCACTTCTCCACACCACAAATCTCTTACGACTTCTCAAGCTGTGATCTACAGCAGCCACACCAATACGTCCCTTTCTGAACACAACATACGCCCTTTTCCAGACAATCAGATCTGGCCTCACGCAGAAAGTACTCTGCCTCTCACACCCAACTCCACAAGACAGTTTTCTCACAAGTTCTTATAATAGCACTGCAACATAGTTGTGCTTCTCACAATGCTATAACAACTTCATACCACCGAGCCCTCCTATGGCTCTAAGCTCAGCAAATCAGAGAACACAGCTCAGCTCTTACACTTCAAGCATCAAAACGACCACTTCAGCTGCGCAGGCACCATTACATGCATTTTTTATCACTCCACTACCCTCTTCGCACAGTGGTATTCTTAGTAGCAAAATCTCTTTAATGGCATACAAAAACAACAATCATAAACCTAACACAACGTTTGAGCTCTAAACCCTCAGCTCTTCAGACCACCACACAGCGTCCTCACCTTTAGCTCAACACAAAACTTGCCGCAACACAACACACTACTCTCTCACTGAGCACTTCGCTCTCACTGAGCACACAACTCCTCACAACACAAACAACTGCAGGCACTCACCCCTGCAAACACCAAGCCGAAACCATTGGCTCTGATACCATGAAAGAAAACTTAATACAATAACTTGACATATTATTTGTATTACTAGGAACAGATATTTATACAAAGAGAAAAACCTTCTTGAGGTTCATTGGCGGTGGAGATAGCTTCTTCAAGAAGCTAAATGATCTCTTGAGAAACAGGCTTATCTCCCAAAAACGTCTAGACACATTACTGTCAGCAGGATAGGTTGAAATTACTGTACATCCAACATTTATATCCTCTTACAATTCCAGCAAAGTTAATTAAATATGAATACCATCTTAATTTTCAAAGGAGCATTTAATAGCTTGCTCTTAATTCTAAATGTGAACCGTTGTTTCAGTTTTAGTGTTTGAGAGAGCGTTTTGTTTTAGTATTAAAATCCTCTAAGCTTATGGAAGAGAGTTAATCCATATTACTACGTAAAATCAAAATGCTTATTTATATGTCAAAGAACAACTGATATAAGCTTCACTGTTATTGAGCTTGTTCAAGATTCCATCTGTTAGTTGTGTCATTAATGTTATCCTTGTCTTTTTTCTGTAATTCAGATCTGTACTCACAATACTGCAATGATAAATTTTGATATGACAATCTTTGCTTTATTATTATTTGTGGATTGTATCTTAAAAGTAGAGCTAGCCAACTTCGACTGCCTTCATAGTCTCTAGCTTCGTACTTTGTTTTCGGTTTATTCTAGTGAAGCTGCTTCGGAAGTTCCCTTGTTTATTTATGATAAAATTGTGGTATTGGGGATCATTCTTTATTTCTTCGAAATTTGTTTTTATATTGGATTCATAGGGAATTTGTTTTTTTTTTTTCCAGATCAAACAGATGCGGTTTTATTCCTGATTCTTCTTACACATAAAAGGCATATTAGTTATTTCTTAATTCATAAGATGTAATTAGTTTTTATTAAATATGGTTAGCTTAGATTTTAAACTTAAATCTATGTTTACAGTTGAAAACATAATAATTTAATAATTATATAAATTATTTATTTAACAAATATTAATAAATATAAATTTGTATTAAATATTAAAAACACTTAATTTATTATAAATTTCATAATTATTAAAATTAAAAATATATATATAAATTAATTAAATTATAAATTTATTCTAAATTATTATTATCATTAAATATAAAAAATTAATATATTAGTCACAGAATTTTTTATAAAAAAAATAACCAACATTATTTCATTACATTATAGTAAACAGCATACTTAGAAATTACTTTCTAATTTAAAAAAAACAAAAAAAAAACCTTTCCAAAAAGTCCACTGCATGAAAAAAGCGTGATACATAAATGAACGCCGTAGTCTAACTAGCCAGAGGAATTGCCCTGAAAATCATGAAAATTCCGATAAGATTTTCAGAAAATCCGGCAGGAATTTTTCTAAATCCATGTTATAACTATCAAAGTTTAATATTTTGAGTGTCCTACAGGTTTTTGATGGTGCTGAATCCATTTGCAATGTCAAAATCAGGATTCAAACACTGTTTCTGCAAGATTTTTTAAATTTTTTTGACCCGGATTCCGGCCAATTTTGACCGTCCGGGCAATTCCTCCGGCTCGTTAGACGACTCCTAAATGAACTTGCAGGATCCACAATTTCTACTAAACCAGATACACACAAAAAAAAGGGTCGTTCCAAAAAGTCCACTGCATGAAAAAAGCGTGATCCAAAAGTTATCACTTGCAGGATCCAAAAGTGCTTATGAATTAGAGTAGGGCATAAACGAAAAAATTGTTCATAAAAAAAACAGAAGTGGGCCGTGGAAGAAAGTCAATAGTAGTCAAGCAATTCCCTAGAAATACCCTGCACTTGTGACTGTCATACTTTTCGGTAAAAAAATCCACAAAAAAATAAAAAACCTCTAGAAACTGAATTAATAGAGGGATGTAGATCTAATAGGTTGAAGAATCTAATTTCAACTACCCGTTAGGTGTTATATCTATTTAACGGTGTTATATTTATTTATTCAAGTGTTTTAGTTTAGTTTTACTTTAATCTGGTTTTTTGAGTTCAGTTTAATTTCAGTGTAGCAGCTATATATTACTGATGTCTCTAATATAATTTTATTTAAGTGATTCTTGATATTTAATTTTGGTTTAGTCTGATTTTCTTGAGTTTAATTTATGACTGATGTCTTCAATGTAAATTTATTTAAGTGATTCCATATCTCCAATATAATCTTGTTTAAATGATTCCTAATATTAAGAGAAATCTTCTAATCATAGTTTCCATTCCTTATCAGAAAACCATCAACTAGTAGATATAACAAATTTGAGGAAAGAGTAACAAACATTCAATATCTCAATTTGTTCCATCCAAAACATACACAGCCTTACCATTAACCCAGTCAATCGCGAGTCCTCAACAACCTGAATGCCCTTCACAGCAAGCCATGCAAAGCATTTCAATGTCCCCCATAACACCAAGACCTCTACTCTAGCATTGGTACCTTGACCCAGACCAATGAAATTGATAAACCACCCAGCAACCTGAATGCCCTCCATAACAATCCATGCAACCCATTCAATGTCCCGTAAAGCCAACACCTCTCCTTTATTGTTGGTACTAAACCCGACACCAATAGAATTAATAGATCATAGAGGGAATGATGGAAATAATGACTCCACAAGCGCATGGTCCATTTACAAAGTCCTCATCAAAATAGCCCACTGTGGAGTATTTGTCAATCGGCCAATGAACCCTGCGATGCTGATAGAGAGCAAGATTGAATGATGGAACTGTATTCACACTGTAATAAGTTCTGTAGAGGTTGGAATCATGTCATGTCATTGGCTTGCTGTTGGAAGAAATATTCAAAATGAATATACAGGTTCACTAAAAGGTACTGAAGTAGTTTATTCCATAACCGTCAATTGAAAGAATAGCTTTACCTACACTATGCTGGAGTTTAAACAAGACTGAACAAACCCATAGTAGACTAATGAAAGAATGATTCCCACGACTTGGGTGGGTGCAATGAACAAATAATTCTGAGAATAATTGGATGAAAAAGCTCTTACATGATGAGACATTTTCCATGGATTTTTCATGCAAGATTCAATGAATCTTCGAAAGACCGACTTTGATTTTAGAAGAGACCAAGAAAACGTTAAGCCTACTGTCGCTCAGTTAGCATTGTCAAAACGCAACCACGAGAAAAATTGGATTTTACATTATCTTTTCCCTTTCCTCACAATTTCCTCACAACTTCGCTCCACTCAACGTTTACATCAATGTCAATAGCAATATCTAAAAGTCAAATTTTCTTTCACGTAGGGCAAAATGGTTTGTAAATTTAAACACTTTAAAATGCTAACTACTGCTGGTTAACCACAGGAAATCTCCGTGAAACTTCGCTCAACACATTTAATGGTCTTGGAAGTGTCTTTAATACAAATATTTTGAAAACTCGAGCATATTCGGTTGAAACAAAATAATTATAAACATATCTAACGCTTCCAATGCCTTAATCACTTTATCTAATCATTCGACAGTTTTCCTATGTTTCACGATATTTGATTTCTTGGATATCTAAAAGCTGCAAGCTGCTTGAATTTAGGCAAAAAAAAATTTAAGAAATTTTGCTATAGTAATGTGCATGTTTTTTTTATGGTGGAAATGGATTCAGCATCATCAAAAACCTCAAAGGCACCTCAAAATCTTGAAGTTTGATAGCTATAACTTGGATTTAAAAAAATCCATGTAGGATTGTATTAAAATATGGGCAGACTTACTATGATTTTCAAGGAAATAAAAGAAGCTTGTTAGACTACTGCTTTCATCATTTTCATGGCTGTTTGTGTAAAGCAGCTAGCCACTCATAAAATCTTTAATTATTTTTTAATTAAAATAAAGAATACTTATTATATTAAAAAATATTGAATTAAAGTTTAGTTTAGATGCATGGTTTATATAAACAAGTTGAAATAAGTAGGAATGGAGCATGTATCAATGATAATTGACATATTTCTAATATCTATAGTATTCCACTTGTACATTTGCTAATATTGGATTAGCAAAAACCAAAAATTACATGAGGGATCATTCCTCAACTTTGATTTATGAGTCTCATGAATATCCATTAAGGAAGGACGTACCTCTTTTTCTCATGCAACCAAAATTTACCATGGTTTAACCTTGACACCAAATAAGCCATGTGATCAGCCTTGGAGTTGATTAGCCTTGAAGACATTTTTTCTTGGGGATAGACTAATACAAATTATAAATTTACTTTAAAATATGACTTAACTTTTTATGTGATGGGAAATATCCTTAATATAAATGGTGAATATAACAAGAAAGCACCAAAACCAATCATATTTTGAATTTTTAAATTCGCAATTTGCACAAAACACTCATATAAAGAATATGATTCAGCAACATTATTGAAATTGTTAGTCATACATAATTTTCACTATTTGAAGCTGACTAAGTATCGTTTCTAGATTTCTAGAAACAAAGTTCATGAACATTGTGAGTTCTAGAAATCTCACTACCTTCATTATCCTTAAGATAAATTTTTCATTATTTCATCATCCCATCATGTCAATACTCAGCTCACCCATCCCAGAAGACCCATCAAGGGCTCATGTCACACCTTTTGTCTATATTTTGTTACCTTTAGCCTAAATCCTCTGTTTTGTTTTTCCTGAAACCCCCCACTGCTACCTAAGGCCACCAATCAAAGAGCTCTTTTGTGTCTCCCAAAAATACCCCAAGCATTGATGGTCTCAAAATTGTCTCTGTAGGCTCTTTAGATAAATCAAGTACATTGGATTTTGGATCTTCAATACATCAGTTTATCATAAAACTCTGTTTTACACTTGATGACCCCAAAATCTAAGTTTATAGTCCAAAGCCAAGTCCAAGGAACCTTCCACTAGGTCTCCTAGGTTTTCACAAGTCATAGGGTGGATTTGGTATCCTAAAAAGCTTTGTTTTTCTTATGTAAAGAGACTACATTCAAAGAATAAAAGGAACAAGTAACTTTGTACAAAATTGATCAAAGGGTCATTCAAAGAAAGGCCTCCCTGGCCTAGTGCACAAATTTTGCAAGGGACAGTTGACCTTACTCACATTTCTGCAAAAAGATCAAGATGGCCATCAACCTAGAAAAGAGGTAAGGTAATGGGAAAATCATCACAAAAAGACCATCAACAACAAAGAGAAAGTAGATGGCATATGTTTTGACAGAATCGCGGTTTTTTGTGACCAATTGGAAAAAAATGTGACAAAGCAGGAATCAATACTAGCAATGCAAGGACAAAGGTCACCTCAACTCCATCAAGTGCACATTGAAGATTTCTAGAAATAATTGATGAGTTTAGAGAAGTTTTAGAGAACTTAGAAGACAACACTATTTACTTTTTTCTAACAACCCTAAAACCTAGGACTTTGGAAAAAATGACAAACTGGTCAAAAAATGATGATAAAGTCTCCTTCATAACAGAAGATGGCATTTCAGGGGGTTTTCAAGCTTCCCTCTAGGGTTTGACAAAGAAGAACTGATTCGACCTCACCAAAAGGACAAAATCACAAAAGGTATCAGTGCCAGGGTCTAACTTTTGAAAGTACAGTCAGAGGCATTAAAAGGATGAAAAGGACGCAAACATAAGGTAAAGTGCCAAAGGATAAAATCATTATTGAGCATAAGTTTACTATTTCGAAAATAAGGTTTCAAAATTCCAAAAAAGGCACTAAGATATTAAAGGCAAAAGTTGTGCAGGCACCTGCAAAAATAGAAGTGGCCAAGGGGAGACACAAAATGTTTTAAACTGCTACCTTTTCTCACCAGATATATACCACTACCAAAATGATCACAAGCTTACTATTTACACGTGTTGAAATCCATGAAAAAGAGAAAGGGGAAAACCTTCAAGGAGCATTAATGTCATTGTCTACCTTTTTCCTCAAAACTGTCAAAATCACCTTTGGTTTTCAAAAACAGGTCCATGTTTCCAAATGTAGGTAAGAGGCACAATTTGAGCTTGTTAAAGAGTTTGAAAAGTTGAGGGGAAACATCAAAATTCTCCAGCCCAAGAAAAAAACCATTTTTTCGAAGGGTTATGCCACCTACAGGACAAAAGAACCACAAAGAAAATGAAAAGGAAAGAAGGGAAAATAAAAATTAGAAAGTGGGTTTGATCATGAAAATATTTTTTCAAAAGGAATTTTAGAGATATTTTTCCCTCTTCCCTACTCATTTTTGTCTTTAAAAGAGAAGGAGAGTCGTTGAAAACATTTTTGGGCATTTTTTCTGCAAAATCGTTAAAATTTTCAGGTGCTACGAACTGATGGAAGTGCTACGCACAGAGCCATCGGCCCTGCACACAGAGGAGGCAGACACAGTGCAAAAAAGCACTACGCTACGCATTGGAGAGGTTGTACTACACATTGGCAGAGGTGCTATGCAGAGGCCTAGTTTGGGCCGGACTTGCCCACCATTCAACAACACTGCACACAGGGAAGGCCCGACAGGAATGGCCTGGCGGGTGGCGTTATGCACAAAGGAGTTTTGGCCATATTTGCCCAAAAATGGCCAAAATCAATTTTTTTTTTGCCTCCAGGCTCCTGCACAAAGTTTTAAAAGGTTGGTGGTCCCTCTTCTTTTCCCTCCAAGTGATCTTTTTTAATTAAATAAAATATTAAAAAATTGAATTGGCTAAACCCTAATCTTCATGCCAACCATCATTTAACCCTCCAGGGAAAAGAGTTACCAATTGGAGAGTTGTCATTAGCCTAAATACACTTAATTACAAGCTAAATCTCCTCCTAAAATCTGAAAGCATTCTAATACTTACTTCATTTTTCCCCCATTTGCTAAAATATGCCCTCACCATCACTCATTTTGTCCTCCCTAGGCCTAAAGCTCTCATCAATCAAAAAACCATTTTGTTCAAGGATATAATTAGCCACCATGTCCAGAGAAGATATCAGTACCAGTAGTGATGAAGTCCAAAGGCCGATCAAGCCAAAACACAAGGGAGGAAGGGTTAATAGGTTTGAGCCTTTAGATACCATTCAAATCACCTCTTCTCCCATGATCCTTGCATGTTTTCAAGATGTTGGATGCTATCAATTCTATGAGAGGGTTAAACAGGTCCAAAACCACTCTAATTTGACTAGGTTGTTCATTCTCTACCTACAAAACGACCGAGTTAACCTAATAGGAGTAAATTTTGAACTATCATCTGAATCCATTTCTAAATCCACAGGAATACCAGATATTGGTGAAATATGGTTTAAATTGGCCTTCAGTTACTATGAGCCCTTCCTCAAACCTAGTTATCAACAAGGCTGCAAGGTTTTTTTCCCCTTATCCCACCTGCTAGAGAGATATACCGTACTGATGAGGCAAATCATCAAGTACTTCACTTGTGAGGGAAGGTAATCTAGGATTTATTTATATCACATAAGGCTTCTAATGCACTTCACCATGGTTAAATTTCTAAACCTACCATACTATCTCTACCATATCATTGACAAAATGGCTTCAGTGGTCAAGAAAAGAAGTTATGCCCACCAAATGCAAATCCTTTTTCACCACTCCTTAGTTTAGATGATGGTTTTGCACCAGCTAGAGCAGCAGGGAATTCCTTGGGAATTTTTCATCTCACATGATATATTTTCAAATCTCCAAGCCTTCATTCAGCAAAATTTTCCCTCCACTTCACACTCACTCATCTACACTCCTCCATCTCCTCCACCTATGCTTTCTCCACAAAGAAGTTTACCTCTTTCTTCTTCCCCTGATGCATCAAGTGAAGATAATGACAGTGGTAATGACAAAAAAGGAGGTGGCAGTAATAATTAGGAACAAGGAGGTCTCAGCAACAATGAAAAAAAATAAGATGATGATGGAAATAATGAAGACAGTGGGGCAGGCATAATGTTTAATGAGGAAGAGAAGGAGGATGCTAATGACATGGAAGAGAGAGATGAACATGGCAGTCATGAATACAAAGACTATGAGAACTTGGAGCAAGAAAGTGATGGTGATGAAACAAATGAATCACTCCTAAGTACAAAAAAAGGTATTGCTGATGAGAAAGATGAAGACACAGAGGATAATGAAGAAAATAATGATGATGACAGTAAGCAAGAAGATGAGTAGGACAACCAAGAGAAAAATGTGCATGAGCATGATAGTGAACATAGTCATAGTGAAAAAAATGACCATATGAATGAATATGATGAGCTTGAAGAAACATAGGGAGATGATAAGGAAATAGAAGATCAAAAATAAGGAAATGATGAAACTAAAATAGAGTTTGAAGAGGCAGGCAGTGACGAAGGCAATGACATTGATAAGACAGGCAGTGATGAGGAATACAACAAAAGGGATAGTCATGACTGTCATGACACAAATCAACCTCCTAATGATAATGGGAGTCAAGATAGCCCAGAAGATGATGAATAAAAGGACCTTCATGAGGAACAAGGTCAAAGTGAGGCAAGTGAGGAAGGTAATGATCAATTTTAAGGCCAATATGGTAGTATGGAAGATAGTGAAGACAATGATGATGAGGATGCTAAAGATCAAGAAAGAAGTGACCCAATGAGGCATGAGGTGACTTATGGAAGCCATGGAAAAAATGAAAAAGTTGGTGACAACAATAATAAGGGTCAAAGAAATTATGAAAACACATTCAAAACTACCATTGTGACTCCTCTCACATGCACATATTAGAGAGGGAAGAGAAATGTGTTTGTTGCCTCAAAAAGGCAAAGGGCCATCTCTTCTCAAGATATGAAGCCATTAGACAAGGGCAAGGAAAATATGGAAAGAAGTGAGAAGCAAGTAAAGGTGAGGAGAAGTAACAGAATCAAGAAAACTTCTCAAGAACCTCAATTCATTGATCAAGACAGTGACAATGAGGACAAAGAGACGACCACCAGATTGCTACTCTTAAACAAAGATGCACAAATTAGGAAGTGGGAAAGAGATTTTGAGATGAAAAAAGGTGTCATTCAGTTTTACAAAGATGAGCACAATCATTTCAAGAAGGTGAAAAGGGACCTTTCTCTCCAGAAGAAAATGACCAAGCACTATGCAAAGAAAAACATGCTTGCTTGTGCCAAACTGAAGGAGGTCCTCACAAAGCTAAAAAACCTAAAAAGGGAAAAAGAGCATGACAGCCTTGGATTTTTGGATGAGGCTTATCAACACGTGTCCAAGACCTCTTGAGGGACCTCTCCACAAATTTTGGGTCAAATTGAGAAAAATTTTGTGTTTTTGAATTTTTGAGGCTTTTGTGCGCAGTACCCTAGACGCTATGCACAGATTTGGTGCATCGTCAACTTAAAAAATTTACATTTTTGGATTCCCCTCATCACTAGTAGTCTTCTCACAAAATTTCAGATCATTTGGAGCATTTTTGACCCCCAAAAGGTCAAAAAACGTCAAAATTTTGACCATTTTGCCTCATTCTCAAGAAAGGTGCTGTGCACAGAGCATTGTTGGGTGAATGGGTTTTTGGGAAATAAAATGGAACTCATTCAAGGAAAATCAAACATTTATGGAAAGTAGACTCATCAGGATTTCCAATGAGCCATCACGGAGCCAAATCTGGCATTACGAGGGGGTCCAAAACTTAGTCACAAGAGACCCTATTTTCTGCTGAAGTGGTGTTGCGCACAGAGACCGCCTAAGTGTGTTTTGGACCAAAAGTCAACAAAACACACTCATTTATTGCAAAAATATATTTTTGAGTTTTTTAAGGCAAATCACTCTAGAATTAGGTGCAAATATTTATTTTGGCATTTATTTCTTAGGATATTATGTGCCTTGGGCCTTGCATGGTCTCTTAGCCATAAATGACATTTATGGTTGAATTTGACATTTTCCTACCATATTTAGGGTTTTAGTCCTCCTCTTATCCATAAATATAGCACGAGGCCCTTATGTATTTTGTTGGCATTTGATGAGCTTTGAGAGCAATATACATGGCTTTATGAGCTTGGAGAAGAAATTGGTGTTTTGGAGTTGATGAATAGCTTGTTTGGCTTTATGATGGAGAGGCTTGTTTGCAGGATTCCTTAGCTTGGTGAATGGTGATGTCTTCTTAACTTGTTTATGTTTTATTGTTCTCATTATTTTTCATTCTTGTTGGTTGCTATAAATTATAAAAGTATAGGTTGAGACATGCTCTTTGAGGCACCTTAGTCCTCCTATTTGTTATAGCCTTAATGTTCTCCTCAGCTGGTTGTGTTTGAAGAATTCTTAGTTTCTCTTCAAGCCTGCTTATGCTTGTTAGTTTCATTTATGGATTAATATGCTGGTTAACAAATATGATTCACGATATGCTCTATTTTGGAACCTTTCTTTGGAGTATTGTTTGATGGGTTAAGTCAAAAAGGTCTTGTTCTATATTGCCTTTTGTCCATGTCTACCAACTTATTTCAGAGTTCTTTATAGCTTTATTTATGATGTGTAGGAGTTCCCTCTTCATAGATTGAGTTATTGTGTTATCTTATATGTTTTCTCAAATTATGAAGGTGAATTTACTAATGTTAGAAGCTCTTATGCTTTCTATGTTTCACGGGAATGTTTATCTTGGATATTTATCAGTTTAAGTATTGTTCATTGAGCTTAGTGGTTTTCCCTACCTCATGAGTTATAGCTTTTAACTATCAATATTTAAGACTTCCTAGTTTTTCCCAAATTTTATGCCCATCCCATTTCAATCGTGACCTTAAGGATCCATCAACCTTACTAGATTGGCCTTCCACTGCACTTTGATTCATCATTGAGACACCCTTGACTTTCATTTGAATCCATAGCCCAATGGCTTTGACAGAATCTCACTCCACCTATGCTACTTGACTATATTACCAACAAAGCAATCAATAAACCCTACACTTAACAACTAGCCTAAAATCAAAACCCTAAAGAAAAAAGAGCACATCCTTTGCATCCAATAGAGAGAGCACTCTCTAAGTCCAGGAAGGCTAGGTCCTAGGACTCCAAAGACTGGTTCCATGTTACCCTGTCATTTGGTATTACCAATCTGCCAAATCATGGGACCTTAACATTCTGGTGATCACGGTGGGACTTTCTAAGTAAGTCCATGCTTAAACATTCCCTAAAAAATTCAAAAACCCTTGACTGATAGTATCTATTGATTTTTCGCCACCTCATTGACACACTAACATTTTGGCGATCACGGTGGGACGTTCTGAGTTAGTGACAAAATAAGTATTTCTTATATCTCAGAAAACCTACAGACATCCTTAGATTGGCATACAATTGTTGATGGTAGAAAACAGGTACATATTCAAAATAGTAAGCATGCTCCACCTGGTGACTCCATTGGTCTTCAGTAGCCTCGTTGAACCCACTAGTCCTCACAAACTGCCCTAGGAATGACTAAATGAAACCTAATATTGTTGATGGTGGAGAGAAAAGATGAAATCATCCACCTAGTGACTCCACCACTATAGAAATACCTAAAGAATCCACTGGAGGAAGAACTTGAAACATGACCAGTTATCCTAGAAAGAAATAGCACTCAAGCCTAGGTTGGATTGAAGAAATTATTTTTTTTATAATAATTTCCTACTTTAAACTTGATCAAGAACACACAGATGAGATCCACATTGGTTATTGGAAAGATCTCAAGCCTAAATAAACTGAGCCTCAAATTGTAGACCATGAGCAGACTTATACACCTGTGCCAATCCCATATTCACTTGTAAAAGACCTAGTGAAACATGATGCTCACACTGTTTCTCTTACTCCTGCTAAAACCTCAAACTGTCATAAGTCTCTTGTTGCACTATCTATACCCACAAAGTTCCTAGAAAGATATAAGCCTGTACTTTTTCCTCTTATCCTCCAACCCCTCCCTGCAAAACTTGCAAATAAGATTATGTATTTCGATGGAGAAAATACAAAGATCACTATTGAACAACATATTCAAAATATTGAGGATTTACTTGACCTATTTGAAGTAGGAGAAGATGATTTGCGCATTATAATTTTTTCCTTATCATTACATGGAAAAATTAATATTTGGTTTAAAGACCTTCCAGCTACAAGCATTATCAATTCTCATCAATTCACTCAAGTTTTCCTAGATAAGTGGGCAGTCATGGGAAATTTTTTTCTCATCATAAGGGAATACATTAATTTGAAAAAATAACCAAGGGAAACAATGCAACACTTTTCAACTAGGTTCAATAAAGTATACAATTCAATACCTGCTAAGATAAATCCACCCCAAGGGTGGGCCCTCTTGCAAAACCCAAATTATTTTGACCCAGAAATGGCATTCCAGATAAAAGAAAGAGATCCTTGAAGCCTGGAAGAAATACAGAATATGGAAATTCCTATGGAAAACAACATACTCGAAAGACAGGCAAAGTTAAAATCAATAAAGAAGGACAAAGTAGTTCAGGAGAAACTGATTTCTTAAAAAACAAAGCTAAAAATTTTCACAAATGCGGCCAACAAAATGATGCATATAATGGACATGAAAGAGAAAGAATACAAAGGTGAGGTTGGATCTGGTCATTCAAAACAGTCTGGACTATTTACTTGGGAAGAACAAACTCAGTCACTACAAGGCAAGAACAACAATCAAAATATGCATGTTGAGCTAGATTGAAAGGAAGAAGATGTAGAAAGTTGTCAAGTAAGTACTGGATACCTTCCTACATCTTGTGCTTCACTATTAAGAGAGCATTACAAAAAAATTGAAAATAGAAACAGAGAGAATTGCTCTGAAGAATCAATCAAGGGCAAGATAGATGATACAAACTCTTTTGCAGATCCAAAGGTCTTCCCCTTAAGCCATCTTGAATCCACACAATCTGAAATAGAGAATGTGTCAACACCTTTAGGATCTCTACCTTTATACTTTGATTCATTTCAAATTATAAAAATAAATTGGCACCCTGAGGATCTATAAGAGGAAATTCATGGATTTGATGCTCAAGTTAACTACCACACAATCAAGAAGAGTTGGTTAAGGATGAAATAAATCAGTAAATGAAAGAGAACCCACAAGACCTCTCTAAAAGCCCAAGTGATGTTTCATCATCTTTTCCAGGTAATTCTGAAGAATACATCTAGCCTTAGAATCAACCTTCACAAGAGAAGAAGTATTATTGTAGCTCTAGCCAAAAAAAGATAAAAATGCATTCTTTTTTAACTAAAGGGGAGATAAATAAGCTTATAAGCATGCAATTAGCCTCTAAACCTTCATATGAATAGAATAGTTCTGTTTTTTTCCTCCTAATCTAAGCTATCACAGATCAGAAAATGGATTTATATTTCAACTCAAAGAGAAATAATCTGATAGTCCAATATGTGTAGTTGGTGATGTTACTTCTTTTGATAATTTTCCAAATTTTGATCAGTCTGATGATGATGTACTCCAAACGGAAACTAACCTTGCAAAGCAATCAACAGTTGATTTTTGGGATGAAGTTTTCTATCATCAGCTTGAAAAAGGTAAACAACCAATATAGGTCACCTATGACACTGATGAGGAAAGCCTTGAAATTTTAGAAGTAAGTGAGGAGTCTCTGACTCTTTTCTCTACTTCACTTCATCGGAAATAACTTTCACATATTTGGAAATCAGAAGTCTTTCAGCTTTGATGTTGAGGTTGAGGAGGATGAGGAACTTCTTGAGCAAGTTTTCAATGAGGAGCCTCCTCCTGAAATGGTTGAGGGAATCATTTGGAACATGGAATCCTCCTTAACTCCAGATTTGCAGCCACCAAGTTCTTTTGAATTACAAATTGCATATGAAGGCATGGAAATTTATGATCACAAGAAATTTGTTGCGCTTCTTTCTCAAGAGTATTTTTTGCCAAAGAATGCTCCTACTCATCAACATGGTGGTTTTCACACATAGCTCATCTCACTCTATCAAAGCACATCAGGTTTGTTAGAGGGTAACATTTCCATATATGATGAATCTACCAGTTCAGAATATCATGAGGAAGAGGTGGAGTTTCTTTCCCAAAAGAATCCTAAGCATAGCCAAGTGGAAGAAGGAGTAGTCTCGAATGAACCTTATGTCTCAAATCGTCTAGATCAGTTATTATTCCAAGATCCATTTGTTGTTTTCCTTGAGAAATATAAAGGAGGAATGTGTTCTACCAAGAATAGTCTATTGGAAAGTGTGAGAAAACTTTTAAGCATTACTACCCGAAAACAAGTGAGGTGGAAGTGGCCTTTTAAATTTTGTCAACACCCTCAAAGATTTGAACCAAGATCCCTCATGCAATCATATGCTTTATTGGTTGTATTGGAAAAGAGAGTTCACCAAATGAATGTATATATCATGTGTAAATTAGATTAGGATAGATAGGCATGAAAATAAGCTCAACCTTGGAGCATATTTTAGTTATAGATTTTTTTAAAAATACAAAAACAGAGAAAATATGAAAAAAGAGGGAAGATTTGAAAAAAGAGGTATAGCCCATAACCAAAAAAGAGTGCTACTGAAAGTGTGCAAGCCTAAATGCCACTACTTGTTCCAAAAAATTCTTGTTCAGTCATCTAGCCTAATCATGGTTGAACATGTTTTCAATGTATTACTGATAGGTTAGTAAAAGAGAACGTGTCAAAGAATCTAAACTTGACTTGTGAGTAGGAATATATTAGGAAGAAAAGAAAGCAGTTCTCCATGTTCAAATCTGAACCAAAGAGAAAATATAGGGATGCCTAACAAATTCTAAATCATAGCCCTCATGTTTTCTAGTTTTTCATTATACAAAAATAATGCATGTGTGCAGCTTGTCCGAATGCCATAGCCCATGGAAAATCAGATTGCCTAATCCTGGTTTGATCATGTTTTGAATTTCATGTCAGTATAATAGAGCATAAATTTTGTCAAACAACTTAATCTTGACAAATGATTAGACTAGGTAGATAATAAGAGATATTATTATCCTAATCTAAACTCTTGGAGGAAATAATATAGAAGTAGATATTTTGTTTTTCTTTCAAAAAAAAAAATTTCAAGGGTTAGCTAGTCCAAATGCACCCAAGGAAGAAAAAACGTTAGGCAAATAGATTGGGTAGGTAGAGATGAAGATGATTTGATCATGTTTTTCAAATCTATTAATATCATAACTTCACAGCAAGCATCAGCAAGAGAAAATAGGTCAAAATATGCCCAATGGATGAGGCACTAATCTCCATCAAGCCAGAGATCTGAAAGTTATGGACACCTCCTCAAAAGGATATGCCCTCCCCAAGTGGAGCCATTGTTAGTCATCCATAATTTTTACTATCTGAATATGACTAAGTATCGGTTCTATATTTCTAGAAACAAAGTTCATGAACATTGTGAGTTCTAGAAATCTCACTACCTTCATTATCCTTAAGATAAATTTTTCACTATTTTATCATCCGATCATGTCAATACTCAGCTCACCCATCCCAGAAGACCCATCAGGGGCTCATGTCACTCCTTTTGTCTATATTTTGTTATCTTTGGCCCAAATCCTCTATTTTGTTTGCCTAAAACCCCTCACTGCTATCTAAGGCCACCAATCAAAGAGCTCTTTTGTGTCTTCCAAAAATACCATAATCATTGATGGTCTCAAAACACTCTCCGTAGGCTCTTTAGATAAATCAAGTACATTGGATTTTGGATCTTCAATACATTAGTTTATCATAAAACTCTGTTTTACACTTGATGACCCAAAAATCTAAGTTTTTAGTCCAAAGCCAAGTCCAAGGAACCTTCCACTAGGTCAGCTAGGGTTTGACAAGTAATAGGGTGGATTTGGTATCCTGAAAATCTTTGTTTTTCTTATGTAAAGTGACTTCATTCAAAGAAGAAAAGGGACAAGTAACTTTGTCCAAAATTGATCAAAGAGTTATTGAAAGAAAGGCCTCCTTGGCCTAGTGCACAAATTCTACAAGGGATAGATGCCCTTGCTCACATTGCTGCAAAAAGATCAAGATGGACACCAACTTAGAAAAGAGGTAAGGTAATGGGAAAATCATCACAAAAATACAATCAACAACAAAGAGAAAGCAAAAAGCACATGTTTTAGAGAATCAGGGTTTTTTGTGAGCAACTGGAAAAAAAATGTGCCAAAGCAGGAATCAGTACTAGCACTACAAGGAAAAAGGTCACCTCAACTCCATCAAGTGCACATAGAATATTTTTATAAATAATTGATGAGTTTAGAGAAGTTTTAGAGAACTTCGAAGACAACACTATTTAATTTTTTCTAACAGCCCTAAAACCTAGGAGTTTGGAAAAAATGAAAAACTGGTCAAAAAATGATGATAAAGCCTCCTTCATAACAGAAGATGGAATTTCAGGGGGTTTTCAAGCTGCCCTCTATGGTTTGACAAAGAAGCGTTGATTCCACCTCACCAAAAGGACAAAATGACAAAAAGTATTAGTGTGAGGGCCTAAGTTTTTGAAAGTATAGTCAGAGGCATTAAAAGGATCAAAAGGAGGTAGACATAAAGTAAAGTGCCAAAGGATAAAATCATTACTAAGCATAAGTTTACAATTGAGAAAATAAGGTGTCAAAATTCCAAAAAAGGCACTAAGGGATCAAAGGAAAAAGTTGTGTAGGCACCTACAAAAACAGAAGTGGCCAAAGGGAGACACAAAATGTTTTAAACTGCTAACTTTTCCCACCAGAGATATACCACTGCCGAAATGATCACAAGCTTACTATTTATGGGTGTTGAAATCCATGAAAAAGAGAAAGGGGAAAACCTTCAAGGAACACTAATTTCATTGTCTTCCTTTTTCCTCAAAATTGTCAAAATCACCTTTTCTTTTAAAAAACAAGTTAATGTTTCCAAATTTGGGTAAAAGGCGCGGTTTGAGCTTGTTAAAGAGTTTGAAAATTTGAGGGGAAACATCAAAATTTTCCGGCCCAAGTAAAAAACCATTTTTCTAAGGGTTCTGTCACCTTCAGGACAAAAGAACCACAAAGACAGTGAAAAAGAAAGAAGGGAAAATAAACATTAGAAAGTAGGTTTGATCATGAAATTAGTTTTTCAAAAGGAAGTTTAAAGGTCTTTTCCCCTCTTCCCTACTCTTTTTTGTCTTCAAAAGAGAAGGAGAGTCGTTGAAAACATTTTTGGGCATTTTTTCTGCAAAACTATTATAAGTTTCAGGCACTACGCATTGACAGAGGCATTACGCATAGAGTCGTTGGTGCAACACATAGAGGAGGTAGACATAGTGCAAAAAAGCACTGCGTCATGAACTGGAGTGGTAGCACTACGCACAAGCCCAGTTCGGGCCCGAATTTCCCACCATTCAACGGTGCTGCGCACATGGAAGGCCCAACAGAAACGACCTATCAGGTGGCGCTACGGACAAAGGAGGTTTGGCCAGATTTGCCCAAAAACAGCTAAAATCAACTATTTTTTTGCCTCTAGGCTCTTGCAAAAAGTTTGAAAAGGTTGGTGGTCCCTCTTCTTTTCCCTCCAAGTGATCTTTTTTAATCAAAGAGAATATTAAAAACCTAAATTGGCTAAACCCTAATCTTCATGCCAACCATCATTTAACCCTCTAGGGCAAAGAGTTACCAATTGGAGAGTTTTCATTAGCCTAAATACACTCAATTACAAGCTAGAATGCCTCCTAAAATCTGAAAGCATTCCTACACTTACTTCATTTTTCCCCTATTTGCTAAAATCTGCCCTCACCATCACTCATTTTGTCCTCCCTAGGCCTAAATCTCTCGTCAAGAAAAAAATGATTTTGTTCAAGGATATAATTAGCCACCATGTCTGGAGAAGAGATCAGTGCCAACAGTGATGAAGGCCAAAGGCTTATCGAGCAAAAAAACAAGGGAGGAAGGGTTTACAGGTTTGAGCCTTTAGATACCATTAAAAACACCTCTTCTCCCATGATCCTTTCATTTTTTCAAGATGTTGGATGCTATCACTTCTGTGAGAGGCTTAAACAGGTCGAAAGCCACTCATATTTGACTAGGTTGTTCATTCTTAGCCGACAAAAACACCAGTTCAACCTAGTAGGATTAAAGTTTGAACTCTCATATGAATCCATTGCTAAAGCCACATGAATACCAGATATTGGTGAAATATGGTTCAAGAAGAAGAAATTGGCCTTAAGCTACTATGAGCCCTTCCTAAAACCTAGTTATCAGCGAGGCTGCAAGGTTTTTTTCCCCTTCTCCCACCTGCTAGAGAGATATGCCCTACTAATGAGGTAGATAATCAAGTACTTCACTTGTGAGGGGAGGTACTCTAGGATTTATTCATATCAGATAAGACTGCTAATGCACTTCACCAGGGCTAAATTTCTAAACCTACCATACTATCTCTACTAGAGCATTGACAAAATGGCTTTAGTGGTCAAGAAAAGAAGTTATACCCACCAAATGCAAATCCTTTTTAACCACACTTTGGTTAAGATGATTTTTTTTCACCAGCTAGAGCAGTTGGGAATTCCTTGGGAATTTTTCATCTGACATGATATATTTGAAAATCCCCAAGCCTTCATTCAACAAAATTTTCCCTCCACTTCACACCCACTTACCTCCACTCCTCCATCTCCTCCACCCATGCATTCCCCATGAAGAAAATTACCTCTTTCTTCTTCCCCTGATGCATCAAGTGAAGATAATGATAGTGGTAATGATGAACAAGGAGGTGGCAGTAATAATGAGGAACAAGGAGGTGACGACAACAATGAGGAAAAAGAAGATGATGATGGAAATAATGAAGACATTGGGGAAGACACAGAGTTTAATGAGGAAGAGCAGGAGTATGATGATGACATGGAGGAGAGAGATGAACATGGCATTCATGAAGACAAAGATAGCGAGCACTTGGAGCAACACAGAGTTTAATGAGGAAGAGCAGGAGTATGATGATGACATGGAGGAGAGAGATGAACATGGCAGTCATGAAGACAAAGACAGTGAGCACTTGGAGCAATATAGTGATGGTGATGATACAAATGAATCACTTCCAAGTATAGAAAAGGGTATTTCTAATGAGCAAGATGAAGACACAGAGGATAATGAAGAAAATAATGAGGATAAAAGTGAACAAGAAGATGAACATGAAAACCAAGATAAAAATGTACATGAGCATGACAGTGAACATAGTCATAGTGAAAACAGTGAAAATATGAATGAAGATGATGAAATTGAGGAAACATAGGGAGATGATGAGGAAATAGAAGATCAAGAACAAGGAAATGATGAAACTGAAACAGAGTTTAAAGAGGCATGCAGTGACCAAGGAAAAGACACTGATAAGACAGTTAGTGATGAGTAAGAAAAAAAAAGGGATATTCATGGCAGTCATGACAGTTGTCATGACTGTCATGATACAAGTCAGCCTCCTAATGATTATGGAAGTGAATATAGCCCAGAAGATGATGAAGAGAATGAATTTCATGGGGAACAAGGTCAAAGTGAGGAAAGTGAGGAAGGAACTTATCGATTTGAAGGCCAATATGGTAATATGGAAGACAATGAAGACAATGATGATGAGGATGCTAAAGATCAAGAAAGGAGTGGCCCAATGAGGCATGAGGTGGCTCATAGAAGCCATGGAAAAAACGAAAAAGCTAGTGACAACAATAACAAGGGTCAAAGAAATGATTAAAACACATTCAAAACTACCATTGTCACTCCTCTCACATGCACATATCATAGAGGGAAGAGAAATGTGTTTGCTGCCTCAAAAAGGCAAAGGGCCATCTCTTCTCAAGTTATCAAGCCATTGTACAAGGGCAAGGAAAATATGGAAATAAGTGAGCAACAGGTAAAAGGTGAGGAGAAGTAAGAGAATCAAGAAAAATTCTCAAGAACCGTAATTCATTGATGTAGACAGTGATAATGAGGACAAAGATATGGCCACTAGACTGCTACTCTTAAATAAAGATGCACAACCTAGGTAGTGGGAAAGAGATTTTGAGATGGCACAGGGTGTCGTTCAGTATTACAAAGATGACCACAAGAATTTCAAGAAGGTGAAAATGGACCTTGTTGTCTAGAAGAAAATGACCAAGCACTATGCAAAGAAAAACATGCTTTCTTGGCCCAAGCTAAAGGAGGCCATCATAGAGCTAAAAAGCCTAAAAAGGGAAAAATATAATGATAGCCTTGGATTTTTGGCTGAGGCTTCTCAATAGGTGTCCAAGACCTCTTAAGGGACCTCTCCACAAATTTTGGGCCAAATTGAGAAATTTTTTGTGTTTTGGAATTTTTGAGGCCTCTGTGTGCAGCACCGTAAGCGCTATGCACAAATTTGGTGCATCCTCAACTTGAAAAATTTACATTTTTGGATTCCACTCATCACCAAAAGTCTGCTCACAAAATTTCAGATCATTTGGAGCATTTTTGACCCCCCAAAAGGTCAAACAACATCAAAATTTTGACCATTCTGCCTCATTTTCAGGCACGGTGCTACGCACAGAGCAGTGTTGGAATAATGGGTTTTTGGGTAGGAAAATGGAACTCATTTAGGAACACTCAAGAATTTCTAGAAATTAGACTCATCAGGATTTCCAACGAGCCATCACGAAGCCAAATCCGACATCGGGAACGGGTCCAAAACTTAGTCACAAGAGACCCTATTTTCTACTGAAGTGGTGCTGCGCACAGAGACTGCCTAAGTTTGTTTTGGACCAAAGGTCAAAAAAATGCACTCATTTATTGAAAAAATATATTTTTGAGTTTTTTAAGGCAGATCACTCTAGAAGTAGGTGCAAATAGTTATTTTGGCATTTATTTCTTAGGATATTATGTGCCTTGGGCCTTGCATGGTCTCTTGGCCATAAATGACATTTATGGTGTAATTTGAAATTTTCCTACCATATTTAGGGTTCTATTCCTCCTTTTCTTCATAAATAGAGCATGAGGCCCTTATGTATTTTGTTGGCATTTGATGAGCTTTGAGAGAAATATACATGGTTTTATGAGCTTGGAGAAGAAATTGGTGTTGTTGAGTTGATGAATAGCTTATTTGGCTTGATGATGGAGAGGATTTTTTGCAAGATTTTTTAGCTTGGTGAATGGTGATGTCTTATTAACTTGTTTATATTTTATTTTTATCATTATGTTTCATTCTTCTTGGTTACCATAAATCAGAAAAGTATAGGTTGATACATGCTCTTTGAGGCACCTCAGTCCTCCTATTTGTTATAGCCTTAATGTTTTCCTCAGCAATTGTGTATGAAGAATTCTTAGTTTCTATTGAAGCCTCCTTATGCTTGTTAGTTTCATTTATGGATTAATAATTTGGTTAAAAAATATGATTCACGGTATGCCCTGCTTATTTGAGACTGTCTAAAACTTTTCTTTGGAACCTTTCTTTGGAGTATTGTTTGATAGGTTAAGTCAAAGAGGTCTTGTTCGATCTTGCCCTTTGTCCATGTCTACCAACTTATTTCAGAGTTCTTTATAGATTTATTTATGATGTTTAAGAGTTCCCTCTTCATAGATTGAGTTATTGTGCTATCTTGTATGTTTTCCCAAATTCTGAAGGTAAATTTGCTAAAGTTAGAAGCTCTTACGCTTTCTGTGTTTCGCGGGAATATTTATCTTGGATATTTATCAGTTTAAGTATTGTTCATTGAGCTTAATGGTTTTCCCTACATCATGAGTTATAGCTTTTAACTATCATTGTTTAAGACCTCCTATTTTTTCCCAAATTTGTTGTCCATCCCATTTCACTCATAACCTTAAGGATCCATTAACCTTTCTAGATTTCCCTTGCACTCCACTCTTATTCATCATTGAGACACCCTTGAATTTCATTTGACTCCATAGCCCAATGGATTTGACAGACTCTCACTCCACCTATCCTACTTGACCATCTTACCCAACCAAAACAATCAACAAACCCTACACTTTACAACTAGCCTAAAATCAAAACCGTAGAGTAAAAATAGCACATCCTTTGCATCCAATAGAGAGATCCCTCTCCAAGTCTAGGAAGGCTAGGTCCTAGGACTCCAAAGACTGGTTCCATGTTACCCTGTAATTTGGTATACAAATTTTTCAAATCACAGGATCGTAACATAAATTATGACTTAAAATCAAAGCATGCCTATATTCTTCTTCATGGGCACAAAATTCCCTCCCAACTTTCTCTTGCCACCTCAAAAATTTTAAACTTTTTATACATATATTTGGTTGGGAGGTGTTAATATCAAATGATGTAAAGGTGTTTATATAAAATGATGAAGTAAACACAAAATAAACGAAATTAATGTTAATTCTTAATCGGGAAGCTCTAGTTTATTGCCTAAATCAGTAATGGTTTATAACCACATTCCTTAAGAAGGATGGTTGCAAGGTGGCTAGTCATTTCCTTGAGCGGGAGTTCGAGCATGGATGCAGAGCTTGATCCCAATGTTACATACATGACAAGTATAATAGTGCCCCCAGTCTCCTCAAGTTATTCACAAGCTTTCAAGGTCGTCTAATAAGTAAAGGAGAGGCTTGTATCCCCAAGTGTGGAACAAAGGGAAAGGATTCCATAGAATGTTGACCTTAGTAAACAATAAAGGAGACCCTATAATGCTGACTTCAGTAAAATTTGATAAAGGCACATTTGACATGGCTATCCTATAGCCAAAGGTTGAGAAGGGTGAAACTTAGATCAATGCCAATGAATATGATGCCACAAGAATCGAGATAGATTTGAATCAAATTCATGTGATCAACAAGATAAAGTAGCATAAGTAGACATTAGATATGGTATCTAGAGAATTTCTGCAGCCTACAACTAATACAGGAAAACTAAAATAAATGGAAAAAAATAATTTGAATTTAACAATAAAAACTTGGGATGTAGAACTTCAAACTCTTTTGGGCCTATTAGGCATTCCAATGATATTATATTGATATTATGTGTTCTCAAGAAATTTATAAGAAAAATCAGTGAATGATGAAGACGCACATCATAAGCCTATATAAAAGTCAAGATCTAAACCCCTTTGAAGCATCATATTTGAACCAATAATATTGGAGCTTGGAGAGCCAATTAGTGGAAATGAAAGAAAGAGTTTTATTCAAAAAGCCATATAAATTTCTTGGAGCTTCGAGATACAATTAGAGGAAATTAAAGAAACAATTTTATTCAAAAAGCCGTATAAACTGCATTGTAGAAAGAAATACACATGGGATCAAAAAAAATGCATAAGGAGTAGATTACAAAGAATATACAAGGGCTAGAAAAAATCAGTGCTTACATACATGTATGGCACATTAATTCCTTTTGGCTTGCCAAAAAAAAATCAAAACACCATTATTAGAGAGGAGGATACATGGTAAAAGAATGGATAAGAAGTACAAAAGGTAGAATTTGCAATGGCCACCAAAGAAACTGAGGCTGTAATAGCTAGTTGGATGTATCAACTAAAAATACATAAATTGTGTTGCATTGAAATTCAATATCAAAGAGATCATTTACATTTCTTTTTGCTTGCAAAAAATAAAATAAAACACCATTATTAGAATGGAGGATACATGGTAAAATAATGCATAAGAAGTACCAACGACAGAATTTGCAAGGGCCAACAAAGAAAGTGATAGCTTACCTTCATTCTAAATGCCTTCTTGTTTTATATTCATTTCGTGTAAAGGGATATAATTTTTATTCTCTATGCAATAGACGTTATGGTATGAATATCAAGAACTAACGAGGAAAAAAATTTCAATAGTTTTTTTTGGAATTTTTAATGTAAAAATCAATTGTAAATGCCTCCTTGTTTGATATTCATTTCGTATGAAGGGATATAATTTTTATTCTTTATTCAATAGATGTGATGGTATGAATATGAAGAACTAAGAAGGCGCATGATTTCAATGGTTTTTTTTTTTACATTTTTAACATAAAATTAAAGTGGATAGTTTTGTCTCACGGGTCTACCAATTAAGAAAGTCTCATGAGTCTACAAATTCAGAAAATGTTTAAAATGCATTTTTTATATGGAAATGGGCTAAACATGACATATTTACATGGCTTTATGTACATCACATTGGAAACAAAAACTTCATGAACATAGACCATGCAAGTATTCCCATTTATTGACTTCCAGTTCTCAAAATCCATAGCCAGCCTATTTCTAAATTTCAGGATTTGAAACAAACTATAACACTTGTAGAGAGTGGAAGAAATTTGTAACAAATATTTTACTATTCACATGCTTTCCCTTCCACGTGTTCTAGAACACATCATTCTATACTATGTCATGTTACATTAGCATGATCTTTAGAACAGAGATATTTTGTTCCATTGATACTAGAGAGACCACACTCAGCAAATTTATCAAGAATGAGGTGCCTATGGGTACACTTTGGTATAGATATGGGATAGGTTCTGTATTAATTTCTATATCTATCGAATGAATACACCGGTTGTAGGGGTGATTCATTACATTCAATGTTCCTATAGATGGGCCACCCATAGTATCTAACCATAGGTTCTACGTAAGAGGACCCCAGAAATACCGAACCCATTTATGTAGTAGTTGTATAGGTGTGAAATATAGTTCAAGAAATAGTATGCAAGGGATATGGGCTTTGCATAATTATGTATGGAAAATTTGATACCTAGTTGGCAACAAATATCCTAATTACTATATATTGTGTTCATCTACTAGCTACAATACTTCATATTCTTAGATCAATTAAGAAGAAACACTAGGAAAAGCAATAGAATACACTTAGTGTCCCTTAGTTTTTTTTGGCTTCACTTATGGAGATCAATTTGAAATTATAGACTGGAAAAACAAAGGCCTTAAGACTCAAACTTAAACTATAACTCATACCTGAGACTAGGGAGAAAGGAATAAGAACCCATACTACCAACTAGTAAAAGAGATTACTAATCAAGATGCCTTGCACTCGAGGTAATTGATAATTGTAGCCTTCCTCTTGTATTATTTTGTGCACATACATACACATAAAAATATGTATGTATGTGTTCAATTAATTATTCCAAGCATGTGCATACGAACATAAAAATACAGTTTCTTTGATTTACGGGTATCTTTTGGTAAGCTTAGCGATGATGAAGTATAAGCCACCCCCAACGTGGTAGGTGTAGGAGCTAAGGAAGCAACCAAGTTTGGCCATGAGATTCACTCCCTAGATGCATTAGGAGGAAACATTGATGATGAATTACAATGAGAAGGCATTTGGTGTTTGGCATACATGGATGGTCTCAACAACCATTCAGAGGAGGTTTCCAAGAGGTATTGTTGATACATTCATTAAATAAGTTAATTTTGGCATGGATTCCAACCACTGCTATGTATTACCAGTGAAAAGGTAGTTTCATGACTTCACTTTAAAAACTATTCCCCTTTATGCTACAAATGCAACAGTGGGAACAGAGATTTCTTCTTGCGAAGGAGTGGTGGTGGAGGAAGATAATGGCGTCACCACATACACTTTTCCACCAGCGTTTCGACTCGATATTGATGTTGAATAACAAATGGTATTAGTAGCAGTGAAAAATTATAAATAGAGTGGCACTTCTGGCAACAAAGAGGGAACGAGGAAGAGAAACATGACCTCGATGAAGGCCTGAGACTCGGAATCTAGGGATTAAACTCTGGCGGTGACAACAACAACAACATTGGATTTTCTGCCAATATTGCAAACCCATATATAAGAAAATGCTATCATAACTGGAAATAATTTTAAGGATACATTGTTGGGCATGGTCTCGTTAATGTTGCAGACTGGACCCATTATAAGGAATCTAAGGATAGGTTGTGTTCGACCCCACAAAATCCAATAAGTAAGTTATATGCGTAGTGGACATAATGGATGTAAGGAGATTGAGCTGGAGTTCCTTACAAGTAGAATTGTGATTGAATTCCCATTAAATAAATAAATGGAGAGGGGGAAGACAAAGCATCATTTAGGTAGAGCACATTTGTATGGTAATATCAAGTTGAGCTTCTTCAAACATTTTCAAGAGGCAGCTTCGAAAGTCTCAACTCGAATGTACCTTAAGTCATTTTCTTTGGTAGTGTGTCCAAGTCTGTACATTGGAACATATCTAAGTGATGGATGAAAGTATTCTCTTAAGGCATGTTTACAGGACAAGGCTAGGTAAGATGAGTTAATCTAGACCATAGGAATTTGTTTCTAAGGGCTATTTTCCATGGCACTGGGGATTAAGGAATTATATCCACATAGGGATACTAGTTCTAGTAGTCCAAAGGGAGGGCAGCAATCCAAAGGGCATGTAACAAAGAGAATTACGGTTATTACCTAAGGTGCAAGTAAGAAGTAGTTATGTAGAAGTACTATTGAAGGAGTTATTTCCAAGTGCTAGTTATGGAACGTACTTGTTCATGCCAGAAAATAGAAGAATCTTAAGGGTGGAATCCACTGGTTTTATTTTTTTATATTAGTAAAGATAAATAAAAATATTCAACACTTTGTTGTAAAGTAAATCCACACCCTAATATCAGAGGGGCATATAGATCAGTGGTAAAGAAATTGGCTCATGGAATGCAGGTTCCGTATTTGATTTCTAGCCAGTAAAATGTCCAACATGGTACTAGATCCAGGTGTTAAAGCATATTTTCAATAGCCAGAAGGCTTGAGCCAAAATACGACATGAAGTAGAGTACTGGAAATATGAATCCATGCTTGGATATCACACATGTCCTAGTTTTGATAATCATGGGTTTCATTTCTAACATGTCCAGTTGTAAACATGATATCAAAGTTGGGTATTGAGGTGTTTTCATAGAAAAGAAGAGCCAAGTGTTGGTGTTGAATGACCAAGAAAAGGCATTTGTCGTGAAAGAGGCATGTAGCTTAGTGGTAGTGAAACTACAAAACAAATTTCAATGAGTAGCTACTATTACCCAAGTGGAATCGACGAGAAAGATTACCTTTACTAACACTCCAAAAAAAAATTAATTTGAAAGCAATGATAGGAATAGTGAATTGAAAAATATATCTTCTGGTGCCGCACCTCGATTATCTTGATAGTAAAATTCAAAAAAGTAGGAAGGGCTCTTCCCTCGATGCGAGCATCTACCTCAATGTTCAGGTGCTCAAACTGAACTACTGTCGTTGGCATCACAATCCCAACTTTGTGCAACCAAAAAATTGCCTCCGTCATCACAATTCCATGAAATTCATATAACTTCATCATTGCAAAAAGATCAAACTTGACGCTAGATTTCTGCTCTACCTTTCAATCCTATGTCTTAGCTTCATCAAGAACCGCTCGTTTTCCACTTCAAACACCTACAATACTATCTCAATGAACCTCTTACGAGTGTCATGGGAAAGTGTGGTGCATCCATATCATGGTATCTGAAACTACCGGTATTTGAAAGTTCGCTTAGAACAGACTTCCTGAGTTGATCATAATTTGGGAGCTTCTCAAGAGCAGCCCATTTGAGGTCCTCTTCATCATCCTCTAAGTGGATTCTCCTTCTACTGAAATACCCAGAGAATTCAATGTCTTTGCCACTCCATGTACTGTGCCCAGATCGCCACAAATTTTTGTTACGTGGATTAATCCTTCTTGTGGACAAGAGTGATCTCCCTAGTACTCAACAAGTAGTTAGAAACAAAGATCCATTTGAAAACCTTTTCCTATAGATTAATTTCATTCCAATATTATAATAATAAAGTAAATAGGAAATGCCCCTACCTTGAAATCCAAACATTTGATGTAGCCTTTTGTCGAGTCGCTCCAAAGTGGTTTCTCCAATGAGTAGAACCTGGAATCAAATACAAGAAAAAAGATCAAAGAAAGGTAACATATAATAATCTGAAAATTCTAATCCAAATTTGTTATCAAGGAGTCTAAGTATTTACATTATTCTAATAAGGAAATAAACAAATAAATGATAAAAATAGATTCATATGTATTATCTTGAATTAAAAGAGTAATCTTACAACATGATGCAGTGATTTCATACAAATTTCTCCCGGGGTCCTGAACAATTGTTTCTCCTTCAATGTCATAAGCCTTCCTCTCTGAACACCAGCAAGGAGTTATAGACACAAGGGTGTGATGATTCTCTTGCTTACAACAACTCACTAGTGTAGAAAGTATGCACTCTTAGGAACTCTCTTCAGCTTAGAAAATATGTAAGTCAGTTTCTATGATTCACAATCTACCATGTGTGTACCCTTTAACTTGAAACTTAAGCTCAATTTATAGGGAAACAAAGGTAGTTTCAGTTCCATGAAGAGGGGGATGGATTCCTCTAATGAAGGTATTTTAGCTCCATGGACGAAATGATAAGCTCCATGAGTGGAGAATAATGCTTGAACTAATCATGACTCTAGAAGCTTCTAGTTGGGAGAATATTCAACTAGTTAGGCTTCTACAATTTACTTTTTTCTTTTATTTCCTTTTCATAGGGGTGCGCAGGTAATAGCGGTAAAAAGTAAAGGAGTTCCCACAGTTAATGGACAAAAAATAGTGCATGCTCAGGAAAAGGATAGAGAAACCACACTGGTATAATTTTAAGGGTTTTATAGAGCTTTTCTCCAATTCCAAGACTTGATCCAGGAACATTAGTGTTTTGGACCTCTAAGGGAACATTATATAGGTAGTGATAGACCCATATGAATAGTCGAATGTCATGGTGAAAAAATGACATGTAATAGATTTCCCCCTAAAGTGTGAATTCTGAGGTTATTCTGAATATTGAAGTGTATTATCATTCCGAGGATTGGATTGGATACTCCAGTCGAAAAACTGTAAAAAAATTCAATGAAAAATATATATATCATCATTGAGGTAGGAATTCCCATACTCAGATAAAAAATATCTAAATATTATGGTACATATATGCTTTCAATATTACATCAAAAGTAGACACAATATGGACACAACCATCTATCATGAGTAGTCTACTGTGTCATGAATAATAAGACTCCTCACAACCTGGATGGTAGAAACTAGATCCAAGGTCTTGATTTTTTCTTCCCAAATTAGTACGAATCTATCCATGTGATTGATTGTGTCAAATTCGAACATGGTAGAAACCACTTGATTACCGGTCAATGATGTGAATCGTTAACAAGTGTGAGAGAAACAACCAATAATGAAAATGGATCTCAAAATACTCCAGTACAATCTATAAAGTGTGAATGAATGATTTACAGTCAAAAAATCGTAGAATCATTCGTTCAAAGGTTAATAATGCAACCTTTTGTTGAAGGTGAGAAACCTGGCATTAGGGCATGCAGATCCCAATGTACTCATAGGATTCTAGATCAAATTTCTAGATGATGAGGTGATGTCGATAGAAAGTGATTCGTCACAGGAAAACCCACAATAAAAAACCATTAGATCAAGTTTTGAAGAAATATTTTGCAAGGAATGACACATGGATGGTCAACATGAATGGAGACAAATGTATGCAATGAATGGTTTATTTGAAATATATCTTGAGCACATAACGACACTGTAGATGGCTTTGAAATATTCTACCTAAAGCTAATACCTAGAAACCAGGTGAATAATTTCAATGTGGTTCGATTAAATTTTAGACAAAGGATTTCCCAACCCAGGTACAAGTGTGATAATGTGTCGTGCTCAAGAGTTTCATGATGCTTTCTAAACAAGGATGACAACTGGATTCCTTTTCTCTCTTTCCCCCCCACCATCACTGGCAAGTGCCTCTTTATTTTTGTCAAGCTTGAGGAGGATAACATTTTCTTGTTTGTGTAATATCATCATTCGGATGAGTCCGTATTAGTATTAAAATTAAACCCTTAGAAGCAGTGGTTCATTCCTATTGTAATCTACAGGTCCTTTACTACTAAATTTTAACGAGTCTAGTATAGGAGAAACTCGACATTTTTCAGTTTGAGGGAGTCAAAAGAAAAAAATAAGCAAACTCCATGGCTATTATTTTTCGTAAATTTAGTCTCTCAGGCCCAAAAAATGATAAAATATTGCAGGAGAGAACTCTATTGACCATGGTTAGTCAATGTATACCTTTTTCATAATTATTCTAGTTCAGTCCAGAAAAGGGGTAAGCTTATACTGAAAGGACGACTATTTATTTACGTTAAGGATTTCAAATAGTCAAGTACTCATTGATATTTTCATATTTCGAGAGTCTGAAAAGGGCTTAAAAGAGGACTCCAGGGTTTTGTTTTTTCATATTTTTACAAAGCCTGAAAAAGTGATAAAAGTATACTCAATGTCAAAATAATTCTTTTCACCAAAGTTCCTGTATCCTGCACAAAAACTCAAAATATTAGAAATATCTACTTCCAAAAACAAAAAAATATTTAAAAAATGACCTTTTAAAAGTGAAAAATAAATAATATAATAATATTTTGTTCATTAAAAACTATAAAAAGGGGTTGAAATAAGTTATTTTCACCTTTTGTTCTCAGAATAGTGCATAGAGAGCTTTTGGCCAAAAAACTTCTGGAGAAGATATTAGGAGAATCGACCATTCATTTCTCAAACTTCCAGAACCAGGTAATCCAAATCATCTTTTGCTACGTTTTCAACGATTCATTTTTTATTTTGAGCTTTTATTTCATTTTTTGGGAGAATTTCATGTTTCAAAATACGCCCTCAGGGTGCGCGGGTGATCCATGTGATAACCGCGCACCCCGACGATTTTGTTTAATAGAAAAATCATTGGGATGTTGCGGGTTCTACATGGAGCACGTGTGGACGACCGCACTGTCTACACACAGGACTTGCACATGCACCGTGAACATTTTGAGAACTAAAATTTCTTCAAAAAAATGGTTCAAGTTTTCTTCCAACTGGTTTTAACTATTTAATTTATCGATTTGTAGGTTGTTTAACCATGTTAGAATGGCGAGAACTAGAACACAAGCTCATATATAAAAAATCCATGGATGAAAATGAAACCACGCATGCATTGAAAGACTGTGGTTTGTACAAATTCTGGGTTATTCAAGGAATGAAGACACAAGTGGCGTTAATGAGTTGAATTGTGAGTGCATGGGACATTCAAGACCAATGTTTTATAATTGGTGACCACCAGCTCGAGATGGAGCTAGCAGACATTTATTTACTTATCATAATATCTCATAGAGGAAGAAACATCTCCTTATTTGGGACTAAAAAGGGAGGTCTTCCCATTTCCCACTAAAAAGCTCAATATTGTAGCAATAATGCAGAATTGAAGAATGGTCGCATAGACATCAAAACTATCTTGGGACTGGAACTTAAAGTCATAGAATTCACAGTGACCAGTTTATGTAGGAGTGCAGCTCCTCATGTGGCTACTAAACCATAGATGCAAATTTTAGTCAATTGTTTTAAAGGAATAATATTCAACTAGTGTGAAGGATTATCAGCCAACATGAAAGGCCCATTGACTAGATCAAATAATGCGAAGTTGAAAAACTTCAGAAATGGTGTCGTTATTATTTCATTTTCTCTGCAGAGAATTCCACTTCTCTCTCCTCAACTGATTTCAGTAGATCATGGAACTCCTCAGGAACCTCATATGGTAAGATGGGTAGCACTAATGGCTCACCATGGTGGCGAGGGTGGTTCAGTAGTTCGGTTTACTTTGGCTTATTTCATGTGGCCCAGGAACCAAGTCTTTACCATTGAAGACTTTGCTTACACAGGAATGGATTATAGGGGTGATCCTGAAGCATATTTGCCTACAAGGGCACAGTGGGACGACACAGGTTAGTGAATCATTTTGATTTTTTTTATCTAATTTTTATTTGATTTTTATTGTCCAATACTGATAAAAAATTTAAATGCAGATGTCGGTTTGCAATGACTAGCAATTCTTTGTTTCTTTGACAGATGAGAAACACAACTTGTAGCACCTCCACAAGACAATGTAGCAGATGTTTTGGTAGAAATGGATCAAAACCTTGAGAGTTTGACCATTGATATTAATGAGACAGGAACCGATGATATCCCTCTCAGGCTCCAGAGACACATGACAGGTGTTCCAGGTCCATTTAGGAGATTTCTATGCAAGGTGGCTTGTGATATAATTTATTACCATGATCATCATCACGGATAGTTCATGGAAAATATAGATTGACATTTTTATTTTTTGTATCACTATATTTTACATCATAAGTTGTTTGAACCTATGATCACAGACAATGTAATATTTTTTGAACACAAACTTCTCTCTCCTAACGATATTACTACTTTCATTCTTTGAGTATCTTGTTCAACATGGATTGAATGTTGTTTTGATTTACTTTGTTAGTGTTTCAAATGTCTATTTAAAACGCGATTAGCTAATGCATCATCCAATGTGTTTAAAATTATTTAAATATGTTGATATTCGATATAATCAAATTGTCATTCCAAGAGACGAACCTTCAAAAATAATCTTAACAACACTGGATTTCTAATTACATAAACTATGTTTAAATGTAAGACAATGAGTTGTCAATTCAAGCTAATAATCAAACATTGAATACCAAATGTAATGGCATCAGATAATAACTCAATGACTGCTCTATATTCTACAATACAGTTCATTTTTTTACCAAGGCATATCCCATGAATAGAAACTAACTCATTGATGGGTGAATAGATAACCCAAGCTGCAGAAGAGATATTCTATGTACTATGGTAGGCACCATCAACAAAACCAATGTATGTTTGAAGGGATGTTGACATATGAAATATCAAGAGTAATTAAGATAAGCAACGATAGTAGTAACAACAAAACTAATCTAGGCACACTTATCCAACATAAGGCACCCTATTCTAAAAAGTAACTATTGTACAAGAGATATCTTCCAACGAAAGTCAAGCATAATATCTATTAAGATAAATACCATTTATGGGCTTATCTAAAGAGACCCCTTCATAATTAACTAATTCAAAGGCTCCTTTTGCAAGCACACGCTTGAAAATATAGGGACCATGCCACATTGGTTCAAATTTATCAGCGCCCAGCTTGTCATTAGCTTTATTTTATACTAAAACTAGGTCACCTTCTGAATAAGTGCAATGGTTAACACTTTGATCATATCGAGCTTTCACACATTTCTTGTGAACTTCAGCAGCCAATGCAATGGTGCATTGAGTCTCATCTAATTGTAATAGGTATAGAAAGAATTTCCCCTCTTCAGAGGTAGCTGGTAACATCTCAATGGATAATTTTAGTGACGATATTTCACATTAAATGGCTAACATAGCTTCTAAACCATAACCAAGTTCAAAAGGAGTGAACCCTGCAACAATTTTGAAAAGGTTTGGTATGCCCATAATGCAAAAAAAAACATAGTATGCCAATTTGATTTATGAGTCCTGAAAATCTGTTTAATCATGGTGGTTAAAACCTTGTTGATGGCCTCAACTTTACCATTAGCCTATGGGTAATACATAGTATAATTATCATGGCATAGTTCAAGTTGAACAGAAAGTTCGGTCATCATAATATTTAGAAAATGACTCCCATGGTCTGTAATAATACCTTGAGGCACACTAAAATGAGAAATCACATGATTGAATATGAAAGTAGCTATATTTTTTCCATCAGCTATGAATGTAGGCATTGCCTCAGCCCATTCTATAAATTAATCTACAACGAAAATAATATACCCATGCCCCCCAATCGAGTGAGGGTTACATGTAATGAAATTGATGCCCCATTTCACAAAAGGACATACAACAATGATTGAGTGAAGAGGAGCTGGAGGTGCATGGATATTTTGATAAAAAATTTGGTAGTTGTGGCATTTTCAGACCACAATGATACAATCTTTGAATAAAGATGGCTAACAATAACCAGTGCACAATATCTTTTGGTCTGTGACAAACCCAGACATATGACCACCACATGCTCCAGAGTGGAAATCATTAAAAACCTTTTCATCCTCTTCGTGAGTTATACAACGTCGAAAAACAGAATCTACACCATGATGATAAAGAGTGTCCCTAAAAGTATTGTATTGTTGGAATTGATATCGGATTATTCGTCGATATGAACGTAAAGTATTTGGGAAAAAGGTTTGGGTTTGAAGATATATAATGATATCTCCATACCATGGGTCAAAAGTACTGATGATAAATAGAGATTCATTTCTGATTGGATTCTCTGCCACAGTTTCCGTCTTAGTATTGGGAAAATCATACATAAGCTCGACAAACACTACTGATTTCTTTGACTTGGATTCCTTGAATTCCAAATCAAACTCTTGTAGTATCACAATCCATTTGGAGTATTTTCCCCCAATAATTGTTTTATCAAGATATACATCATCGAGCTGCAATTAGATATGACTATTTTTTTACGTAACAATATGTAGTGATGAAATCATTGGAAACTTTGAACTGCTGCCAAGGCCAATTTCTCCACATGCGAATATTTGATTTCTGTTGGTTTGAGATTCCAACTTAGGTAGTAGGTCACATGTTCATTGTGAGATTCATCCTCCTGAACCAAAACCATTACAATTGTTTAATCAGAGGTAGCTAAATATAAAAATTAATCCTAGTGGTAATTGGGTGGATGCAATAACGGTGCATGGGTCAAAAATTTTTTTAGTGCATCAAAATAATTTGTTTCAACAACCAGTTAAAACCTTTTGTTAAATCAACATAGTTCGGGATAAACCTACCTAAAAAATTTTCTTTCCCTTGCAAATTTTGGAGTTGGCAAAGAGTGGAAGGAGGAGTTAAATTGATTATAGCCTCAACCTTCGAAAGGGTGACACAAATGCCATCTTTCAAAATGCTGAATACAAGTAATCGTCCTGATTGTACACAAAAACACATTTGTGCAAATTAAAATGAATTTTGTAATGCCTACATCTCATGAAGATTGCTCGTAAGTGAATAATATGATCTTCTCTGTGTAAAGAATGAACAGGTAAGTCATCCAAATAAGTTTGTACAATATGTTTGATATCATGAAAAGCATAAGACATAGCTCTTTGAAAATTTGCACCAAGGTTTTTTAGTCCAAAAGGTAACTTGCAATAAGAAAATGTGCCCCAAGGACATATAAACGTTGTTTTTAGTTTACAAGAAAGGAGTTTTTTGATTTGATTGTATCTAGAAAAACCATCCTTAAATGAGAATATTTCATTTTTGGCACAATCATCAATAACTTGGTCAATATAGGGTGTAGGATATTTTTCTTTTGGACACGCTTTTTTAATGTCCCGATAATCAACACATACTCTTATAGTCACTTGTTTCTTCATAACAGGAACTATGTTAGATACTCAATCTGTCAAAGGAATTGGATAAATAAATCTTGCTCGTAATAGCTTGTCCACTTCAGCTTTAATTGCTATAGCTTTTCGCGGATGCATTGGATGTAATATTTGTCCAATAGGCTTAGCATCCAGGTATGTCTTAATTTCATGAATTACAATCTTAGGATTGATTCTTTGCATCTCTTTATAAGACCAGGAAAAAAAGTCTCGAAATTATTGAAATAGGAATTTCTAAGTGTTAATCTATGCTGTCGAACAAGAATCACATATATGAATGTTTTCAATAATTCCAGGTTTAACTAATATGTCAATAGGAACTGTTGTATAAATATTTCCCAAATTTGTCTCAAAATCTGAATGCGTAATTGATGTGGGATTTTGTGGTTCCTTAACATAATAAATCATAAAAATAGACGAAAATTCATTTTCAAGCTTATCAATATCAGGTAAAAATGAACATCTATCATGTAGATCATCTCAGGGTAATTCATCTAATGACAAAATTTCCCGAATAGTTTCGTCATTTTCGAATACATGTTGAAAGGAGTTTGAAAATGGTGTCAAGGCTGAGCTTGATAGAGAAGATGATTCTTCATTGATCACATTCATTTGATCAGGAAAAGTTGAATGGGTGTCAGAATATGATTGTACTACCACATATGATGTTTTAAAAGGGCTCAAAGGCATCTCGCCATTGAAAGAGTCCAATTCTGATTCTAAAGGTACTTCCCATGTGTCATCAAATGGTATAGTGCTTGATGAGATCATATTGATGTTAGAAATTGTTCATGATAAGTTGGGTGGAGGTATAACGAAAGTTCCCATGAGAGAAGAATCCTTCATTAATCCTGCACCAACATCTTCATTTCGGATAACCAATTTTCTGACATGGTGGATGCTATCCATAGAAGTAGGTTCTGATGAAAAGTATGACAATTGATCGATTTTCGTAATCTTTCTTTTATGAGGAAACATGATTACCCAAAATACTGTTGAAACTTCAATAGTCATGGCATAATATCAACTATGAACTACAATAAGGTTGTAATCGAGAGGGGCATAAACAACTTCTACCTCTAGTTTAACGATTTTTCCTTCTACTTCTTTAGGTATATCTTGGAGTATTCCGTTGGATGAAATCCTCTTCCATCAAAGGCTTTAAGGATAGTCGGTGATTGGTTGAGTACTGAAGAACCAAGTGTTTTCAAAAAATTTAATGACATTATACATGTAGATTCCCCCTCATCAATTACAATATGAAAAACTTGTATTCATTTGACTAATACTAGAATCTGAAAAGCCATCTGATGAGGGAGTTTTGGTATAAAAAAATCGAGGTCAAAGACCATGAGGTTGGAAACCTGAGGATAAATAGCTCTTATAGCTGATAATAGTAATTTCCTTTATGCTGGACATGATTTTAGCACTTCTAAGGCCGACATTTTTGAAGGGGATATCGCCAAATCATCAACAATGTTGTAGTTCTGAGCAGCTCTCACATGTGGATTCAAATATGACTTTCGAAGTACACCTTTAGCAGGCGGTTTAATCACTAAATCAAGATTAGGTTTCTCTATTTGAAGTAGGTCAGAAACTGAAGGAGAAATGGCTGGTGTTTGACTAGATTTTTCAGTCTCTTTACCAGTTACAGGATTTTTTGTTCCATATTCTTGAGATCGTGTGGCAACCATGACCTGAGACATCATCAGAATATATCTCGATGAATTTGAAGAAGATCCTATCATTTTTCTATTTTGAGTGGGAAAAGGATCCTTCAAGACAACGGGTGTGGCCGAACCTTTGAAAAATTAGGATAAATCTGACCGATGTGGACACTCTTTAGTATAGTGATCCTCGTCACAGATAAGACAAGGATAACGAGGTTTTCGTTGTTCATCAACTAGTTCGTTTTTTTTCTATTTTCTCTTTAGGAGATGTATTTTGTTTGATTTTATTCTTTCCTTTCTTCTTATTACTGGTTTTAGCTTTAGTCGTGGATGAATCAACAACATGAATGTCGGCAAAAGTTTCAAGGAAAGAATCTCCTTTAGTTTAATCTGGTAAATTTATGATGGAGAGGTAGGTTTGGATGACTTCTTCTTACTCTTGTTAGCATTAACTGTACCAATTACACTGTCTGCAAAATGAGAACCAAAAGGAGTTGCAGTTATTTGACCTGGACCAGGAAAGTCAGGAATTTTTTCGTATAAAGTACCAGACTATGTGTATAAAATTTCTAAGTACTATTTTTGAACTATGACCTGTTCTTCTGTAACAACCCCTCCCTTAGCTATCTCTTTAGTGATATTTGGAAGTAATTATCTGATAAACCAATCTGCCAAGATTTTATCTGGAATGAAAACTTTCACTAAATGTGGTCTATGTCTCGATTCATGTATGTGATCTGAAATGTATGTAGACGTATTCTGTTTTAATGAAGTTAATATTTTCGTGCCATTGTCGTAATGGACTGGAAACTGAAAGTGAGTTAAGAAATATTTTTTTAATGCGTTAAAATTATTGAAAGAGCCACGTGGTAGTTCAATACACCACTTTCTAGCTAAACCTATAAATTTTCTTTGAAACAGTCTCAATCGAATGGAATCATCGATTAAAGAGTTGGATGCGCACCAAAGATGATAAATCATCACATGGTTTGAGGGGTTTTCTCCTGATTTTCCTTCAAACTTAGTTACGCCACTAGGAAACTTATTCGGCATTGGCAGCCAAAACGAAATATAATAAATTGGATCTTTTATGAGGCACAACAAATATGGCAAGTCCAAATTTTCAATGAATGGTAACCAACGATTAGGTTCCTGTTGAGAAAACTCATGACCTTGAGCAACAAAACCAGTACCTAAAGGAGGATATCTAGGGTAGCCTAGAATAGCCAGTGTGGTTGGGATTGGAATACCTCTAGGGTATCCAGGGTTATCCATACTAAACTGAAGTTGAGCTGGTATCTGATATCTATAACCATGATATGGTTGAATTTGGTAGACTGTATTTTTTCCTATGGGTCCATATTAAAATTTCCCTTGATACGATTGATTAACAAACTGACCTGTATAAGGTTGGCTTGTTTAAATTGTAGCTGCTACAGGTTTTCCCGTAGAGGTTTGATCGGTAGACTGAACCACAGGTTCAGGTTGATGACCAATGACTTGGGGGATTGTCTGCGGTACAGTTGATGTTATCGTTTGAGGAGCTGTAGCAATAGGGAATTGGGAAACTCTAGGGATAGGTGTGCCTGGTTGTTGAAAATAAGTTTTCACAGTAGATTGGATAGGAGTTCTAGGCATACTCGAACCAGGTTTCTGACTACTAGGTACAGATACCTGAGGTGTAATTTGAAGTGTAGGTCGGACAGGCTGCTAGATTTGGGTATAACCAAATTGACCAATTGGCTTACCAGGTTTATTATAAGGTACTTGAACAGTAGGTTGCAATTTTTGTTGGCTCAATGACGAGCTCCACACAATGTTAAATTCGGGATAAGGAGCCCCCATTAATGGTTGTGGTGCATAAGGTTTACTAGAACCAGGTTGAGGTATTGGAACATAAGTTTCATAATTTTCCGGATAATTTCTAGTAAAGGGTTGACCTCCTTGAAAGGATTGTTGCTCTTGATAAAAAAATTCCCCAAAGGAGGTTGTTTTCCTTGAATAGGTTGTGGCCCTGGCATAGGGTACTACCATTGAAGAAGTTGTGGCCCTGGTATAGAGTATTAACCTTGAAGTGGTTGTGGCCCTGGTATATAGTAATTCCATTGAAGAGGTTGTCCTTCAAGAGTATACCCCCCCCCCCCAGGCAATAGATTTCTACCTTGAGGGTCAGGTAAAGGAATATTTCCAGACATCATGTAGAATTGTTGCATTGTCAAAATTTTAGTATCAGATTCATTGAGACCAGTTGATTGTGTAATTTTTTCAGAAGAGGGATATCCTCCTGAAAAGTACCAGAGAGTGACTGGTATCCAGTAGGAAGTGATGGACCACCATACAAAAATGTTTATGTAGAAAAAGAAAACATAGATGACTTACCAGACGTGTAATTACCGCTGGGTATGGAGTAAAAAGCAATATGGGGTGGTGAATAATTGAGACCAGAATTATGTAGAAAGTTGGTTAAGTGAGAATACCAAGGGTCCGGTTTAAATGGTTTGTAATGGTAAATCAATTCACTATGCCATAGATCTATATATTCTTTATGTGAAAAAAGTTCTCAGTGATGTGAAACTTCACTTGAGGTGAAAGAGGATGACTAGGGGTTTGGGCTATGAACTCTAAAGTTGACTCAGATGATGTAGATTCAGTTTCAGGTTCAAATATCTCGAGTTCAATAATTTTATTGTATGATAATTCACCGGATGCAGACTCAATTGTGATTAATTTCAAAATTTCTGGTTGTTTTTCTATCTGAGGTTGATTAACCTCATAATCGGGATATAAAATTACTGGTGTTTCCTCTTGTTTAGTAGATCTGTCTCCTGATTTTTGGCCTCTTTTAGATTTAAGCTTTTCTAATCGACTTGGGGTATACTAATGGGGTTTTCCCCGCATTCTACGAGACTGAATCGGTAATTCAGCCATGGTTAATTTTTAACACACAAAATCAAAAAATATTTCAACAAAATAGACCTTAGGTCACTAAGGAAACAACCAAGTTGAACACACACCTACAAAATCTAAGAGACAATCCACACACAAACATTATGTTTCCACACTAAAAACACTAGTTGGTGATGAAATCCAACATCGTAGAAATTTAATGTGGAAAACTTGGTGGTTGGAACAGTTACCTCGACAACCTACTTAATGAAACAATTTGGTGAAATTTCCTCCAGTTATGCCATCTCGAAGTGAAGAGTACCCTCCAGAAAGTCCAAGTGATTCTAGCCAACGTTTATTCCAAGTACAGTTGGACCTTCCCTCCACCATCACCTTGGGAAAAATCCTAAATATTATGGTCACAGGTCACCAATGGAAACAAATGTCCCTGGGGGAATAGTCTACGATCCGATATACACACAATGGCAGAGTATCAAGCTCAATCGCCTTGAAGGCTCTTCGACATGGTAAATTCAAGGTTTACCAACAAGTGACCCAAGGCTTCTCGACAATGGTTAATTTGAGCTTTACCATTTGCATTATGTGCACATATTCTATCTTTTCCAATGAGATAGGTATGATTACCTCACTAGGTCCTACATGATCTCATGTTTGACTGTTTAAAGGAGAGCTTCCCAGAGCACAAATGCAAAAATTGGATATTCCTACCGCAAGATTCTACTTGTTTGTTTAAACTATTTTGGAATGTTTATTACAACCTATTCCAAAACACTAGCCTAAGCTATGTTGGTGGAATGAGCACTAGAAAATGTAAAATATCTAGACTGATTTTATTAAGTCGATGTATTAATTTGGATGTTGCTTAATAAAAAGGGTATGAAGTTGAAACTTTAATGATGTTTGTGACCCGACTCAAAAATAATCTAAATGCATCTAAATGAAAATTGAAACTCTTTCTTTTCAATGAATCATATTTAAGGGAAAGTTGAGATATTTATCAATTTTCAAACCACAAAACCTTTCATTCATAAACAAAAACCCTTTTTGAAAAGAAGACGATTTCATAAAGAACTCAATTTTCAAGAATGATCAGTTACTCTTTTGAAATGAAATTCCTTGAAAAATCAAATAAAAAATACAATTCAATAAACAATCCATTTCCAAAAGAAAACAATCTCTAAAAAATTATAAAAGCATAAATTTCAAAATCAAAACAAAATTCTAATTTTGAAGTCTATCTAGAATATTTGAGGATGATTTCTCCTAGTTTTTTTATCATACTACGAAAATTTCAACTTAGCTCACCATAAATGAAAACATGCAAGAGTGATTTTGGTGTTAAATCATGTTTCAGTAAGCTAGAAGCTCTTCTAGGTTTGCAAATGAAAAGGGAACAAATTTTTATCAAAGTAAGGTTTGCAATGATCCTAACGACTCAAAAAAAATAGTATCATAGTACCAGTAAGCTGAGGGAAATGAAGGTATATTTTTCATACAGCAACAATAAACTAGGGAAAACTCTTACTTATAAAATGCAAACAGGATGATAAATCATACAAATGAAAATTTGCTGAAAATAATTTTTCACACAAGATTTGAAAACGAAGATAGATCAGGCAAAACATATAGAATCAGGTTATCTTGTTCTAAAAAAGAGATTTAAAATTTTCAAAAAATTTATGGGGGTGCGCAACTTATAGTGGAATATAGAGTGCATGCGCACTGAATTGACTTAAAAGTTGCGCAGGTTGCTGCATTGTTTTCTACTGAAAACAACATAGGCAAGGAAAAAATTGGAAAAAATAAATAACAAGATTACTTTTAAGGGATTCTTAAAATTTATCTACCCAACTAGACTCAAAGAAGTCAAAATTAGAAAACCTGAAATTCAAACTGAAAATAAATGAAGAAAATTAAGTTCTATATTCCCAGTGCAGTCGTCATTTTGTTACGTGGATTAATCCCTCTTGCGGAAAGGAGCGATCTACCTAGTACTTAGTGAGTAGATAGAAACAAAGATCCATTTGAAAACCTTTTCCTATATATTAATTGCATTCCAAGATTATAATAATAAATTAAAGAGGACATGCCCCTACCTTGAAATCGAAACGTTTTATGTAGTCTTTTTTCCAATCACTCCAAAGTGGTTTCTCTAATGAGTAGAGCCTCCAATCAAAGACAAGACAAAAGATCAAAGCATCTACAACATATAATAATTAGAAAATGTTAATCCAACTTAGTGATCAAGGAGTCTAAGTATTGACATTATTCCAATAATAAAATAAACAAAGAAATGACAAAAAGAGATCCATATGTATTATCTTGAATAAAAAGAGTAATCTTTCAACCTAATGCCTTGATGTTGTACAAATTTCTCCCGGGGTCCTGAAAAATTGTTTCTCCTTCAGCCTGATAAGACTTCCTCTCTGAATACCATCATGGAGTTATAGATACAAGGGTGTGATCATTCCGGTGCTTACAACAACTCACTAGTGTATAAAGTTTGCACTCATATGAACTCTCTTCAGCTTAGAAACTATGTAATTCAGTTTCTATGACTCACAATCTATGATGTGTGTACCCTTCAACCTGAAAATTGAGCTCAATTTATATGGAAATGGAGGTAGTTTCAGTTCCACGAAGACGGGGATGGATTCCTCTCATGAAGGGATTTGAGCTCCATGGACCAAGGGATAAGCTCTATGAGTGGAGGGATCAAAATCGAACTGATCGCAACTCTATAAGCGTATAGTTGGGAGAATATTCTACAAGCTAGGCTTCTAGAATTTACTTTTTCCTTTTATTTTCTTTTCATGGCAGTGTGCAGGTAATAGTGCAAAAAAGTGTGGCAGTTTCCACAGTTAATGGATAGAACAACAACGCATGTAGAGGGAAAGGCTAGAGAAACCGTGCAGGTAGACTTTTAAGGGTTTTACAAAGCTTTTCTCCAATTCCGAGACTTGATTAAGGAACATTAGTGTTTTTGACCTCTAAGAGAACATGATATAGGTAGTGATAGACCCATATGAACAGTCAAATTTCATGGTGAAGAAATGATGTGTAACACTTTCCATGGATCCTATAGCTACAAGCCATACAAAGTAGAAAATGAATATAAATATTGGATGGAGAGTGTTGTTGTGGATTAGTCGCACGGGTGTACGAAATCGCACGAGCTTAGAGAGTGTGGTCTACTCTCTAAACTATTGGTAACAGGCAGAAAGTGGGGGGAGCTCAAAAGCATAAAACTTAATGGAAATAATATGCTGAAGTATGCTTTGGTTAAACTAAAACTAAAAAAGCACAAACATACAAAAGCTATATAGAGAGTTCTAAACGATAATAATGCAAACGATGGCTCGATGGCCTCTTCTTATTAAGTGCTCGAAATGAAGAAGAAATTTTACCCACTTGCCAAAGGGCCCCTAGGCAATGGCTCTAGGTCCTGATGCAAGGATGTTGCCTTCCAAGCTTTGCCTCTGATGCAGTCTCACTCTCTCTCTCTACTATGGTGGACTAAGATGTTGGGTGGCCAACTATCGAGTCCTCTTTAGGTCCAGCTCCGGGTCACACATAATGCTGGTGTTACTTGGGCAACTTTGGCCAGCATAACACTGTGATCACCATTTCTTCATCTCTTGGTGGCTTTATATAGGTGAGCTTCAAATCCTCCTTCCCTCCCTTGGCACATGATGGATGGTGACCCAAGGGAGAGGTGTGATTCCATTGTGTGCTCAAATATTCTTTTGTGTGCTCACATAATATCTAAGGAGGCACTAGTGGCTGTCCTTAGGTGGCTTTCACATAAGGAGTAATTGTCCTTTGCTTGTTGTGGTCCCGGAAAGTGACTTTTTTCCATTTCCGAGAATTCGCGCTTATTGGGCAAAAAGGCGCGCAGAAGGCGCTCTTATCGAAGGATAAAGCACACATTTGAGCATTTATGACTAGTTCAAATATAATTTTCTCAAAACCTTAGAGATTTTAAATAATTCTTGATTCCATAATGTATTCCTGTCCTGTAAATCCTTGGGCTCAACATTAATTAATGTCGTCTTCTGTTGTACGATTTTCCAGTGTTAACAGTTCCCCCCTAATGTGTGAGTTCTAGGAAGAACTATATAGCCAAAATAAATTATAGTTTCTTTTCTGTATCGTACGCAGAGAGAAAGGGAGAGAGAAGTTTGCATATATTTTGGAATTCACAATGTCTTGCACCGTTTCTGAGATAACCATGACCTAAGGGACCCCTTGCAGGCAGAAAAAATATACAACATATTTAAAAAAATTCAACGAGGCGAGCATGTCCCATGCTCGTAATGCTATGGCTAGTTAAACAAAATTGATAGATACATGTGCTGTCTGTGCCACTACTGTGGTAGTGATGCTGGTGGTTGTTGACAACGACTACTGATGCCCTTAGGGGCATTTTTTATTTGACGATAGGTGGAATGTGGTACCCATATGCATAGTATTGGTATGGCATATCATTACACAATGTACGCATATGCACCTGCTGGGACCTTCCTGTGTAAGCATTGTTTATCAGAGATTCTTATGGAGGCACGTGTCTTCAACAGATCTGATCAAAGTGCAATGGTTGTAAGGTAGGATACCATCATGACATGAAAGCTTTTGCTGTGTTCGAATGTTAGGAACATCAATGAAATTTGTTGAAAATGATGTCTCCCACAGTGCCACCTGAGGATACCCCTTTGCATGGGGAGGGATTATCCAAGGTACCGCTTCCTTTTCAGAAAAGAGGTGTTGAGGTCGAGAAAAAGGAAGCCTTCATCGAACCATGAGTCACCGACCTGAGGGGTCGGGGATCTAGATATGATGGGTTTAACATAGGAATATTGATGAGAGGTGACTGAAAATGGATGATGGGAATTCAGTGGCCTGAGGTTGAAGTATACTTTAGTAGCTGGGTGGCAGTCATAGTTATTTCTGGAGAAAAATCCCTGGAGTTGGTAGGACTTCCAGGGTAAGTGTGAACCGGCTATGAATGTCATGATGGTGTGTGCATGGGGGTAAAATAATTCGACCAAGGGAAATGGGGGACTGTTGCCATGGGGGAAAATATGAAATATGAGGGTGAAGTGGCGAAGGGAATCATTTGCGGTCTTTGTACACTTACCAAAAGAATAAAATAATGGAGTTTGGTTTGTACAAAACACAAAGACGAGTACCCCAAAACATGAAAGAGGGTCGCTCACTGAAGGTGTGAGGACGATTTTTTGTTGGGGGTAGGGTCCCAATGGTTGGTCTCATGTGCGGGGCTGATGAAGTGAAAGATGTCGCAGATGGGATTATGCTGATGGAGGTATGGCGGGCCAAATGCGGTGTGTGGAGGTGCACTTTCAGTCAACTTGTACAACCTGATCGTCTGGGAAGGGGGTTGATTTTGAATGGTGAATTTGACCTTATGCATGATATATGGATGGGCATGAGGTGCTTCTCGAACTAAAATGGTATGGCCATGGCGTCACTTGTGGGGTGATGTATGGTCTACTTTGGATGACGATCGCCATGGGGGGGAGGCTTTACCGACCAAAGAAGGCATTTATCATATGTAGGGTGAGGTGATGATAAACGTGGTCGGGTATGATAAACCTATGTTTTATTTCTAATGGTTAAATGATGTCAGGATATGCAAAGCTCTCTGGGAATGTATCATGCTGAGGGTAGAATGATACCTGCTCCGGAACTTTCAGTGAATGGTGCTATGAATTTTTTGTAGGTTCTTCCTGCAAAAACAACTACCTCAAGTGAAAGCATATTATTTTCATCTAATATTATTGAAAAACGTAAAATTTTGGAAAGGAAGATGGGAGGGTGCATACCTGCCAGTGCTGAAAAAAATATTTTTCGAGAAAGCAAATGTGGGACATTTCTTTCATTCTTCATGGCATACTGGTGATGGTGTAACTTACGGTTTGCGAAATGGACCTTCTGATCTCCTGTTATGGACCTCTGAAGTTCTAGGAAAGGGCGATAAATATGGGATTATGGCCCTAATCCTATTCATTTTTACTTGTTGAGTGTTGGGAGATTAGAGGTGATTGCAGAGCCTTTCTTGCCATTGTAGTTAGCCTATGTACTAGGGATTAGCAATATTATGCCGAGGTAACTTCCATGATGTCCTGCGTTTCAACTTTTTCAGTTTGATGATGTCGGGGGCTGTACAAATTGGGTTTGTATGGCCTCAAAGGGAATTTTTGTCCTAGATTGCGCAGGTGATCTAGGAAAAGAGGTGCCCCCCTTGCGCTTATTTCTGAGGGAAAACCGCAGGAAGGCACGTTGTTCCCTCCTTTTTTCATGCAAGGGTGTGCCTGTGAACGAAACAGGCGCACAAGGGCAGGGTTTTTGTAAAAAAGTGGGTTTTTTGTCCCTTTTGATGTTTTTCTCTGTACTGATGGGTGCCTTTTACTTGGCAGGTTGGTGTGGAGAGAGAGAGACTGGCCCGAGATTTGGACCACTCTGGCTACTGATGCTGGGGCGCGCCATTAGTTGGCTGCATGGGGCCCTCTGAAATTTGCTAAGAACAAGTTCCTTTGGTCACAAGACTGGTTGTTACGTTATATTATACAGCATTGGTGAAGGAGGCGCAACATGTTCATTTTGAGGGGGATGAACCTGATTATCTGTCGAGAGACGTATATATACTTTGTGACCAAATTACTGCCTCACGGTGAGACACTAAGGTATCACTCCCTATTGGGAGAGTGAACATGGACAGGTTCCGGAGGAGGCATTGCAGTGGTGCACCTCTTACTAAGGGGTGCATCAATATTTCATCAGTGACAGATGTGGCTGAGTGGTGTGTTGTAGCCATTATCATGCGACTGGCAGGGTCGTTTTCTCCACATTAGGCATTGGGCCCACAAGTGGGAGTTTTACGCCGTTTGAGGAATGAGAGATTTTTCAATTTTGCCCGCTTTTGTTTTAATGGTATGGTGTCGCAACTAAATAGGGTCCAATGTGGATCCAAATGATTTGCGTATGCTAGCATCTTGTGCAGCATTATGTATGAGAGGGTGGTGTTGTTGAGGCCCGTTGTGGCAATGCCTATTGTGGGGTCGAGGGAGCCACACATGAGGAGGTGGGTTCCGGTGATGCCATGTGGCAATGGTGGTATGGTGGGTTGTTATTGGAACAACACGACGGAGGCTTGGCTCGAGGCCAATCCACAGATGTTTTTTCCATACCCATACGCGGGGATGGACTTTCAGGGTGATCCAGATATTGGTCTCCCTTTCGGTTATGTTTGGGGTCCCGCAGGTATATGCTATATCTTTTCATTTGTTTGAGTTTTTATGTACTTGTGTGTTTTTTATTGACACTGACATTATTTTGGGTACTCGTGCAGATGTTGGCGGGGTGGGATGCCCAGAGGCCCGACTGGTGGGTCATGATCCTCAGCCACGATCGCAAGGTGGTCGGGGAGGAGGTGCTATAGGTGGACCGGGTGGTGGTGCTAGTGGACCTAGCGGGGATGGTGCTTGCCCTTCTGGTGAGGGTAGCAGCTCGGTTGCAGCTGAGGTAGTGGCCAAGTGAGCTCATGATGATGAGGCTGAGGCACGCATCGCAGTACTTACAGCTCAGGTGTCCGCTCTAGAGGACTTCTGGGGTCAAGTGGACCACTCAAGCCAGGGGATGCCTGCTCATGGTTTCATGGATGACTTCGAGGAGGCTTGGCTAGAGATGGTGATGGCTCGCAAGAGGGATTATCAACCCTCTCTATGACGGGTATCTATTGCAGTGGCGACAATAGCTCCAGTGGTGGCACCAGGAGTAATGGTGGGCCCAGGTGCTCCTCTCGAGGGGGCACCACCGTAGAGTAGTTTTGTACACGGGGAAAGCACTCGTTACTAGGACGCTTCCCATATTTTTGACGACCTTTGTATTTTTGGGCTAGCCAATGGGCCAGTGATACTATTTTTGTAGTTAGATAGACATTTTTTTATATATGTATGAGAGATATTTTTGTGGCTCTACATGGTGTGCTATATATTCTGGTTTATGTATTTTGTGTTATGCTAATGGATATCTATGTTTTTGGTTTGTCATATATGGTGGTTTATTCGCGATGCATTCCAGTCTAGGATATTTTTAGCTATGCGATTAGCTGCTTGTTTTGATTCCTTGATACATGTGAAAATGTAATGTAATCAAATTTTCTACTTAATCTTTTGGCACACAAATATTTTCTAAACAGGTTTGCGTCTTTGGTTTCAAATGTTTGGTTTAACTATGATATCACTAACTGGGAATCAAGGTAGATATGCATATGGCAGATATCCTGATGGAGGGCCTAACACATAAGTCCGATAACGGCATCATATTCTACCTGATCGTTGGTTGTTGCTCCGTTGCACACGCAGTTTGAGCACAATGGTGATCGGTCAGGGTGCTAAATGACCCAGGCGACTGTAGCTAAGTTTTGAGACCATCACAATGCTCTATCAGCAAATCCAAAATAGGGTTCAAATTGGTGATCCATGGTGGCACTTTGAGTGCGTTTAGGTCCTTGGGTAAAAAAAGTATATGTGTTGGGATTTTTGTGTACCCTAACTCTAGGGGATAAGGGCTACTAGGACCCTTATGGCTAGAACTTCTTGAGGTAAAGGATGTTGACGGGGTTAGTGACGTAGGTCTCGTCCGGTTCTATCAAGATGTATGCCCCGTATCGGAGATAATGTCTGATGATATAGCGTCCTTTCCACAAGGTTTCGAACTTTCTTGGCCTTAAGGATTGTTTTGTGACATCGTAGCGAAGGACTAAATCTCCCTCGGTAAATGAGAAAGGGGTGATGTGGCGGTCTAATGATGCTTTTACCCTTTTCTTATAGGCCTCATTGTGTTTCAGTGATTGTCGCCGACTTTCGTCAACTAGCTCTAGTTGTACTAGGCGTTGTTCTAGAGGCTGTGTGTCATCAACGAGTTCGATGGTGGCATGTAAGTTTGGGATCTCGCGCTCTATGGGGATCACGGTTTCGATCCCATATACTAAGTGGAAGGTAGTAAAACTAGTGGAAGTCTTAACCATCGTGCGGTATGCCCACAGGGCGGAGTAGAGCATGTGGTGCCAGTTGGTTTTGTGGTTATTCACCATGTGCTGTAACATAGTTTTGAGTACTTTGTTAATGGCTTCTACCTATCCGTTGGACTGGGGTTAATATGGTGAAGCGAATTCATCGGTGAATCTGAGATGATGAGATAGATCCTTGAAGACTTCATTTTATAAGTGCTTTCCATGGTCAGAAACTAACTCTTTGGGGATGCCAAATCGAGTGATCACGTGGTTGAAAAGAAATTGAGTGGAGGTTTCTGCTGTGTTGTCGTATGTGGGCATGGCCTCAGTCCACTTGGTGAAATAGTTGATAGCCACGATGATGTATTTATGGTTTCCTGATGAGGCTGGGTTACAAGTCATGAAGTCGATTCCCCACTTACAGAACGGGCCAGCTACTATGACAGGAGCTAGAGGGACGGGTGGTGCTCTTGCCTTGCGGGTAAAGTGCTGGCACTGCTCGCATATTTTGACTTCCGTGATACAGTCGCGAAACAGTGACAGCCAGAAATACCCTTCTCATAGGAATTTTTGGGTGGTAGCCATCCGGATAGGTGGCCGCCACATACACCTACATGGAAGTCGTTCAGGGCTTGCTCTGCTTGATTATGAGTGAGGCATCACCACAAGATTGTATTGATGCCTCTTTTATATAATAAATCTTCCATGAGGAGGTATCGAGAGGATTGTTGGTGTATGCATCGATGGTCTTCTCACGTGAGGTGAGGTTTGAACTTTTGGGTTTGCAAGAATAGGAGAATATGCCCATACCAAGGGTCGTCGGTTGCTGCAAAGAATAGGTGTTCATCTGGTAGTGAATCATTTATTGGTGATCCTTTGGAGTCTCCTCGGAGGTCGGTAATGAACTCTGGTAGGGAAAGTGCCTTTTGCTTTTGGGAGAGCGAAACTTTAAGTCATATTCTTGGAGAATAACTATCCAGCGGGCATACTTGTGGTTCATTAGCTAGCGCATGAGCAGGTACTTAATGGGATTAGTATCTGCTATGAACATGGTAGTTTTTAAGATGATGTAGTGGTGAAGTTTATGTACTGCATGGATTAATGCTAGGGCAGTTCTTTCTTCGGGCTCATATCTTAATTTTGGGCCTGAAAGGGTTTTACTTACATAGTATATTACATGCTCCCTTCCATCTCGACCCTCCTGGACCAATACTTTGGCCAACGTGGAGTCATAGGATGACAAATACACGATATAATCCTTGTTATAGTCTGGGGTCTGATAAGTGGTGTTGAAGATAATGTTTCTTTCATCATGTCGAATGCTTGTTGGGCATGGTAATCCCATTTAAATGGGATGTCCTAGTGGAGGAGGCACAGGAACCCTTGAGCACAGGTGGCATAATCTGGGACAAAGCATCTCAGAAAATTGGCTTTTCCTTGCACGCTTTGGAGTTGCTGGAGGGTTCGAGGTGGAGGGACTTCTTTAATGGCTTGAACCTTTAAAGGGTCAACTCGAATCCCTTCCTGGGACATAATAAAACCTAACAGTATTCCTGCGTTGACGTAGAAGATGCACGTAAGAGGGTTCAAGAGGAGGTTTTATTGATGGCATCATTGGAATACCAATCACAGATCCTCGAGATGGTCAAAGCATTTCTTGGAGCGTACCTTAAGGTCGTCCAAGTAGGCAAGGAAAAGGTGTGCCAAGTCATGAAATATGTAATTCATGGCCCTTTGGAAGGTGGCTCCAGAATTTTTTAGGGCCAAATGGCATTACCTTGTATGTGAATGTTCCCCATGGGGTGGTGAACGCAGTCTTGTATCGATCCGTTGGCAGATCTGGATTTGATTATATTTAGAGAACCCATCCATGAAGGAGAAAGCCTCGTGTCCAACGCAAGCATTGATCACTTGGTCGATGAATGGGGTGGGATAATTGTCTTTAGGAAAAGCTTTGTTCAAATCCCAAAAATTAGTGCAGAAGCCTATGGTGCCCTATTTTTTCATGATGGGAATAGGGTTAGAAACCCAATATGTATAGGCAATAGGGTAGATAAATATGGCTTTATGAAGCTTGTCGATTTCTCATTTTATTTCTTTTTCCTTTGACGGGTGCAGTTGATGTTGTTTTTGGTGGATTGGCATTACGTCCAACCAAGAGTCAATATGGTGCTCTACAATCGTAGGACTAAGCCCAGGCATTTCTAAGTAGTCCCAAGCGAAGATATCTCGATACTCTTGTAATAATTTGGTGTAAGAGGCTACCTCTTCTAGAGATCATGCTGCCCCCCAGAGAGATTTCTTCGACCTTTGATGGATTTTTAGATATGTTCACCTTGATGGTAGGTGAAATATTTGACATATTTCATTCCTCAAACACATCGGGCACTGGGATGGGGCTTTTAAACCAGTCGACCTTTCCTGATGGAAAAAAAGTCTTTTTATTCGATCGCATAGATCTTTGGTTCGGTTGTCTTATTAGGACTGACTATTTTCCTGGGAAGAAACAACGAGCAGTGATGCATTACATCCCATGGGTAATCAGGCTCCGCCATGGTCTCTAGGATATCCTCATCCAAATGAAACATGGTCTCGAAGGGGGATTGTTCCTTCGTAGGTTTATACTGAATGGGGGTGATCCTGGTGGAGCTAGTTGAGAAACACGACAAATATTCCATCATTGATGTGGTGGAACTAGACGCCGTAGATAGAGTGCAGACAGATTGGGTCTGTACTGTCATAGGGATAGCTACTCTTGTAGCTACAGCTCTCTCGACACCTAGGGTAGATGAGAAGACAAATCGAGTCATGGTTCCAACGCATGATGTCATGAACCATATGTGGTGTGTTGCATTGTCAGCATTTGGCAAGGGACGAATATCCGTAATTGGCTGTCTTTCGAATGGCCACGATGGGTTGGATGTATTTTTCACATCCTCTTGGGTTGTCTAACTGTCCATGGAATCCCAGTCCATACTGTATTCTTTGGAGAGGCAGAAAATGGTCCATCGCATACAATCTAAAGCTGTGTGGAATCTCGACACGTAGTGAAATTGAAGTATAGGGTGGTTGTCCCTACATATCTGGCATGAATATTAGACATCCATGTTAGTGCGGTACACTACATTGACTGGGCACCATCGTTGGAAAATTTACATGGTTGGGCAATCAATGATGGAATGATCACGTTCATTGCAAAGTACGCACCTTTTGACTAGGGGAGGTGGTATGGCAGGGGGTCGTTTGGGTGATCATCGCTCTTCCTGTAGGTACAAGAGGATACAAGGCCCGTCATTGATAGACTGGATGGAGGGATCCTCTTGATAGGATCACTCGATCGCATGTAAAGTGTCCCTATATCATGGTACTTTTGGACAATGGTGGGTATAGTGCCCATAAGTGTCACTGATAGTGCATGCACGATTGGTATGCAGTTGTTTGCTTTTATTTTTGGTGAAAAGTTCCTTTTTATGGGAATGCCATGTCGAGGTGCCCGCCTTGCAGTCGAGCTGTGGTTTTAATTCGTCCAACTCCAGACATATGTGGGTAGGTTTTCCTATGACATCACATATAGTGTAGACTAATGACTCCCATTGTGTGGTGGGGGTCACCGCTTTATTTCTTTTCTTAGAAATTTTCCTGGTCATGGTCACCGGTTTCACAATGGGAATTTCCCTTGTAGGGGTAGTTTCCACTGCTACTTGGGTAGGTTGGGGCTCCTCGGGACTGGGGGACTTTAAACCAAATGCAGTAATGTTGGTGGTTTTTGTTCCTAAAGGGGGAACGAGGTACCACACTAGGAATGCCAATGATATTTTGGGTAATACCAGTGTTGCCAAAACCTGCTGGGAGGTGAAGCCAGGAGGTGGGTAGAGGAAAGGAGTTTTGGAGGCGGCGTAGACTAGGGAGGCTACCATGGTTGATGCATCGGTGTCGTTACTGCTTGAGTCTGTGTCTTGAATAACCTCGGTGCTTGATGTGGACATCATACATACTGGGGCACCTATGGCATCGGGTGATACCTCAGGGATAATGGGAGGATCTCCTAGGAATGACCCTAGGACGAAAGACGGTTTGAATTGGCGAGGGCCATATTATTGATACCGTGAAAGACCATCTGTGGCTATATCTACATAGGGTAGAACCATATCTGTGTTGGTCAAGGGACACTTTTCACTGTGCATCAGCTGGTCTACTATGATGATTCGATCCTTGTGGGGAAACATCATGATGTGGAAGACGGAGGATGTTATGGTAGACATGGCATATATGTAACTCTGCCCAAGGAGTATATTGTAAGCCAAGTGAGAATCCAATACTTTTATGTCTATGTGGACTGTCTTGTCAGCTAAACAGACCGGTACATTTTGGAAGAGACCGATGGGGGTTGAGGGACGATCGTCATATGCTCTGATTGTGATGACAGAAGGTTTGAGTTCGGGGGCTCCTAACTTCGGCCATACATTATTTGACATAATTCATGTGGATGCACCCTCATCAATGACACATCAGTGAATAGTGATATTCTGTACCGATACCGTTATCTGGAAGGTGACCATGGAGGGAAGCCTAGGGGTGGCTTTGTCTAAGTCAAAAGCCATCATGCGTGTGTCAGCAAGGTTGATAACACCTAATGCGGAAAGTAGGGATTTCAATAATTTTTGGCATGACTGCAGTACTTCCAATGCAGACATAGCAGCAGGTGATTGAGCTAAATCGTCTACGATGAAATAATTGTGGGCCGCTTGGAGTAATTACCTACTCGCCTATTAGGCCCTTTTACCATTTTTGGAAATGGTTCCAAAGGAATCTTTGGAATTATCGTACTAGCCCCTGACGTACTGGTATCTAGTGGGGTGTCGTAGCTGCGATTCTGAGTTTGGAAAAACATTTCATTCCCAGCCATGTAAATTTCATGGTTGTGTTTCTCGAAATTTTCGGGGTTTTGCTGCTGAGTGCTGACCGTTCCTTGATGGGGGAAGGGTTCTTGCATAACCACAGTTGTCTAGGAAGATCCTCCTTTTCTTCGATTACTCTGAAGCTTTTTAAGCTCATGGAGTTTGGGACAGCACTAGGGTGAGTATAGTGCCTGTACTCACCACATATTGAACAAGAATGGTTTGTTCGTAGAGGTGGCCTTTTGCCTTGCCTTTAGGCATTGCTTGGCTCCCAGTTCTGATTCCGACTAGAGTTACCTCTAGCCTGAGATCATGGTGGGCGTTTTTGGTTGCTACTCCCCTGTCCAGGGTTCCTTTTGGGCTTTCTTTTTACCTTTTTCTTAGCCACGTTAGGAGGGTAATTCTCCTGAACATATTGGTGTGGTTGATTTTGGGACGGTTGCACAAAGTTCACCTGTGCATTGTTTTGCGTAGGTGGGTTGTGTGCTTGGGATTGAGCATATTATTGTCCCATGTTTGCACTTGGCCGTTGGGGGGGAGTTCTTCCGTTAGTTTTTCTTCTTGCGTACTGGGTCCCCTCAGCCGGAAGATAAGGTCCTCTTTGGTGATACGCTGATGCCCTATTAGTGAATTTTTTTTACTCCATATGATGACCTTATCTAGATTGAGACATGTTCTAGGTAGACCCATGTCTGTAACCATGATTCCAACTGCTGCTACCTAGGTACCCTTGGGTCGTTGACCCAATAAGTTCACCTGCAGAGTTAGATGCGCCTAGAAATTCCTGATAAGATTGCAGGTGTGGGGCATTGGGAAGAATATTGTATATGTATCCTGACTGCATGTAGATCACCTCAAGCTGTTGGTATTTAATGATTATGTCCTCTTCGGATGTGGGGTTACATTGCGCCACATCCTTTGAAATAATCACCATCAAAGTTTTCAAGAACAAATCTAAAAGGACTTGATCGTCGAGTTTTGCTTTGCATAAACTACGACGCTACCTCCACTCATGGAGATGCTCTAAAATATGGCCCGTAGAGGGGGATTGTCTGAAATGAGTTAGTAACTCCATTCTTGAATCGTGGTGAATGGGAAATTGAAAGTATGTGAGGAACACTATAGCGAGGGTGCTAAAGGTACCATGTGAAGCAGGAGGTTGCTCCACGTACCATTTCACGGCCACTCCCATAAGAATGCGTTGAAATAGACTCAACCAAATAGTATCATCTATGATGCTATTTGATGAGCACCATAGGTGAAAGGTCATTATATGATTTCTTGGGTCTTCGGCTTGCTTGCCTTCAAACTTTGGTATTTTCGAAGGGAGCTTCGTGGGCATGGGAGGCCAATTGGGGTCGTGTGCGATGGGGTCATTGGTGAGCTTGGTCAAATCCAGTAGATTTAGCGCCGCTAAGAAGGGTGACTGGGAGGTTGATGCCATGGAAATGTGTGAAGACACAAAATTCTAGTTAGAACAAGGGTTAGTCTGTGATGTACCCTGTTGTGAATTTAGCTGGCTTCCCGTATGGGATGCGCTCCTCCGCCCCCCAGAGGATGAGGGGGGAGTGGTGTGCGGTGTGGTGTTGGGAGACCGATTATGGTTCCCAAATAAGGTTGATCCAAGAATGGAGGAACAAACTACTATGGCATTGTTCCGTCTTTGACGCCTAAACAACGAAAGACCTGGAACCCCTCCCGGTAATGGGGGGAGGTCGAAAAGAGGCCTGGACCAATGAGGTTCCGTTGGAACTATTTGAGTTTCAACTAAGTTAGGTTTTGAAAAAAATTTGAGGGGATCGAGTCTATGGTCACGACAAATTTATGGCCACATACATAAAACAAAGTGAAAATGAATTGAATTTTCCCTTTAACTTAATCTATGTGATCAATCAAGTAAAAAGTGTTTTTGTTTGTTTGTGCATGATACTCAAAATCCTAGAAGACCTATTATGTCCTCACACACTCAAAAGTAACTAGGACTTGGGAGGATTTCTTGCAAGTTTTGGCACAACATCCCGTAAGAGCTGGCGATGCCCCCAGTCAGCTGAAGAGAATCAACCAAGGTAAGGGTAGAGGGTCCGGTGCTTGCCTGCAACGTGACCTATAGGGTAAAGGATGAAATATTTTTGGCCACTAAGAACCACCATCCCACATGAGCATTCCATTCTTGGGCTTCTTGGTAGTCAGCTAATATTACCAAGTATCAGCTAGGTCAAATAACCCCAACTGATATTGCATGCATTGCGCCAAAGCCTAACCCCCTCTGAATCGGGTCTCTGTCGCGCTCAGGTTTTCTTTTCTATGGGATGATAGGTGGATTTTAAAGCTCCCTAAATACACAACTTCTATGTTTCAATGTGAAGTGTGATCAAAGCGGCTTATTGGATGCGTGGCCCCTTGAACCTAACTTAATCTATAAATTCTCTTGTGGCCCCTGTGGGGAGAATTTAGTGAGTTGGTTTAAGTTAGTTTTAGGTGGCTTTATTTTCTTAGTGGGTGAATGTGTGTGAGAGTATGGTGAACAATCTCATAATTTGAACATATGGATATCGGTGATCCTTTACAAAATTCCCCTAGTTAAACTATGTGGCGTTGTTCCTTGATCAAATGGAAAGCATTTGCGGATAATTGGCCGCTTCCAAATCTTCCTAGTTAGTCTATGTGAGTGACTAAAGGGAGATGGAGAATCACAAATGTAGAGAGTTCATATGCTTGTCTAGCGTCACCAAATGGTGCAAATACAACAGAGATTACTTGCTCTAATTCGCGATTCAATCCTAGTCCTGCAATTTCCTAAATGCAAAAATTGAATTTAAACTAAACAATTTCTACACTAGCTTATGCATGTGTGGTCATGAGCAACTTAATTGGACTATTTAAACTAAGTGTGCATACCAGAATGTGTAGAAAATAGAAATTTTTCGAAAAGCAATGGTTAATTCGCCCCCTACTTAAACTATGTGAATTTGTTTTGCAAAAACCAACTTAAATTAAAAATAACTAAATGCCTACAGAAAGCAGCAAAAAATGAGTTCTCGGAAGCTGTGGGGTATAAACACAGGTGTTGGTAGATACTTTAGGGGCTGCCCAACACACTTACAAGCAGAAAAAATGCAGAAAATAGGGAGAAAAAATCTCTTCGCAATTTGCGTGAAAAAGCCCTTGACAGGTGCACCTTCCTACACGCAGGTCGGTCCTGAACATGCGCAATGCACCTCTGTGTGGAAAAACTGCGCATAGAAATCCTAAAAGTAAAAGATTAGGAGCTTCCTTCTTCAGTCTGTCACCTCAGTGAGTCTAGGGACTACAATATGGGTCAGAATACTGTCAGCTCCACTCCAGCATAGACAAAGGGTCTCCTGCAAAATATGGCACAACTACATAAACTTGAAACATGTTATTGGAGTCACCAATCCTGTTGTTTTGGATTAGTCATATGGGTGTACGAAATCGCACGAGCTTAGAGAGTGTGGTCTACTCTCTAAACTATTGGTAACAGGCAGAAAGTGGGGGGAGATCAAAAGCATAAAAATTAATGGAAATAATATGCTGAAGTATGCTTTGGTTAAACTAAAACTAAAAAAAACACAAATATATAGAAGCTATATAAAGAGTCCCAAACAATAATAATGCAAACAATTGCTTGATGGCCTCTTCTTATTAAACATTCGAAATGGAGAAGAAATTTTACCCACTTTCCAAAGGGCCCCTAGTTAATGGCTCTAGCTCCCAACACAAGGATGTTGCCTTGCAAGCTCTGCCTCTGATGCAGTCTCACTCTCTCTCTCTGCTGTGGTGGTCTAAGATGTTGGGTGGCCAAATATCGAGACCTCTTTAGCTCTAGCTCCAAGTCACACACAATGTTGGTGTTTCTTGGGCAATTTTGGCCAGCATAACACTGTGATCACCATTTCTTCATATCTTGGTGGGTTTATATAGGCGAGCTTCAAATCCTCCTTCCCCTCCTTGGTACATGATGTATGGTGACCCAAGGGAAAGGTGTGATTCCATTATGTTCTCAAATATCCTTTTGTCTGCTCACATAATGTCTAAGGAGGCATTGGTGGCTATACTTAGATGGCTTTCACATAAGGAGTAATTGTACTTTGCTTCTTGTGGTCCCGGAAAGTGAATTTTTTCCATTTCCAGAAATGCGCGCTTATCAGGGAAAAAGGCACATAGAAGGCACTCTTCTAACATGATGAAGAGTGAATTTGAGCATTTATGACTAGTTCAAATATGATTTTCTCAAAACATTAGAGATTTTAAATACTTCTTGATTCCATAATGTATTCTTCTCCTATAAAGCCTTGGGCTCGACACTAACTTATGTCATCTTCTGCTGTACTATTTTCCAGTGTTAACAGAGAGGAAATAAAGAACAAGAACAAGAGAATTCCTTGAGTCTAGAACTATGTAAATTAGGGTAACAAAAAGTTGAGCCAAATATTAAATATATTAATATAATTTTAAATATATTAATACAATATATTACTATGCCAATCAATTTATTTTTTTATGAAATATAATTAGAAAACAATCAGGTCTTTATGGAAGGAAACACCCATGGCGATTATTCCACCTACATGCATTACACGTGCTTTTTAAAGAGTTCTCTACGAGGTCTCCTGGAGACCAACGAGCCATCTATAACCACCTTTCCAAGCACTAGTGCTGAATGTGGAAAGTGGAAGCATAGAGAAAAGGAATGGTTTTGTATCAAACATGCGATGTTGAATACATGAGAATTAGAATTCAAAGGCCTAATTTTACAATAAAAAAATGTGTTTTAAAACTCGTTACCCTATGTGTTTTGTCTTAAGTTTTGTTCATAAGGCCATCTAGCTCTGAATTTCGTAGGCTGCTTCGAAACTGGAAGGGATATTGATCGAGATGCTAATAAATTCTCTAGTACTAGCACTTGAAATGGAAGGAAGAGTAGTAGCTCTCAGAATGGAAGGACACTAGTGATAGCGCCACTGCTGGATATGAAACGGGCTAAGCTGCTGTGTAAAAGAAGTTCATCATGTAAAGACTATTATCATAATATGTGTTTTCCTCCTCCATGCTCCTCTATTTTGGTGCTTGTATAATCAGTAGGCCTAAAAATGGGTATTTCAAGTGAAATAGATGAATGGACACGTGTCCGGGCTCAGAATTGTTGTGATAAGGCTCGATCAGATGTAGGTCATTATCTTGCCTGTATGTTATTTTTAAATATTGTTAGAATGAACTGAAACTGACCATGCTAGTTAATATTTATGTTATTCAAAGTAAGCTTGAGTTAAAATTAGTTTGGATAATTAATTACTCTCCTTTCACATAAGGGTTGAAACTGAATTAGGTAAACACTACTGCCAAACTTAATTGGGTACATACACTAATCTATTATTTAACTAAGCAGAAAGACAAAGTCACGAATTAATCAATGGTATATATTAGGACCATAAAGATAGGATGCTTATACATGAAATCAGGTCTGAGGAAAATTACCTTTTAGGAGTGGGGCTTCAGCTTAGGAGTGGGGGCTTCAGTTTTCTCAACTTCATCAAGAACAACAAACACATTTCTTTGGAGTTGTTCTTCAAATATACCAATGAAAAACTTAGCTCTTCTGGCCTGACTGGGAGCCAACTCAATGTGAACACCACTACAATACTCCGGAAAATATTTTTTCTTCTGCAAAATAACATATAGCTCTCTGAATATTAATGCAATGGAACCCCACATCTCTGACTTCTTCAAAAATCATAGCCAAAAATTAATTTTTAGCATAATAAAGACTCCATTTTTCCTCTGGCATATTCCAGGCTTCTCACAACATATTACCTTTTAAGAAAAAAATGTTGTATTTTATATATAATAGAAAAAGAGTACATATTAGATAGCTCATTCTATGTTTATAGGTATTTTTTCATATTCTGGTGTTTTTACAGATTCTTCCAACTGCTTGACAGTAGCAATCGTCTTGGTTTTCCATTGGAAAAAATTCTGAACATATTTTTCTTTGTAGTATATTTCGTCGAGTTTACATGCTGGTATAGAGCTCGCAGTGGTCACAATGGACTCATGCATATATTATTTCTCCACATTTTTCACTACACAAAATAAGGATTCTGAATAGTACTCAGAAGCCTTTTCCTGAATAGAGTTATGCTTGGGATTGAACCATCTCTCCTGAGATTTACCACATCAAAATAAAAATCAATAAAACAGATAAAAGGTCTCGAGATTTACCACATCCAAATCAAAACCAATAAAACCGAACAGAATTACGCTTGAAATTGAACCATCTCTTGTGAGATTTACCACATCGAAATAAAAATCAATAAAACAAATAGTAATTCCTAAGATTTATCACATCCAAATAAAAATCAATAAAATAGTTAATAGGTCAGTGCTAGACATTTAATCACGTCTTCTTCAACTGCTCCTGTTGCGGTGACCAACACATCAACCTGTACACATTTCTCTACCAACATGAATCACAACTTTGTTACTAGGGAAGGCGTAGCCAAACTCAAAACAGCGAACATGAATGTAAAAAATACTGCAATATCCTTATAACACACAATTTAACTCTACAAGAAAAGAAAAGAAAAGAAGACAATGTTATGAGTTTACTGTTGTAAGAAATAGCAGAACTTTTACAATTTATTCTTTATGTGGACAACCAAGCAACCAACTCTTGTTGTGAAATGGTCATGGGTAGTCCTGCATGTTGTGAAGACCTGTTGAGCTACCTATCTCTACTAGTATGTGCTTATGATTGATGACGCTTTGTAGGGAAACTGAGCTAGTTGTCTCTACTAGCAGGTGCTTATGATTGATGAATATCTGCAGGGAAACTATGTTCCTTCCACCGTAAAACTAAACTAACAAAATTAGTTGCAATTGCATAGGGTTTATAAAATGCATGGTCTCACTAATTGAAAAAAGCACATAGAATCAATACGATCCTAGGTGTTTGATAAAAAAACACATAGAATCATTTACCCAGAAGGAGGCATTAGCCTTTTGGTCAGCCTGGAGGGGCCATGCGATAAGGTTAATTTGTGGATTTTTTTAAGACTTTGTTGTTTTTAAGATATATATATATATATATATATATATATATATATATATATATATGAGAGTTTATTAGACTAAACTTTAGTTGTGAAGTAATAAGTTACTTGATAATAATTTGAATCCGTTTTCCTTTATTATGTTGTTCTAAAAGTTAACACTATATTTTCTTAAAAAATAATTAAACCCATAAAAATGATTTTTTTTTTAAGTTTTATAAAAATAATTAAAATTTCAAATTTATATCTATTCAAAATAATTTGAGGTATCTATTTTGAATTACGACTTTCAAAATTTTAATTTATTTATCATGTTGGAAAATTAATTTCAATCATTGCTTTAAATTTCTCTGACAACTATACCTCAGTTAAATGTCTTGCAGATTACGAATTTACTTTGCAGTGAAGTACATCACATAAATCAAGTTCTGAACAGAAGTACCAGTTAAATGTTTTCGAGATTGCGGATTAATGGCTTAGATATTTCTGTTTTGAATTAACAATAAAGATTAATAGGTGGAATCTAATGTGTACAAGAAGAAGCAAATTTTGGCGAGGGGCTGAAAACAATAGCTTTAGTGTGTTAATTCAGTAGCCCTCATTAATGTAAATCTCAGTAAGAACTCTTACTTTACTGGTGAAGGATCCCTAGCATCCATATTTGAACGTATTTCATTTTTTGGAGTTATAATATAAAGTTTGGTTAGTCGCCACTCTGTTTTAATATATTTCATTGTTTCATTTTACTTGCTCCACTATAGTTGCGATCCACTCTGTTTTAATCAATTTCACTATTTGATTTCATTTGCTCCACTATATTTGCGATTTTAATCTCCGCCACTCTCTATTGAAATGAATGCTAATATGGTTTATTTTATGCAACTTAATCCTTTCATTTAAGACCTCTTAGCAACTCTGTGTGAACTTAGTGTGTTGAGAAAACATGCTCCTGTGTGTTTAAATTTTTAACATTGCATCACAGCAGTTTAAACCTTCATTACCACAAGTGTTTTTACTGAGTAGTTAAAAGGACTTCTAATTTTTTTTTGTGGAGTGTAGTCTCTAACAGGGAGAGTTTTTACATAGTGAGGAAGATTTTTTTTACATAGTCAAAATGGCAGCAACAAGCACAAGCTTGACTAGTCCACAAATACCTCAGTTTAATGGAAAAAACTACAGTTATTGGGCTATTACAATGAAGGCTCTGTTTTCTTCTCAAGATATTTTGGAATTGGTGGAGAATGGATTCCAAGAACTAGCAAATGCAATAGAATACAATGCTTTGACACAAGAAGAAAAGGATTTGTTGAGGGATAACAGGAAGAAGGACTCCAAATCCCTCTTATACATCTTTCAAGTAGTTTATGAAAGTATTTTCCCAAGGATTGAAACAGTAACAAAATCCAAGAAAGCATGGGATACCCTCCAGACAACCTACAAAGGCATGGCAAAGGTGAAGAAAACAAAACTACAAATGCTGAGAAGATATTTTGAGAGAATTTGTATGAAAAAAGTCTGAGAATGTAGACTCATTTTTACACATGTAAATGGGTTTGTTACCCAAATAAAGTCTCATGGTGAGACACTTGAGGAAAGGATAATTGTTAAGAAATTTTTAAGAAGTCTACCGACAAGATTTGGTGCCATAGTTGTGGCCATAGAAGAGACAAAGGATCTCTCACATTTTTCAGTGGATGAGCTTAATGCATCATTGATTTCTCATGAACACAGACCGAACAGAGGAACAAACTACTTATTGGAGCATGATTTCTAGACGCAAGTTTCTTTTGGTCAAGGTATAGGTCGAGGAAGATCAAATTACAACCCCACAAAGAGTTGGAATAATGTTATGAATATAATTCATAATGAATATAACAAATATAATTATGAAATAGTCAATTAAGGATTATAAGTAGTCATTAAGTTAGTGAAAGGGCATGTCTAAGAGACATGCCTAGTCATGAAAGGTCACCTGCGTAGGTATATAAGTAGGGCCTGATTGTAACATGTTACCATCTATCTATCTATCTCATATATTTTATAATATAATATTTGTATCCTCATGGATATCGTTGTATTTCAAGTGTTCTGGAGTATTTAAGCTTGAGAAGGAACTTTGTTCGCTTCATTTGGTATCAAAGAAGGAAATCTTCTGGCCACTTATGCTATGCAAATCTGCGCTCCTTGATCCAAGTCTTTGACCATAAAAATCGTCAACCTTGTTGTCGTCATGACTGAAGCGTTTCACTATCAATCTAGCAGTTTCTCCATTTTCGCCACTAGGCCTTTGGCCATAATAAAAAAAAGGGGAAAAACAAACCAAAGAATTTTTGAAAAGAAATATAAAAAAAAAGCGAAGAATAATTTATATAAAAAATTGAAGAAATATTTAAAAAGGAAGAATTTATATAAAAATAATAAAATAGAGAAGGAAAGTCAAAGTATATTAGAAAGGAAAAGAAAGAGATATATATATAAAGATGTACATATATGTACATACCAAGACAAATTAAAATTAAAAAGGAAAAAGGAATAAGGAAGAGTAGGTAAGGTTATTTTGATTATTCTTTCAGTGGTTTAAAAGCTTGTGGTTTTCGAAGCCCATGGTAATTTCCCATGATATTTGCAAGGTAAAATAAGAAGTAAAGGAAAAAAAAATCTCTTGTGAATGGTAAGTTTACTTTTACGTGGATAAATACACATAAGTGGACATATATTTTATAGCTGAATATATGTGAATAGCCACGTTTCACTAGGGTTAAAAAAAAAGTTTAAAAAAAAATCAATTGTTAAAAGAATATATATATATATATATATATATACATATATATATTAATTTAATTAATTAAATTATTAAAAAAATATTGAAGGAATAATAACCTCATTAAAAAGAAGAAGAGAAAGTTAGGAAGGGTTACCTTAAAAACCCTAAAAACTCAATTCAACAGACAAAATGAAATCAATCATTGATGAAAAGGAAATTAAATCCAATTTGGAAAGGAAAGAATGAAGACTTCCTAAAAATTATAGTATTTAAATAAATACAAGATGAAGAAATTATTATCCATAAAACTTTGAGGAAAAATTTCTGAAGGAAGGGCCAATTCATAGCAAATAAATAAATACAAGTTTATATATTGAATTGTGACGAAAGCAAATGATGAAAGAAAATGAAGAAAACGGTGCATGATTGAATTGAAGAAAAGTGTCAACTATAAGCTTTGAGGACAAAGCTTGTGAAGGAAGGGGCAATGTTATGAATATAATTCATAACGAATATAACAAATATAATTATTAAATAGTCAATTAAGGATTATGTAAGTAGTCATTAAGTTAGTGAAAGTGCATGTCTAAGAGACATGCCCAGTCATGAAAGATCACCTGCGTAGGCATATAAGCAGGGCCTCATTGTAACATTTTATCATCTATCTATATATCTCATATATTTTATAATATAATATTTGTATCCTCATGGATATCTTTGTATTCCAAGTGTTCTGGAGTATTTAAGCTTGAGAAGGAACTTTGTTTGCTTCAAAGAAGAAACCCTTCAAGTTCAAGTGGAAGGGGAAGCAATCAAAACCAAGTCAAGGTCCAAGCCAAAATCAATCACAAGGTAAAAGGTATGATAAATCTCCAATTCAATGTCATTATTGTAAGAAGTATGGTTATAATATAAATTAATGTAGAGATAAGCAATATGACATAAGTAACAAACCAAATGAAATTTTCATAAAGGAAAATTAGAACCATGATAGCATGTTTTTAGCTTGTAATGTAGCATAAGAAAAACAAGGGGATGTATGGTTCTTAGATTCAGGGTGTAGCAACCACATGACTGGAAACATAGATATGTTTTACAATCTAGATGAAAGTGTAAAATTTGAAGTGACATTACAAACTGATAGCAAAGGCTCTATCATGGGAAAAGGTAGAGTCGAGATTCTAACAAAAAAATGAGATAATAATTTCATGTTAGATGTGTACTGTGTCCCTGGTTTGAAGCAAAACCTCATAAGCACTCGGCAGCTCATGCAAAAGGGCTACATTTTATTTTTCAAAAATGATGTATGTACAATTTTGGATAAGTCTCCAAGCACACAGTTGATTGAAAATTTTCAGATGAAAAAGAATAGAATTTTTCCTCTCAAACTAAAATCATACTTGAAGGAAGAAGGTGATCAAGCACAAATATCAATGAGTTCACAAAAGGATGAAAGAAATGTAACAACTGTCACATAATTCAACTTTCAAGAAGAAATTAAAGATTAAAATTTGTAATGGCGTTTGAGATTTGGTCATATCAAATTTGGAGGCTTGAATTTGTTGCATAGGAAATGCATGGTGAAGGGATTGCCACTCAGAAAAACCGAACAACCTATGTGAAGGATTGATCCGGGTCCTCCAACTACTGGATTTACCCATGATATTTTACTTCTGTGATGTGATTAGAATTGAATTTATAAAAAACATAAATGAACATATATTCATGTTGAAAAGAAGAGGAAACAAGACAACCATCAAAAACATAAGAACATGAGACATTAATAATGGAGTTCACCCAATGTGGGCTACATCTTCGGTTCCAGTGTCAAAATGGGTAGGATGCTTCATATAGTGTTGGAAATAGTGACATGTACATGGAAGATGTTCTCTATCATACAAGGAGATGTTCCCTCAACATGAGTGGCTTGTCTCTCCACGAGACGCTCCACTACAGGAACTCTTACTCATAATGAACCTCCTATCAGCATGACATAATCTCACATGAAGAAAAACAAAGATACTGTAACATGAATCAAGCAAGGATATAGAAATCATAATACATCTCAAAGAAAAAAGAGGCACATGATCAAACTACATATACCTCAACCCCTAAATTCGATTGAAGAAGCAGATGCTCAGCTGCTGAATCTAGCTGCACCATCGAATTCATAGCATTGAGGGGCATATAATCGACTGTCCACAATTGAGAATCTGACACTATTACTCCAATATAGAAAAAAGGATGAAAATGGGTAGTTCCTCTACTAAAATAGACATGACCATTGGATTCTTGTCGCCGAGAGATGTAAAATCGACATAAATTTTGTCGAATTATGAATCCTCCAACTTTGGGGCCTCAAGGAATATTTTCATGCCCTCAAGCTTCCATGGGGCATGGTTCCACTATCTACATGTCTCATGTTTCTACATGCAAATAAAAAAATCAATATTTCTCGAACTTCACACTCTCCTTGTTCTGCTCCACCATTCTCCTCTGTTGGTTCTCCTCCACCAAATGGGAAATTGTAACGTTTTTATATAGAACATAGGCAGAATTTTCAAAGTAATGGCCATTTGGCCCAATGGTTAAGGGTGGAGGAAATAAGGGCGGAGGTCGGGGGTTCCAACCCCGTCAACCCCCGCACTTGGCATATTGTTTTGGTGGTTAAAAAAATAATGGGCTGCGTTTTTACTGTAGCCATTTGGTTGGCACGTTCTAAAACATGGCACATAACAATTTTTGGTTGGGCATCGTTTAAAACATAACATGTATATATTATGTTTTGGTTTGAACTGGATCCACCGAACGGGTGGTTATGAGACCGCTTGGTGGGGGCTGGCCATGTGGGTCGGGTGGTTTCGAGCCCCGCTGGTCTCGACGTATATGGTGGTGGTGGAGTCTTTCTTTTAGGACTGGTGGGCAGGGCCCACTCCACATGGCCCCGACCCAACTTTGAATATATATGCCATATATATGGTGACATGGGCAGAGGGTTCAATAGGGGTCATGGCCCACTGTGCCATAATTTTTCATATTTGTTATGATATGGTCCGACGAGGGTGGAAGGGGTCATGGCCAACCACCCTTATTTTAATATTTTTTTTTGTTTTTCAAAACCAACTGTCTATTTTTTATTTTAACGAAAATAAGGGTTATTGGGATTATTAAAGAGGACACAATTTTTCCCTTTTTTGGGAGCTAAGTTCCCTGCAGGTTGACAGTGAATTTATGGGACAATTAACCCTGGCCCACTGCCCAACTTTGACCAAACTTTGACTCACTCTAACTTCTTCATATGGGATCGGGTTGGAGATCCATTCCCACCGTTGGAATCAAGGTGATGATTATTTCAATCTGAACCTGGTTCGAGAGAAATCCGACAACTGTGAATTTTGACCATTTCTGAGCCCTCTTGATCTCTTGAGGGTATTTGGAGCCACCTCGATCAAGGATGTATCTCAGGAAAACAACATAGAAAATCATTTCTAGCAGGAAAGTCTATAAGGTCAAAAGTACCTTTGGAAATTTTCCACTCAGATTTATGTGGACCAATGCAAACACCATCAATTGTTGGCAACCATTATATTTTTACCTTCATAGATGACTACATAAGAAAGACATGGGTCTACTTCTTAAAACACAAAAGTAAAGTGTTTGACCTCTTCCACCACTACAATGTTCTTGTTGAGAAGTAAAGTGGACACTACATCAAAGTGTTTAGGACTGATAGAGGTGGTGAATACATCACAAACGATTTCCTATATTTTTGCAGGGAGCATCGAATTCATAAGAAATTTACAACAAGGTATACACCTCAACAAAATGGTATCGCGGAAAGAAATAACATGACCATTATGAAAATGGCAAGGAGTATGTTAAAGGTAAATCATTTTCCAAATGATTAGTGGGTTGAAGTTGTTGCTTGTGAAATGTATATTATTTATAGGTTTCCAACCAAAAGTGTTATGAATATTGTTTCTGAAGAGGTATGGAGTGGAAGAAACCAACATGTCACTCACATGAGAGTGTTTGGCTGTGTGGCATATGCACATGCCCCCGATGAGTTGAGGAAGAAGTTGGATGGCAAGGGGCAGAAATGTGTATTTTTTGGATACAGTGACGAATCCAAGGCATACAAGCTCTACAATCCATCAACCAAGAAGATAATAATCAGCAGAAATGTGCAGCGCATAGAAGAGGAAGCCTGGGATTGAAGTTTAGAGAAGAATGTCCATGTGAATACATGTATACCACATGAAGACAAAGGGAAATTTATAGCAATAGGTACTTCCTCAATGGTGACTCCTCCTTCACCTACACAATCTCACCAAAGAAGTCAACATATGACACTGCAAACAAATATTAGGACAAAGTTGCACAACCAAGAAAGCGCTTCTTCAAGCACACCACATCGATCCGTAACACCATCTACTTCAAGTGAAAAACCAAGTGACATGTCAAACCCATCTTCAACAAGCATAAGAAGACCAAAATTCAGAAATTTAAATGAAATTTATGAGCAAGATTAAGTTGATAGCAGCGATGGTCTGAATTCTTTATTTGCATTATTTTTTCATGTAGATGACCCAATACACTTTAAAGATGTAGTCCAAGAAGAGAAATGGGTTGCAACAATGGATGAAGAAATATGAGCAATAGAAAATGATAACACATGGGAGTTAGTGGACCTTCTGCAAGGAAAATAAGTCATTAGAGTGAAATGGGTCTACGAGACCAACAACAACATTGAAGGCATAAAGCAAGGCTTGTTTTAAAAGGATACAAGAAGCAACATGGAAGAGATTATGTGGAGACATTTGTGCCAGTCTCGAGGATGGAGATAGTGCATACAGTGTTGTCAATTTCTGTGCAACATAAATCAAAGGTGTATCAAATGGACATAAAATAAAAATTCTTGAATGGAGTGCTGAAAGGGTAGGTATATGTTGCGCAACCACCTGATTATGAGGTAGAAGGCCAAGAATACAAGGTGTATAGGTTACGGAAAGCTCTTTATGGGCTGAAGCAAGCACCACATGCATGTTATAGCGGGAAAGGTGCTTACTTGATGGACAATGGGTTTGAAAAATGTGACTGTGAACCTACTTTCTACATCAAAGAAAGTGACGCTAAGCTTCTTATTGTTGTTTTGTATGTAAATGATTTGATTTTTATAGGGAGTGATGATTTGCTCATTGTTGATTTCAATGCGGTCATGAAAAGTGAGTTTGAAATGACTGACTTGGGGTTGCTAAGATATTTTTTGGGCATAGAAGTCAAGAAAACAAAAAATGACATTTTTATCTCTCAAGCAAGCTATGTGAACCAGGTTGCTCCAGACACCCTGAAGAGACCAAGAGGTTTGATGATAGGTAAAAATTCAAAGTCGTTGGATGGATTTTGAACTAGGTTCAGGTTGAGGTACTCATCACCCTAATTCCAACCGTCTGAATGGATCTCCAATCCGAGCCTGTATGGGGTAGTTAGAGGGACTCAAAGTTTTGGTCAAAGTTGGGCATTGGGCCAGGTTTAAGTGTCCCAGAAATTCACCATGAATAGGCACGGGAACTTAGCTCCCGAAAAAAGGAAAAATTGTCGACTCTTTAATTTTCCCAATGATCCTTATTTTCATTAAAATGAAAAATGACCATTTTATTATAAAAAACAAAGAATATATTAAAAATAGGGGTGGCGGGTCACCTCCCTCGTTGAACCTGGTAACCATATATATATATATATATATATATATATATATATATATATATATATATATATATATATATATATGGTTCGTTGGGTCGTGACCCCCGTCGAAACCCGTGGGCCACTGCAACCATAACTGGCACCATATATCATTACAAAAATATTGAAATGGGTTGGGTTGGGGCCATCGGTTGTGGAACCTACCCACCCAACATGCCATAGCATATGTCCAGACTAGTGGGGATCGAACTAACCCGGCCCACATCGCCGGCCCCCACCAGGCAATCTCACAACCACCCAATAGTCGATTCAAATTAAAACACACCAATCTAAAAAAATAGCATATGTGGTTTAAAAAAATGCAAATTCAAGTGGGGTCGGTGAGGTTGGAATACTCGACCTCCACCTTGAAAAATTCACCCACAACCAACACGGAAATCATTAGACTTTGAAATGTCTTCCCTCCATGTATTATGTAAGCCCTCAGTTGCAGTGCATTGAGGCAAGAAAACAGAGGCCGAGCGGGACCGAAAAGTGGAGAGATTTTCTTATTTATCGGTGTGGAACTGCAAGCCAAGCCAAGGCGGAACCATGTGTGACCATGCTCTTCAAGACAAAGAATATTTTGTAGAGAATATTTGTGATGCTTCAAAGATTCCGTGGGGAGGTAATTTTTCATTTTGTCAGAATGATATGAAGTTTACACATTTTAACAATAATTTTGCAGGGAACATGATGGTAAAGCCAGAATGGCCGTCTGAGTAGCAGATTTGCATATTCCCTATAGAATAGAATCTTAGGGAATCTTAAGGGAATCAAAAGATTCCTTGAGGCGCAAAACTTGCCGGAGTCCATTTTCAAAAACCTTTATGTCAATTTTACACCTCTCGACGACAAGAACTCAATCGAGATTTATGTCTTAGCAGCAGAGCTTACTATTTTCCAACCATTTTCCAGATGGAAGTGATGGTGTCTGATTCTCAAGTGTGAGCAGTTGATTCTATGCCCCTCAATGCCACGAGTTTGACAGTGTAGCCAGATTTAGCAAATGAGAATCTCCTTCTTCATCAAGCTTCAGGGGTTGAGGCATATGTAGTTTTATGATGTGCCTCCTTTTTCTATGAGATGTATTATTATTTCTAGATCCTTGATTGATGCATGTACGAGATGTTTTTGCTTCATGTGAGATTATGTAATGTTGATAGGAGATACATTGTGGTGAAATTTCTTGTAGCGGAATGTCTTGTGGAGATACAAGCCACTCATGTTGAGGGCACATCCTTGTATGAACATCATTCATGTACATCTTCCCATTTCCAGCACTATATGAAGCACCCTACCCCATTTTGACACCGAGCCTAGAGACGTAGCCCACACTTGGTGAACTTCGTTATCAATGTCTCTTGTTTTTATGTTGCTGATGGTTGTCTTGTTTCCCTTCTTTACAGCGTACACATATGTTATTATATGCTATTTTAAAATGAAATTATAACAACACCATAGAAGTAAAATATCATGGGTAAATATGGTAGCCGATGGACCCAAATCAAGTGGTATCAGAGCATTCTTCTTGCTGATGCAAATTGCGAGCATGAACAATGATTGAACGTGCAAAAATGGAGGATGGAAAAGACATGTACGAGGTCATTATCAAAATGTCAAAAATGGTGTACATGATGTATGAAGCTTATGAAATATGGGAGAAAGAAGAAGCAGAAAGTGATGCTTCATCCACATCTTCCAGTAAATATTCATCACCTTCATCATCTTCTCATCATTCGAATGAGGTCGTGAACTAGAGGCTTCAGGAAGAGAATGCTAAATTAAGGAGGCTACTTTGATAAGAGAAAGAAGAGAATAAAATATTGCAACTACAGTTGTGAGCCGTGGAAGAGGCCTTAGAGAAGTTGAAGCGCAATGAAGGCTTGAAGAAGCCATCATCACCTATTTCTGAATCCACATCCGAGGTAAAAAAATGTTGATGTTTCTTCAGTTTCATCATCACATGCTATAATTTTTGTGGGAAATTTGGAGATACTCATTATAGGAACTGGCATGCGACTCCTCACCAATATGGGATACAAAGGAGGAGGACTTGGTGTTAATAGCCAAGGCATGATTCGGCCATTATAGGTCATGGAGAGGCTTCAATTCACAGGTTTAGGATACATTGAGGGATAGTGCTCGAAGTTGTGAAAAGCTCCCAATGCATGGTTGAAACTATTGGGGAAAGAAAATGATGGGAACACTTCACCATCATCCTATGAGAACACACATGGCAGTGAAAGAGATGAGGCAAGCTCTCGTCACCATGATCGCACTAGAGACAACCAAGAAAGGTATAACTAGTCTCAATATTCTAGTGTTCATTTTGATTACAAGCATGTCAATAATAATGAACATAGATGATGGCATCGGAAAACATATAGTTTTTTTGGATTACATAACCATGTATTTGCTAAGTGTTGGAAAATAATGGGAGCACAAAAGAGGATGAGACATGAAAGGCCTTCTCCACTGTAGAAAAAGAAGAAGGTAAAGGAGGTCTAGAGGAAAAAGACTCATTGTAGTCAGTGCGACATAAGTGGCCATCAAAGATCCATGTGTTGGAAGCTCCATCCAAAGCATCACCTTAAGGACAAAGCATTAGTGCAGGAACTAGTTGAAACAATTGTTCGATAAGAAAATGCACCACGAAGAGATGACCCATTCAATTTGATAAGTGAGAGATGTTTTTTCTAGATGTGTTAGCTTGTTTTGGCCTTACATTGTAAATCATATGTTGCAATTTAAAATGTAAAAGTGATGATGTGTTTTCCATCACTTTTTCAGGGACAATAATATTTTGGCCTTGTATTGATAGGTAGGGTATTGATTCCATTTGATGTAAACTTAACCACAAAGTATGGTTATAAGCTCGTGGAAAGTGTGTGGAATGCTTGGGTCATAGATTGGTCACCTAGTTAAGCATGTAATTCACAAAATATTGTACTGTAGGTTTGCAGAGGATGCAGGTGTCAGCTCATCGCTTATGGTTTCAAAGGACAAAGGTGAAGGAGAATGAAGGGTGACCTTTCAGGACACTTTTGGTGTAGACAAGGTACAAATCAGTTGTAGATTATGCTCATGACTTTGGTGGACCAAAAGCTCCTCAGTGGGGAGGATTGATCCAAGTGGCTCCAGACACCCTTGGGAGACCAAGAGGGTTGATGATAGGTCAAAATTCAAACTGGTCAGATGGCTCTCAAAGTAGGTTCAGGTTGAATTAATCGTCACCTTGATTCCAACGGTGTGAATGGATCTCCAATCCGAGCATGTATGGAGAAGTTAGAGTGAGTCAAAGTTTTGGTCAAAGTTGGGCAGTGGGCTAGGTTTAAGTATACCATAAATTCATCGTCAACCAGTAGGGGAACCTAGCTCTCGAAGACAGGTGAAATTGTGGCCTCGTTAATTTTCCTAATGACCCTTATTTTCGTTAAAAAGAAAAATGGCCATTTTATTATAAAAAACAAAAAAATATTAAAAATAGGGGTGGCTGACCATGACCCCCGCCACCCCAATCAGAACTGTTAAAAAAATTAAAACAAAAATCAAACTTGGGTCAGTGGGTTAGCACCCCCCCCCCCCGAACCTGGTAGCCATATATATGTCTATATATAAATTAATGGTTCGACGGGTCGTGAACCCCACCGAAACCCATGGGCCACCGGAACCATAACTGGCACCATATAGCATTGCAATACTACTCAAATGGGTTGGGTCAGGGCTGTGGGTTACAACCCTGCCCACCCAATATGCCATAGCATATGCCGAGACCAGTGGGGCTCGAACCCACCCAGCCCACGTGGTCGGCCCCCACCAGGCAGTGTCACAACCACCCAATAGTTAATTCAAGTTAAAATGCGCCAAAAATAAATGCAAACATGCCAATCCAAAACTAAAGCATATGTCATTAAAAAAAATGCCAATTTGGGTGGGGTCAGTGGGGTTAGGACTCGTGACCTCCGCCTTGACAAACTCACCCCCAACCATCATGCCAAATGTTGGACTTTGAAAGGTGTGCCCTCCATGTATTACTTAAGCCCTCAGTTACAGTGCGTCGAAGCAAGAAAACAGAGGTCCAACAAGACTGAACGGTGGAGTGATTTTCTTATTTGCAAGTGTGGAATCGTGAACCAGGCCAAGGCGGAACCATGTTCCGGCACACTTTTCGAGACAGAGAATATTTTGCAGAGAATATTCTTGACACCTGAAAGACTCCATGGGGAGGTAAATTTTAATTTTGTGAGAATGATATGAATTTTAGAGTAATTTTAACCCAATTTTTGCAGGGAACGCGATCGTAAAGCTAGAACGGCCATTCAAGCAATAGATTTTTAGATTCCATGAAGAACAGAATCTTAGGAAAGCTTGAGGGAATCAAAAGATTCTTTGAGGCCCAAAACTTGCCAGATTCCATTTTCGTCAAACTTTCGGTCAATTTTACACCTCTCAGTGATAGGAAATCAATGGAGATATTTGTTTCAGTAGTAGTTCTTCCTATGTTTTGGCCATTTTCAAAATTTGAGTGACAGTGTCCGATTCTCAAGTGTGGGCAGTCGATTCTATGCCCCTAGACACCATGAGTTTGATGCTACAGCCAGATTCAGCAGCTGAGCATCCAATTCTTCTTCTATCTTCAGGGGTTAAGGTATATGCAGTTTTATCATATGCTCTTTTTTTTGTGATATGTATTATTATTTCTAGATCCTTGCTTGATGCATGTGCGGGATCTTGTTTTGCTTCATGTGAGATTATGTTATGCTGATAGGAGGTCCATTATGAGTGAGAGTTCCTGTAGCAGAATGTATCATGCAGAGAGAAGCCACCCATGTCTAGGGCACATCTTTGTATGAAAATATCAATGTACATATTCCCATTTCCAGCACTGTATGAAGTGGCCTACTCCATTTTGACACCGGACTCATAGATGTAGCCCAAACTCGGTGAACTCCATTATCAACGTCTCGTGTTTTTATGTTGATGATGGTTGTCTTGTTTCCCTTATTTACAACATGTGCATGTATTCCTCTGTGCTCTTTTAAAATAAAATTCTAACAACATCACATAAGTAAAATATCATGGGTAAATTTGGTAGTTGACAGACCTGGATCACTATGTTGTAGACATTTTAGAGAGGTTCAATATGCAGAACAATGAGCCAACACCATCTCCAACTATTATGGGTTTGAAGTTGAGCAAGTAATATTTTAGCAACAATGTCAATCCAACATTATAAAAAAGTATGGTGGGCATCCTAATGTTTTTGACTGCAACTAGACCTGATATAGTTGTAATATCCCATAATAATTATAAAATAATAAATAATATATATAATATAATATAGTTTAATAAATAAGTAAATAAATAAATAGTCAAGAGAATAATAAATAAAACATTAAACAATAATTGGAGTTATAAATAAAATGGTAAATAATAAACTAGAGCCCTAAAACAATAAACAATAAGTAAAGAAAGAATTAATTAACAAAAGTAAATAAATTAACAAAGAGTTGAACTAAGAGAACATTAAATTAAGTAAAGATAACAGAAAGTAAGAGAACACTAAATTAAGTAAAACTTAAGTTGCATGTGACACAGTGAATGTGTGCATGTGGTTCCCATTCCATGGTTTGTTCTATTTAATAGACATTGAGGAAGGTTCAAGTCATTCATTCATTCATGCATTCTTTGGAGAGAAAGGTATGGTGAGGCAAAGGATACCCTGGCAGTAGTACGTTGATTGAGGGCTCAGGGTGGCCAGTTATGGAAAGATTACATACAGCTGAGCCTACGGTTGGGTGGAGAGTTGTTCCAAAATATTTGTTGCGGTCAGCAGGATCCAGATAGCATTCAACCTTGGAGTCTCAAGAAAGGAAATTCATCATTACAGGTAAGTCATCTTGCTCATGATTCTAAAAATTCCATGATGATTAGTTAAACAGTTTCTCGGTTGATTATTCATTTTTTTTGTGATATAATTAATTGCATGTTAAAATTGGGGTTGTTACATATGGTATCAGAGTGGGTTTTGACTTTAGGGACCTCCAGATAAAAGTTAAAGCTTGATATAAGGAAATTCAACCAACTGACTGGATTTTGATTATGATGATGAGAAAAAAGCTTGTGTTTTGTATTATAATGATTATAAGTTTAATAATAATGGATATTTTAAAAATTATAAGATAGGATGGTATGAATCATCAAAGCTAGGACTTCCCATCTAATAGACTCAGCATAAATCTTTACATAAATTTTCGAGGTTTCGTTGATTACCCTTTTCGGTAAGAGTTTTGGTAGTTTTCATATTGGAAAGAAAAAATAGGGATATATGCTTCATAAAAAATAAAAAAATAACACATCTTATCACTAAAAGAAGGTGCATTGACTAGCCACTTTAATTCTTTATTTTTCGACAGTACTGGACTTTCAAAGTTTTTTACAATAACCAGGTTAAAAAAGAAAAGAAAAGGAGTTAATAAATCTAGTGGTATATACATTTTTTTGGGGGTTTTAATTGTGGACTATAATTAAATCTGTCAAAACACGCAAATTCTACAATGTTATGCTTACGGTCATGTGATATATTTCCAAGATTGTGCCAATTTCAAAGAGGGTCATAGCTACCTTCATTAAAATATTTTTTCTAATTTTTTGAATTCATTCTAGGTATCACATAAGCAAGACAATAACCTCAAGATAATTATGATAACATCATTCGGATCATGGTTAACCTTTGAATGAAACCATGCAATTTGGTTAAATCAAAGTTTTTTTATTTTCCCATTGAATATTTTAGATTATAGTTTCCCTAAACTAAACATTAATGTTGATACACCAAAATAGAAGTAGTAGTTTTCAAACTAATTATTAGTCTGTATGCAAATCGGGAATCGAATAACATTGTTTGAAGTTACATTTACAAACTTCACTCTAGTTTGAAAAAGTTGAAGTCACAAATAAATGCGTAGATAACTCACACAAGCTCGTGGAGATAACTCACACAAGCAAGTGTAGTGTAATTTTATATATCTCTAGTCACAAATAAATTTTATTTATTTCTTAAATTTTATAAATACCATACCATTGATCATCCGATTCTCCACATTCCTTAAATCTTAAGGTTCTTATAAATCACTCCAATTAAAAGAGACTTAAGCTATAGGTTTTAATATTACAATATAGGGCTCGATATTGCCAGAGTAGCCATAGCTAAGTTCTTGGTTAAATGTTGCGTATTTGATATAATTAAGTACATGCCAACGATCTGGAATGAATTGGTGAATAATTAAATTTTCAATATTAAGCAGGTTTGAGTGTTCCAAAACCAGCTGTAATTGTTCCTTTTCTCTGAAATAATCTGACATTATATAATAAGGCACTTATTTTTCTAAACTATGATTATTTATAAGTTCTATAAAAAAAAAATATTAATTAACTTATTTTATTTTACTTTAACTTATTAAATTATTTATTTGCATGCATTTTTTATAATATATGTCGTTAATATTTTTTTTCCATGTTCGAACTCTCACGGGTAAAGCCCGTGTAGGTAGCAAGCACACAACTTAACCACTCGGCTTACAACCTACGGCTCAATCTTCCAGAATCTCTGCGTTCTTTAAGGTTAATGAGTTTCTGATTTAGAGATACTGAGTATCGAACCCCGTGCCTCTCGCATGCAAAGCAAGCACTCTACGATGTAACCTACCAGTCTATGCACCGCAAAAGCTATGGAATCCCTGGTCCTCCAGGTTCTGTAAGCACCTGGAACTCTACATCCAATTGGTGGGCATCCTATTAGCCATCTCATACAATCTCGTGACCTCCTCAGACTTCAATCCGCTCATAAAGGGCACCACGCCGGTGCACCGCCTCTTGTCATTGCAGTCTTCGGTCGTGCTCTGCGTGTTCTTGATCGTGGTCTTGGCGGTGTTAGCGAGTGAGAGCAATGGTGGGTGCCGCTTGCCGATTCCTGGCAAGGCCCTGTTTTTATCGCCGCCTCGGGGTTGGGACTTCAGTGGGCGATGCTGAGAGCCGGCGCCTCTCTGACGTCGGACATCGAGGGCAAGTGTGAATCGTTGCTGCGAGCCACGACTGCCCTCTGTTGCACCTCCGCAATAGTCTTAGCCTTGCGGCCGAAGGCCGTCCCCTCCTCTCTAAGCCACAAGACACTTGCCAGAAGAATCTTCCGATCCCCGCAACCTTTGGCTTGCTTCGGGTGGCCATAAGACTAATGCTCTGACCAACTGAGCTTCTGAACCAGCACTCGTGCAATGCACCAAAGGAGGAAACCACACGAGCCTACACTAGTGCACAACGCAAATTCCTGCAAGGCCGAGCCACAGCACCAATATGCGGCCAAAGTCGGCGTGAACCTGATGGCATTCGATTCCGTGAAAGAGGTTGAGAAAATAAAGAAGTCCAACCGTGGTGCGCGTTGCTACCTTTTTACTAGTGCACAACAATTCTGAGCCATTCCTGGCTTGCACCAATAAAAATTCCCAGGCAGGTCTTGACATTGTCGTGCACCGTCTTGATGCCCAGTTACGCCTTTAGCAACATTGTTAGTTATTATACAAATTTTCTCTCAATCTTGTTTTTGACAGTATAAATATCAAACCACATGTAAGCCTTGTACACATAATACTGAGGAGGGGGCAACTCCTGTTAAAATGAGTCGCCAGATAATATGTTTCATAAATATGAGTACACGATGTCGATCCGGCGAAACCACTCCTCTCTTAGCCAGGCAATTTTGGTGAGCTCTAAGGCTTTTCAACCATCAAAATAGCCTAGAACAATCATATACAACCCAAGGTTTTCACCTGCGGAATCTCCTGCACAACGCTGCCCAAGTGCTGCCGGGTCACTCGGGTCACTCAACCGTTTCTCCAAATCAATGCAGAGCGTTTTTTGAGCAAACCATGTGTCCAATCGGTCTCCCACTTGTGCTGTTAGATGCGGCCCGTCAATACTCACATTCGACACTTTACGGCACTCAAATCCGACTCCCAACGCTCCCAAAATCACATTTTTTCTGTCGCCCAGTTTCGTTCACAAGCGGCCAGTCCGACCCGACTCGACTCGCCATTCAGAGCTGCCCGACCTGACCTGCGGTGCCGCTGCGGTGGTCTGCAGTGCGACTCGCCCAACTGCGGCCTGACTCGCCCAACACTCCCTCGTTGTCGTTCTTCCACCAACGAGTTGTTGGCAACTCGTGGTGCTCCCCTTGATTGTTCTTGTTGTTGTGTTCGTTGTTGCTTCTTCATTCGTTGCTTGCCTCCACTCTACAACACGTCCACCAATATATATGAACGCTAAGTGGAGTGTGGGTCGCTCGGTCGACCCGAGCCAACCCATCGTTTGGTCATCCGCCCACGAAGTGTTGCATCGGCCGTCCCACGGACTCACCCGTCGACTTGGCTCGCCTAAGGTGCACACCTTGGTGGTATAAACACGTCTTGCCAACGCCGTGTTGGTCAAGTGCGACGCGCCTCTCCTCGAACTCGCCCTTGTGACGTGCCTCTCCAGTGCGGCATTCTGCTCATTTCGTCGCACGGCGCCCGAACTCGTCCAAACACCCAACGAGTGCGCCCGTTACCCCGAACGCGCCCATGAAGTCATGGGGCCTTATATCCTCTTCCACTTCAAATACGACTATCGTCCCGATAGTGCTACCATCGTCACATCATATCGTCGCAAAGTATCATCGCAACTTTCGTTGCAAAGTCTCATCACACAATATCGTTGCAACGTCGTCGCATAAACCAGCAAGGTTCATGTCCATGAGATATCTACTCGATCCGTGATCATCAACACATCTACTACAATCATCACATGGTACACCATAGCGGGAAGTCAATCTCCTCAACAAGGTCATATGCTGCTGCAACATAAGTCGTGTCCACCACATATCATCAATGTTATGTGAAATTCTGCATCAAGTACTCCAACCAACTCGACACAACAAAGCTACTATGTATCCGGCATAACTCCGCACACTGTCAACCCCCATAACTCGAACTAGTTGGGTAGCTAATCCAACCATAACGTCCTCATCGTGAGAATGCACATCCTCATACCATGCGTTAGTTGTTCCTTCTACAATCTGTCACATCCATCAACTCGATCAAGTCTAAATCTCATCCAAGTGCCATGTTTGGGTCCATGAAGTGTGTCCATCTCATCCACAACATGTTGTCCATGATGCTAATCCATGTGCTACTTTTATGCAAAGTAGTCTCATCCTCCAAGCATCATCGAAAGTAAGAAGTGTGGCTAAGTCAAGTAGACTCAAGCCCATGCCGAAGTATATACCAAGGCATATCCATCATGAACTCCCATGCCTCATCATATCCAAAGCATTGGTAAGCCTACTTGTATTGGCCATGAGTGCCATCACAAGTTCTCACCCTGCAAACATAGGAATGTCTCATAGGCTGCTCATCCAACCAATGTCCAAGTTGCTCATGGTGAACAACGTCCCATCAGTCCATCTATAAAAGATCTCCATGTAGTCCATGTCCATGACTTTGGCTGCCCATGTGTTCTCCAAGTGAACTCAACTCAACTCTCATCATCATCATGTCCATACATATCGAAGTGAAGTGCTCTCGGTCACTCCTACCTTCATCATATATGAGTATTTCCTTCAAGTTGCTCCTCCACTAAAGGTCTGCGAAGTGGTCCATCTTGGTTGAAGCCATGAAGAAGTCCACTCCATCAACGTGCCCTACCACCAAGGTAATGTATGGGTCATGCCGGGCACTTGTCATTCTATGTGGCTAAGCATGACCCCTTCCATCACAAAGGTCATCACGTTCCACCCTTGTCCCGAGCATTTGAACCATCAAGTGTAAGGTCACAAATTGCCCCAACAAGGTTTGTGTCATCCCATGTCCCTTGTTCCATCAATGTACAAGGTCTCATCGTAGGCATCCAAGGAGTAATCATCCGTGGTGTTGGCAAAGAAGTCATCTTCTTCCTCATCCCCATATGTGGTCCATCCTCCTTATGCTTCCATGAAACACAAGTCATATCTCCATGAAGACTCTTCAAGTGAGTGTCCTCCATCCTCATCAATGCCTTTGATGTGTTCGATCCTGGTACGACCTGCTCATCAAGTTCCTCCTCGATCATGGTCACATTTTGCAACATCTCCATGTGGTTTTTCTACCAATGCTTGCAATGTGTCTTGTCTTGGTTCAAATTGTGTCTCAAGATCGTCCTTCATCTCTTCCATCTCCACATCATCCTCATGAGAATCATCCAACAATGCTTGCAACGTGCACAGTCTTGGTCCAACTTGTTCATCAAGTTCATCCTTGACATCTTCTACATCTGCAACATCCTTTGGCTTTCCAAGTTCAGCAGTTTTCCCATGAAAGTCTTCCAAGGAAGTCTGCATCTCCACTATCTTGTCTTCAATGTGTTCCAAATGTTCCTCCACTTGCACAAGAGCCTTGTAGTGTTCCTGCCCCATTTCCTCGAAGAACTTCGTCATGTTTACAAGCTTCTTTCGAGCCTCCAAACCTGCTTTCCTTATAGCTTCAAGTTCCAATGTTTGTGGTGTCTTTGGTTTAGGTCCAATTTGTTGTAAAAGTCCTTCCTTTACCATAACAACATCCATAACATTCTACTTCGGCTTTCCCATAGAAGGTTTTAATCTCTTCTTATGGTTCTTCTCTTCAATTCTAACAAGCTCATCTCGATGAGTTTGTAGCTCATAGCATAATGCCATCCATCCATCAAACTGGTCCATCTTGTCTCGAAGTCTATCAAACTCATCTTGGTTTGAGTCAGAGATACCCTTCTTGCACAAGGCCATAAGAGCAATATTAGCCTCATTAACCTCTTCATGAATCTTCTTAGGCTTCTTCCAAGTTTCCACCAATTTCCTTTCCAAGACTCCAAGTTTGTTCAGAATCCTTGGGATATCTTCATTCAGCTGCTTTATCCATTGCAATGCTTCACAAGTCTTCTCTTCGAATTCCTCCAAACTCGGCATGTCTCCTTTTCTAGCTTTAGCCCTGACAAATGCCTTGCTTCAGCTAAGGTCTCAAGAGAAACCCAAATATATAGTTCAGCTTCAACACCAACTGCAACCCTGCAACTGTGTCACTGCTTCAGCAAAAGCTCCCAGTGAAGGTAGCTTTGATACCAACTGATGTGTAACAGCAGTTGTGTCATCAGAATTCCATCAGTACTAGTAGCTCTGATACCAACTTTCACGCCCCTACACCTCGGGTGTCTTCCAACTCGCGACGTCTGATATAATCGCTATTTCGAAAACCAAGAAGTTAGTAAGAACATCTGATATAATTTGGTAAAATTAAAATTATTTTTAAAAAAACTAACTATTATCAAAGTCATTACTTGACGTATTGAATATAGACTTAGGACACTTCTCGGTTGCATGTATCAATACTAGTGGACTATGGAGTCGGTAAAATACCTACTTCAAAGTATACTTAACTATATTTTTAGGGTACATGACTTAATTTGAAATTACATTATTTTCCATGTAATCTTAGACTTGTTATATATAGAGAAAAATGAATTATATTTATTTAAATTAGAAGTAAATACATACTTTAAAATAAAATTATTGCTATAAAATTATTGTTGGAGGGATAGTAAATATTTTAAGGTAACAATATTAAAGGATAAATGTATTAATATTGTGATAAATGTAACACTTAAGAAATATGGTATAGGATATCATTATTATTCTTGCCTGAATGCAATAATAAGTGAAAATAGGTAATATGTAGATACAAATTGTTAACGAGTTTATAGAGTAGTGAGTTTAAAGTTAGTCATGTTATTAATTTGTAAGTCATAATGAAGTTATAAGTGATCAAATTGAGAGAATATTAGTACAATCCATTGAAGGTGCACATCACATGAAGTCGAATATGGAAGAAATATAATTTAAGATAGTATGCAACTAAGTGGAATGACAATAAAATATTATTAGAATGAGATGGTGGAATATTAAGTATAAAGAGACAAGAATTTTGAAAAGGGAAGGGTAGTTTCTAAGTTTGATTTCCAACATTAAAAATATTTATTGGATATATGGAGGAAGGAAAGAGGAGGAACTTGCACATTTTCTAGTGAGGATAAATTACACTCATAGTCCAAATATAATCTTGAAAAATAATGATGGGGAAGAAGTAGAGACAACTTATAAATTGTCTAGAAAGGGAGTGATATCACCATTTGATGTACTTTATATAATAAGTTGGTGTCCAGAAATAAATAAGACACTTGACTTATGTTATGGGAATGCACTATGAAGTTCATGGGAAGAATAATGAAGAATTTGCAAATAATAATAATAATAATAATGAATGTTAACCCCCACAACAATGACCAACTTATACTAATGAGGTGAATAAAAATAGTTATTGATAGACACTTAAGCTCGTTGAGTGAAAGTGTCACAACAAGGGAAAGAAACCAATAAGAAGGGACAAATTATTTTTAGAACATAATGGAAGATTTTGGAAGTCATAAAAGATATTCTTCGAGGGAACAAATTGGTGGAAAATGGTTGTGGAATCATATAATTATTTCCATATAAGAACATGATGAGAATCACTATAAGTTTGATTTAATAGTGATGCACATAAGGATGGACACATTGGGGATAAACAATAATAAAGGTCATTTTTAAGAGCCCTGAAATGTATGACAACATTGGATTAAAGAATTGAATCTACAATCAAATTTATCAATTGGAGGACAATACATTAGGTGAGTAAAGTAGTAACAACATTTCCAAGTGTAACAATTTTATGCATTTAAGATAGGAGGAAAGGAAATCACGATAATATTTCCATATTTGAAGCTAGTAGACATGGAATTTTAGGAAAATAAGAATATTGAGCATAACATAAGACTTAAATAAGGATGACCTCATGTAGGGGTGCCATTGGATGAAAATATGTATAGTGGGATCTTAATTTGATATTGATGATTTAAATGATTGTACAACCGATGATATCTTAACAATTAATTTCACTAAAATTCCTTGGAGAAAGAAGGATATGATGAGAGATTAAGGACCAATATGACATATGATGAGAGATTAAGGACCAAGATGATGAGGCTCATTTAAAATTTAATAATTTACTTAGATAAGTATGCCTACAATGTAAATGGACAACTTCCTAAAATAAATAACAACAAATAATTATTGAAAAGTAATTGGTATCTTGATGAAAATGTGACACTAATAGTTGTGATGAGATAACATAGATCCTAGATGGATGTCGAATAATCTTAGTTCATAGTAGGTATTCAATGTTTATACAAAAAAATGAAATTGATTTTCCGATGAATTGTGATAAGAATGCTTATAGTGTATTAATGTTCTATATTGATAAGTATTGATATGTTTCTGATATTGATGATGTTTCATGATATGGTGGTATGAGGATAATGATGAACATGTTGTTGTTATGATAATGATGATATATGCTCATGATGAATATGATATGCATAGGGATTATGGTGTTATGATTTGAAGTTATATTGACATGTGGTTAGTTTATTATGTAATGTCATGATATATATTTGATGCGAATATGTTGATGTTATAAATTATGATGGTATTTCATAAGGTGAAGCATGTGGTAATTGCATACGGATTTTATGACATACAAGAATATGCAATTCTCTACTATTTAGAATGTAGTTATTAACAACGATGTTATGTTATCATGATGACATGCAAGAGTTGGCATATGGATTATTTTCTATGATTTTATGATTATAACTAATGCATTGGATGCATGTTGAGATGTGGTGATTGGTAGGAAATCCACAGATGGGCCGAGAGGGCCGGTTTATTTGATGATCTCATGGGAGCCCATACCTACGAGGGAGAATATGTAACACTATATGGGTTGGGGATGAACTAAATCAACACTACATATGCTAGTGGTTCCTTTGTCTTATATATCTCTTGATGAATAGCTCTTAAAGGGCTGTGGGACCATCTTGAGGAGGCCAAGGGCCTGATATTGTAGGCTAAGTGCCTGGTATTGGATGGGAACACAGAAGTCTAGAAGAGGGTGTAAGACTTCGATGCCTGGGGCTGTGCACCTTAAGGAGCTGTGGAGGGAGTGGGCCAGCCTTGTGAGATGCCCGGAGTCATTGAGTACTGGGACCGGATGCCTGCCTTGGGGCAGATGAGGTCTGAGCCAGGCGCGAGCCTTGGGGCCAGCCTTGGCTAGGGACAAACTGGGGAGGCTTATGCCTTGTTCCGAAAGTGAGAAAAAGGACATAGATTCCTTGATATTCCCGGGCGCTGTGATGAACTTTCGATGCCTGCTGGTTATACTAGTTCAAGAGAGGGTGTTGGTCACACATGAAGTAACAAATAATAAATAATATAATTTAATTAAATTAAATACTTAAATTTAGGATGAATTTCCTTGAAGAGGGGGAGTATGTAATATCCCGTAATAATTATAAAATAATAAATAATATATATATAATTTAATATAATTTAATAAATAAATAAATAAATAAATAGTCAAGAGAATAATAAATAAATAATAAATAAAACATTAAACAATAACTGGAGTTCTAAATAAATGGTAAATAATAAACTGGAGCCCTAACAAAATAAACAATAATTAAAGAAAGAGTTAATTAACAAAAGTAAATAAATTAACAAAGAGTTAAACTAAGAAACTAATAGAAAGAAAGTTAAAGAAAGAATTAATTAACAAAAGTAAATAAATTAACAAAGAGTTAAACTAAGAGAACACTAAATTAAGTAAAGCTATCAAAAAGTAAAAGAACACTAAATTAAGTAAAACTTAAGTTGCATGTGACACAGTGAATGTGTGCATGTGGTTCCCATTCCATGGTTTGGTCTATTTAATAGACATTGAAGAAGGTTCAAGACATTCATTCTTTCATCCATTCTCTAGAGAGAAAGGTACGATGAGGCAAAGGATACTCTGGCAGTAGTACGTTCATTGAGGGCTCGGGGGTGGCCAGCTATGGAAAGATTACATATAGCTGAGCCTACAGTTGGGTGGAGAGTTGTCTCCCAAACTTTGTTGCGGTCAGAAGGATCTAGATAGCATTCAACCTTGGAGCCTCAAGTAAGGAAATTCGTCATTACAGGTAAGTCATCTTGCTCATATTTCTAAAAATTCCATGATGATTAGTTAAATAGTTTCTGGGTTGATTATTCATTGTTTTTGTGATATAATTAATTGCATGTTAAAATTGGGGTTGTTACAATAGTGTATGTAGTGATTTTGGTGTTAAGGTTCATGGAGATACCCAAGGAGACACATTGGCAAGAAGCGAAAATAATTTTAAATTATGTTAATGGGACAGAAGAGTATGGCGTTTTGTACACCACAAGATATGATTTTAGGCTGGTTGGTTACAGTGATAGTGATTGGGTAGGGAGTGTTGATGATGGAAAGAACACATCAAGATATGTTTTTCATTTATGCTCGAGAGCCATTTCATGGGCTTGTAAGAAGCATCCCATAGTTTCATTGTCAACAGCAGAATCTGAATATGTCGTTGCAAGGATGAGAAGGATGTTGAGGGATCAATGCCATGAACAAGACAGAACAAAAACTATTTTCGGTGACAATAGTTCAACAATTGCATTATCAAATAATTCTATTTTTCACAAGAGGACAAAACACGTTGATGCTAAGTATCATTTCATAAGAGAATTTATTAACAATGTTGAGATTGTGTTGCAACACTGCAGGTCAGAAGAACAATTTTCATACATGTTCACAAAGCCATTGGCACGTGAAAATTTTGTTTATCTCAGAGATTGTTTGGGAATGGTGAATCGTGACAATTGCGATCGAGGGGGAGTGTTGGAAAATTAATCTCAACCATCGTGTTAAATTCTTCTAACAACAACAATACCTCAGTAAATGTTGTGCAGGTTGCGGATGACATAAATGAATTTTTGAACAGAAGTATATAACCCATTCCGCAACGCATTAAACTATTAAAGCCAAATAGAAATTTAATTCATAGTTATTAAAAGCATATGGGTAAACATTTATTTCGCAAGTGTTATTTACTTCACGCAACCTCTGTAAAGTTTAGAAAGTCATGTTTGCCCATCCTGCATATTAAATTTTTCCTTTCATGTATTAATTTCTTAGTTATGTATGTTTTGAATTAATAAGCAAGAATATGTGGAATGTAATGTGGCAGTCTAGAAAGACAGGAAGGAGAAAATTGTGGAGAAAATTTTGGTCGACGCATGAAAACAACATTACAAGTTTTATTGTGTGTTAATTTCACAAGCCTCATGAATGTAAATCTTTGTATGAACTCTCGTTTTAGTGGTGACGGAGCAGCAACATCCATAAGTGAATGTATTTCACTTTTTTAAGTTATAATATAAAGTTTGGTTAGTAGCCATATAAATCTGAAATTTCACGTATCATTCTTATAGAAACTACTATGTTTTACTCCGCTTCACCATGAGTAACTTCACTTTTTTAAGTTATAATATAAATTTTGGTTAGTAGCCATATGGTTCTGGAAATTTCACGTATCATTCTTATAGCAACTACTATGTTTTACTCCGATTCACCTTGAGTAACTTCACTTTTTTAAGTTATAATATAAAGTTTGGTTAATAGCCATATGGTTCTGGAAATTTCACGTATCATTCTTATAGCAACCACTATGTTTTACTCTCCGTAAAATGTTTGATTTTATTTGTTGCATTATAGCTATGATTTTAACCTGGTCACTCTCTATTGAGATGAAGTGTTTGATTTTATTTGTTGCACTATAGTTGTGATCTTAATCTCGCCACTCTCTATTGAGATGAAGACTCATATGATTTAGTTTCCACAAGTTAATTGTCTCCTTTAAGACCTCTCCGCAACTCTGTGTGTTGATGAAGAATCGTCTTGTGTGTTTAAATTTTTAACTTATCAATAATTATTAAGTGGATTCCAATGATTTAACATCCATGAAATATTCTAGCGTAGACTTCTCCCCAACTCTCTGTGAACTCTGTGTGTTGAGAAAGCATTGTACTATGTGTTTAAATTTTTAACATACATAAATCAAAGATTGAGATTTTCTCCAAAGTAGTTATGTTTTTCATTCCCTTTTAACTAAATTGATTAAAAAAAAAAAGGCATCATATGAAGTGATTTATGGTGTTTTTTTGCATCTAGTACTGATAAACATGGCATTGGCCCATGGTATTGTAACACAAACTATTCAGAAATTAAAAATCTCCATGGTAAAGTGAAATAAACATGTTTTTGTTTGTTTATTTTTTCTTTTTGTTTCAACAAAATGAAATTTATAATGTATTAAGTTTTAATTTAATTATACTAATTAAATTACCAAAATAATAAAAAACAAATTTACTTTTATTTTATAAATTTTAAAGTGAAAATTTATGTCTTTTAATAAATTATTAAATTATTAAAAAAATCAAAATTGTGGATTTTTTCAAAAATGCCTAATAAAAAACAGAAAATTGTTTAAATATTTATAAAATTTCATATTTGAACATTATTATTTTTCAATTAAGAAAATAAAAATATTATCATTATATTTTTATTTTTCAATTAAGATTAAATTTTTATAATTAACCAACAACTTTATAGTTATATAATTAAAAGTTGTTCATTCAATATCGATATAAAATTCGTATTAACTTACAAATTTTAAATTTATAAACTTATTAATTGACTGTAATATGAGTCTATGTTGGTGGGGATGAATGCAATCGAAACAAAATGTAGCAGTGAAGAAGGGAAAACATGACTAAATATGGGACATTGTTCTTCTCTTTAAATTTGAAGAGTCTTCGTTCGAGGCCAACCTTATTCATTTATGATAAGACTGCTGCATTGGAGATCATTCTTCTTCATTTCTTAGAAATTTGTTTTTAATATTGTATTTCGTGGAAATCAGTTTTTAAATATTGTAATTTTTTTAAATATCTCGACAATCTGAAAGGGGGCCGAGAGTTCATGAGACTGAATTGAGTTGAAGATCCGTATGGGCCAAAGTCACTTTCATTGAGAGGTCCGTATGGGACAGAGTTGTGGTCGTACATAATTTTTGTTTATTTGAACTTTCCGTGCAAACTCTCTACCTGACCATTGCTACACGATTGAGGTGGGCCAGGGGGCGGCTTGGGCAAAAGTTTGAAAGTTCTGAACACTAATCACTGAACAGCAGAGCATTAACCGTATGTGTCAAAAAGTAGTGTTACTTATCCTTATCCTGTTCATGTTATGATTGAACAGGATATAAGTGTAATACAACTTATACTATAGAGAGATGAGTAACTAGTACAATAAAAAAACAAGAGTATGTGTCAAAAAGTAGTGTTACTTATCTTTATTCTGTTCATGTTATGATTGAACCCCATTGATATTAGTAATCTAACCAATACAGGTTTACACAGTACATGATATCAAGCTGAATAGGTCCCAAATTGTACATGATATCAAGATGTAAGTTAGGTACATTACATACAACGTAACAAATTGTGCTAGTGAACAACTAGCATACAAGATTTCATTGTCAACGATAACGAATATGGAGAGGGGAATATTACCATTGTAAATGAAGTCTTCTCTCGTTGCCTCCAAGGTAATGATGACCAACCGACCATTGTCCATCAGTGAGCTCTTAAGATCTTCCTCCATATTATGGAGAATATTGATTTAAAAATAAAGGTATTCAGTTATTTACTACAAGTCGAGAGAGTGACTTTTAAATCATGAAAGGATGGTTTCAAATTTAAAAATAAAATCAATCTTTTTTCTTTTGTATATTCCATGATCAATCAGTTGCACTTATATATGGACTCGAAATAGGAAAAACTCAAACCCATTATATTTTTGGGCCATTCCTTAGACAGGGTGGTTGCTACCTTGGTTATGTTGTGGGTATTAGAAAAGAGACTGAAACAAATATCTACTTTTTGTGTCACATTAAAGCAAAAATGTCCATTTTGTATCATATTTGGTTGCCCTTTAGTGGGAGATGAAAGACTTGTTCAAGATCTTGGCTATGACAATTGGAGAGATGAAAGACTTGTTCAAGCTCTTCGCCACGAGAATTGGAGAGGCAACTTTTTTCATGCGGTTTCCTAGGATGATATTGTTACATGGATACATTTTGCACAGTTTGAGTCAATTACTTAGCACTTGACTGCAATTTTTCCATATTGGCAGCGCATAAAGGTACCTGATGTTTTTATTCAAGATGCCTATAGGACTCTTCTTAATAATGTCCTTGGTTCTATAAGGGAATCAGATGAGGCCTTCAAAAGAATCCCATTTTGAAGATGCTTCATTGGACAATGCAGAAGCCTCTCATTTTTCTCCTTTTCATATTCTACTTGAGCTAGTCTAGTGTTATTGTCATTCAACTGTGCCTTCAAGGACTTTGCTTTAGTGCTTAGCTCTTTATTTTTCTTGCTCAATCAACCCTTTTCACGAGCCATCAACTAATGCTTTTTTGCAGTGCTGCAAGAGTGCTTTCCATATTTCTTTTTTCCTTGTCCCATGAAAGTTGATCTTCTTCATTTCTTCTGAGTAATTCATGAATATTTCTTTTGGATTTGTTAGCTCCCCGTAATTCTAGTAGATTGGTGAGACTAAAGCTGTGGGGAGAACATTTGAACCACTTTGGGATTCTAGGATCTAGCCCTCCTGAATCCAGAGAGGGATCTCTCTATAAGTGTAAAGATTGATTTATCTTTAAGGCTTTTGGGTATGATATTAGGTTAGTTATTAAGAACAAGGGTTTTTTTTGTTTTGTTTTGGATGGTTGAGCATGATTTCTAATTGAGTGGAAAGTCCTAAAATGAAAGAGTTCCAAAGGGGTGAAGGTATAAGCAAATAGAACAAGATTTGGCTAATAGGATAGATATGACACTGGTTTTTAGTCCATTGGGCTATGGAGTCATAAAAGGGTTTAATTGTGCAACAATTTCAAGAGTGGTCCAAGGGACAAGTCATCTATATCAAAAGATCTCTTAGATAAAATGATGGAATGGAACAATAAAAGTGTTGAAGGGGTGGAAAAAGACAATAATTTCAACTAGGATTTATGAGTCTTTCCAAACAAGAAAAGCCTTTTAAGTAACTGTTTAAAACCAACCAAACGACAAGGCTAAACATAGACTTCTTTGGACAAGCTTGTATTAAAGCTAACTTATCAGAAAAACAATCCAGTAATCCACATAATTACTTTCAGAAGGGATGAAAACAGATAAGAAAACAAAGTGCAACCTAAGATCAGATAAGATACTTTTAAATCCAAACTTCTTTTAGCATACTCTTAGGGAAACTTTCAGAATTACCTTTGAAGAAAGAACTAGAAAACAAGACAAACCATAAACTTTTCTAGTCTAACTCTACTAAGTATATAATGAAAATATCATTCAAGAAATTCCTTTCAAGCTTGGCACATCAAGACAAGGGCAAACCAACATTCCTTGATAATGTCTACGCTTAAATTTAATACCTTCTTAAACACACAATTTGGAGGAAAACATTGAGATAAAGCTTATGAGTCAGAGAAGGGTACTATAAACAGTAAATCCTAACTCTATGCTTGTTGTTCTTTATCAGAGAATAAGTGAAAAAAATGGCATATATGAAAGGAAAAGAATAACACAGAAAGAAGCAGTTCACCAGTGATATAGACCAGGATCCCAAGAATTAACTTGTATATTTATGTCAATCCAGTTCCATTCTTCAAGTCCAATGTTTCAGTATAACAATCATCTTCTCTTCTTAGCCTAAATTATTTGATCACAAACAGAGCTTCAAGAGCCTCTGAACACTATTTACATGTAGTAATTTTCAAGCACAAGTATATATCAAAGTTTTGCAACCAACCCTTTACAATGTGCTCGTCAAGGGATTTTATAAGAAAAATGAGGAGGTGGAAATGTTTCTATGGTTCAAGTATCATCAATTCTACAGTTAATGTAATTTTTTGCCTTGAAAACCATGCAAGGCATAAGGCAGGAATACATTCGATTTATATCTCTATGTCATAACTCTGTTCTGATTTCGAGGTGTATTGGATAAAAAGATTTGACTTATAAGGCTATCTATTATCCTTGTAATAACTTTGCTGATAGTTGAAATAAGTTTCTTTGATTAGAAATAACTATTCAGCTGTTTTGAGGAAAATATCTTCTGTTTTGGCAATAACTAGGCCTCTTTTGAATGCTTTGAGGCTACAGGTGTCTTTGGCTAGCTGAGAGAATTCAATTAGCCTCTGATGTGGCAGTGGAGGCTTTCTTAGACAGATAGATCTGATTGTCCTTCTTTAATCACTATTAATTGGCTTTAATTCTGTGTTTTAGGCTTAATTAGGCCTAATTTTCTGTCTTCTGTTCTTTAAACTGTGTTTAATTGAATGGATTAGGCTTTTGATTGTTGATTTATGTCATAATTCCTCAAAACTGTGTAAACCATATTCAATTCTTCATCTCTGCTGTGACTAAATCCTTTAACACTGATACTCTTTGCTTGATTAAGCTTTGCCATGTCTTGTTGATGTGCAGGCATTACAGAGGTTTTATAATGGCATTAGTGCTCATGAGGGACTGATGAAACATAATTTGGAAGCCTGCAAAATGTTCTCTTTCATAAAATAAAGGCGTGGGGGATCGTCATCCATAGCCTTCAATTTCCTTTTAAAATAATGCACAAATCGTTAAAACCTGCACAAACAAACGAAAAATTAAGAAAATCCTACAGGGTAAGGCTTAAACTTCTTTGGAGGTTTTAGGCTAGATCGCAGCTTGCCTGCAGAGGTTAAAAGGAGAGGCGGTGAGATAAATGGTGCAAGAGATTAAGTCCAGGCCGTTGACGCATTTTGAGCAACGGTCGAGATCAATCCGGGTTTTATAATGCGAGGGGGGGGGAAATTTATAATGAAATGGGGGAAATTACAAAGAAAATGGGCAAAAACCTTAATCGACAGCGAAAAAGGCATAAATGAAATTCGAGGTTTCTCGGAGGATTCTGGACCGTCGGATTAGATCAACTACATAGATCAATGACGAAGAATGATTCAAGAAGTCCTTTGGAGGATGGGTGGAGGGTGATGAACTAAGGGCAAAATTTAACTGGGACCGTTGATCTGTAGAGATCAACGATGGAGATTAATTACAAGAAAATGCAAAGGGAATGGGAATGGTGGTTTCGGCTAAAGAAACCACTGGTTTTGCGCGACGAAAAGGAGGAAAGGCGGTTTTACCTTTTTGAACGCGATATGCATTACTGGCCGACACATGGCCTTTTAAAATCGTCCATATTGCGTATATTTTAGGAATTAATCGTTGGGCTCAAAATTACACGATATGGGTTCCTGGCCGTTGGATCACAGGCGGATAGATCCAACGGTGGAGATTGGAGCGCGATAAACAAGTTGCGCAAGCGGAAGAAGGTGGGGTAGGGTTAAGGTGGTTTTTTTCTGGACCATCAGATCAGAGAAATGGATGGCAGAGATTTGATCTAGGGAATGGTAGGACCTAAAGGAGTTGGGCTTATCGGGTTGAACCTAGACCGTTGGATTAGAAGAGTGGACGGTTTAGATTTAATTTCGGGAAACGAAAAGAAAACAAGGCAGTGGGTCAGGCGGAGAATGGGTCATTTTGGGTCGTTCATATGCAGAGATCAATGGCTGGTATTCACAGAAAAACATTACACAATGGTGTTTCATGGAAATATAAAAGTGTGAGGGTTCAAATCTGGACAGTCCGATGTATAAAATAGACGGCCCAAATCTAATCGGGGATTGCTAATTAGCGTGGGAGAGAGGAAAAGTGCAAAGACAATTTCCGATGCGATGCGATTGGAGTCGTTAAGCTTATTGAGATCAACGGTTGGAAATGAGCCCGCGGGTTCAAATGTTGGAGGTTGTGCTAGAGTGTGATCAAACTGGGTCGTCGGTTCTTGTGGTTTTCGATGGTCCAGATTGAATCAGAATATTTCCATCGAAGGAGGAGAGGAATGGCATGAATGTTTTTTTTGGGATGCGATTGGCGCTGGGTCGTTGATTTGTTTAAAGGATCAATGGTGGAGAAATTAACGGGTCCATAGAATAAAACTCCATCGCATCGGGGCTTTTTTTCGATATTGCTAGAGCAGCCATAGCTAAGTTCTTGGTTAAATGTTGCGTATTTGATATAATTAGGTACATGCCAACGATCTGGAATGAATTGGTGAATAATTAAATTTTCAATATTAAGCAGGTTTGAGTGTTCCAAAACCAGCTGTAATTGTTCTTTTTTTCTGAAATAATCTGACATTATATAATAAAGGCACTTATTTTTATAAACTATGATTATTTATAAGTTCTAAAAAAAAAATATTAATTAACTTATTTTATTTTACTTTAACTTATTAAATTATTTATTTGCATGCATTTTTTATAATATATGTCGTTAATATTTTTTTTCCATGTTCGAACTCTCACGGGTAAAGCCCGTGTAGGTAGCAAGCACACAACTTAACCACTCGGCTTACAACCTACGGCTCAATCTTCCAGAATCTCTGCGTTCTTTAAGGTTAATGAGTTTCTGATTTAGAGATACTGAGTATCGAACCCCGTGCCTCTCGCATGCAAAGCAAGCACTCTACGATGTAACCTACCAGTCTATGCACCGCAAAAGCTATGGAATCCCTGGTCCTCCAGGTTCTGTAAGCACCTGGAACTCTACATCCAATTGGTGGGCATCCTCTTAGCCATCTCATACAATCTCGTGACCTCCTCAGACTTCAATCCGCTCATAAAGGGCACCACGCCAGTGCACCACCTCTTGTCATTGTAGTCTGTGGCTGTGCTCTGCGTGTTCTTGATCGTGGTCTTGGCGGTGTTAGCGAGCGAGAGAAATGACGGGTGCTACTTGCTGATTCCTGGCGAGGCCCTATTTTTATCGCCACCTCAGGGTTGGGACTCCAGTGGGTGATGCTGAGAGCCAGTGCCTCTCTGACATAAGACATCAAGGGAAAGTGTGAATCGTTGATGCGAGCCACGAATACCCTCTGTTGCGCCTCCACAATAGTCTTAGCCTTGCGGCCGAAGGCCGTCTCCACCTCTCTAAGCCACAAGACACTTGCCAGAAGAAGCTTCCGATCCCCGCGACCTTTGGCTTGCTTTGGGTGGTCATAAGACCAATGCTCTGACCAACTGAGCTTCCGAACCAGCACTCGTGCAATGCACCAAAGGAGGAAACCACACGAGCCTACACTAGTGCACAATGCAAATTCCTGCAAGGCCGAGCCACAACACCAATATGCGGCCGAAGTCGGCATGAACCTAACGGCGTTCGATTCTGTGAAAGAGGTTGAGAAAATCAAGAAGTCCAACCGCGGTGCGCATTGCTACCCCACGTGAAGGTGCCAGAGGAAGACGCGGGCGATGCGCGGTGCCCCTTAGGTCCAAACACAATGGATCATAACTTGGGAATCCTGTCGCAGGAAGGATTAGAGTTGTAGGATTTGCAAGCGAGAGGCAGCGCAGTGATGATGGCGTGGTCGTACAGAAGAAAATGTTGGAAATTAATTCCAACTGCTGAAGTCAATTAGTAGTAATAGCAGAAGTGAAAGATTAGCGGCACATTGAAGCCAAGGCAAAGGCGGTTGCCGATGTCTTGAACAAATTGCAAAAGGATTGGAAAGCTTCACAGGAGCAGTACAGAATAGATGGGATTTGATTCCATTGATATTTTATACAAGGCGGTAGCCATTTTTCATTAACAGCAGAGTTAAATGCCAAGACTCAAAGTCTCACCAGCAGGCAGAGCTTTTATTACAAATTGGATCAGGCTTTAAAAGCCTTACCAATTTAAAATCGGCGGAGTAATGGCAGAGGCGGTAAATTGCAAGACTTTACCTGCAAGTGTCTTGTTGATGTGGCGATGGACCGATGCGATCATCGCAATCGGCAGTTCCAATTGAAACAGCTGTGTTGCAATATTTTCTTGGTATTGCGTCACATGCTTAAATCAGCTTGTCAAGTGTTAATTCCATCGCGAACTCGCATTTGTTATTCACCAGGTTGAAAGCCTCGATGCGATTGTCATGCCATCGCGTAATCGCAAATCGCAAGTCTCAAGTGTTGCATCCATATGTTATACTGCCGATGCCGATGGTGCGATGCGATCCCATCGCAATCGCAACTTCGCGCAATCGCAACTTTTATTCAGTCGCGTGTTTTTTGTTATATGGCACGGACAAGATTTGTTTATAGGGTGGATTTAAAACAAGTCCATCACATCCGGTTATCAATCGGAGATCGAGATTTCTAAAAAGGTCGCAAATTATGTTTAAAGACTAGACCCGATGCTTTTATATTTTTTTTTGTTTATTATTTTAATATATGCATGTCACATATATAAAGAAAAGGCCCGAGAGGCAAATGAATTATTGTTTTGTTTTTAAACAGGATAGAGTCGTTTTTTTTTTGCACAACAGTGCATTATTTAAAATACACAACAGCGTATTTGTCCAGTGAGACAGAGTGTTTTGTTTGAGAGACAAGAAGACTTTGTGAAATGTGTTTTGAAGCAGTCACATATTTTGTAAATCCCTCTGTGTGAGGAAGAATTTGTCATAGATTTTTTTTATGAAATAGATATTTTTTTTGAGTTGAAACTTTGTCTACTATGAGTGAAATTTTATTAATTTCTCTGTGTCAAAAGAGGAGAGTATTACTCTCTTCAATGTTTGTTCTAGAATTTTCAATATTCCAACATGGTATCGGAGCTAGACCAGGCTCTTTGAAGGTCAAAGAAGCTGAAGGAAAGGAGTTCTTTGTTGCAGCAGCTTCTCCAGCAGTGTGAAGACTCAGCCAAAAGAATCCAAAGGTATTTCTCTATACAGTTTTTTGTGTTATTGTTGCAGAACAGTTAAGTTATTTTAAACACACAGTCAAGTGTTTTTGAATCATAGTTAAGAGTGTAGAATGGCTGGAGCCAGCACTGGCATGGGTATGGCAAATATCCATCTCCCACAATTTAATGGGAAAAATTATGACTACTGGTCAATAACTATGAGAGCTTTATTTTTCTCCCAAGACTTATGGGAATTTGTTGAGGATGGCTTTGAAGAGCCAACAGATGAAGAAGAGTTTCAAATGTTAACTCAAGCAAGAAGATAATTGTTGAAAATAAATAAGAAGAAAGACTCCAAAGCTCTCTTCTTTTTGTATCAAGCAGTGCATGAGAGTGTGTTTCCGAGGATAGCAGCAGCCAAGAGATCCAAAGAAGCACAGGAAACTCTTAAGACAGCCTATCAAGGCATGGAAAAAGTGAAGGCAACAAAACTTTAGTTGCTGAGGAGAGACATTGAGACTCTCTGTATAAAAGATTCAGATACTATTGACTCATTCTTCACTCATGTGATTGGAATGGTCATAAAAATAAGATCTCATGGAGAGACTATTGAAGACAAGAGGATTGTGGAAAAACTCTTGAGAAGTTTACCCTCAATATTCGATGTGATTGTCACCACCATAGAGGAGACTAAGGATCTCACAAATTTTTCAGTGGATGAACTACATGCATCACTGATGACTCATGAACAAAGATTGGGTAGGAATGAAAACTCATCTCTTGAGCATGCCTTTAAGTCCCAGATGTCTTTTGGAAGAGGAAGAGGGCAAAGTAGAGGAAACAAAAGAGGAAGAGGCAGAAGCCAAAAGAGAGGTGGAAGGAACATCCCTTCACATTCACATGGAAGGTGCAACAGACAAAGTCACAGCCACGACCAGGGCAGCAGCCATCAGAGTGGTCAACAGAATACTCAAGGAAAAATGTATGATAAATCCAATTTCCAATGTTACTATTGTAAAAAATATGGTCATTATGCTAATGAATGTAGAAAGAAGCGGAATGATATGGGAAGTAGAACTAGTGCAAATTTCACTAAAGAAAATATCAGCCAAGATAATTTGTTTTTAGCTTTTAATATGGCTGAAGAAAAAAGTGAGGATTTATGGTTTCTAAACTCTGGTTGCAGTAACCATGACAGGAAACTTAGCAATGTTTTCCATGTTATCTAAGAGTGTGCAGTCACAAGTCACACTAGGAACTGATAGAAAATTTTATGTTATGGGAAAAGGAGATGTAAATGTCTTAACAAGGAAAGGTGCAAGGAAATCCATAGAAGATGTTTATTATGTTCCAGGAATGAAGTGTAACCTCTTAAGTATTGGACAACTTGTCCATAAGGGGTATAATGTTTTCTTTGAGGATGATTTTTGTACCATCATGGATAAACCACCCAACAAATAGTGTATTGCTAAAGTGAAGATGACAAAGAACAGAATGGTCCCTCTCATAATGAGAGCAGAATTGAAGAATGAAGAAAAGATAGCAGCAGTGGCACAAGAGACTTTCCAAAGTGAACCAAAAGAAGATAATTGGTTATGGCACTTGAGATTTGGACATCTCAAATTTGGAGGTCTTAATCTGTTGAACAGAAAAGGAATGGTAAGTGGTTTACCATTGATAGAGAAACCGGACAACCTTTGTGAAGGTTGTATCTTGGGGAAACAACACAGAGAAAGTTTTCCTTCTGGGAAAAGAATAAGGGCAAAGGAACCCTTAGATATTGTCCATTCATATGTATGTGGACCGATGCAAACTCCATCGCTTGCTGGCAGCCACTATGTGTTAACATTCATAGATGATTTTACAAGAAAAACTTGGGTTTATTTTTTTAAAAACAAAAGTGAAGTGTTTGAAAAATTTCGCAATTTCAAAGCACTTTTTGAGAACCAGAGTGGGCTGCATATCAAATTCCTAAGGACTGACAGAGTAGGTGAGTATATCTCTAAATATTTTCTATGTTTTTGTAGAGAAAATGGTATTCATAAGTAGTTTACAACTAGATATACTCCGCAGCAAAATGGAGTAGCCTAAAAGAAGAATAGAACCATAATGGACATGGCAAGGAGTATGTTAAAGGCAAAGCATTTGCCTAATGATTATTGGGTCGAAGCTATACATTGTGCATCATACATTTTGAATAGATGCCCTACAAAAGTAGTTATGAACAAAGTGTCGGAAGAGGCATGGAGTGGCACAAAGCAAAGTGTCACACATATGAAGGTTTTTGGATGTGTGGCTTATGCACACATTCCAGATCAGCTAAGGAAGAAGTTGGACATCAAGGGGGAGAAATGTATTTTCATTGGATACAGTGAGGAATCCAAGGGTTATAGGTTGTATAACCCATCCACCTAGAATTTTATTGTGAGCAGAGATGTTTAGTTCATTGAAGAGGAAGCTTGGGATGGAAGCATAGAGAAAACAGTAAATGTTAAACACTGTTTATCTCATGATGAAAATAATGATGAGTTGGCTGAAAGACATCCCCAAACAGCTGCACCAACATAAGAGCAGCAGAGCACACCCTTGAGGAGAAATGATAGTGCTTCTCCAAGCACACCACAAGGAGGAAATTGAATTTCTTCTTCAAGCACTTATACATCTAATGAAAGAGGTAAGAAATTTAGAATTTTGAAAGATATTTATGAACAAGATATAGCTAATGAAGGTATCAATTATTTGTTTGCTTTATATTGTCATGTTGATGATACTGTTCATTTTGAAGAAGCTATAAAAGATAAGAAATGGATAGAAGCTATGGATGAGGAGATAAATGTCATAGAGAGGACCAAAACTTGGGATTTGGTTGAACTCCCAAAAGGTAAAGATGTCATTCGAGTAAAATGGGTCTACAAGACCAAGAGTAATGCTGAAGGAAAAATAGAGAGACACAAGGAAAGGCTTGTTGTCAAAGGTTAAAAGCAGAAGCATGGGATAGATTATGAGGAAACTTTCGCACCGGTTGCTAGAATGGAAACCGTGAAAGCAGTGTTGTCCATAGCAGCAGAAAACAAGTGGAAAGTTTACCAAATGGACGTAAAGTCAGCATTCCTAAACAGAGTGTTAATGGAAGAGGTTTACATTGAACAACCTCTCGGCTATGAGAAGAAAGGCCAAGAGCACAAAGTGTGCAAGTTAAAGAAAGCTCTTTATGGGCTGAAGCAAGCGCCAAGAGCGTGGTACAGTAGGATAGATTCTTATCTACTGGAAAATGGATTTGAAAAATGTGAGGGAGAACCCACCCTCTACATCAAAGAAAAGGATGGAAAAATATTGATTGTAGTCTTGTATGTTGATGATGTTATTTTTACAGGTAATGATGATTACCTTATTGAAAATTTTAAAACAGTCATGAAAGAATAATTTGAAATGACTGAAATGGGTTTATTGAGATACTTCTTAGGAATAGAAGTAGAACAAGATGAAAATGGGATTTTTATCTCACGGGAAAAGTATGTTAATGAGGTGCTTGAAAGATTTAACATGCAGGAAAGCAAAGCAGCAATCACTCCCAGAGTGATGGGTCTAAAACTCAGCAGAGAGGACAACAACAAGGATTTTGATCCTAGATTATATAAGAGCATAGTTGGCAGCCTTATGTATTTGACTGCAACTAGGCCAGACATAATGCATGCTGTTAGTTTGATTTCCAGATTTATGGAAAAGCCAAAGGATTCACATTGGCAGGCAATAAAAAGAATTCTGAGGTATGTTAAAGGTACAAAAGGATTTGGTATTTTATATACTGCCTCAGAATGTTCAGTTTTAGTTGGATACACTGACAGTGATTGGGCTAGAAGTGTAGATGATCAGAACAGAACTTCCAGTTATGTTTTTCACATGGGTTCAGGAGCCATTTCATGGGCTTCTAAGAAACAGCCCATTGTAGCGTTTTCTACAGCAGAAGCAGAATATGTGGCAGCTACAGCAGCAGCGTGTCAAGCAGTTTGGATGAGAAAAATGTTGAGAATTTTATGTCAAGAACAAGTAAAAGGGACAGTGATCTTTTGTGACAATAGCTCAGCTATTGCATTGTCTAAAAATTCAGTTTTTCATAAAAGGAAAAAGAACATTGACACCAAGTTTCAGTTCATACGTGAATTAGTTAACAATGGTGAGATAGTTTTGCAACATTGCAGAACAGAGGATCAATTTGCAGATATCCTTACAAAGCCACTTGCGCAGAAAAGCTTTGAACATTTCAGGAAATGCCTGGGTATGCAGAAAAACTCAGCAGTTGAAATTAAGGGGGAGTGTTGGAAATTAATTCCAACTGCTAAATTCAATCAGGAGTAATAGCAGAAGTGAAAGATCAGTAGCAAATTGAAGCCAAGGCAAAGGCGGTTGTCGATGTCTTGAACAAATTGCAAAAGGATTGGAAAGCTTCACGGGAGCAGTACAGAACAGATGGGATTTTATTCCCTTGATATTTTATACAAGGCGGTAGCTGTTTTTCATTAACAATAGAGTTAAATGCCAAGACTCAAAGTCTCACCAACAAGCAGAGCTTTGATTAAAAATTAGATTAGGCTTTAAAAGCCTTACCAATTTAAAACCGGCGGAGTAATGGCAGAGGCGGTAAATCGCAAGACTTTACTTGAAAGTGTCTTGTTGATGTGGCGATGGACCGATGTGATCATCGCAATCGGCAGTTCCAATTGAAACCACCGTAATGTATTCGCAATATTGAAACATTGCGATGCGATCGCAAATCGCAAACACAAGTGTTAAATATCCCTCCGCACAAACCAAGGTACATTGTAATGTCTGTGATGCGATTGTCGTGCCATCGCACAATCGCACATCACAAAATCCATTTGTTATTTGCCGGGTTGAAAGCCGCGATGCAATTGTCGCGCCATCGGGCAATTGCAAATCGCAAGTCTCAAGTGTTCCATCCATATGTTATACTGCCGATGCCGATGGTGCGATGCGATCCCATCGCAATCGCAACATCGCAACATTGCATAATCACAACTTTTATTCAGTCACACATTTTTTGTTATATGGCATGGACCCGATTTTTTTATCGGGTGTATTTAAAACAAGTCCATCGTATCCAGTTAACAATTGAAGATCGAGATTTCTAAAAAGGTTGCGAATTATGTTTAAAGACCAGACTCGATGGTTTTATATATATTTTTTGTTTATTATTTTAATATATGCGCGTTGCATATATAAAGAAAAGGCCTGAGAGGCAAATGAATTATTGTTTTGTTTTTAAACAGAATAGAGTCATTTTTTTTTTGCACAGTAGTGCGTTATTTAAAATACACAGCAGCATATTTGTCCAGTGAGACAAAGTGTTTTGTTTGAGAGACAAGAAGATTTTGTGAACGGTGTTTTGAAGCAGTCACATATTTTGTAAATCCCTTTGTGTGAGGAATAATTTGTAACAGATTTTTTTTATGAAATAGATATTTTTTTTGAGTTGAAACTCTGTCTCCTGTGAGTGAAATTTTATTAATTTCTCTGTGTCAAAAGAAGAGAGTATTACTCTCTTCACTGTTTGTTCTAGAATTTTCAATATTCCAACAATTCATGGACCCACAGATGCCGTCATTAATCCAATACTTCCGCAACTTGCCTCTTACTCATTTTCCGATCACATTGGTGGCCACTATGAAGGTGGATTCCACGAAGTAACGACCCGGTTTGGCGATAACGAAGACCTCCGTTTCATCTAGGCAATGAAATGAAACGCTGGGCACGGCGAGGCCAGAATCTTGCGCAGCTCGCAGCAACAACCCGACTTGTTTCGGTAAGGCTCTGTACTTGGGACCCACCTGCGATGATTGGAGTACTGTACAGTACCGCCGTATTCTATCTTCTACTTTCGGGCGTGCCGCAGATCGAACTCGCGACGTCTGATATAATTACTATTTCGACAACCAAGAAGTTAGCAAGAACGTCTGATATAATTTGGTAAAATTAAAATTATTTTTAAATAAACTAACTAATATCAAAGTCATTATTTGACGTATTGAATATAGAATTAGGACACTTCTCGGTTGCATGTATCAATACTAGTGGACTATGGAGTCGGTAAAATACCTACTTCAAAGTAAATAAATTGTTTTATGGTTTAAGGTATCTTATAAATTGCCTTAATTAAAGTTTACATTTTATAAGATTATATATTTTAACTTTATAATACAATAAATAAATAAATAAATAAAATAAAATTATATTATTAGATATTTAAGGCTGGAAATAAGTTTATTAACTTTGTTATATATAATAATGTTGAAAGTAGGTGGATTAGTATACTTAACTATATTTTTAAGGTACATGACTTAATTTGAAATTACATTATTTTCCATGTAATCTTACACTTTTTATATATATAGAAAAAAGAATTTTATTTACTTAAATTAGAAGTAAATACATATTTTAAAATAAAATTATTGCTATAAAATTATTGTTGGAGGGATAGTAAATATTTTAAGGTAAGAAGATTAAAGGATAAATGTATTAATATAGTGATAAATGTAACACTTAAGAAATATGGTATAGGATATCATTATTATTCTTGCCTGAATGCAATAATAAGTGAAAATAGATGATATGTAGATACAAATTGTTAACAAGTTTATAGAGTAGTGAGTTTAAACTTAGTCATGTTATTAATTTGTAAGTCATAATGAAGTTATAAGTGATCAAATTGAGAGAATAGTAGTACAATCCATTGAAGGTGCATATCACATGAAGTCGAATATGGAAGAAATATAATTTAAGATAGTATGCAACTATGTGGAATGACAATAAAATATTATTAGAATGAGATGGTGGAATATTAAGTACAAGTAGACAAGAATTTTAAAAAGGGAAGGGTAGTTTCTAAGTTTGATTTCCAACATTAAAAATAGTTATTGGATATATGGAGGAAGGAAAGAGGAGGAACTTGCACATTTTATAGTGAGGATAAATTAAACTCATAGTCCAAATATAATCTTGAAAAATAATGATGGGGAATAAGTAGAGACAACTTATAAATTGTCTAGAAATGGAGTGGTATCACCATTTGATGTACTTTATATAATAAGTTGGTGTCCATAAATAAAAAAGACACTTGACTTATGTTATGGGAATGCAATATGAAGTTCATGGGAAGAATAATGAGGAATTTTCGAATAATAATAATAATAATGAATGTTAACCCCCACAACAATGACCAACTTAGACTAATGAGGCGAATAAAAATAGTTATTGATAGACAGTTAAGCTCATTGAGTGAAAGTGTCACAACGAGGGAAAGAAACCAATAAGAAGGGACGAATTATTTTTAGAACATAATGGAAGATTTTGGAAGTCATAAAATATATTATTTGAGGGAACAACTTGGTGGAAAATGGTTGTGGAATCATATAATTATTTCCATATAAGAACATGATGAGAATCACGATAAGTTTGATTTAATAGTGATGCACATAAGGATGGACACATTGGGGATAAACAATAATAAAGAAGGTAATTTTCAAGAGCCCTAAAATGTATGACAACATTGGATTAAAGAATTGAATCTACAATCAAATTTATCAATTGGATGACAATACATTAGATGAGTATAGTAGTAACAACATTTCCAAGTGTAACAATTTTATGAATTTAAGATAGGAGGAAAGGAAATCATGATAATATTTCCATATTTGAAGCTAGTAGACATGGAATATTAGGAAAATAAGAATATTGAGCATAACATAAGACTTAAATAAGGATGACCTCATGTAGGGGTGCCATTGGATAAGAAAAATATGTATAGTGATCATGGGATCTTAATTTGATATTGATGATTTAAATGATTGTACAACTGATGATATCTTAACAATTAATTTCACTAAAATTCCTTGGAGAAGGAAGGATATGATGAGAGATTAAGGACCAATATGATATATGATGAGAGATTAAGGACCAAGATGATGAGGCTCATTTAAAATTTAATAATTTACTTAGATAAGTATACCTACGATGTAAGTGGACAACTTCCTAAAATAAAGAACAAGAAATAATTATTGAAAAGTAATTGGTATCTTGATGAAAATGTGATACTAATAGTTGTGATGAGATAACATAGATCCTAGATGGTTGTCGAATAATCTTAGTTCATAGTAGGTATTCAATGTTTATACAAACAAATGAAATTGATTTTCCGATGAATCGTGATAAGAATGCTTATAGTGTATTATTGTTCTATATTGATAAGTATTGATATGTTTCTAATATTGATGATGTTTCATGATATGGTGGTATGAGGATAATGATGAACATGTTGTTGTTATGATAATGATGATATATGCTCATGATGAATATGATATGCATAAGGATTATGGTGTTATGATTTGAAGTTATATTGACATGTGGTTAGTTTACTATGTAATGTCATGATATATATTTGATGTGAATATGTCGATGTTATAACTTACGATGGTATTTAATAAGGTGAAGCATGTGGTAATTGCATACGGATTTTATGACATACAAGAGTATGCAATTCTCTACTATTTAGAATGTGGTTATTAACAACGATGTTATGTTATCATGATGACATGCAAGAGTTGGCATGTGGATTATTTTCTCTGATTTTATGATTATAACTAATGCATTGGATGCATTTTGAGATGTGATCATTGCCAGGAAATCCACAGATGGGCCGAGAGGGCCAGTTTATTTGATGATCTCGTGGGAGCCCATACCTACAAGGGAGAATATGTAACACTATATGGGTTGGGGACGAACTCAGTCAACACTACATATGCCAGTGGTTCCTTTGTCTTATATATCTCTTGATGAATAGATCTTGAAGGGCTGTGGGACCATCTTGAGGAGGCCAAGGGCCTGATATTGTAGGCTAAGTGCCTGGTATTGGATGGGAACACCGAATTATAGAAGAGGGTGTAAGACTTCGATGCTTGGGGCTGTGCACCTCAAGGAGCTATGGAGGGAGTGGGCCAGCCTTGCGAGATGCCCAGAGTCATTGAGTACTAGGACCGGATGCCTGCCTTGGGGTAGATGAGGTTTGAGCCGGGCACGAGCCTTGGGGCCAGCCTTGGCTAGGGATGGACTGGGGAGGCTTATGCCTTGTTCCGAAAGTGGGAAAAAGGACATAGATTCCTTGAGATTCTCGGGCGCTGTGATGAAATTTCAATGCCTGCTAGTCATACTAGTTCAGCAGAGGGTGTTGGTCACACATGAAGTAACAAATAATAAATAATATAATTTAATTTAATTAAATACTTAACTTCTGGATGAACTTCCTTGAAGAGGGGGAGTATGTAATATCCCATAATAATTACAAAATAATAAATAATTATGAAATAATAAATAATATATATAATATAATATAATTTAATAAATAAGTAAATAAATAAATAGTCAAGAGAATAATAAATAAATAATAAATAAAACATTAAACAATAACTGGAGTTCTAAATAAAATGGTAAATAATAAACTGGAGCCCTAAAACAATAAACAATAAGTAAAGAAAGAATTAATTAACAAAAGTAAATAAATTAACAAAGTGATAAACTAAGAAACTAATAGAAAGAAAGTTAAAGAAAGAATTAATTAACAAAAGTAAATAAATTAACAAAGAGTTAAACTAAGAGAACACTAAATTAAGTAAAGCTAACAAAAAGTAAGAGAACACTAAATTAAGTAAAACTTAAGTTGCATGTGACACAGTGAATGTGTGCATGTGGTTCCCATTCCATGGTTTGGTCTATCTAATAGACATTGAGGAAGGTTCAAGGCATTCATTCTTTCATCCATTCTCTGGAGAGAAAGGTATGGTGAGGCAAAGGATACCCTGGCAGTAGTACGTTGATTGAGAGCTCGGGGGTGGCCAGCTGTGGAAAGATTACATACAGCTGAGCCTACAATTGGGTGGAGAGTTGTCTTCAAAACTTCGTTGTGGTTAGCAGGATCCATATAGCGTTCAACCTTGGAGTCTCAAGCAAGGAAATTAGTCATTACAGGTAAGTCGTCTTGCTCATCTTTCTAAAAATTCCATGATGATTAGTTAAACAATTTCTGGGTTGATTATTCATTTTTTTTGTGATATAATTAATTGAATGTTAAAATTGGGGTTGTTACAATAGTGTATGTAGTGATTTTGGTGTTAAGGTTCATGGAGACACCCAAAGAGACACATTGGCAAGAAGCGAAAATAATTTTAAAGTATGTTAATGGGACAAAGGAGTATGGCATTTTGTACATTGCAAGATATGATTTTAGGCTAGTTGGTTACACTGATTGTGATTGGGTAGGGAGTTTTGATGACAGAAAGAACACGTCAGGATATGTTTTTCATTTATGCTCGAGAGCCATTTCATGGGCTTGTAAGAAGCATCCTATAGTTTCATTTTCAACAAAAGAATTTGAATATGTCGTTGCAAGGATGGGAAGGATGTTGACGGATTAATGCCATGAACAAGACAGAACAAAAACTATTTTCGGTGACAACAGTTCAACAATTGCATTATCAAATAATTCTATTTTTCACAAGAGGACAGAACACATCGATGCTAAGTATCATTTCATAAGAGAATTTGTTAACAATGCTAAGATTGTGTTGCAACACTGCAGGTCAGAAGAATAACTTGCATACATGTTCACAAAGCCATTGGCACATGAAAATTTTGTTTATCTCAGAGATTGTTTAAGAATGGTGAATTGTGACAATTGCGATTGAGGGGGAGTGTTGGACAATTAATCTCAACCATCATGTTAAATTCTTCTAACAACAACGATACCTCAATAAATGTTGTGCAGGTTGCAAATGACATAAATGAATTTTTGAACAGAAGTATATAACCCATTCTGCAACACATTAAACTATTAAATCCAAATAGAAATTTAATTCTTGGTTATTAAAAGCATATGGGTAAACATTTATTTCGCAAGTGTTATTTACTTCACGCAACCTCTGTAAAGTTTAGAAAGTCATGTTCGCCCATCCTGCATATTAAAATTTTCCTTTCATGTATCAATTTCTTAGATATTTATGTTTTGAATTAACAAGCAAGAATAGCTGGAATGTAATGTGGCGGTCTGGAAAGACAGGAAGGAGAAAATTGTGGAGAAAATTTTGGTGGACGCGTGAAAACAACATTACAAGTTTTATTGTGTGTTAATTTCGCAAGCCTCATGAATGCAAATCTCTGTATGAACTCTCATTTTACTAGTGAAGGAGCAACAACATCCATATGTAAATGTATTTCACTTTTTTAAGTTATAATATAAATTTTGGTTAGTAGCCATATGGTTCTAGAAATTTCACGTATCATTCTTATATCAACTACTATGTTTTACTCTGGTTCACCATGAGTAACTTCACTTTTTTAAGTTATAATATAAAGTTTGGTTAATAGCCATATGGTTCTGGAAATTTCACTCTTATCGCAACCACTATGTTTTACTCTCGTTCACTGTGAGTAAAATGTTTGATTTTATTTGTTGCACTATAGTTGTGATTTTAACCTCGTCACTCTCTATTGAGATGAAATGTTTGATTTTATTTGTTTCACTATAGCTGTGATTTTAATCTCGCCACTCTCTATTGAGATGAAGACTCATATGATTTAGTTTCCGCAAGTTAATTGTCTCATTTAACACCTCTCCGCAACTCTGTGTGAACTCTGTGTGTTGATGAAGAATCATCTTGTGTGTTTAAATTTTTAACTTATCAATAATTATTAAGTGGATTCCAATGATTTAACATCCATGAAATATTCTAGCATAGGCCTCTCCCCAACTCTCTGTGAACTCTGTGTGTTGAGAAAGCATTGTCCTATGTGTTTAAAATTTTAACACACATAAATCAGAGGTTGAGATTTTCTCTAAAGTAGTTATGTTTTTCATTCCCTTTTAACTAAATTGATTAAAAAAAAAGGCATCATATGAAGTGATTTATGGTGTTTTTTGCATCTAGTATTGATAAACATGGCATTGGCCTATGGTATTGTAACACAAACTATTGAGAAATTAAAAATCTCCATGGTAAAGTGAAATAAATATGAAGAAATCTTTCGGCAATAATCGCATTACAATGAACAAAGTCGACGCATTTCAAACCAACCAGTGTGGTTCATCATCAGGACTAGGTGAGAGATCAGATCAGTCATTGAGTTTAAATAGATGTAGAAAAGGCAAAGAAAACCGTTAGAATAATAGCTAATTTGACTTTGAAATCCATAACGGTTAGTTCTATTAATTTAATTATTTAATTAAAACATCGTAACGGCTAATTTGAATATTGAAATTAATAACGGTTAGGTCAATTTAATAGTTTAATTATATATAAAAATCATTTTATTTTTATTAATATCCTTAATTGATTATTCAAAATACAAATATTATTTTATTATAATTATAAATTATTTTATTGTAATTCTATCTTAAAAAATATAAATCAATAAGTAAAAAATAAAATAAAATAAAAATAAAAATAAATAATAATAATAATAATAATAATAATAATATAAAAATTAAAAAAAAAAGGAAAATTAAGAATATAGGGCATGAATCTATTGAGATTTACGGGCTTTTTTTCAATAAATATGTTTTTATTTGTTTATTTTTTCTTTTTGTTTCAACAACATGAAATTTATTATGTATTAAGTTTTAATTTAATTATACTAATTAAATTACCAAAATAATAAAAAACAAATTTACTTTTATTTTATAAATTTTAAAGTGAAAATTTATATCTTTTAATAAATTATTAGATTATTAAAAAAAATCAAAATTGTGGATCTTTTCAAAAATGCCTAATAAAAAAAAAAAAATTGTTTAAATATTTATAAAATTTCATATTTGAACATTGTTATTTTTCAATTAAGAAAATAAAAATATTATCATTATATTTTTATTTTTCAGTTAAGATTTAATTTTTATAATCAACCAACAACTTTATAGTTATATAATTAAAAGTTGTCCATTCAATATCGATATAAAATTCGTATTAACTTACAAATTTTAAATTTATAAACTTATTTAATTGACTGTAATATGAGTCTATGCTCGTGGAGATGAATGCGATCCAAACAAAATGTAGCAGTGAAGAAGGGAAAACATGACTAAATATGGGACATTGTTCTTCTCTTTAAATTTGAAGTGTCTTCGTTCGAGGTCAACCTTATTCATTTATAATGAGACTGCTGCATTGGAGATCATTCTTCTTCATTTCTTAGAAATCTGTTTTTAAAATTGTATTTCGTGGAAATCAGTTTTTAAATCTTGTAATTTTTTTAAATATCTCGACAATCTGAAAGGAGGCCGAGAGTTCATGAGACTGAATTGAGTTGAAGATCCGTATAGGCCAAAGTCACTTTCATGATTCATGAATATGAATTGAGAGGTTCGTATGGGACAGAGTTGTGGTCGTACATAATTTTTGTTTATTTGAACTTTCCGTGCAAACTCTCTACCTGACCATTGCTACACGATTGAGGTGGGCCAGGGGGCGGCTTGGGCAAAAGTTTGAAAGTTCTGAACACTAATCACTGAACAGTAGAGCATTAAGCGTATGTGTCAAAAAGTAGTTTGAAAGTTCTGAACACTAATCACTGAACAGCAGAGCATTAAGCGTATGTGTCAAAAAGTAGTGTTACTTATCCTTATCCTGTTCATGTTATGATTGAACAGGATATAAGTGTAATACAACTTATACTATAGAGAGATGAGTAACTAGTACAATAAAAAAGCAAGAGTATGTGTCAAAAAGTAGTGTTACTTATCTTTATCCTGTTCATGTTATGATTGAACCCCATTGATATTAGTAATCTAACCAATACAGGTTTACACAGTACATGATATCAAGCTGAATAGGTCCCAAATTGTACATGATATCAAGATGTAAGTTAGGTACATTACATACAACGTAACAAATTGTGCTAGTGAACAACTAGCATACAAGATTTCATTGTCAACGATAACGAATATGGAGAGGGGAATATTACCATTGTAAATGAAGTCTTCTCTCGTTGCCTCCAAGGTAATGATGACCAACCGACCATTGTCCATCAGTGAGCTCTTAAGATCTTCCTCCATATTATGGAGAATATTGATTTAAAAATAAAGTTATTCAGTTATTTACTACAACTCCAGAGAGAGAGACTTAAATCATGAAAGGATGGTTTCAAATTTAAAAATAAAATCAATCTTTTTGCTTTTGTATATTCCATGATCAATCAATGGCACTTATATATGGACTCGAAATAGGAAAAACTCAAACCCATTATATTTTTGGGCCATTCCTTAGACAGGGGTGGTTGCTACCTTGGTTACGTTGTGGGTACTGGAAAAGAGACTGAAACAAATCTTTACTTTTTGTGTCACATTAAAGCAAAAATGTCCATTTTGTATCACATTTGGTTGCCTTTTAGTGGGAGATGAAAGACTTGTTCAAGATCTTCGCTGTGAGAATTGGAGAGATGAAAGACTTGTTCAAGCTCTTGGCCACGAGAATTGGAGAGGCAACTTTTTTCATGTGGTTTCCTAGGATGATATTGTTACATGGATACATTTTGCACAGTTCGAGTCAATTGCTTAGCACTTGACTACAATTTTTCCATATTGGCAGGGCATAAAGGTACCTGATGTTTTTATTCAAGATGCCTATAGGACTCTTCTTAATAATGTCCTTGGTTCTATAAGGGAATCAGATGAGGCCTTCAAAAGAATCCCATTTTGAAGATGCTTCATTGGACAATGCATAAGCCTCTCATTTTTCTCCTTTTCATATTCTGCTTGAGCTAGTCTAGTGTTATTGTCAGTCAACTGTGCCTTCAAGGACTTTGCTTCAGTGCTTAGCTCTTTATTTTTCTTGTTGAATCAACCCTTTTCACAAGCCATCAACTAATGCTTTTTTGCAGTGCTGCAAGAGTGCTTTTCATATTTCTTTTTTCCTTGTCCCACGAATGTTGATCTTCTTCATTTCTTATGAGTAATTCATGAATATTTCTTTTGGATTTGTTAGCTCCCCTTAATTCTAGCAGATTGGTGAGACTAAAGCTATGGGGAGAACATTTGAACCACTTTGGGATTCTAGGATCTAGCCCTCCTGAATCCAGAGAGGGATCTCTCTATAAGTGCAAAGATTGATTTATCTTTAAGGCTTTTGGGTATGATATTAGGTTAGTTATTAAGAACAAGGGTTTTTTTTTTTTTTTAGATGGTTGAGCATGATTTCTAATTGAGTGGAAAGTCCTAAAATGAAAGAGTTCCAAAGGGGGAAGGTATAAGCAAACATAACAAGATTTGGCTGATAGGATAGATATGACACTGGTTTTTAGTCCATTGGGCTATGGAGTCATAAAAGGGTTTAATTGTGCAACAATTTCAAGAGTGGTCAAAGGGGCAAGTCATCTATATCAGAAGATCTCTTAGATAAAATGATGGAATAGAACAATAAAAGTGTTGAAGGGGTGGAAAAAGACAATAATTTCAACTAGGATTTATCAGTGTTTCCATAAAATTCACCATGGAACATGAGGTGGATGGTAGCCTTCCTTTCCTTGATGTACTTATCTCTAGAAATGTTGATGGTTCTTTCTCCCATCAAGTTTTTCGAAAGAAAACTCATACTGAGCAATATCTTCATGCTAGCTCCCACCATTTCCCTGCTAAAAAATTAGGCGTCCTTAGCACCCTAGTCACAAGGGCGCTAAGAATCTCTGATGAGTCTCACCTTGAGAGGAAAAAGACCCATCTGTTGAATGTCTTTTGTAATAATGGTTATAGTATGTCGCAGGGCCTCAAAGCTTTCCTCAAAGCGGAGAAAGGTCCTGTTAAAAATAAAAATAAAAATAAACCTAGTGAATGGTATGGCAGTGTCAGCCTTCCGTTCATATAGGGTACCACTGATAAGATTGCTAAAATACTTAAAAAGCATAAGGTTTCTTCTTATTTGAAGCCCCTTAATACAATTCGTAGTTCTCTAAAATCGGTTAAAGATCCGATTGACCCCAGGGATGGAAAAGGTGTCTACATCATTCCATGTTCCTGTGGGACTCCTTACATTGGTGAGACGGGTCGGTCCATTAATGAAAGGATCTGTGAGCATGCTGCTGATATCAAGCATAGAAGATCTCGCTCATATGCCTTAGCTAAGCATGCAGAAAAGACTAACCATCATGTTTGCATAGAAGATGCTAAGGTCATTGCTAGAATTGACCTTTTCCATCATCGTAAGTTGAGAGAGGCTATTGAAATTGAAAAAAGGCCCGTTAATCTCAATAGAGATGACGGTTGGAATATCAGCAGGTGCTGGATTCCGGCCTTATATTCTTGATTTTTTTATTTTTTATTTATTTTATTTTTTTATACTTATTTATTTATTTATTTATTTATTTTTATTTCTATTTATTTATACTTTATTTATTTGATTATTTTTATTAATAATAATAATAATAATAATAAACAAATAAATAAATAAATAAAATAAAATAAAATAAAATAAAAATAAATAATAATATTAATATTAATTAATTAATTAATTAATTAAAATAAAATAAAATATTTTTATTTATTTTTATTATTTATTAATTTATATTTTATTTTTGTTTTTATTTATTTATTTATTTATTAATTTTTATTTTTTATGTTTTTGTTTTATTTTTATTTTTATTTATCTATTTATTTTTATTTTATATATATATATATATAGACTCTATGTTTGACTATTTGATAGATGGTTTGTTATAATTAAATTATATGAATAAGAATTAATTATATTTATTAATTAATAATAATAATTGATTATTATATAATTTAATCAAAATTTACATATATACACCACGATTGGTTAAATCACTTACCATTATATTAATTAATTGGTTAATTAGTTGTATAAATATATTAAATGTTTTATAAATAAATAAAATAATAATAATAAATAAAATTAATTAAATAAATAAATAATGGAATTTTTACTTTTTCAAAGTCAAACTAGCCGTTATCCTAACGGCTAGTTGAGCCATTTCTACATCTATTTATACTTAATGTATGGATCTGATATCTCACATAGTCCTGATGATGAACCACACTGGTTGGTTCGAAACGCGTCGACCACGTTCTTTTGCATGTGATTATTACCGAAATAATTTCTACTAATTTATATCAAGAAAAGTCTTTTAAGTAACTGTTTAAAACCAACCAAAGGACAGGGCTAAAGATAGACTTCTTTGGACAAGCTTGTATTAAAGCTAACTTATCAGAAAAACAATCCAGTAATCCACATAATTACTTTTAGAAGGAATGAAAATAGATAAGAAAACAAAGTGCAGTCTAAGATCAGATAAGATACTTTTAAATCTAAACTTCTTTCAGCATACTCTTAGGGAAACTTTCAGAATTACCTTTGAAGAAAGAACTAGAAGACAGGGCAAACCATAAACTTTTCTAGTCTAACTCTACTAAGTATATAATGAAAATATCATTCAAGAACCTCCTTTCAAGCTTGCACATCAAGACAAGGGCAAACCAACATTCCTTTATAATGTCTATGCTTAATTTAATACCTTCTTAAACACACAATTTGGAGGAAAACATTGAGATAAAGCTTATGAGTGAGAGAAGGGTACTGTAAACAGTAAATCCTAACTCTATGCTTGTTGTTCTTTATCAGAGAATAAGTGAAAAAAATGGCATATATGAAAGGAAAAGTATAACACAGAAAGAAGCAGTTCACCAGTGATATAGACCAGCATCCCAAGAATTAGCTTGTATATTTATGTCAATCCAGTTACATTCTTCATGTAATGTACCTCTATTACCACAACCAAAATTTTTTTTTTCGACATTAACATTTTATAGCCTAGGATGTATTATTCAAACTTATGTATCGAATCGGGCCATAACCCTCGTGTTGAGGTTAATTGACCTTCCCAATTATATATTTGGTCTTGGGCATATGATATATATATACATACATATAGTATGACATAAGACATAATTGCGACACTTGATAAAGACCTTTTTCATAAAACTTATATATATATGCATATGACATATATATATATATAAATTTGATTTATATACGTGTAGGACTACTCCTATTATACCACGCGCCAATCAAAGAATTTACATATCGCACTAACCATAGCCGTGACGAAATTTTGGCATAGACCTATATCAACAACATTGGGTTATATATATATCACATGGATATAACGTAAGGTCTAATGAAATTTAAACATGCCTACACAAGATCACTCACTATCGAACCACATTTTTAACACAGATATTTATTCAATTGAGACCCTAAGGATTTACATATGGTTCGTTCTGAAATTTGATAGCAATTTCGAGGTGCATCATTTCGTTCTGCGTACGTTGATTTTGGCCCGATCTTGGCATTTATGTCCGGAGTACCACTTGGACAGAGGTTGAGCCACCTCGGCGTGGGTTCACATGGCGATCCGTTGGACGCTACGCTATTCACCCTCAAGCGTGCTCGAGACTGTGGCTTATTAACTTGTTCCGTAGTACTCTACCTACCCTGGTTGACAGATATGGAGGATGTAAGTTCGAAATTTAATTGTGATAGTTCAGCCGAGTTACTCATCCCCATGACCATCGTTGTGATGCGGACAAGTGTATGGCGCTGGCGGGTTAGGGTTTGTAGATTTTGATTCCGGTTGTTATTTAATTTACCCATTGCATAACTCAGTTCTTTTCTCTCGTTCTGAACGAGTAACACGGTCTTCCCTTAGCTTGGCAAATCGATGCAGGAGTGAAGCCTTTCAGAGAGGGTTCTTCCTTCGGTTCTCCCTACGCCATCTCTCAGCCTGTTGAGGTCGTTTTCTCCCACAGTCGACTGAAGTTCTGAACTTGTGGTTACCTCTGGCTTCCACGCAGGTAATTTGTGTGTTTGGGGTTTTGTATTTAGTTCGATGGCCATTTACCAAAATCGTAATTCTATTACTAAATCTTTTCGATTTTTGCCACCAGGTGTTTGTTCCAGTGGCTATGAATTTTTACAAGTCAAACAATTTTGTTTACAGTTAACTAAATTTGTCTCCAGTACGTGGTTTCATCTAGGTGCCTAGGCGTTTCGCAGAGAGCTTTCGCTCCAAAACCTCTCGGCGTTCAGGTAATAGTATTGATGATTGACTTTTCGTCCCATCATCTCTGGTTACGTATCGTTGGTTGCAGGATACCGACTGTAGTTTTCAATTTATTGGTTATTCAGTAGCGATACCTGACCCTTTACATCAGTACCCATTGTTTTCAATTGCTATACGTACTTGGCTCTTACTGCCTTCACAATCTCGTGGGTTTCTAATACCTCTTCTTTGGTATGTGCAGGTGTCAGATCTTATTTACGGAGGTGAAGTCTTTCGTTCCCTGTGTATACCCTAGCCTCAGCTACACGGATTTCTCGCACAGGTTGCTTCATGTACTAACTTGAACTTCTGCTCATACCTACAGGTCGGTATTCATGGAATTCTCCTATTGAGATAGCTTCCAGATGAATGCGTGATGGCAAGAAGTCGATTCCTGAATTTCTCGTGATGGAGCGATGCCATCGTTGCTCGCTATAAACTTTTGATTTTGTTAATCTCAGACATATAATGGATAAAAATTTGTTTCTAATTCATACTGAGGACTGTGTTTATCACCGTCTGTGTTTTAAGTTCGGCTGTGTTCTATTCGGCATTTATGCCGAGACTCGTTAAGCTCCTGCTACTTTTTGGTCGTGGACAGTGAATATCGATTTCAGATTGTTAAATATATATGTTGCATATTCGGGTTAATTTGGTTTGACTGAGTTCTCAGCCTAATATATTTATTTCGTTATGATGTCGAAGGATGGTGATTGACTATGTGAAACGCCTTCAGTTATCCATCGTTTTCATTTTAGAGTTGTTCTATATCTATAATGTTCTCCTCTATTGACATGATATACGAATTTTCCCATATTTCCAGAGGGTTTGCAGAGTTAATACATTCAATATCTACTGCAGACTTCCGTTTGTTATTTTCATATTGAAAATGATACAATGTATGTCAGGTCTCTTTTTATACCTACCTAATCCCTTACTGTGCTTACTTCCGTGTTGTTATCATAAATTAATCACATGCGTTCAGCATAATATATCGAAATTGATGGGCAGCTAGTTATGACTCTCCCATGTGATATTCCATAATGTTTTATGTCTGCGATATACATACTGGTCATATTAATCTTCTAATCTCAGGTATAACCAGAATTTTCAGAGGACAGTTACATACCTCCTGGGGTGTGTGATTTGCTGCCTAACAACATATGTATGAAATAATTTCTGTGCTGAATAAGTTTTCAACTGATTTCCCTACTGCTTTAATAAAGATGATGCAGAGCACTTTGTATTATGTCTATACTCCTCCATGTATTTACAGACATATTTATTCGCACATTACATGAACTATTTTAGATGCATCATGATAAAGTTGATTGAAATTATCTCCGTTGGAGAATCGATTTCAGGATATTTCAGTATTCTTAATTTGTACAGACAGTAACATTGGTGTTGTTTCTATAATTGTTTTTCTGAGAATCTGGAGTATTCCATTCTAATAGCTGCTTAAGTTTTTACTTGAATCCCCCTGGGGTATTTCTTTTGTACAGTATCTCCAGATTTAGACCCAGGTTGGGTTTGGACATTCTGGTGGATACTGTCCCAGGCTATTGTTCTTACTACCATACAGAAGGTAGAAGATTTTCTTCTGCTTTTTACTTCTGTTAAAAGTAAGAACACCACAGACTCCAACAATTTCTCCTTTCTCTGCCATTTGGGTTGAATGACCCATTCCTATTGTCCCTCTCTTATTTATTGAAGCAGATTAAAGTTACAAATAAAATTCATCTTATCATAATTACAATTACTCATAACAAAGACTGATAGGCCAGAATTTACTATAGTTGAATTTCTTATCTACCATCACACAAAATACAACATCTACACTTCTAATATAGAGTAGTTAATTATATGTAGCCAATTCATACTGCAGAAAAAAAAATCCCTGGGTGATTTAAATACATACCACTCATGCAGTAGACCAACCTCCCAACCGTAGAGTTCTATTTCTCTCCCAAAACTCACCCCCGAGCTGAGACCACCTCCACCATAGATCAACAACCTCTGATCTGTTTTGGAGTAGCTTATTTAAGATAATAGTTCCCCAAAGCCTGTTTCTAATTCTGCGTCCAGAATAGCAGAATGCTTTTCTTCCTGCTTGCCTAGGCTTCCTATTTTTGGGATTCTTTAAAGTTGTTTTATGCTTTCCCTCAGCTTTTCCAACTTTTTACCTCTTCCCAACTACTATCCTCATGATTGGGGAAATTTAGATTCTTCCTCAAAATCTAAATTAGAATTAATTCCTTCCAAGGATTTTTGAAGGATTGTGGGGAATAGTTGCCTTATCCATCCTCATGGATTTAGCAAGTGATCTCCAATCTCATTTTTGGTCAACATGCACACCAGTATTTTATTCATTTCCTCAAATTAAATATTAAATTACATTCACAATTTATTTATCCTTTGGGGTCCACTCCCCTTAGGATTAAAGTTCAAATGTCTAACTTTGAAATTCCAACACATAAATTGGGGGTGTTACATATTCCCCCTCTAAAAATAAACACCGTCCTCGGTGTTGTTATTTAACTACTAGAGTTCATTTCTCAAACAAAAATGGATATCTTTCCATCATTTCTGCTTCTCTTTCCCAAGTAGCTTCTTCAGCAGTAAAGTGCTTCCACTTCACTTTTACTCTGGCTACTGTTCTGTTTCGCAATTCAATTTCTTCCCGCTCCTATACTTGAAGCGGTTCTGGCAGAAATTCCCCTTCTGGTTCCACCTGTACAACATTCCAATCAACTATGTGAGAAGCATCATGCACATATCTTTTTAATAATGAAACATGAAACACATCATGAACTCTAACATGGGGTGGTAAGGCCAGTTTGTAAGCCACTGGTCCCACCCTTTCTAAGACTTCAAAAGGACCACAATATCTAGGAGCCAATTTTGCACAACTTCCAGCATAAAGTGTGCTCCTTTTGGGTTTTATACGCAAATACACATGATCTCCCACTTTGAATTCTCGGTGGACTCTTTTCTTATCAGCATAGCTTTTCTGGCGATCTTGTGCTGTCTTGATGTTTCTTTGTATCTGTTTAACAATTCTCTCCATCTCTTGTGAGGCATCAGGTCCCAACATTAGTTTATCCTATGGTTGACTCCAGCTCAAAGGAGTACGACACTTCCTTCCATACAGTGCCTCAAACGGACTCATTTTGATAGAGGATTGGTAGCTGTTATTATAGGAAAATTCAGCTAAATGCAAATACTCTTCCCACTTTGATGGTCTGTCCATCACATACATTCTCAGCATATCCTCCAAAATTCGATTAGTCCTCTCTGTTTGCCCATCGGTCTGAGGGTGATAGGCAGTACTAAAATTCAACTTAGTACCCATCCCTCCAAACAATCCTTTCCAAAAGGCTACTGTAAACTTAACATCTCGGTCTGATACAATTACTTTTGGAACCCCATGAAGCCTTACTACCTCCTTCAGAAACACATTCGCTACTTGAGCTGTCCCAAAGGTAGATTTCACTGGTATAAAGTGGGCAGCTTTTGTGAGAGTGTCTACTACTACCATTACAGAATCATGTTGATATTTGGTTTTGGGTAACCCTATTGTAAAGTCCATGGAAACTGTGTCCCATTTCCATTCTGCAATTGGCAAAGGGTTTAAAAGACCTGCTGGATGTTGATGCTCAACTTTGACTAGTTGACATTCCATGCACTTACTTAAATATTCTACCACATCTTTCTTCATTCCTGGCCAGAACAACTTCTTTTTCAGGGCTGTTAACATTTTCTGATATCCTGGATGTCCTACATATGGCTGTTTGTGATATTTATCCAAAATTTCTCTTTTTAAGGACTCTACATTTGGAATATACAACCTGTTTTTATAATAGAGCAGCCCTTTTTGGTTTTGAGTGAAATCAGTTTTCTCCTTTTTCTGTAGTTTCACCAAGAGTGTTTCGTAGTTTGGATCTTGATTTGCTGCTTTTCTCACCAATTCTTCTACTTCGATCTGTGCACTACTTCCAAGGCTGTTTATATTCTGGCAAGAATTCCTGCTTAATGCATCAGCAACTTTATTCTCTTTTCCCTTGATATGTTTTATGTCCATATCAAATTCACTTAAAAAGGACAGCCATCTGGCTTGCCTTGCATTCAAATCAGTTTGGGAAAAGAAGTATTTGAGACTAATGTGATCATTCATTAAGGTAAACTTTTTCCCAAGAAGATAGTGCCGCCACATTTTCAACGCATGGATGACAACTGCTTATTCTAAATCATAGGCACTATAATTCTGTTCATGTATTTTCAGTTTCCGAGACTCATAGGCAATAACTGAGTTTTCCTGCAACAGGACTCCTCCCAATCCCTCTCTGCAAGCATCGGTACATACCACAAATTCTTTATCAGGATCTGCAATCTTTAGTATAGGGGCTGAAGTAAGTTTTTGTTTTAATTGCTCGAAACTGACTTGACATTTTTCAATCCACACGAACTTGACACCCTTTCTTTGCAATGAAGTGATGGGATGTGCTATAGCAGAAAATCTTTCCACAAATCTGCGATAATAGCTTTCCATCCCCATGAATGACCTTACTGCTGAAACATCAGTTGGGACCGGCCATTCTTTAATGGATTTTATCTTTTTAGGATCAACTGCAAGGCCTTTTTCAGAAATAATATGACCCAGATATTGAATTTTATCTTTATAGAATTCACATTTACTGAACTTGGCATATAGCTGATTTTCTTTCAGAGTTTGTAACACTATCCGCAAATGTTCTCTATGTTCCTCCTCATTTTTGGAGTAGACTAAAATATCATCTATGAACACCAGAACAAATTTATCCAAATACTTATTTAACACACTCTTCATCAGGCACATAAATGTGGCAGGGGCATTTGTCAATCCAAAAGGTAAGACTACAAATTCGTAGTGTCCATACCAGGTTCGAAAAGCTGTTTTGCTAATGTCTTCTTCCTTGATTCTGAGCTGGTGATACCCAGTTCTTAAGTCAATCTTCGAAAAGACTGAGGCCCCTCTCACCTGATCAAAAAGATCATCAATTCTAGGGAGCAGATATCTATTTTTAATGGTCAACTTGTTTAGTTGACGATAATAAATGCACATCCTAAAAGTTCCATCTTTCTTTTTCACAAATAAGACCGGTGCTCCCCAAGGAGACACACTTGGTCTAATGTAACCTTTATCTAGTAATTCTTGCAATTGCATCTTCAGCTCCATAAGTTCAGGAGGGCTCATTCGGTAGGGGGCTCGGGAAACAGGTGTTGCTCCTGGCACCAGATCTATGGTAAAGTCAATTTCTCTTTTGGGGGGAAGATGAGGAATCTCATCTGGAAAAAATTCTTTAAACTCCCTTACCACCGGTAATTCATTCAGCAGATTTTCTCCAGTTTTCTGTTCTACTTCCTCCACGTGTACTGCATAAACTTGGTATCCTTTTCTAGCTGTTCGTTTTAATTGTAAGGCTGATATTTGTCTTACTGAAATGGATTTTGGTTTTCCCTTTAGAGTAAAAGGTTTCCCTTCTTTATCCACACAATGCAGGGTTTTATCCCAGCAATTCATCAGGGCTTTCCTCTTTTCCAGCCAATCCATTCCTATCAGCAAGTCATAGGATCCTAACGGCAGTATGTTCAGATTTACTTCTGTTGGAAAACAATTTTATTGAATTTCTGTTTTGGGCAATTTATGGGTTACTTTTCTCTTAGTCCCAGTGGCCAGCTGTACCAACCATGACTACTGAAATTTTTCAGGTTTGATTTTACATTTTTCTACAATTCCAGGACTAATGTAACTCAAAGAAGCACCTGGATCAATCAAAACAGTAACAGGTAGGTCAGAAATCTTACCCTCCATTTCCACCATGGTTGCTTGATGTTCTGTTTGCCGATTTTCCAAGGCTGCACTGATAGTTGGTATATTTCTGGCTATGTCATTTACTGTTGTCGCCTCTCGCTCTCTGCTGATCATATGAATGTTTCGATGAGGACAGTCCCTCAAAAGATGGGGTTCTCCACAGCCCCAACACTTCAAGGGTTCCTTCATTCTGACTGTCCCTTCCTTTTTATTGTCCCCATTTACTTGTTTTGAAGCCACTTGGGATTGAGCAGTTTGGCTTTCTTTGGGTTTATTAAACTTTTTCCGCAGATGATCTCTGCCAAAATTCTTTAAATATGTTGGTTTCTGTCTTTTTCCCTTAAACTCCTCCTTGTTTAACCAACTTTTTCCTTGTTCAGCCTTTCCTTTAAACTGCTGATAGCATAATCTCGCTTTTCTAACAGCTTCGTCCATTGTCTTTGGGTTGTCAAACTCAATTTTCTCTTTGTATACTGTAGGCAAACAATTCAGAAACCTTTGTACTTTTTCCTTTTCTTCCCTAATGTAGGGTACATATCTCAACAGGTTTGTAAACTTAGTAACAAACTCATCAATAGTGAGTTGTCCTATTCTAAGTTCGTGGAATTATTTTGCTTTATCATCATAATAACGCTCATTCAAATAACGATTTTTGAACTTAGCCTGGAAATCCTCCCAAGTACCTGTCTTTTCATCAATGGCATGCACCATTTTTGTCTCCTCCCACCACAAGGTAGCTTTACCTTGTAGCTGGTAAACTGCTAATCTGGCTTTCAGATTGCTCTCATATTCATAAATTTGGAAATACTTAATCATGTTCAGCAACCAAGCTTCAGCATCTTCCTCCTTCCCCCATCATAGGAGGGAGGTTTGATCTTTCAGAATTCCCCCTGCAATTCTCTTTTCTGTTTATATTGATGTCTAACAGCATCATCATCATCATCAAACTCATCCATCTTCCTCTTTCCGGAACCTTCGCCTTCTTGGCTATTTCGGGAAGTTAGTTCTCTGATGAGCTTTTCCTGCTCCTTACTGGCTGATGACAATATGTCATTCTGGCTCCTTAGTTCAGCCAATTCTCGTTGCAGCCTGTGCAACATAGCCAGTACCAGGGCATCGGGATCTGGTGAACCAAACTCGTCACGCAGATCCACATAAATTTCTCCACCTTCAGCCATTTTAGCACCACTGTACACACTCATAATATTGATCAATAAAATTGAAAAAAACAATCTCTGCAATATTCATTTATAAAATTAACATTCAGAATTCAGTGAGCACAATCATAACAGCCTAGTTTTTTTTAACTTGGGCTCTGATACCATTTGTAATGTACCTCTATTACCACAACCAAATTTTTTTTTTCGACATTAACATTTTATAGCCTAGGATGTATTATTCAAACTTATGTATCAAATCGGGCCATAACCCTAATGTTGAGGTTAATTGACCTTCCCAATTATATATTTGGTCTTGGGCATATGATATATATATACATACATATAGTATGACATAAGACATAATTGCGACACTTGATAAAGACCTTTTTCATAAAACTTATATATATATGCATATGACATATATATATATATAAATTTGATTTATATACGTGTAGGACTACTCCTATTATACCACGCGCCAATCAAAGAATTTACATATCGCACTAACCATAGCCGTGACGAAATTTTGGCATAGACCTATATCAACAACGTTGGGTTATATATATATCACATGGATATAACGTAAGGTCTAATGAAATTTAAACATGCCTACAAAAGATCACTCACTATCGAACCACATTTTTAACACAGATATTTATTCAATTGAGACCCTAAGGATTTACATATGGTTCGTTCTGAACTCTGATAGCAATTTCGAGGTGCATCATTTCGTTCTGTGTACGTTGATTTTGGCCCGATCTTGGCATTTATGTCCGGAGTACCACTTGGATAGAGGTTGAGCCACCTCGGCGTGGGTTCACATGGCGATCCGTTGGACGCTACGCTATGCACCCTCAAGCGTGCTCGAGACTGTGGCTTATTAACTTGTTCCGTAGTACTCTACCTACCCTGGTTGACAGATATGGAGGATGTAAGTTCGAAATTTAATTGTGACAGTTCAGCCGAGTTACTCATCCCCATGACCATCATTGCGATGCGGACAAGTGTATGGCGCTGGCGGGTTAGGGTTTGTAGATTTTGATTCTGGTTGTTATTTAAGTTACCCATTGCATAACTCAGTTCTTTTCTCTTGTTCCGAACGAGTAACGTGGTCTTCCCTTAGCTTGGCAAATCGATGCAGGAGTGAAGCCTTTCAGAGAGGGTTCTTCCTTCGGTTCTCCCTATGCCATCTCTCGGCCTGTTGAGGTCGTTTTCTCCCACAGTCGACTAAAGTTCTGAACTCGTGGTTACCTCTGGCTTCCACGCAGGTAATTTGTGTGTTTGGGGTTTTGTATTTAGTTCGATGGCCATTTACCAAAATCGTAATTCTATTACTAAATATTTTCGATTTTTGTCACCAGGTGTTTGTTCCAGTGGCTATGAATTTTTACGAGTCAAACAATTTTGTTTACAGTTAACTAAATTTGTCTCCAGTACGTGGTTTCATCTAGGTGCCTAGGCGTTTCGCAGAGAGCTTTCGCTCCAAAACCTCTCGGCGTTCAGGTAATAGTATTGATGATTGACTTTTCATCCCATCATCTCTGGTTACGTATCCTTGGTTGCAGGATACCGACTATAGTTTTCAATTTATTGGTTATTCAGTAGCGATACCTGACCCTTTACATCAGTACCCATTGTTTTGAATTGTTATACGTACTTGGCTCTTACCGCCTTCACAATCTCATGGGTTTCTAATACCTCTTCTCTGGTATGTGCAGGTGTCAGATCTTATTTACGGAGGTGAAGCCTTTCGTTCCCTGTGTATACCCTAGCCTCAGCTACGCGGATTTATCGCACAGGTTGCTTCATGTACTAACTTGAACTTCTGCTCATACCTACAGGTCGGTATTCGTGGCATTCTCCTATTGAGATAGCTTCCAGATGAATGCGTGATGGCAAGAAGTCGATTCCTGAATTTCTCGTGATGGAGCGATGCCATCGTTGCTCGCTATAAACTTTTGATTTTGTTAATCTCAGACATATAATGGATAAAACTTTGTTTCTAATTCATACTGAGGACTGTGTTTATCGTCGTCTGTGTTTTAAGTTCGGCTGTGTTTTATTCGGCATTTATGCCGAGACTCGTTAAGCTCCTGCTACTTTTTGGTCGTGGACAGTGAATATCAATTTCGGATTGTTAAATATATATGTTGCATATTCGGGTTAATTTGGTTTGACTGAGTTCTCAGCATAATATATTTATTTCGTTATGATGCTGAAGGATGGTGATTGACTATGTGAAACGCCTTCAGTTATCCATCGTTTTCATTTTAGAGTTGTTCTATATCTATAATGTTCTCCTCTATTGACATGATATACGAATTTTCCCGTATTTCCAGAGGGTCTGCAGAGTTAATACATTCAATATCTACTGTAGACTTCTGTTTGTTATTTTCGTATTGCAAATGATACAATGTATGTCAGGTATCTTTTTATACCTACCTAATCCCTTACTGTGGTTACTTCCGTGTTGTTATCATAAATTAATCACATGCGTTCAGCATAATATATCGAAATTGATGGGAAGCTAGTTATGACTCTCCCATGTGATATCCCATAATGTTTTATGTCTGCGATATACATACTGGTCATATTAATCTTGTAATCTCAGGTATAACCAGAATTTTCAGAGGACAGTTACATACCTCCTGGGGTGTGTGATTTGCTGCCTAATAACATATGTATGAACTATATTTCTGTGCTGAATAAGTTTTCAACTGATTTCCCTACTGCTTTAATAAAGATGATGCAGAGTACTTTGTATTATGTCTATACTCCTCCATGTATTTACAGACATATTTATTTGCATATTACATGAACTATTTTAGATGCATCATGATAAAGTTGATTAAAATTATCTCCGTTGGAGAATCGATTTCAGGATATTTCAGTATTCTTAATTTGTACAGACAGTAACATTGGTTTTGTTTCTAAAATTTCTTTTCTTATGGTCTGGAGTATTTCATTCTAGTAACTGCCTCAATGTTTACTTGAATCCCCCTGGGTATTTCCTTTGTACAGTATCTCCAGATTTAGACCCAGGTTGGGTTTAGACATTCTGGTGGATACTGTCCAAGGCTATTGTTCCTTACTACCATACAGAGGGTAGAAGATTTTCTTCTGCTATTTCCTTCTGTTAAAAGTAAGAACACCACAGACTTCAATAATTTCTCCTTTCTCTACCATTTGGGTTGAATGATTCATTTCCTACTGTTCCTCTCTTATTTATTGAAGCAAATTAAAGTTACAAATAAAATTCTTCTTATCATAATTACTATTACTCATAATAAGGACTGATAGTACAGAATTTCTTGTAGTTGAATTTCTTATCTACCATCACACAGAATACTGAAGGTAAATTCATGATAACCAATTCTGGGGAAGAAAACATTTACACTTCTAATATAGAATAGTTAATTTCAGGCGGTAAAGTTAACCATATTGGCGTAAAAATAAAGTCCCGTAACGTGTTTAAATACTTGGCCACCTGCGGCAAAATAGCATCAACCTCTAAATCAGAGAGCCGTCTTTCTCCATAACTCACTCTAAATCGAGACCACCTCCACTTCGCGCATCAACAATTTATCGGTTTAGGAGCAGCTTATTTAAGCTAATAGTCCCCCAAACTCGTTTTCTAATTCCGTGCCTTGCAGAACAGTTACATGATGCTTTTCTTCCCGTTTGCCTAGGCTTCCCGTTTTTGACTTTTAAAGTCGTTTTATGCTTTCCTCAGCCTTTTCCTGCCTTTTTACCTCTTCCCAACTACTCTCCTCATCATTGGGGAAATTTAGATTCTTCCTCAAAATCTAAATTAGAAATAATTCCTTCCAAGGATTTTTGAAGGATTGTGGGGAATAGTTGCCTTATCCATCCTCATGGATTTAGCAAGTGATCTCAAATATCATTTTTGGTCAACATGCACACCATTATTTTATTCATTTCTTCAATTTAAATATTAAATTACTTGCACAATGTATTTATCCTTTGGGGTCCACTCCCCTTAGGATTAAAGTTCAAATGTCTAACTTTAAAATTCCAACACATAAATTGGGGGTGTTACACTTCAAGCCCAATGTTTCAGTATAGCAATTATCTTCTCTTCTCAGCCTAAATTATTTGATCACAAACAGAGCTTGAAGAGCCTCTGAACACTGTTTACATGTAGTAAGTTTCAAGCACAAGTATATATCAAAGTTCTGCAACCAACCCTTTACAATGTGCTCATAAAGGGATTTTATAAGAAAAATGAGGAGGTGGAAATGTTTCTATGGTTCAAGTATCATCAAATCTAAAGTTAATGCAATTCTCTGCCTTGAAAACCATGCAAGGCATAAGGCAGGAATACATTCGATTTATATCTTTGTGTCATAACTCTGTTCTGCTTTCGAGGTTTAGTGGATAAAAAGATTTGACTTTTAAGGCTATTTATTATCCTTGTAATAACTCTACTGATAGTTGCAATAAGTTTCTTTGATTCAAAATAGCTATTCAGCTGTTTTGAGGCGAATATCTTCTGTTCTGGCAATAACTAGGCCTCTTTTGAATGCTTTGAGGTTACAGGTGTCTTTGGCTAGCTGAGAGAATTCAATAGCCTCTGATGTGGCAGTGGAGGCTTTCTCAGACAGATAGATCTGATTGTCCTTCTTTAATCACTATTAATTGGCTTTAATTATGTGTTTTAGGCTTAATTAGGCCTAATTTTCTGTCTTCTGTTCTTTAAACTGTGTTTAATTGAATGGATTAGGCTTTTGATAGTCGATTTATGTCATAATTCCTCAAAACTGTGTAAACCATCTTCAATTCTTCATCTCTACTGTGACTGAATCCTTTAACACTGATACTCTTTGCTTTATTAAGCTTTGTTGTGTCTTGTTGATGTGCAGGCATTACAGAGGTTTTATAATGGCATTAGTGCTCATGAGGGACTAATGAAACATAATTTGGAAGCCTGCGGAACGTTCTCTTTCATAAAATAAAGGCATGGGGGATCGTTATCCCTAGCCTTCAATTTCCTTTTAAAATAATGCACAAATCGTTAAAACCTGCACAAACAAACGGAAAATTAAGAAAATCCTGCAGGGTAAGGCTTAAACTGCTTTGGAGGGTTTAGGGTAGATCGCAGCTTGCCTGCAGAGGTTCAAAGGAGAAGCGGTGAGATAAATGGTGCAAGAGATTAAGTCCAGGCCATTAATGCATTTTGATCAACGGTCAAGATCAATCTAGGTTTTATAATGCGGGGGGGGGGGGGGAATTTATAATGAAATGGGGGAAATTACAAAGAAAATGGGAAAAAACCTTAATTGACATCGAAAAAGGCATAAATTAAATTCGGGGTTTCTCGAAGGATTCTGGGCCGTCCGATTAGATCAACTACATAGATCAACAACAGAGAATGATTCAAGAAGTCCTTTGGAGGATGGGTGGAGGGTGATGAAATAAGGGTGAGATTAAACTGGGACCGTTGATCTGTAGAAATCAACAATGGAGATTGATTACGAGAAAATGCAAAGGGAATGGGAATGGTGGTTTCGGCTAAAGAAACCACTGGTTTCGCGTGACGAAAAGGAGGAAAGGCAGTTTTACCTTTTTGAACGCGATATGCGTTATTGGCCAACACGTGGCCTTTTAAAACTGTCTGTATCGCGTAAATTTTAGGAATTAACCGCCAGGCTCAAAATTACACGATATGGGTTCTTGGTCGTTGGATCACAGGTGGATAGATCCAACAGTGGAGATTGGAGCGTGATAAAACAAGTTGCGCGGGTGGAAGAAGGTGGGGTAAGGTTAAGGTGGTTTTCATCTGGACCATCAGATCAGAGAAATGGATGGCAAAGATTTGATCTAGGGAATGGCAGGACCTAAAGGAGTTGGGATTATCGGGTTGAACCTGGACCGTTGGATTAGAAGAGTGGATGGTTCAGATTTAATTTCGGGAAACGAAAAGGAAACAAGGAAGTGGGTTAGGCGGAGAATGGGTCATTTTGGGTCGTTGATCTGCAGAGATCAACGACTGGTATTCACAGAAAAACATTACACAGTGGTGTTTCATGGAAATATAAAAGCATGAGGGTTTGAATTTGGACAGTCCGATGTATAAAATAGATGACCCAGATCTAATCAGGGATCACTAATTAGCAGGGGAGAGAGGAAAAGTGCAAAGACAATTTCCGATGTGATGCGATTGGAGTCGTCAATCTTAGAGAGATCAACGGTTGAAAATGAGCCCATGGGTTCAAATTTCGGAGGCTGTGCTAGAGGGTGATCAAACTGGGCCGTCAGTTCTTGTGGTTTTCAACGGTCCAGATTGAATTGGAAGATTTCATTCGGAGAAGGAGAGGAATGGCATGAATTTTTTTTTTGGGATGCGATTGGCGCTAGGCTGTTGATTTGTTTAAAGGATCAATGGTGGAGAAATTGGCGGGGGGTCCATAGAATAAAACTCCATCGCATCGGGGATTTTTTATTAAAACAAAGAAATGAGCCTATCGCAAATCTTCGATTGCGATTAGCGCTCGGGACTTAACGCTTAGTCCCGGGCATGGGTTATATGGTGGGGAAGTGGTTGGGGGTTTTAACAAAAAGGGGCTCATTGGAATCGAAAAAATGGAAGGGCTTTTCAATATGCACCCAATGAATATGCGCGATGTGAGATTTCATCGATCATTGATCGGTTTTAGATCAACAATTGGTTTTCATTTAAACAACGAACTGTCGGACTTAATGAAAAATTCGAGTTTTACAAAATACAAAGGAAAACAAATGTTTTGAGGGTTTTAGAAGAAGGGTTTAGGATTTTTTAAGTGCCCGGTTGCGAGGCTTAAGGTCTTATGAAGCTGAGGTTTATGAAAGTTAAGCCCTCGGGGGCTAAAACTTTATATAATAAAATGACCATCTTCTGGCCTTTAAAACAGAGTTTTTAAGGGAAAATGAAGGTTTTAGTAGAGGTAAGAAGGATTTTTAAAACCAATGGAAGGAGACCAAATGATTTTAAGAGGGTCTTGAAGTGATTTTGAAGGTTAAAATGATGAAAATGGAGAAATTTTTATGAGGAAAAGGGGATGAAATGGAAGTTAAGTATGAGTGAGAGGGAGGGTAAAATGGAAAGGGAAAATGGGTTTTTAGCAGTCTTTTCTCCAGGAAAACAGTAGATTTTCAGAATTCATGAGGGAAACAATAGTGAATATTAATCAAAATATAAGATATCTTCATAAGAATTCAAGAAATAACAATTTTGACAGTAAAATTGTTTCTTGAAGGCTTTCAAAAAATAATTTAGCCACCATTTGATATGACAAATTTTATAGGTGGCTAACAGGATTTATTCAAATCTGTTTCCAACACATTCAACTGGCCTTTCAATGATTCTGATATAGATTTCAAGTTATATTGTTGTATAGAATACCCATCAATAGCTTAACATGTCACCAACTAGAATTCATCATGGGTGAAGAGGATAACACCTCCACTCAAATGCTCAAGGTAGACATAAACCCAATTAATTACAAGAAGTCAAAACTGATGTGAATGAGACTGTTTTAAAAAATTGGCTTAATATTTATTAAATTAATGCTCACAAATCATGCTAAGGCATGACTGACCTTGACACTAATGCTCAGAAATCATGCCAAAGCATGAATGACCATGATGCTAGCACCAAATAAATATGGCATGCATTTTAAGATGATCTATTCCTGGATGATAGATCTCGTTGTTATTCGAAATCAGAACATTCTAAGAGTTTGATACAATTAATTCCCAAAATAAAAAATGGAAAATTTAATGAAGTGAGAAAGCCTACATAATCTAGTGACCTCATTCACTATAAATATTGTTGCATAGAGGGTAACAGTTTGACCTAGGTAAATAAATATATCAATTGTGTCTACATTGAAGGAGTCTTATGTAGCTATGTAACTCGGACATTTGTTTCTTTCCTCAGCTAAGATTCTTCATCCATTGTAACATATCATTAAATACCTTTATGGAAAATCCAGGAATAATTTGATATAACAGACACGAGACTATGTCAAATGGATGTCTTCATAATGATGTCAAAGGAAATTATTAACCTCATTCAAGGAACAGACCAACCGAGTGTTGCAGATGTCAAATTGTCAAAGTCAAGGGATGGCACAATTGGTATGGCCATATTTTCATTTGATCAACCATCTATATTTTATTCCTCAAGGGAACTTGGAGATATTACAGGCCTTCATCTGATTGATGAAGGAGTGCTTCAGTGAGTTGATGTGAGTGCAAATTTCGTGGATGAAAATACTTCGAGGATGTTTGTGCACTATCAGTTTCTGAATTTCATTGACAAGTTTACTCTTTTGTGCATTTTTAGAGCTTCGTCTTGTTTTTTAATGCAATTTTAGAGCTCCATGTTGTTTTAGGCTATTGGGGTGTTCCTCTTACACTTTTAATAACATAATTCATAATACTTTTATTCCACCTCTTAGGGTGATCTACGTCTTCAGGTGTAAATGCATAGGTTTTTGGAGTTTTGAATGCATGCAAAATATATGATCGAGGCCTTCAGGTGTAAGTGGGTAGGTTTTTGGAGCTTTGAATACACACAGAAGCTCCCCTTGATCTGAAAATGGTCAGGATAAATTGTATTTATTTCAAGAACCTACCACTCATTTTTAATTAAAATGATCTAGCTTATACTTGACAACTTTGCGGAATTATTTACTTGAAAGTGGTGTATAAATTTTTACTATTTATGTGTTTTAAATTAATTTTTTCTTGCTATAATTTAACATGTATGTCATCAACATAATGCAGCAAATAATCATTCAAACACAACAAAAAAATTAATCTAGGAGTTCACTTTAAATCTCATGGGCTACGTCTTCTTTGAGCTTTGTCACCATGACTCAGCTCTTTGGGATTATGGTAAGTTTTTTTTTAAAAAGTAAATAATTAATTCCAATGAATACAAAAATGATCCAAGGGACTGAAAATACCATGAATATCCCTCAAATGGCTGTTCAAACTTTGAAAACAACTTTAGGCTCTTGTTAACATGATTCCTTCTATCGATGCACTAAGCTACTCTGAGCTTATAAATGGTACATAATCCCTCAGAATTATGTTTCCGTCACTGAAACTGATCCTGATGTATTCAATACACATCAGAAATAAAATACCAACTGATAAATTGCTCAAATTGAGCACTGCAATCCCAACATAGGCTATCCTCCACAGTTTGCCCAGGGCTGCCTAGAACTTCACATCAGCTTTTTGAGCTCTATAAGTTCTCAAAATATTTTGAAACCACTTCCATTGGTTTGAAAATCACTGATATAGTCAATATAGATTTTTTATTCATCAAAATCGGCCTCTGGTTGCTCCGGTTTTTCCTCAATCACCTATTGGCACCACTTGGCACTCGGGTCAAGGAAAACTTCTTTGTTGAGCTTTTGACCTATAAAAGTCTTTAAAACTTTTTGAAACCTATGTAAATAGATTCATAATGATGTTTACAGTGAAGAATGACCATTGGTTCACTACATATGGTCTCAAACAACTTAGTTTAAGCCCTGCACTCCTACTGGCAAAAGTTGGCACTAATGGCCCCTGGAACTTTACTGAAGCTTTTCGGCCTTCAAACGTCCCCTAAAGGCTCTAAAAACCTCTTCATCAGATTCATAGCATATTATTTATCCAATTTAGACTATTGGAACTCTGGAAAAGGACTCTAGCTCTCCTGGCTAGGCCTCAAACTGAATTTGTCTCATGGTGGCCTTAATGGCTATTTCATCTTCCCTGAAGCAAAAGATGTTGAATATCACCTCCATTCGACCTGAAAATTATCCCAAAGTCTTCAGAAAGTCACAGAGACCCAAAATTGACTAAAATTTCATCCAATTTCATTCAATAATGAGAGAGTTATGTCCAAAACAACTTTGCTCCAATTTCCTCCACTAAATGTGGGGCAACTGTGAGTTAACTCTAGTAAAAGTGGAAGTCCGCCTAAATTTGGGAGTGCCTCCAGAATCTCCACCATATTAAACTTCACTTAGACGAATCTTAATTAAATATTGAACCTGATATTAGGCTCCTTAAGCACTCTTAACATTACGCTCCCACACTGGTCATATTATGAGGTTCCATGGGAGGAGGGCTCGCCCCTCCGTGCTTCACCGAACCCACTCGACATTCAAAGTGAAATAAATTCTTCATACAGTGTCCATTTTTCAAACCGTTTATGGCGCTAGAATCAAGAATATGAGACCTATGCAACCATCTTGGTTTCAACCCAATCCTATAACTTTGAATTTTGAACTAATCCTTAGGTCCTTGATCCAGTTTTGATCACACCTCCCAAGTGAGAAGCTTTTGGACCCCAAAATCTCTCTTGGACTACTGAAACTGATATGTACAACAAATGAGAGTACCGCACCCTCCTCTCTTCAGCCTCCAAACACTTGCCTTTCATTGCTAGTGACTTTTAACCACAACTAGAAAACAATTCACACTTCCCTTCCTCGATGCGCTTATCCTCTTGTCAAGAGCTTCCTTTCTTACACACTCAGAAAATTTTTGGTGATAAATTTGTAGAATGAATTTGAACATCACTACCTTGATCAATGATCCAAGGTGGCTCCAACATAAGTCGTGAAACATGCGACATCAACAACAAGTTGTCATAAAATGGGCTATACAGTTGACACAAAACCAATGTAAAAAGTGTGCAACACAATCGACACAAGTCGAAAAACATGTGTGACACAATCGACAAAAGTCAATAAACAACATGATACATCTTTACGAACACATGTGCATGTATCAATGTACAATGAACCTATTTACAGTTCGCTATTTACACATACAACTTTCATGCACATGTACACCTTCAACTCTTCCTTTCATGTACCAACAAGTACATAATCCCAAAAACATGTGCATGACTATATGAGCTGAACTAAAAGATATTTCTGCAATATAAGTGAGTATCATACTCATATTTTACACCTCCACAATGAAATTTTGCAACAACAAAGAAATTTCATCAACTGAACCGCATTTATATGCAATCTTGCTTCAAAATTTTCAACAGAAATACATGCATACAACCTAAATGTGCATATGTACAAAGGAGTATTTCTTACTGTGTTAAGAATTCCATCCACTTCTTTCCAAGCCACCTCCATGGTGACTTTTTCTGCTGCAGCACTTCTTCATGTGAATCTTCTATTTTCACATCAATAATGGAATCCGCAATTACACTTGCGCCAATATTTCTATCCTCTTGCTGCATGTGCTTTGGACAACTAGTTGGATGCAAAGTCCAATAATGGGAGACAACAAGTCCCCTCTTTTGGAAAAAATTGAAAATATTATGCATCTTCTTTGAAAATATTCTTTGCCTCAGCTTCTTCCTGTATTCTTTCTTCCTCATCCAGCATCTCGAAACAACATGGTTAAATCCACCACAATATGTACAACATATCTTTCTCCCATTTAAGCATGCAAAATTATCATGCTTTGCAGAAACAAAATCAAATTGATCATGAGAAGATTTATACCTCTTGTACTGCTTTTAATGTTCATCCTTTTTGTCTTCATGAGAATATGAACTAGTAGAGGCTACAGCTTTCATTTGCAAACTAACATCACCGTTTTTGTCTTGAAAACTGTATGAAATTGCATGCTCACCATAAGCTGCATGTCTACCCTCTTCTTGCTGAAACAAAGGCTTAAAGCAATGGCAATAATCTTTGAAACAAATTTGACATATATGCCTCTTATAACTTAGAATAAAGGTTATCTTTAGAAGAGAATCACATGCCTTCAAGGATTTGTAGTCTTCGCCATTAAATTGCACATAAGCAGGACCAAGATTCTTGGGTCGTTCCTCAACCAAAATGGGATCAACCATGCCTTGTGCATGCTTTCCTAATCCTTTGCCTTCATAGCCCATTTTAATCATTAACTTGGCCCCTATACATCTCGTATGTTTTTCGAAAGAACCAACACAACTTTCTAAAGAGGAAATTGAAGACAAGTTAGAACGGATTCCATCTTCCTCATGGATTTTCTTGGTCAAAGCCTCTTGGGCTTGATGGAGCTACATATTCATATCATGCAATATTTGAAGAATTTATTCCTTCTCTTCCTTCATGGCAAACAACTTTTAACAAAGTTCAGTGCTTTCTCTTTTGTCCTTAAACAAAATCTACACCATGTCCTTCAATATAATAAAGTCACGCTTCATATCATCATCGAAGAATCTTGTGAAGGAGGAAACTTCACTTGTAGAATTTTTAATTATGATGTCAATGAACAAAATGAACTTCAACAAAGTTCTCAAATATTTTCAAAACAAATAACAAATATTTTTTAACCAAATGTCTGTAAAGACCAACTCTTATTCAAGCAACCAAACAACAAACAAAGTCTAAGAGCTTCTTAACAAAAAATCGTCAAGAGGGTTTGTGTTCCAAGGGTGACTTTGAGGGCCTTTGGGGTAAGGAAGGTGCCTTCTCCTTTCTTCCTTTTTGTTCTATCCAAGACTTAGCTAATCAGTAGCTATCCAAAATCTCAAGCAAACTCAAACAACAATCAATTTTCAAACAGTAAAACAGTCAATATTTTACACTGTTTAAACACCTTTCAAGCTATACAATCAAGCAACCAATTGCTATGTCAAGCAAGAAACTATTATTTGATACCAAATTGATATGAAAATGGTCAGGATAACTTGTATGTATTTCAAGAACCTCCCACTCAGTTTTAATTAAATGATCTAGCTTGTACTTGACAGTTTTGCAGAATTATTTACTTGAAAGTGGTGTATGAATTTTTACTATTTATGTGTCTTAACTTCATTTTTCTTGCTGTAATTTATCATGTATGAAAAAAACATAATGCAACAAATAATCATTTAAACACAACAAAAAATTTAATCTATGAGTTCACTCAAAATCTCGTGGGCTATGTCTCCTTTGAGCTTTGTCATCACGACTCAGCTCTTTGGGATTATGGTAAGTTTTTTTTTTTTTTTACAAAGAAAATACTTAATTCCAACGAATACAAAAATGATCCAAAGGACTGAAAATACCACGACTATCCCTCAAATGGCTGTCCAAACTCTGAAAATAGCTTTAGGCTCTTGTTGACACGATTCCTTTTATCGGTGCACTAAGCTACTTTGAGCTTCTAAATGGCACAAACTCCCTTAGAATTCTGTTTCTGTCACTGAAACCACTCTTTCTGTATTCAATATAAATCAAACATCAAATACCAGCTAATAAATTTCTCAAATTGAGCACTAAAATCCCAAAATAGGCTATCCTCCATAGTTTTCCTAGAACTTCACATCAGCTTTTTGAGCTCTAAAAATTCTCAAAATGTTTTGAAACCACTTCCATTGGTTATAAAATGACTGAAATAGTCAATATAGAGTTTTGATTCATCAAAGCCGGCCTTCAACTACTCCAGTTTCGCCTCAGTCACCTATCGACACCCCCTAGCACTAGGGTCAAGGAAAACTTCTCTGCGGAGTTTTAGACCTCTATAAGTCTTTAAAACTTGTTGAAACCTATGTAAATAGATTCATATTGATGTTTTTAGTCAATAATGACCACTAGTTCACTTTATATGGTCTCAAACAGCTCGGTCTAAGCCCTGCGCTACTGCTGGCAAAAGCTGGCACTAATGGCCCCTGGAATTTTACCGAAGCTTTTCGGCCTTTAAACATTCCCTACATGCTCTGTAAACCATTTCATCAGATTTATAAAATCTTATTTATCCAATTTAGACTATTGGAACTCTGGGAAAGGACTCTAGCTCCCCTGGCTAGGCCTCAAACTGAATTTGTCTCATGGTGACCCAGGTGGCTCTTTCATCTTGTCTGAAGCAAAAGCTGCTGAAGTTCACCTCCATTCGACCTGAAACCTATTCCAAAATCTTTATAAGGTCAAAGAGACCCAAAATTGACTAAAATTTCATCCCATTTTGTTCAATAATGAGATAAAAACAACATTTCCCCAATTAACTCCACTAAATGTCGGGCAACTTCCAGTTAACTCCACTAAAAGTGGAAGTCCGCCTAAATTTGGGAGTGGTTCCAGAATCTATGCCATATTAGACTCCATTTAACTAAATATTAATTAAATATTAAACCTGATATTAGGCTCCTTAATCGCTCTTAACATTAAGCTCCCACACTAGTCATATGATGAGGTTCCATGGGATGAGGGTTGGCTCATCCGTGCTCTACCGGACCCACTCGGCATCCAAAGTGCAATAACTTCTTCATACGGTGTCCGTTTTTTGAACCATTTGTGGCGCCGGAATCAAGAAGACGAGACCTATGCAACCATATTTATCTCAACCCAATCCTGTAGCTTTGAATTTTGAGCTAATCCTTAGATCCTTGATCCAGTTCTGATCACCCCCTTGTTGTACATTTTTCCTCCTTTATTCAAATTCTCACCACCTTTTCTTTTAAATCCATTTTCTAATGTTTTTTGAGATCAAAAACCCCGATATCTCCATTTAATTTTATTGTCTCCGCCCGAAGATTTGCTCTATAATGTCTAAAACACACATATTTTATATATCGGGCCGAAGCCCCTTAGAACTTAGCCCCTCCCGCCTTGATTTTCATGTGACCCAAGCTCCAGGACCACAGGCCGAAAGGGAAGGGGGCTTGTTGTTTATTACCCAGGGCGCCGTCGCAACCGTCCGATCAAATTAAATCTACGGCGCGACAGTTATCCTATATGTAGGGCCCCCCATGTGTGCCCCGCGCGCCCGAAACAGGCGGTATTACCCCGCACCACCCTCGTCAAAGCAGTGGTATTTCCCGCGGGGGCAGCGACGCCATAAATCTCATGCCACGTGTCTTCGGTACGAATGGAAAACCGCCCGTCTCCCGCGCGCTAAAGGTCATCCCATCGCCGGGCAGCGGAATTAGTTCGAGTCGTTGGATCTACCGGTCCTGATCTGACGGTGGGCGTTCTCCGGAGTTACACGTCCGTTATTCCATCTCCGCTATGTTATGTGGCCCGCCACTGTGTCACTTCCACTAACCTCCACCCGTTGATTCCTCCGCCACGTCACCTCCCCACTTGCCCCTCGTGCGCCTATACATCTCGCCCTCGTACATCCGTAGCATTTCTTCGCGTCAATATATATATACACATATATGTGTTTATAGGTTTTATTTCGTATTTGCCTCTATTCTTTCCTCGCGTCCAGACTATGTCGCGTTAAACCCGCATTCCGTCTTGTTGAGGAACCCTCCACTCTTTTGCTTCCACCACCCTGGGCATTTCCATCTTCTGTCTGTAACCATGTCACCTCCTCCATCTCCACCTCTATTATCCACGCCATCGCCCGAGTCAGTCTTTCTGACATTTTTAGAGTTTTTGCAGGTTCCAAAATAGCAGAGAAGGCGTTTTTATTCCCCGCCTCCGTTTTGGAGATCATGAACATATCAGAGGATGATTTTCTGTGGGCAAAATTTAATGGAGACTGAGAACAGATGCATGAAATGACTGCCATTAAAGAAAATACAGATATGGATTCTTGGAACCCTCCAGAGAAGTTCGCCTCGCATTTAAGATCCAGGATTCTAATTCAAAATCAAGGGCCAGGCGTACAGTACTGAATGGAAGATTTTCTCAGGGGACTCTTATGGTAGCGGATTTGCCTTCAGCCAGAAGCACCCCGATGTATATTTTTAATTATTTCTGTCTTGTACATAAGGAGCTTTTTACCTCCCAGCATTTATTTCCCTAGACAGAGTGTTAGGTATTCATTTATAGTCAGTCATTCATAGATAAGGCGCGAATGTTTTCCGCCATTTTATCAAAATTGAGTCATTAATTGTATCCCATCTCCCTCCTCCTCCAGAAGCTTCTCTCTTTCTTATAAATACTCAGAAATAAGACATTTGGGGGGTTCCAGATTTCTGTCAGCAAACTGTGCAGCGAGAAGACTACTGTATTCATCTTGTAATATTTCTGTATGAAGTTTCAGAGCCCGTAGGGTCTCAGTGAGGAGGGGTTATAACTGTATTGAGGATTCTGGTCTTTGATATCTCACAGTATGTAACTTTTCTTATGTGTTAATACATTGTCACTTTTCATGCAATTTGTCTTCTTGTATCATGTTCTAGAATGTGAGTGGCTCACTAGTTTGCAGCAAGGATTCATCTTAAGTGGTGCCCTTTCTGGAATTATTCAAGCGCTTTAAATAGGCCTAGAAGTGATATGCTGTTCCATTTTCACTCTTTCATATTTTCTGCTATATTAGTGGCTTAAGGATTCGTAAATTGGTGCGCCCTTTTTCCAGTAATATCTTCTTACGTTTCCTCACTGCACTCACTCTCTGATATTTGATTTCTGTGATATATTATTTGAATCGGCCCTCTTTATAGTAAGCGGTCTCTTAACTGTCTGACGCTTTCATGCTGAAGTTTTACCTGATGTTCCTACATTATTCTTATCTGTGTATCAGCTTCTGAGAGAGATTGGTCCCATTCATATTTAGTTTCCTTGTTTCTAACAAGAGATAGTAGGTGAGCCCCTTGGACTGACACCCCAAACTATAAAGGGCTCCTTGCTATATTAAGATGTCCTAGGCACTGGTCTATGGCAACTCTAGGCTGTCTCTAGGGGGGTGAAAAAATCATCCACAACACCCCTCAAGGCAGAGACTAGCTTCCATGTAGCCAACCTTGTTTGTGCATAAAAACCACCTAGTTATTAAGTTTTTGATTCCTTTTTTTTTCAAACCAAAATAGAGAATAATGAATAGTTATTATATTAAAAAACATTAAATTAAATTTCAGTTCAGATACATGATTTATATAACCATGTTTAAATTAGTATCAATGGAGTATGTATCAATGACCATTTACATAATTATAGTATCTACAATATTCCACTTGTACATGCCTCAATATTGACCTAACAAAAACCAAATTTTACATGAATAATTTTTCATCAAATTTGATTTATGAATCTCCAAAATAACTGTTAAGGATGTGTGACATGCCCCTTTTTCCCCTGCTTCCAAATTTTACTTTGATTTAGCCTTGAAAAAAAATAACCCATGTGATCAACCTTGGTATTGTTTTATTTGAGAGTATGAAGGAATTATTCTTGGTAATAGTACAACTCATATATTTTACTTAAATGTGTAAGTGATGGGATAGATATTTTATATAAATGGTGAATTATATTTAACGAATCACCAAAAAAAATCACTTTCTCAATTCATAGGTTCACAATTCAAACCTAATATATGACAAGATCTTGAATATAAATGGTGAATTATCTTCAAGGAATCACCAAAAGAAATCACGTTCTCAATTCCTAGATTTATAGTTTGCATGAAACCTAATATAAGACAAGTACACTTCAACAACGTTGTTTGAAGTACGTCCTAAACCCAAGCATACTTATATTCTTCTTGATTATGATGGAAAATAAAATACCACACTTGCCTCTGTTTGCTCAAATATTTTAATCATTTTATACATGTTATTCATATTCATTTACTTAGAAGGTGTTAATATGAAATTAGGTAGAAATTGTTCTTATCAAATGATGAAGTATCTCAACACAAAATAAATGAAATAAATATCAATTATTAATAGGGAAACTATACTTTATTATATTAGTTGGTAATATTATAGAATCATATTCCTTGATAATACCATTATATTTAAGGAAAAATTGATCTTTGGAGGTTAGGGTCGGTCGTTAACATTTTCCTCAAGAAATATTTGATGTCTCAAGGTCACTATATATGTCCGTACCACTAATAGCCCAAAAATAGCCCACACATTTACACCTATGTACAATGGATCATTTGGTTATATTGTAGGTACCTTTTTTGACATTATGTATTGATTTATGTTTGAATGGCCTAACAAAATCAATTTATGTAAAAGTAATGCATTGCACATCAACAAAAGATGTTTGTGACAAGCTTCAAAATATATATTAAGGTGACAAAAATGTCAAGCAGGTCGGACTTCAAACCCTAAAAGAGAAAATTGAGCAGTAGAAAATAATTGAAGATGAAAATATTGCAACTTATTTTTTTCGGATTGATGAAGTTATAAACATCGTGCAAGGGTTGGGAGAAACAATGGAAAACAAGGAAATTGTCCAAAAAATACTGATATCACTTCCGATGAGCTTTGATTCTAATGTCACAATGCTAGAAGAAAGATTGGACTTACAAAATATCAGCATGGATGAGCTTCATTGAATAATTACAACCTACGAAATGATAACATAATAGGAGAATTCATCCAACAAAGAAGCGACTTTTACAACATCTAATAAGGTAAGGAAATTAAGGCAACAACCTTGGCCAATCTGTAGTTGTAGATATGGTGAAGTTGCATATGAATGGATAAACAACTTTGTGAGGAAGCTGAAGAGAGGAATAGACAAGTATAAATGTAAGATCCCTTTAAAATGTTTTAATTGTGGTGAAATTGGTTATTTTTCTTCAAATTATCCTTATTAGAAGAACTAATACAATGATGAGGAAGAGGATGATCATAGGAAATCGAAGAAGAATCAAAGAATATATAAGAATCAAGGTAAAGATAAAGGCTTTAAGAAAAGTTTCTAGTCAAAGGAAGACAAATCTTCATCCAAAGAAGAGAGTGACAACGATAGTGAAAATGACATAGGAAGGGTGTTGTTCATGACAAGAGATTACAAGAACGAATCCCCTGAAGAACAAGAATGTCATGAAGAAGAAGAAAGTGAGGTAGATCTTGAAATATAACTTATCAATGCCCTAAAGGATATAAAAGTATAAAGAAGGAATGTTAATATATTAGAAGCCAAAAGGAGTGAACGAAGGAAACACGCTAAGAGTCCCAAAGAATATTTTGAAGAGTCAAACAAAATTATCATCAACATAAAATTTCATCTAGAGGAGGCCAAGAAAATCAATGAATCACTCAAGAAGGATTTTTAAGAAAGAATCAAGTAAAAGGATGGTATGGAAGTAGAAATTATCTCTCTGTAGAAGGAAGCACAAAAGAAGAACATCCAACAAAACTTTAAAAATAACACGAAAGTTTTGGATGAAATTATGAGGAGTCAAAGTTCATGTAGTGACAAGACTGGATTGGGATACAAGTCCACATTCATAAAAGGCTTTAGCTCCGTGATGACAAAAAAGGAAGCTCAAAATGGAACATAGGTTGACATGGTTAAATATTCCAAGGAGGAAATCATTATGGCCAAAAAAAAGGGTCATAGTCAACCAATGCAAAATAAGCAACCTATAGTGAAGAGATCTCAAGAAGAAGGCCTTTGGAGAAATGTAACACAAAGAATATCTCCTCCCAGGAATTACACTGTCTTCCTTGGTGTATGCTACTCTTGCAACAATTTTGTACATAAGGTTGTAAATTGTAAAGCTTATGGTGGAAATAGAAGAAATTTTGAAACTACTCTAGGAATGATTATCCTAGAAAATCTAGAGAAGATTACAAACAAAGATATAACAAGTTAGAAAACTTGAGTAATGAAGTAGAGTGTTAAAAATGAAACAAATTTTGACATTTGGCTAAATACTGTAGGTTAACCACTCCTCTAAGGGAACCACGACATATTGCAAATTCTCACCCGAATGTTTGGAGGAATAAAAAAGGAAGTTGTGCAATTTCTCTAAAAGCACAAAGAAATAAAAGTGTATGATATGTTGATAGTGGTTTATCAACACATATGACATGGGATGAGAATATATATATATATATATATATATATATATATATATATATATATATATATATATTTGTAAGAATATATCGATGGAATAGTATCATTCACAAATGATGGCTCTGGAAAGGTGATAGGAAAGGGTATAATTAAGCTTGGAAGAAAGAAATCCATAGAAAAATATGCATTACTCATTGGAAAATTGAACCACAATATACTAAGTGTGAGTCAGCTTTCAGACTGCATCTTCACCAACAAAGTCCTTCCATCAAGCAATCAAATTTGTGGAACAATTTCAACACTTTCAACAACAATGTCATGATGCCCTTCTAAGAGATGACACCAAGTACAAACAAAAACATTCCCAACATTAGGTTATGTGTAAGTTTTAGGGTAAAAATGATGGGATCATGGACACCAAGATGAAGGGTACTCACCAAAAGGACATACAAATATATCGAGTGGTTAACACAGAGAATTTTAGTCACCAGGGGAAGTATTTCACCAGGAATCAAGTTTGGTAGAAATTTCCTCATCTAATGAGGGAAATTTATGCAATGGGAAACATTATGTCCTAAGGGGCGATGATTGATCTAGATGGATAAGGTTACCATAGTTAATAATTATTTTTTTCCAATTTTTGAAAAACCATGGATTATATTTGTAATATGCATGATAAAAAATAAAAAAATCATAATAGTGAAGTGAGAATCTAATATCAAAATGATTTAGTTTTTATCATCATATTCACCCATGGACTTTGTAAACCATGGTATTTATCCATGGTATTCTAATCACACAATGATTTAATTTTTACCATCATAATTTGTGATCTTCACCCATGGATTTTGTAAAACATGGTATTTATCCATTGTATTTTTTAAATGTAAAAGGGATAAATCTCAGTGGAAGGACATCCTTAAAAAGTATAAATATGGGAATTTAGTAGGAGCAAAGCATGCTTTTTATCATAATGTAGTCTCATGGGATATTATCAATTCAATAAATATTTGAGTTCATTCTTAGTTTTTTCTGCAATATCTCTCTTTCCATTATGACATATTCCTTTGTCTGTCATGAAGTTGCAACTTGGATAACACCAACATTAGTGCATCATATTTCATTATAAATTTGTAGTTAATCATGCTCGAGCTAGAGTAGTATTGGCATAGGTGACTTGTTTGGAATTTCTAGTTCTTATTATTTTTTCACTCTCTAAGTATCATTATTCCAATTATCCATATCAGTGTAGGTAGATTAGCTATCTTATAGAAACCCTATGAACTATATTTTACAAATTAGTTAACCACACCTCACATCGTTTTAGGAATATTTCAAAATGTAGGAGTGAGGGATATTAGACTCCTTATAGTTGTCTATGGGCCCCATCTACCAGTTGAAAAATCCTATTTCCTCAAAAATATTGTAGCTATCATAGTTATACATAAAGAGGATCTCTTGATATTGGGTGGAGACTTCAATCCAATAAAATCCTTAAAGGATAAAAAAGGAGGTATTTGAAGATTGGAATCATAAACCTAGAAGTTTGAAGCCCTATTTCATCAACTCTAAATGATGGATCTAGATCCCATAAATGTTACATTCACCTATAATCATCACTAAGGAGGTAAGCATAAAATTTTATTTATACTAAATAGATTCGTAGTATGTAAATCACTTATTGAAAAGGATAGTTTTGTGGACGATTCATGACCACCATTTACAAGCTCTTACTAGTAGCACATACACCTAGAATTAGATCTAAAATACACCCCTCATAATTGATCCCTCCACTTTGCAATTTATTCGCCGCAACACCCATATTTCTCAACTAATGTTGAAGATTTGTGGTTGGAAACAAATAAAATTTGGAAAAATAACATGTGTACTTTCCAAACAAAATTAAAGTTACTTAAAAGCAAGATAAAAGACTCCGATAAGACTAATATTTGAAATATATTCATTAAAAAAAACAACCTTGGAAACCCTAATGGAACAAGTTCAGGTGAAAATAATCATGGAGTGTTGAACATAATATCTCATCAAGAAGGAATCACAACTAGTCATTGAAATAGAATAACATCACAAGCAAGAAGAAGTGTTATGAATCTAAAATTCTAAAATAAGGTGGTTAAGAGAAGGAGAAAAGAACACTAAATTATTCCATAAGTAAATGATTAAGAAAGAAATAAATAACGATATTTTCTCTTTGGAAAATATGAATGTGAGCTGACTAATGGGTCATGCTGATTTAGAGAAGGAACTAGCAGAGTATTATTATTATTTCCTCTTGGAACCTGTTAGTCTCCTATACCAATAGGTTTCATTTTTCATGATTGTCTTGATTGAAATATGGAATATGTTCAAACCTTTTTCAGGGAGCAAAGGTGTTCCATATTCTTGAAAACCAAAAAAATTCAAAAAATTTAAAAAATGTAAAGAGGGTATACCCTAAAAGAAAAATCAAAGGGTAAGAAAAATAAAATGGTCAAAAAAGAAAAAGAAATGAACCCCAAGCAAAAAATAGACCAAGGAAAGTGTGAAAATTCAAAATGCCACTGCTATTTCAGTTTTGTAATAAAGCAATTGTGTGCAGCTTGTCAAACCTTTGCCACAATTCATGAATAAGTCAAACTGTTTAAACTTGGCTTACTCATATTTCAATTTCATGTTGTAGATTAGAGAATAAATATCTGACCAAACAGTTTAATCTTGGCAGATAAGTAGATAGGTAGAGTTAATAAGAGGTGCTCAACAGTTTAATCTGAGCCCCTGGATGTAATAAGGGTAGAAATAGATAGATTTATCATGTAAAAAAGAAAAGGTTGAAAAGGGTTTGCAAGTCTAAATGCACCCTAATAAAGAAGAGAAAATGGTAGTGTTAGGTAGATAGGGTAGGTAGATGATGCTGCAAAGTGTTATCTGATGAAAGATGCTGCTACATGTTTTTGATCCTTTACTTTCATCACACATACTAAAGCAGGAAATACACTGGAAAATCACAGCAAGCAAAGTCAAACTCATTAACTTCCCTCATCACTTTCCCCTCAAAAGTTTTACTAATTTCCCCAAAGCACTAAGGTATTTGGAGATCAAAGGGGCTCAAGGCATTTCCTTGACTTTTGGAGGGACCGGACCCTCGGCCTAATGATCAAAAAGACCTAAGTGCTTGAAATAGTTCATCATTATAATCATTCATCTTCAATTTTTTCCTAAGTAAAATCCCATTTTACTTAGGAAACTCATGCAAAATTCCATAAAAAACCCTCAAGATAACTTGCTATTCTAAGTTTAAGTGTTGAAGATAAGATATTTCAATTTACTTCAGAAGTTATCACTTTCTTAGATGTGCAAAATGTTTTGAGTTTCCCTTGTCCCTTTGTCGTATTAATATTTAACTCTATTTTACTAAATCCCTAATGAAATACCCTATCCTAAGTATATAACTCCTTTTTTATAAATACCCCAAAAAACCCCTTTATTATATAGTTTAACCAAAGTAATTATTTCCCCATGCATTCAAATAAAAACCCACTATATAAGCCCTTTGGTTAAATTATATCTTAATTAATAATCACTCCCTATGGTAAGTTATTATATTAATTAATTTAATTTTATAATAAAACATATATGAAAAGTAATAAAACTTTAAACATACGATAAATATGTTTAAACCCAAAATATAAATAAACCCGAAGTTTATTTTCAAACCAAAACTTTGAAGATAATCTGGGCCACCGTGGCTCATCCCACCCGGCATCCCAATCTTGACATTTAATTTTAATACCCGCACCCAACAAAACCCCGCCACGACTTCTCGTTTTCCATTATATGATGGGATTAATTAGTTATCTGAACTAAATAATAGCCTTCACCTACCAATCATATGCCTCCCGGGGTGATTAGATTAAACTTTAATTACTTTAAACCTGACGGGCCCACACCTTAATCCTCCGCTTAGTCCCCGTCATTGCAACCGTCCGATCACTTTTCCGAAGATCAACGCTCCCTATCAATCCCGCTACCCATCCGTTGTCAGCATTTTAACGAGCGGGGGATTGGTGGTATTGGAACTGTTCACCTGCCACACGTCCATCGCTCAATGGAATCGCTTCCCCCGCGATTAATACCTCCTTTGTCCGAAAGCGGTGCGGGGACTTACCACTTACCGCCCGGCCCCTCCACACGTCAGCCCGTACATTGATGACGTCACCCCTCGAAAAACTAAAAAACCCTTTTAACTTGTAAATAAAGCCAATTTTCATGTTTCTTTTCGTTATTTTCGTTATTAAACGCGACTGTGCTCTCTGCTACGGTTTTCGAATTTTCATTGAAATCCACTGTTCCATTCAATTTCGCTCCATAAATCCGCCAGACCTGCGTTCAAGCGTCCTCCTGCTACCGCCTGTTACCTGTTAAGAACCAGCCTTCTTCTAAGAACAGGTATTTATCCTTCTCCGCCCCGAACTGCAAGAAAAACTCTGTTTCCTTTGTTTTTCGCTGTATTAGTGATTAAAACTCATCACTGAGATCTTCCCCAGAGATTTTAAAACTGTTAAATTGCTCCCTGAAACTGCATTTGTGATAATTTCCTCATTTAAATCGAAAAGCGCCTGGTCTGTGAAGAAAACCCAGGAACTTCCATTCTGAATCCACAAGAACCAAAATGGAAGCCCCTGCAGCCCTGAATGTGACCCCACTGAATGCCCCTCACAGAGAATTAGAGTATTTACCCTTAGTGGACAAAGATTTTCAGATTAAAGACTTGCATTTTGATGAAAGCCCCCTTCTGAGATTTTGTCGCTGCAGAGACGATTATTCAAAGGGGAAAGATGTTATTGGACTGTGGGAATCCAATATCCCAAGGTATCTCATCCCCTCAGTCATTAATTTCCCAGAAATCATCCACTATTGCCATTCAAACTATGATCCCACTAAAAGGGCTGTAATTTCCCCTGACCAGAGTGTTATTTTCCCTATCACTCCTCAGGCCATCAATGAAATGCTACACTTTAAACCTGACCAAGAATTGGCACCTCTGTCCATGGAAGAATTGATTGAGAAATCTAATAAATTGACCCCAGAGAAATTAGAGTCCATTTGCCATAATTTCATGTTTCCTGAACACCAACCTAAGGGACCTCCTCCCTATGGTTTTTATTATTTCAATCAATTGGGAAGACTCATCCTCAATATGATATCTTTTGTCTTGGGCTTCAAAACCAGTGAATATGTTGATGAGATAACCTTGGTTTTGCTATCCATTTTTACTCCTGGGCAACCTCCTGAGATTAAATATGACTTTGCCTCCTTCATAGCCAACAAGATCCATGATCAGTTCATGAGGCTAGATGATGAGAAAGTTTTTAAATATTCCTTAGTAATCTATCATCTCATTATCTACTATCAATCAGAAAAGTTCCCTTTCCCTGTTCAAAAACTTGATGCCAAGGGAAACCCAAGGTCAGTTATATTTTGGTCTCCCATAATTCATTCTTATGAGTCTCCCTATTCCTATTCTGAGTTTATAGATATTTGTGTATATCCTGCAACTACATTGTTGACATGGATTCCTCCCCCAAGACTCAGTAATGAAATAAAGAAGACCTTGCAACTTTCAAGGACCTATAAAGTTGGGGATTGGTATTTGTATCAAAACCATACAGTCATCAGAATCTATGGATGTGAATTACATCCATTCAAGTTACCAAAGTATGTACCCATGAGACTGTTTGCCTTGGAATATTACAGGAAAATGAATAATTCAGATGTGATCCATTTTTGTAGTGTGAAAAAGAAAGCTCAACTCCGGATTAAAAGCCAATTAGGACCCTACATCTGCAATTCTAGAGAGGCCGAGCGAGAGGCAGAAATTATATTACAAAGCAAGTTCCAAAGAACTTTTCGTTGGGTTCCTTATGACCCATTTGGTTTTATTTGTGAAAAGAGATTAAAGAACAAATCTTCCCCTTATATCCACCACAAGATTCCTGATATAGAGCAATATGCTAACTAAGATGAGTGGGTGGAAAAAACACTTGTTGAAGAAGAAAGTGCAGAAGAAAAAATGAATAAAATTATGAATGATCTTCAAAAGAAATATGACCTAGAATCTTATGGTCAAGTGCAGGTATCTCACATTGGCACATCTTCAGCAGCAAATCCACAGCAGAGATTGCAGGAAGGCAGTTCATCAGTGGCAGCAGAGACAAAAGGCAAAGGAAAGGAACCTGCATTACAGGTGATTGAAACTTTAGTCATGGCTGAGAAGCCTCGAACTTCCAGAGAAGTTTCTCCCACTCAGGCAAAGCACACACAAGTTCCAGAGTTACAAACTCCATCAAATGTGGAAATAGGAAAGAAAAGGCAGACTCCAGATACCACTCCTCCAAAAGAAACCTCACAGGCACATCAAGCCAAGAAACAAAAACCAGATCCACTTTCAGATGTGGAAATCATAGATGAAATGTTTGATGATGGAAGGGAAGATAGTCAGCAAACTGGTACAGTTAGTGAAACAAACACAAGCCAGAAAGGGAAGGCTTTACAAAAGCAATTGAGTACAGAACTATCCTCTTTCAAGCCACCTAAAACAAATACAGGGGATATAAAAAGAACTTTCATCAACATAAAGGCAAAGAATGATCCATTAAGGATGAAAGTATATGACCAATATCTAAAGATGGCTCCCCATAATCAAGAAAGGTTAATGTCAGCATTTAACCTTTCAAAAGGCAAAACGCTGATGAGCCACTTCAAGACAAAGGTGCCAAAGCCCATGTCAGCAGCAGATTACATTAGAACAAATTTTGAGGTCCTGGCAAAGGACATTCATCCTTTGGACCAGATAGAACTGCACAGACAAACTGGGGAAATGGTGTATTCCACTCTTACCAATAAAGCCATGGCAGCTCTAACACTGCAAGATTCTTTGAATAACACAACTGCACAATTTCAAATTGAGAGGGCCTCTTCACAGGCCAAAGATAACAGAATAAAGTCTTTAGAAGACATAATCATTGGTTTGGGGCACAACCCCAAAGATATTAAAAGCATCGAGGCATTAATAAAGAAGAAAGATGATGACATAGCTGCACTGAGAAAGAAGCTAAAATTGCCAGCCTCAAGGCACCCTCAGACCCAAGAAGTTTTAAAGGAGAATTCACAAGAAGAGGTAATGGAGTTGCTCATAAATATGACTGAGCGACTAAGTGAAACTGAGAAGGAATTGGAACAAGCCTTACAGGAAAAAGAAGTTATCAAGTAGGCATCTGCCACAGAAGCTGCTACAACCACAGGTACTTCAACAGTAGGTCAGCAAACACAGCCATCTCAGGTAAACACTTCTGGTTTGAGTTCTGATGAACTAATAAAACAAATGGAAAGTTTACAACTAAGGGTCACAGAACTTCAAACCACAAAATTGCAATTAGTAAAATTGGAGGAAAAATATGATACATCTAAGAAGACAGTTGCTGATAACACCAGGGAAATAAAAAGGTTAGAAAAATTGGTTCAGGCTTTGGAGAAGGACCTTTCATTAGAAAAGCCTTTAAAGGAAATAAATGAAATTCTTTGGGGTAGTATCATTGAGTTAATAAAGGGTATTTGGCCCTCTGTTCAAGAAATTTTTGAACAAAATGATTTGGTTAAAATAGCTCAAGAAGAAATAAACAGAACCAGAAATGAATTAAGAGGCAGGCCTGAGCAGGCCAATCAACTCATTCAATTTTTGAACACCCGGACAAAGCAACAGCTTGCAGTATTAGGGATTGAGGACAGGACCGGCACAGTTTTGGAAATAAAGAGAGTTTTCATCAAAAGAACTTTCATGCAGAATTTAGAAAGGAAGTGCTCAGACATTTTGATTGATATCAATATTTTCAGAGAGAAATTTCAAGCTTTGTTGGATAATGTATTACCAAGTCCTATGCTCTCAGAGGATCAAATAATGGACTTAGAAACCTATGTAAAGAAAATAAATACTCATGCTCAAAATACAGCTGCTTGTTCTACCAGTTTGCCAGAATCGACATTACCAACAGGGAGAAGTATCTATGATAGAGTGAGGAATTTATTTCATCTGGAACATGAAATAAGGTATCTGTTTCCTAATGAACCCACCTTTTACAAACTCACAGAAGCAGATGAGACATTGAGAAAACTCAAAAGGACTATGGTACCAGATAATCAATGGTGGAAAGAATTATTGGAAATTCTATAAAAAGTTATCTTCAGGATGAGAATTTTATCTTTACTACCAGGTAAATGATAAAAATGAGTACAGATGAAAGAGTATCAGTTACACAGGTTAAAGAGTATCCGTAAAGACAAAGAGTATTAAGCAAGCAAAGAAATTACTCCAAAAGACAGCAACGAGCCCTTTTTCAGCACTTACCTCCAGCACATCCACAAAGAAAGGAAACAGCACATCAGCAGTTACTTATTATGCTATCTACGAGACCATTTGTCTCTTGTTTACTTGTAAATTACTCCTTAGTCATCCCAAATTATGGGCTAGGATAGTGTGAGATATTTTCAATTATTTTGTGTATAAATAAACCCTCAAAGAGAGTATTGAGGGTGGATTATATTACTTTGTTGTAACATTGAGATTTTCGGAATAAAAGCATTTTGGAGAAATTTATTCGTGGCTTACTGGATGACGATTTGAAGCTCAGGACTTTTTGCAGGATTCATGTGTTGGACTGCAGTTCAATAAGTCTTTCTACCCTTTGTCTTAAGTTTTATATCAATTTATAATATCATTATGTCCATTTCTGAATAATTTACATAAAGGATTGAATCAGAATTTACTTAATTGTACTCTGATTTCAGATGTGATTGTTCTTAATGTTTTCCTCTAAATTGGTTATAAGCATGAATTCTTAAATGCTCTTGCTTTGCTAATTTAAACATTGTTGATTACTATAATAAAGAATTCTTCATTGTTCTTTGTTTGTAGTCATCTCATTTCTTTCTTTTGAACATGGTGAAAGATTCTTAGCTGCCTTTCATCCCTTCAAGATCATCCCATCCACTTTAAATTTTAAGGATTGCTCTCTGTCTAGCTATCTTGCCCTGTAAAGCCATCTTGTGTGTAGAATAGAAATCCAGTAAAGCCATCCTTTGACTCCATAGCCCAATGGACTGAAAACTTTCAACCTTGCCCTTAGTTTGTGGATTCCACCATTTTTCAAAACAAACATCTGGAACTGGATCTATAACTAGCTCATACCTCATAAAACCTTCGAGAACAAAGATAAATTATAAAGAGAGAGCCCTCTCTGGATGCAGATTGGCTAGATTCTGCATCTCAAGGTTGGTTTGTGGTTACCTTGGGTATACTTTCCTTTTCCACAACTTCAAGGAAAACCTGAGTGATAACATAGTGGCGACCATACTGGGGATCTGAATCATCTTTATTTGTTAATATTGTTCACTTATAAGCTATAGACAGAGTCTGAAGATCAGCCAGGTAGCCTTTGAAATTGCTTTTGCTCTGCAATTGCAAAAGTAAATAAATGCTGCTTCAGTCTATCTCTGATTTAGCTTATATATTGAACCTTAGTTTCAAAATTTTCAATCAGATTCTCTAGTTTAAACAGATCTTTGAGAAAATTTTAATCATACATCATTATTTCTTGAAGAATTTGTAGAAGTTGTATTTATTCTTTCAATTAAAATCAAAAAATCCAAAAACACATAGTCTAGGAAAACTGGCTTCAGAAAGGATTCGACATACTAGGTCAAACCCTGACCCCAATCCACCACCAATATTTGAAAATCCAAATATGATTCCTAGGATTCTTAGAAGACAAGGAAGTCAAGAAAGTTCTGAAAGAGGAAGTCAAGAGAGTTCAGGAAGTTCTAGACCAATTTCTAGATCTGCATCCTGTCCTGTGAAAATTATATATATTGATGAAATTCCTTTTGATGCACGATTTGAAACATCCTTGTTTGTGAATTTCTCTGAGACCGAATTATCCAGATTAGTTCCAGATCCATTGTTCTTTGAAGATTTTCAATACAGATTTGTTTCGCATCATCTTGACAGAGAATTACATAACTCTATTCAGACTGACCAAACCTTTGAAGAAAGTTCAAACATCTCTGTGATTACTGAAGCATCTCCAAGTTCAGTTACTTTTTCTCAAGCTTTTCAAAAACCTTTCACCCCTTCTACTCCTCCATTTCCTCCTACCAGACCATCCATTCCTGTTACCCCACTATATCTTCCAATGGCCAATCGATATGCACCTTTACAGTTACCAGCCAACCCTCCTGCTTTGCCCCAAGATTACCAAAGTAAGATCACACCTTTTGATGGATCAGGGACTTACACAGCACAACAACACACCAAAAGGATGACCGATTACTTTGAGTTCTATGAAATTGACACTGATAATGTCTGAATGAGAATTTTCGTTCAGAGTCTTACTGGAGAATTTAGGACATGGTTTAGGGCCCTTGCTCCAGATAGTATTGCTGATTTACCAGCTTTATATAGGGAATTTTTTAACAGATGGGAGAAGAAGAAGGATCCTCTTCAGATCCTGTCAGAATTCGAAAAATTAAGAAGAAGACCTAATGAAACAGTACAAGATTACATCATTAGATTCAATGAAGCATATAATGCAGTTCCTCAAAACTTAAGACCCCCACCTGACTCTGTGTTGGTTAAATTTCCAGATGGTTTTGACTCTGATATAGCTTATTCCCTCAGGGAAAGAGCTCCCCAAACATTAGAGGAAATGCAAAGCATAGTGGTGAGTGTAGAAGCAAATCTGATAGAAAAACGAGCCAGAGCAAGAGCAGAAAGAAGAATGCCTCTAAATGAAGAACCTTCAGCTTTTGAAAAGAAGCCGGATGCAATCATTAAAGCTATGGAAAGATTAGGAGACAGAGTGGAGACCATTGAAAGAAAATCTTCTACTGATAACCAGAATGTTGCAAGAAACCCAAACTTTAGGAGGAATCTGAATCAAAATAGTGGAAAGAATGTCCCTGACCAAAACATTAGGCCACCTTTCCAAGAAAACTTTGTTGAAGGTTCAACTTCTGAAGAACCTACAGAGGATGTAGAAATAAACAATGTAACTGATGACAAAAATGAACCAGAAGTCTTGCTATCCCAGGATGATCAAGAGAATCATATCCTGGAAACGTTCCAAACTCATTCAGGTGAGACTTCTAATTTTAAGGAAGGTTATGACACAGCAATCTATGAAGTTCATAAACAGTATAATTTGAGAAGTAGACGGATTTATGTGCCAGAGAATAGCAAACAGAAAAATGCAAAACAAAATGTCAAAGGTAAAGGTAACATTCCCCTTGTACAAAACATTCCCCAAGTACAAATTCTGTCTAGGATAACTCCCAACCCTTCAAATCCAATAATTGAAGATGTCTCTGACAACCAACCAAACAATAAACAACAATCTAATACTTTTCCTCCTGTGGGAAATGTAGAAGAAACAGTAGAAGTTAGTTCAGATACCCCTTCAAAACAAAATCTCATTCATGAAAAAGAGAAAAACATTGAAGACCCAAAAAACAGAGAAAACCCAACTGTGCAAAACACTAAAACTCAAACAGAAAAACCTTTTAATCTAGAGGCTGAAATAGGCAAACTAAAGATAGTTGTTCCTTTATCAGAATTGGCTAAACATGATGTCTACAGAAGTCAGATTACCAAGTCCCTAAACATTAACATTACTGGATTAGATGATTCAGTAAACATTCTTGATGATCAACCCAAACTTCTTTTTGGCCCTGAGGTTAATGGCAAACCAGAAAGTGGAGGGACTCCTCCATTTTATGTAAGCCTGAATGTTCATGACAAGATACTCCATAATGCAATGCTGGATTCTGGAGCATCTCATAATTTGATGCCAAAAGCTGTGATGGAAAGATTGAATCTAGATATTACCAGACCTTACAAAGATTTGTTTTCTTTTGATTCCGGTCAGGTAAGATGTCTAGGTTTGATTAAAGACTTGTGTGTTACTTTGGTACAGTACCCTGCTAAATCTGTGTTGATGGACATAGTAGTGGCTGATATTCCACCTAAATATGGTATGTTATTGTCTAGATCTTGGGGTGCTAAACTTGGAGGATCTATTCAACTAGACATGTCATATGCAACTATTTCAGTATTTGGTCAGCCTAAAAGATTATATAGAGAAACCTTGATGAAGTACTTAGTTAGTAGCCATGAGAAGCCTGAAAACTTCCCTGTTTACTCTGTACATTCTGATATGGATTCTTTTATTTTATACAATGCTGAGTTAGATCTTCCCACTGAAATAGAAGCTCCAGGATTGGAAACCATGAACAAAACCACTGTTAAAATTGAAGAAATATCTGAAAACAAAGAAACAACAGATGACCAAGAACTACCAAAAGAAAATAGACAACTAGCTCCTGTCAAGAAACGTTTTAAAACAATTGATGAGGATTATGAACATGAAATTCTATGGCATTTAGAGTTTGATGGCTCAGTAAACAGACTAGGGGCAGGAGCTGGGATTTGGTTACATAATGTTGAGAATAATCATGCAGAGGGTCATGCTTATAGGTTGAATTTCAAATGCACTAACAATATGGCAGAGTACGAAGCTCTTTTATTAGGGCTTAAACATGTCAAGAAGTTAGGAGCTATTAGGGTATCAATCATAGGAGATTCTGAACTAATTATTCAACAAATTAAAGGAGAATTTTCAACAAAAGACATGAGATTGAAACAATACAGAGAAACAGTTGTGGAAATTCTCAACACATTTCTATAAGCTCAACTTGCCAAGATTCCCAGGAAACAAAATTTGCATGCTCACAGCCTCGCAATGTTTGCTAGCACATGCAAGTTACCTTTTGATCCTAATCATCAGTTTTCAGCTGAGATAAGGCATAGGCCTGCTATACCAGACAATCTTTTGAATTGGCAAGTATTTGTTAATAACAATCAAATCAATAATTTTTTGACACTTCAAAATGAGTTTTCTAACTGTAATATAGATGAAGACATAACTATTGATGAATTTGATCAAGAAAAAGAACAAAAAATATAAATTTCAAGAGAAAATGCAATTCATATGCTGCATCCAACTACATTCACAGAAAAAGACATACAGAATTTGAAACACATATAATCTGATGAGATCATAGAAGATGAGACAGAAATCATTAATTTAAAAGATAATCATTTGCCCAAAGGATTGACTCCTTTGGAAGATCTGTTTGATTCAAATGATATTCCATCTAGGCCTAAAATGGAACCTGTTAAGGCTGATATGGAAGAATGCAACTTAGGAACCCCAGAAAATCCCAAAATGGTTAAGTTGTCCAAATCTCTTCCACAAGATCAAAAGGTCAAATATGTTGAACTATTGAAAGAATTCCAGGATGTTTTTGCCTGGAGTTATGAAGATCTGAAATCTTATGATACATCTATCATTCAACACACTATACCTTTGAAGCCAGATCAGAAACCTTTCAAACAAAAGCTTAGAAGAATAAATCATGTTTTATTACCTTCAATTGAAAAGGAAATCAAAAGAATGTTTGAAGCAGGGATTATAGCTCCTATCAGATTCTCAGAATGGGTTTCTAACCTGGTACCAACTAGGAAGAAGACAGGAGAAATTAGATTGTGTGTTGATCTAAGAAATTTGAATAAAGTTTCTTTAAAAGATAACTATCCTTTACCAAAAATGGACCATATTCTTCAAAGGGTAGTAGGATCTTCTAGGATATCTCTACTCGATGGATTTTCAAGGTACAACCAGATTTTGGTTCATCCTGATGATCAGGATAAAACAGCATTTACAACACCATGGGGTACGTTTAAATATGTCAAAATGCCATTTGGGCTCAAGAATGCAGGAGCTACATTTCAAAGAGCAATGGATATTGCTTTTGCTAAAGAAATACATGATTTTCTGCTTATTTATCTAGATGATTTAACTATTTTTTCTAAAACAGATCAAGAACATTTAGATCATTTAAGGCAAGTATTTATAAAGTGCAGAAAATATGGGATTTCTTTAAACCCCAAAAAGTCATTATTTGGTTTGGAAGAAGGAAAGCTCTTAGGGCACATCATTTCTAAAGATGGCATTAGGATTGATCCAGAAAGAATACAAGCAATTTTACAGATACCTCATCCTAGAAACATAAAAGAGTTGCAAGCATTCATAGGAAAAAATAATTTCTTGAGAAGATTTATTTCTAGTCTAGCTGAATTACTTAGATTGCTTACTAACATGTTGACGAAAGATTCAAGCATTGACTAGACTTTAGAAGCCAAACAATCATTTGAGGAAATTAAAATGGCTTTAACAAGGACACCAGTTCTTACCAGTCCCAAATTTGACAGAGATTTTATTTTTTTTCATTTGCTTCTGAACATACTGTCGTAGCTGTTTTACTTCAAAAAGATGACCAAGGGTGTGAAAAACCAATAGCATTTTTTAGTAAAGTACTGAGGGATGCATCTTTAAAATACAATATTATGGAAAAACATGCTTTTGCATTGGTAAAAGCAATTAAAGATTTTAGGGTTTACATATTATATTCTCATGTCATAGCTTATGTGCCTAATGCTGTAGTTAAAGATATTTTGACTCAAGATGGCATTGAAGGTAAACGAGGTAAGTGGATAGCTACTATTTTAGAATATGATATTGAGATTAAACCAACAAAACTCATAAAAGGCCAAGGTTTAGCTCAGCTAATGACTGAAACTAATTGCCAAGCCTTAGATATTAACGAACTGGACAACGAACAGGAGATGGTGACTCCCAAGATCAGTCAAACCTTTTTAGATTCACCCTAGTATACTGATATTATTCATGTTTTATTAAACCTGCAAGCTCCTCCAGGGTTGTCCAGAACCAAGAGAAGATTTTTGAAAATGACATCTTTGAAATATTGTATTTTAGATGGCACTTTATTTTGGAAAAATCATGAAGGAATCTTGTTGAATTGTCTATTAAAAGATGAAGCTGATAAAGTTCTTAATGAATTTCATGCAGGGGATTGTGGAGGACGTCTCTACTGGAAATCAACTGCAGACAAAATCTTAAGGGCTGGTTTTTACTGGCCAACTTTATTTTCTGATGTTAAGAAATTTGTAACAACTTGTCATAAGTGTCAGATATTTGAGGGTAAAAGAAAGTTGTTACCTTTGCCTTTAAAACCAATTTCCACAGAAAGACCTTTTCAACAATGGGGATTAGATTTTATTGGAGAAATCCACCCCCCTTCTTCAGGGCAACACAGATGGATTCTTACTGCCACAGACTACTTCAATAAGTGGATTGAAGCTATCCCTTACAGACAGGCCAATGATTCTTTGATTATGGGGTTTTTAGAAACCAACATACTTTCAAGATTTGGCTGTCCAGAAAAGATTATAACAGATAATGCTGCTGCATTTAAGTCAAAGAAAATGATTAGTTTCTGTAATAAGTATCATATTACTTTAGGCCATTCAGCAGCTTATTACCCTCAGGGTAATGGACTAGCAGAATCCTCCAATAAAAGCCTTATCAATATCATCAAAAAGTTATTGGAAGAAAACAAAAAGAATTGGCATAAGAAACTGACCAATGCATTGTGGGCAGACAGACTTACAACTAAGAAATCAATTGGGACTAGTCCATATGAATTAGTTTATGGCCTTGAAGCAAGATTCCCATCATCTGTAGGAATTCCTGTTATGAAATTACTTCAGGAGGCTCAAGTGGAGCCAAATGACATTCAAAGAAGAATTAATCAAACAATCCACTTGCAGCAAACCAGGGAAGAGGTATACCAACGATCTCAAGTCCTGCAGGAAAAGCTAAAGAAAATGTTTGATAAAAGGACTAAAGCAGAAGATTTTCAACTAGGAGATAAGGTCCTAAGATGGGATTCTAGAAGAGAAGAAAAAGGGAAACATGGAAAGTTTGATTTCTTGTGGAAAGGGCCTTACATTATTCATGCCTTGCAGGGAAACAACACATACTTTTTGAAAGATGTGGACAATTCAGAAGTTGAAGAAGGACCAGTCAATGGTCGAATGCTCAAGCATTATTTTGATCCCATTTACTAGAATATTTTGATTTTTCTAACTTGTACATAATATATCCTTTTCTAATGTAGTTTTGATTGGATGGTGACTTTTTGGAGTTGAAGCCCGAAGTGAAGGCCCTAAGCTTCAAAAGTTCCTATCATATGTACAATAAAGCTACCAGAAAAAGGAAGATTACTTAGTTCAGTTTGAAGACATTTTGAGGCATCTGACCTGCTGTTCTTGACTTTTCACAAGGAAAAGCCATCCCCAAGTGGAGCCAGTGTTAGTCTCCTATACCAATAGGTTTCATTTTTCATGATTGTCTTGATTGAACTATGGAATATGTTGAAACCTTTTTCAGGGAGCAAAGGTGTTCCATATTCTTGAAAACCAAAAAAATTCAAAAAATTTAAAAAATGTAAAGAGGGTATACCCTAAAAGAAAAATCAAAGGGTAAGAAAAATAAAAGTGGTCAAAAAAGTGAAAGAAATGAACCCCAAGCAAAAATAGACCAAGGAAAGTGTGCAAATCCAAATGCCACTACTATTTCATCTTTTGTAATAAAGCAATTGTGTGCAGCTTGTCAAACCTTTGCCACAATTCATGAATAAGTCAAATTGTTTAAACTTGGCTTACTCATATTTCAATTTCATGTTGTAGATTAGAGAATAAATATCTGTCCAAACAGTTTAATCTTGGCAGATAAGTAGATAGGTAGAGTTAATAAGAGGTGCTCAACAGTTTAATCTGAGCCCTTGGATGTAATAAGGGTAGAATTAGATAGATTTGCCTTGTAAAAAGAAAATATTGAAAAGGGTTTGCAAGTCTAAATGCACCCTAATAAAGAAGAGAAAATGGTAGTGTTAAGTAGATAGGGTAGGTAGATGGTGCTGCAAAGTGTTATCTGATGAATGATGCTGCTACATGTTTTTGATCTTTTATCTTCATCACAAGTACTGAAAGCAGGAAATACACTAGAAAATCACAGCAAGCAAAGTCAAAATCATTAACTTCCCTCATCACTTTTCCCTAAGTTTTTACTAATTTCCCCCAAAGTACTAAGGTATTTGGAGATCAAGAGGGCTCAAGGCATTTCCTTGACTTTTGGAGGGACCGGACCCTCGGCCTAATGATCAAAAAGACCTAAGTACTTGAGATAATTCATCATTCTAATCATTCACCTTTAACCTTTTCCTAAGTAAAATCCTATCTTACTTAAGGAAATCATGCAAAATTCCATAAAAAACCCTCAATATAACTTGCTATTCTAAGTTTAAGTGTTGAAGATAAGATATTGCAATTTACTTCAGAAATTATCACTTTCTTAGATGTGCGAAATATTTTGATTTTCCTTGTCCCTTTGTCATATTAATGTTTAACTCTATTTACTAAATCCCTAGTAAAATGCCCTATCCTAAGTATATAACTCCTTTTTTATAAATACCCCAAAAACCCCTCTATTATAAAGTTTAACCAAAGTAATTACTTCCCCGTGCATTCAAATAAAAACCCACTATATAAGCCCTTTGGTTAAATTATATCTTTAAATAATAATCCCGCCCCTATGGTAAGTTAATTATATTAATTAATTTATCATATAATAAAACATATATGAAAAATAAAACTTTAAACATACGATAAATATGTTTAAACCCAAAAATATAAATAAAACCCGAAGTTTATTTTCGAAACCAAAACTTTGGATAATTCCCGCGCCAACGTGGCTCATCCACCTGGCATCCCACCCGACATTTTAATTTTAATACCCGCACCCAACAAAACCCCGCCACGACTTCGTTTTCCATTATATGATGGGATTAATTATTTATCTGAACTAATTAATAGCCTTCCACTCACCAATCATAAGCCTCCCGGGGTGATTAGATTAAACTTTAATTGTTTTAAAAACCCGACGGGCCCACACCTTAATCCTCCGCTTATTCCCCGTCATTGCAACCGTCCGATCACTTTTCCAAAGATCAACGCTCCCTATCAATCCCGCTACCCATCCCTTGTCAGCATTTTAACGAGCGGGGGATTGGTGGTATTGGAACTATTCACCTGCCACGCGTCCATCGCTCAATGGAATCGCTTCCCCCGCGATTAATACCACCTTCGTCCGAAAGCAGTGCGGGGACTTACCACTTACCGCCCGGCCCCTCCACATGTCAGCCCGTACATTGATGACGTCACCCCTCGAAAAACTAAAAAAAAAATTTCACTTGTAAATAAAGCCAATTTTCATGTTTTTTTTCATTATTTTCGTTATTAAACGCGACTGTGCTCTCTGCTACGGTTTTCGAATTTTCATTGAAATCCACTGTTCCATTCAATTTCGCTCCATAAATCCGCCAGACCTGCGTTCAAGCGTCCTCCTGCTACTGCCTGTTACCTGTTAAGAACCAGCCTTCTTCTAAGAACAGGTATTTATCCTTCTCCGCCCTGAACTGCAAGGAAAACTCTGTTTCCTTTGTTTTTCGCTGAATTAGTGATTAAAACTCATCACTGAGATCTTCCCCAAAGATTTTAAAAACTGTTCAATTGCTCCCTGAAACTGCATTTGTGATAATTTCCTCATTTAAATCGAAAAGCGCCCGGCCTGTGAAGAAAACCCAGGAACTTCCGTTCTGAATCCACAAGAACCAAAATGGAAGCCCCTGCAGCCCTGAATGTGACCCCACTGAATGCCCCTCATAGAGAATTAGAGTATTTACCCTTAGTGGACAAAGATTTTCAGATTAAAGACTTGCTTTTTGATGAAAGCCCCCTTCTGAGTTTTTGTCGCTGCAGAGACGATTATTCAAAGGGGCAAGATGTTATTGGACTGTGGGAATCCAATCTCCCAAGGTATCTCATCCCCTCAGTCATTAATTTCCCAGAAATCATCCACTATTGCCATTCAAACTATGATCCCACTCAAAGGGCTGTAATTTCTTCTGACCAGAGTGTTATTTTCCCTATCACTCCTCAGGCCATCAATGAAATGCTACACTTTGAACCTGACCAAGAATTGGCACCTCTGTCCATGGAAGAATTGATTGAGAAATCTAATAAATTGACCCCAGAGAAATTAGAGTCCATTTGCCATAATTTCATGTTGCCTGAACACCAACCTAAGGCACCTCCTCCCTATAGTTTTTATTATTTCAATCAATTGGGAAGACTCATCCTCAATATGATATCTTTTGTCTTGGGCTTCAAAACCAGTGAATATGTTGATGAGATAACCTTGGTTTTGCTATCCATTTTTACTCTTGGGCAACCTCCTGAGATTAAATATGACTTTGCCTCCTTCATAGCCAACAAGATCCATGATCAGTTCATGAGGCTAGATGATGAAAAAGTTTTTAAATATTCCTCAGTCATCTATCATCTCATTATCTACTATCAGTCAGAAAATTTCCCTTTCCCTGTTCAAAAAATTGATGCCAAGGGAAACCAAAGGTCAGTTATATTTTGGCCCCCCATAATTCATTCTTATGAGTCTCCCTATTCCTATTCTGAGTTTATAGATCTTTTTGTATATCCTGCAACTACATTGTTGACAGGGATTCCTCCCCCAAGACTCAGTAATGAAATAAGGAAGACCTTGCAACTCTCAAGGACTTATAAAGTTGGAGATTGGTATTTATACCAAAACCATACAGTCATCAGAATTTATGGATGTGAATTACATCCATTCAAGCTACCAAAGTATGTACCCATGAGACTGTTTGCCTTGGAATATTACAGGCAAATGAATAATTCAGATGTGATCCATTTTTGTAGTGTGAAAAAGAAAGCTCAACTCCGGATTAAAAGTCAATTAGGTCCCTACATCTGCAACTCTAGGGAGGCCGAGCGAGAGGCAGAAATTATATTACAAAGCAAGTTCCAAAGAACTTTCCGTTGGGTTCCTTATGACCCATTTGCTTTTATTTGTGAAAAGAGATTAAAGAACAAATCTTCCCCTTATATCCACCACAAGATTCCTGATATAGAGCAATATGCTAACCAAGATGAATGGGTGGAAAAAACACTTGTTGAAGAAGAAAGTGCAGAAGAAAAAATGAATAAAATTATGAAAGATCTTCAGAAGAAGTATGACCTAGAATCTTGTGGTCAAGTGCAGGTACCCCAAATTGGCACATCTTCAGCAGCAAATCCACAGCAGAGATTGCAGGAAAGCAGTCCACCAGTTGCAGCAGAACCAAAGGGCAAAGGAAAGGAACCTGAAATCCAGGTCATTGAAACTTTGGTCATGGCAGAGAAACCACAAACTTCCAAAGCACCTGAACAAACCCAAGTTTCTCCCACTCAGGCAAAGCACACACAAGTTCCAGAGTTGCAAACTCCATCAAATGCGGAAATAGGAAAGAAAAGGCAGGCTCCAGATACTACTCCTCCAAAAGAAACCTCACAGGTACATCAAGCTAAAAAACATAAATCAGATCCACTTCCAGATGTGGAAATCATAGATGAAGTGTTTGATGATGGAAGGGAAGACAGTCAACTAACTGGCACAGTTAGTGAAACAAACACAGGACAGAAAGGAAAAGCTTTACAAAAGCAATTGAGTACTGAGGTATCCTCTTTCAGACCACCAAAAACAGATACAGGGGATATTAAAAGAACCTTCATTAATATTAAAGCAAAGAATGATCCATTAAAAATGAAGGTATATGATCAAATGGCTCCCCATAATCAAGAAAGGTTAATGTCAGCATTTGACCTTTCACAAGGCAAAATGCTGATGAGCCACTTCAAGACAAAGGTGCCAAAGCCCATGTCAGCAGCTGATTACATTAGAACAAATTTTGAGGTCCTGGCAAAGGACATTCATCCTTTGGACCAGATAGAACTGCACAGACAAACTGGGGAAATGGTGTATTCCACTCTTACCAATAAAGCCATGGCAGCTCTAACACTGCAAGATTCTTTGAATAACACAACTGCACAATTGCAAATTGAGAGGGCCTCTTCACAGGCCAAAGATAACAGAATAAAGTCTTTAGAGGACATAATCATTGGTTTGGGGCACAACCCCAAAGATATTAAAAGCATTGAGGCATTAATCAAGAAGAAAGATGATGACATAGCTGCACTGAGAAAGCAGCTAAAATTGCCAGCCTCAAGGCACCCTCAGACCCAAGAAGTTATAAAGGGGAATTCACAAGAAGAAATAATGGAGTTGCTCCTAAATATGACTGAGCGACTAAGTGAAACGGAGAAGGAATTGGAACAAGCTTTGCAGGAACAGGAAACTATCAGGCAGACATCAACCACAGGTACTACAACAACAGGTCAGCAAACATAGCCAGCCCAGGTAAACACTTCTGGTTTAAGTTCTGATGAATTGATAAAGCAAATGGAAAGTTTACAACTGAGGGTCACAGAACTTCAAACCACAAAATTGCAATTAGTAAAATTGGAAGAGAAATATGATACATCTAAAAAGACAGTTGCTGATAACACCAGGGAAATAAAAAGATTAGAAAAATTGGTTCAGGCTTTGGAAAAAGATCTTTCATTGGAAAAGCCTTTAAAGGAAATAAATGAAATTCTTTGGGGTAATATCATTGAGTTAATAAAGGGCATTTGGCCCTCTATTCAAGCTATTTTTTAACAAAATGATTTGGTTAAAATAGCTCAAGAAGAAATAAACAGAACCAGAAATGAATTAAGAGGCAGGCCTGAGCAGGCCAATCAGCTCATTCAATTTTTGAACACCCGGACAAAGCAACAACTTGCAGTATTAGGGATTGAGGACAGGACCGACACAGTTTTGGAAATAAAGAGAGTTTTCATCAAAAGAACTTTCATGCAGAATTTAGAAAGGAAGTGCTCAGACATTTTGATTGATATCAATATTTTCAGAGAGAAATTTCAAACTTTGTTGGACAATGGATTACCAAGTCCTATGCTCTCAGAGGATCAATTAATGCACTTAGAAACCTATGTAAAGAAAATAAATACTCATGCTCAAAATACAGCTGCTTGTTCTACCAGTTTGCCAGAATCGACATTGCCAATAGGGAGAAGTATCTATGATAGAGTGAGGAATTTATTTCATCCGGAACATGAAATTAAGTATCTATTTCCTAATGAGCCCACCTTTTACAAACTCACTGAAGCAGATGAGACATTGAGAAAACTGAAAAGGACTATGATACCAGACGATTCATGGTGGAGAGACTTATTGGAAATTCTATAAAAGTTATTTCCAGGATGAGAATTTTATCTTTACTATCAGGTAAATGATAAAAATGAATACAGATGAAAGAGTATCAGTTACACAGGTTAAAGAGTATCCGTAAAGAAAAAGAGTATCAAACAAGCAAAGAAATTACTCCAGAAGACAGCAACAAGCCTTTTTTCAGCACTTACCTCTAGCACATCCATAAATAAAGGAAACAGCACATCAGCAGTTACTTATTATTCTATCTACGAGACCATTTGTCTCCTGTTTACTTGTAAATTACTCCTTAGTCACCCCAAATTATGGGCTAGAATAGTGTGAGATATTTTCAATTATTTTGTGTATAAGTAAACCCTCAAAGAGAGTATTGAGGGTGGATTCTATTACTCTGCTGTAACATTGAGATTTTCAGAATAAAAGCATTTTGGGGAAATTTATTCGTGGCTTACTGGATGACGATTTAAAGCACTGGACTTGTTGCAGGATTCATGTGTTGGACTACAGTTCAATAAGTCTTTCTACCCTTTGTCTGAAGTTTTATATTAGTTTATAATATCATCATATCCATTTCTGAATAATTTACATAAAGGATTGAATCAGAATTTGCTTAATTGTACTCTGATTTCAAGTGTGGTTGTTCTTAATGTTTTCTTCTAAATTAGTTATAAGCATGAATTCTTAAATGCTCTTGCTTTGCTAATTTAAACATTGTTGATTACTATAATAAAGAATTCTTCGTTGCTCTTTATTTGTAGTCATCTCTTTTCTTTCTTTTGAACATGGTGAAAGATTCTTAGCTGCCTTTCATCCCTTCAAGATCATCCATCCACTTTAAATTTTAAGGATTGTTCTCTGTCTAGCTATCTTGCCCTGTAATACCATCTTGTGTTTAGAATAGAAATCCAGTAAAGCCATCCTTTGACTCCATAGCCCAATGGACTGAAAACTTTCAACCTTGCCCTTAGTTTAAGGATTCCACCATTTTTCAAAACAGACTCTTGGATCTATAACTAGCCTAAAACCTTCTAAGAACAAAAATAAATCATAAATAGAGAGCCCTCTCTGGATGCAGATTGGCTAGATTCTGCATCTGAAGGTTGGTTTGTGGTTACCTCGAGTATACTTTCCTCTTACACAACTTCTAGGAAAACCTGAGTGATAACAC